>JAPDVU010000009.1:72397742-73611075 GCA_026230045.1 Corynorhinus townsendii
GAGTCTTTTTTAAATCCAAATGAATTTTTGGAGAGTTCTTTCTGTGAAATATGCCATTGGTATTTTAATGGGGAGTGCATTGAATCTATAGATTGCCTTGGGTAGTATGGACTTTTTAATGATTTGTTCTCCCAATCCATGAACATGGTGTGTTCTTCCATTTGTTTACGTCTTCCTCTATCTCTTTTTTCAGTGTCCTATAGTTCTCCGCGTATAGGTCTTTTACCTCCTTGGTTAAGTTTATTCCTAGGTATCTTAATTTTTTTGGTGCGATGGTAAATGGGATTGCTTTTTTTAGTCTCTCTTTCTGTAAGTTCACTATTGGTGTATAGTGATGCCATAGATTTCTTGGCGTTAATTTTGTATCCTGCTACATTGCTGAATTCATTTATTAAGTCTATTAGTTTTTTGATGGAGTCTTTGGGGTTTTTTTTTATGTACAATATCATGTCACCTGCAAATAAGGATAGCTTTATTTCTTCTTTTCCAATTTGGATGCCTTTTATTTCTCCTTCTTGTCTAATTGCAATGGCTAATACTTCCAGTACTATGTTGAACAGGAGTGGTGAGAGTGGGAATCCCTGTCTTGTTCCTGTTCTTAGGGGAAATGGTTTTAGTGTTTGCCCATTGAGTATGATGTTAGCTGTAGGTTTATCATATATAGCTTTTATTATGTTGAGGTATGATCCTTCTATTCCCACCTTGTTGAGAGTTTTTATGAAGAAAGGGTGTTGGATTTTGTCAAATGCTTTTTCTGCATCAATTGATATGACTATGTGATTTTTATCTCTCAATTTGTTTATGTGATGTATCACATTTATTGATTTGTGGATATTGTACCATCCTTGCATTCCTGGGATAAATCCTACTTGGTCATGGTGTATGATCTTTCTATGTAGTGCTGGATCCGATTTGCTAGAATTTTGTTGAGGATTTTGGCATCTATGTTCATGAGGGATATTGGCCTGTAATTCTCTTTCATTGTGTTGTCTTTATCTAGTTTTGGTATTAGGATGATGCTGGCTTCATAGAAGGAGCTTGGAAGTGTTCCTTCCTCTTGAATTTTTTGGAATATTTTTTTGATTTTTTACAGAGAGGAATGGAGAGGGATATAGAGTTAGAAACATCGATGAGAGAGAATCATTGATCAGCTGCCTCCTGCACAACTCCTACTGGGGATGTGCCCACAACCACGGTACATGCCCTTGACTGGAATAGAATGTGGGACCCTTCAGTCCAAAGGCCGATGCTCTATCCACTGAGCCAAACTGATCAGGGCAACAAGGTACTTTCGTACAAATCATACAATTTCAGTTCAGACACTACAAACCATTCTATCATGTGTACTGGGAACTGATTCATGGATGGATGTATTCATTTTCAAGTAACAAACGCTCAACTCCAAAGGGCATACAAATAAAGGGAACTTATTGACACAGAACTGAAATATCTGGAGGAAACATGTACCAGTTTTAGATGCAGTGTGATCATCACTATGGCTTAATTTCTCTGTAATTTTCCCCCCAGTTACTTTGCAAGTCAGATTCATTCTCAAGCTGGCTTCTTTCATGATTGCAATATGGTTGCAGCCAACAATGCTTCATGATTTCTCATTCATATCCACGGGGCAGAAAGAGCACTTCTGTTTCTGCATTTCATGCAAGATTCTGGAGATGTGCCTCAGCCACACCTCTGGAGGCCACTCCTGAATGGGGCACTGTGGCCGGGGGACTAAAATATGCTGATTCAGGGCTGGGAGCCAGTTTCCCCTAAAGCATATTGATGCTGTTAGGAGAGGGAGGAAGGTGCAGATGCTATCCTGGCAGCCAACACATTTTTACGACAGATTGACATTACCATGGGAAAAACTGAGCATTGAGTGACTTATTGAAGGGCATTAGGTTCCTTGGCAGAGAGGCAGAGCCTGGAGCCCAGACTCACATCTTTGAACTCAGAGCTCTTTCCGAACATAAAATTCCCTTCACCCCTTGTCAGCGGTGAGTCTGCTGAGCTCCTTTTGCCAGAAAGGGCAGCTATTAGCAAAGTGAGATGCTGGGTGAGGGAAGGCCTCCTTCATGTCTTGCTGACACAACATTTCCACATAATTTCCTCCTTTTGGGTGATAGCATTGCTCATTCATTCCTCAACAAATATTCTTTGAGCTGGGAACATTTGCTGGCCGGGACCATCTGGAAACTTCTCTTTTAATCAACAGTCTTTTATTGCAAGTAATAGAAACTTGATTAAGTTAGTTTGAGCACACAAAAAGGGCGGGGTTTATTCTGAGTACAGAATCCTCGATCTTGACCCTTATTCTCCCACAAATGACAACATAATCTTAGATGATGACATGTTTAATAAATACACGCATTGCTTATTGAAAATATTGATTGACCCTTGAGGCCTCTGCAGCCTGTTTGGTAGTTGCTGTTTGTCTTAGATCTGGGTTGAAGGAAATTCAAATGAAATTGAACCCCATTTGCATGCTCTTCCTGCTAGATCTCTTAGGCTTAATGAGATGGATGTGTTCCAAAAAAGGGAAGGGGCCCAGCAATGTGGCTCAGTTGTTGAGCGTGGACCTATGAACCAGGAGGTCACTGTTTGATTCCTGGTCAGGGCACATACCTGGGTTGCAGGCTCTGTCCCCAGTAGGGGGTGTGCAGCAGGCAGCCAATCAGTGATTCTCTCTCATTATTGATGTTTCTATCTCTTTCTCCCTTTCTGAAATCAATAACAATATATTATAAAAAGAAAGAAAGAAAAAGGAAGGAACTGAGAAGTTTCTCAGGAAGAAAAGATAGGGGATGGATCAGAAATCTGGGTGGTGCAGTCTGCTTACCTCATTATCTAACTTGCATATTCAGTAGCTGTAACTTCACCAGCGTGCCCATTTGGCATTGAGCTTGCATTCTGATTCTGGTCCCAGAGGTGCAAGCAAGAGACTACTGCAGGCTTCTAGGAGGTGTGTTGGTTTTACAAAGTTCCCTCTACTTACTCCCATGCAAGAACTGTGACTGTGGAAAAATTTCTCAGTAATTCAAGTATTCGGACACTATCAATAGAGGGCATGGTGTCCTCGCCCTCTTTGTGTCTTCATGAAGACACTGTACATCTCTCTTTTGGGGATGGTAAGAGAGTCACCTTCCTATACACCTGGATTAAATCAACTTGAATGACCCTTTCCAGTTCATGGAGTCCATAAATTCCTCCTCCCAGGAGGAGAGGAGCCAATGTCAAGATAACCTGACGAGTAAGCAAGTATCTTCCCCCAAGAATGAATGAATTACTGCTTTGCTTCCCCAATGAATTCTGTAGAGTTTCTTTGCTCAAACTGCAGCATCAGAATCAGCTGAGAGCTGGTTGAAAATGTACCATTATGAGCCGCATCCCAGACTCTGGGTCAGAATCTGTACTTTAGGAATATTCTGGGGTCTCACATGCACATTAATGTTTGTGAAGCACTGCTGTGGCAACTGCTTCTACAGCACCTCCGGTCCTTTGTTGCATTCACTTGATTGCTTATCTGTGTCCAGGAGAAGGGCCAAGGTCATGTCTTCTCACCAGTGTGTCTCCATCTCCTACATAGGGCCTGGGACTAGGGGATATTCAATAGCTACTGGATGAAGGGATGGGTGGATGGATGTGTGGGGAAATCAAGTTCTATTGCCTGTCAGGGAGGCTACCTGTCCTAGTGGCAGGATGCTGGGGTCAGAAGGAAAGGGAAAGGTCACTGAGCAGTACTGTTACCATCAACAGGTTCTGAGCTCTGTGTGAGGTGGTTTACCTACATATACAATTCACTCCACAGAAAACAGGACCAGGAAGTTATTGATATTATCATTTCACACCAGAGCAAGTGGTGCAGCTACCATTTGAACCTGGAACAATACCCTTTCTTTCCGCTACACTGCCATTCAGTCTTTGTATGCAGTTGGGTTTGCCACCTGACTCCCTGGCCTCTACTTTCTGCATCTGTGGCAGAAGCTGTGGCATTCTGCTCATCTCCACCCTAGCACTCACTGTTTCTGCCAACAGCTCTAGTCTGCAAAGAGCCTGCAACTCTGCCTGAGAGTTTCCCCCTGGTCTTAGGAGCATGCTTGTCTGTGTGCAAGGCAAATCTTTACAACCCTATAAAGTAGCTACTGCCACGCTCTCCAGATGAGGAAAATGAAGCTCAGACAGGTGGAGTGATGTGCTAAAGGTCCCCCAGCTTGTAATTAGTGGAGCCGAGGTTTGGACCTATTCCTGTTTGATGTCAAAATTCGTGGTCTTTAAATTCTTGCTTTTCCAAATTATTTTGATTATTATCTGAGATCATGGATGTGAAGATGCGTTGTAAAGATTAGAAGTTCAATTCTCATTACTATAATTTTAGAATGGGCTGTCTTTGTTAAACTCTTGTGCTTCCCAAGGGGTTTAGGACAAGTCAACCAGGGTTTGATTTGCAAGGGGTCTGATTCAAAGGGACTGGAAGAAAATGGTAAGGTGCCAAGTCTAGGGACAAGGGAGATCTTGTCAATAGAATAGGATGAGGCTGGATAGATTCAAGGATAAGTTGGGAAAAAGCAGGAATTACTGGGCCATGCTGGTGACAGGCCTTGTATGGTGCTTGGTATTGAGGCACAGCCAAGGACTTTGATAAATAAGGGTGGAAGTGGGAAGAAAGCTCGCATGTCATCCATACCAGGCAAAGTTGAGCACCTGGCATCCACATGAGTAATTTCCAGGTGGCAGAATGGCAGCCGCTTTTGTCTCAGATGCCAACTCTCACAGACTGATAGTAGCTTCCTGGAGCACCAAGTGGATGGCAAATCTGAGGCTGCTTCCCACCCCAGAATCAGAGTCACGATTGATTAGTGATGTCTACTCGGGGCACAGAAGTGAGAGTGTTGGTACACATGCCACAAGGCGGGACAGACTAAATTTCATATGAGTCAGAAGAATTCTTAAGTTAGGGCCGAAGCAACATTTACATATCAAGTAGGCTCCATTTACGAAAGGGATGATTTCCCCTTGAGGAGAGTTTATCTTTAATTTGAGCATATGTGGCTCAACCTAGGCATATGCAAATGACAGTTTGATCAGAACTCCCTAGGGGCAAAGAAGAGAAAAATCAGCACAACATTTACTGAGCAGAACACACATGGAAGAGGAGTCGCTTTCTTTTTCGGCTGTTTTTGTCATGGTGCCCTTGATGTCGAGTGGGCTTTGATGACTCAGAGACTTATCATAACATTTTTTGAGCCTGTGATCTCCACCTCCAGGAACTCTGGCTTCTTGGTTTTATTGAAGCAGCAGTGACAAGTCCAGATCATTGGAGTTTTGTTTTCTTAACTCAGTTGGGAGTGGAGGCAAGGAGCCCCTGTACAGGTCACCGTGAACCATGCATCTGCCTGTGAGGAACACTGAGCACAAACTATAAATAACGCAGCCACTTCTGCCCTTGAGTTTGGAGCTCATGTGGAACTTGCTGCATCACGTAACTTCCTGGTGCTCAATGCAGACCTGCCTGGTGGGGAGATTCAGACTCACTCAGACTTTAAGTTTAACCCATCATTGGTACCCTGGATGATAAAGTGCTCTTGAAAAATCACCTTACATTTCCTGAGATGTTTTGAAGTTCTCAAATTTTCAAAGGAAATTCAAACATTTAGGCGAAGCCACATAGAACGGACTTGTTGTGAATTCACGTTGGGACCAATCCTGCTCATATTTAATTAACGATGGTCACGTTAAGTGGTTTTAACAGTGCACTCCACATGGAGAGTCTCTAACAGGAAGTGACTTTTCTGAAATGAGCTTTGCATTCAGGAGATTAATGGGGAGAGAGTTGATATCATCCTCCCAGTGCAAAAGATTGGTTGGGAAATTCAATTTGATGGAGTCTTGCTATAGAAAAAGGATGAAAAGTAGATTTCCTTGGCTTGGTAGCAGATGCCTAGAACTTAACAGAATAGAAAAGACTGAGACAGAGGCTAGGACCAGTGAGATGAAATGCCAAGATTGATTAGAAATGTCTGCCATGGGAAAAGGAGGTGAAGAAACACTATACACACATATGTGCTATCTCTTCTCCAAGAGGAAGTTGTCTGGAAAAAATAAAGCGGTGGAACAGACATCACCTGTCCTGGGGAGGAAAACGAATCGGACAAGATTCACCCTGACAGTCTATTACTGCAGAAAAAGTTTTGACCTAGACATTGGCAGACTCCAGAAAAAGCTAGTGTCTCCATCCTCCACTGTTTCCTAAAAGAATAAGCCAAAGGCACTGTTTAAGACCTAATACAAATGAGGTTTTCAGGCAGGCAAGAGACAAGAGGGAGAAAGCAAATACCTCCTTTTGACACTGGGCGATGACTAGCAGAACTGGAAAAGAAACTGCTCTCTGCTCCACATCAGAATGGTGCTTGACTTTCCTTGGAATGTCCATTTCTTCTGGAGCAGCACAGTGAAAAGAGTTCATTCAACTTTGGGTGTAGATTCAAATGCTGTCTCCATCACATATTAACTAAGTAACTTGGGACAGGTCATTTGGATCTTCTGAACCTAATTTTCTTCAGATGTAAGTGAGGACTAAAAATAAAAAACCTTCTTAACTTACAAGGTTTCGCCAAAAGTGGAATAGTAATACCTCCCAAATGTAATCAACACATGTGGATGCAACCAGCACCATGCGAGGCCCATAGTATACATTTAACAATAAGAATTCAGAAAGGAAAAATCCAGTTAGGGTCAGACTGCTCTGGTTTTTGCTCCCATCCTTAAGATCCTGGAGTGCTTCTTCTTCTCAGAGGTCACACCTTCCAGAATGCCTCTAGAAAAAAGAAAGAAAGCTCCAGATCCTGGTGGCTTCAAGTGTACAAGTTCCCAGCCCACCCAGCCCTGTGCCAAGCTCCCCAACCCCTAGCAGAAGCAGTTCCAGCCTTCTAACCTGTCGCTTTTGCTGAGCACCCTGGCATCTGGCCTCAGCAATTGAGAGTGCCTTTGTGAATTCAAGAGACTCAGCAGGGAAAAGCATTGTGGTGGCTTAGGCTGATCTCAAAGGCCATGATTTGTCCAGGACAGTGGTCGGCAAACTGCGGCTCGTGAGCCGCGGTTTGCCGCTCTGTTGACTAATGAGTTTGCCGACCGCTGTCATATACTACCCTTTACCACTTTGCACACAATATGCCACAGTTGTATAATCCTCACAGCTTCCAACTATATGGTAACATTTAGTTAGTCCAGTGGTCGGCAAACTCATTAGTCAACAGAGAGGCAAACCGCGGCTCGCGAGCCACATGTGGCTCGCGAGCCGCAGTTTGCCGACCACTGGTCTAGGCTGTCTAGGTCATCGAATCCCTTTCTTTAGAAATGTCCTGGATGTTGAGTTTAGCTTCTTGATGTCCTGCAGTTGGGAGAGGGAGACAGAGACTGCCCCCTACCCAGGTCTTTACAACACTCCAAGGTGACGATCACAGCCAGATACTCTGTCACCATCTTTTTCCGCATCACATTTTTGAGGTTCCAGAGTCACGCAACACTTTCAGATCCAAGGAGCATGAAGTTTCCAGTGGAGCCATTAAAGGCATCAGGCAGAGAGGACCTGGGGGCATTGGCAGGGCTGTCTTTATCCAGATGACCCCCTTAGCAGAAGGATGCCTGGGCCTACGACTCTTTCAGCCTAAGATGATTCACAGATTGCTAGAAGCAATGGATGCAGAATTCAAATGTTTCTGATTTTTACCATTCTGGAACTTCTGTGATAGTAATACATCTAAATCCTATATCTTTTCGCAAATACTGTGCTGAAGACCAACCCGGCATCACTCCATCCTTGGCCTTAGCTCTGTAGACACCAGATCTACCAGGGTCCTTCCCCACTTTGGAATTTAAACCACAGTAATCCTAACACCGCGCCGCTCCCCCCCCCCTCCCCGCCCCCCCCCCGCCACACACACACACACACACACACACACCCACACACCCCCCCCCCCCCCCCCCCCCACACACACACGGCTATTGAGAAAGGACCAAGACTGGCATTCAGCCACTGACTCCTTGCAAGCTGAGAGGAGCTGGGCGTCTGTGTCCAGAATCAGCATCTGCCAGACTTAGGTCTTAGATGTATTGAAATCAGTTGCCCACGGACAAGAAAGGCCCTGCTCGCTGGGCCTCTGAGAGCATTGGGACATGGTGCCAGGAGGTATCTCCCAATGGGCAATCAAGGGAGAAACTGAAGCCGATTATTCTTTTTTTTCTGGCAGCAGCTTGTGCTTTCCTTCCCCCTCTGGGGAAATTAGCTCTGGTTGCGGAGAGAGGGAAAATAAGCAAATCTAACCTGAAATATGCATTAGGGATTATTTTTGGAGGTTTCCAAGATTGAAAATGACTGAAGGCTGACCAGAATTAACTGCCCAGAATTAACTTTCAGAGGCTATACGGGGAGAATGAGGGGGCCCGTGCACATCAGGACTCCAAGCTGAGGTTGGCAGTGATTTGTGGATCTGGTCAAAAGAACTGTGGTCTTAACAAGTCATTCCTCTTAGTAACTGGCTCAGAGGGCAGGCAGTGAAGGAAGTTATATCCAAGGAAAACATGGACTTGGAAAGGGGGAGCCTGGGGCCTCCCCACCAAGACACAGTGTTTCCACTGAGTGACAAAGTTGGGATTTAGGGCATGCTTTTAACCTGCTTTCATCAGAAGGGGTGGGAGATCTTGCTCATCTGGATGACACTGTGAGTTTGCCAGGGCTGGGGTTACCTGTGCTGGGGCCTAGATGCTTGTGTTTCCCTCCCCTAATGAAGGCCTAATTGGGAAGTGGGGCCCTTGGGAGGTGATTAGGTCAAGAGGATGGAGGCCCCATGATAGTATTAGTGCCCTTATAAGAAGAGGAAGATACCTAGCTCCCTCTTTCTCCCCCATGTGAGGACAAGCAAGAAGACAGCTTCATGCAAACAAAGAAGAGTCCCTCACCAGACACTGGATTAGCTGGCACCTTGATCTTGAACTTTCCAGTTTCCAAAATGGTGAGAAACAAATGCTTCTTGCTTATGCCACCTAGTTTATGGTATTTGGTTACTGCAGCAGTATTTTATCGTATTTTGTTACACCTAGTTTATGGTATTTTGTTACACTTTGAATATTCCTTGCCACTCCCATCTGGCTTGCATAGTTTCTGTTGAGAAATCAGCTGACAATTGTATGGGTGCTCCCTTGTAGGTAATTAGCTGTTTTCCTCTTGCTGCTTTTAATATTCTCTCTTTGTCTTTTGCTCTTGGCATTTTAATTATGATGTGTCTTGGTGTGGTCCTCTTTGGATTCCTTTTGTTTGGGGTTCTGTGTGCTTCTTGGACTTGTAAGTCTATTTCTTTCACCAGGTGGGGGAAGTTTTCTGTCATTATTTCTTTGAATAGGTTTTCAGTATCTTGCTCTCTCTCTTCTTCTGGCACCCCCATAATTCTGATGTTGGTACGCTTGAAGTTGTCCCAGAGGCTTTTCACACTACCTTCAAATTTTTGGATTATTTTTTCTTTTTGCTTTTCCGGTTGAGTGTTTTTTGCTTCTTTGTATTTCAAATCTTTGACTTGATTCTTGCGTTCCTCTAGTCTGCTGTTGGGTCTCTATATAACATTTTTTATTTCAGTCAGTGTATGTTTAATTTCTACTTGGTCCTTTTTCATATCTTCGAGGGTCTCATTAAATTTATCAGCCTTTTCTAGGAATTCTTGAAAAACCTTATAACCATGGTTTTGAACTCTATATTCAGTCGTTTGCTTTCCTCCATTTCTTTCATTTGTGATCTGTTTTTTTGTCTCCGCATTTTTGATGCTTCCCTGAGTTGGTAGGGTAGCTTTGTGTGCTAGGTTTCCTGTATGGCCCAGTGGGTGGGCCTCCCAGTTACCTGAGGTGGACACTGTTGGTGCACCCCTTTGTGGACTGTGTGTATAGCCTTGTTGTAGTTAAGTCTTGATTGTTTTGGTATCACTGGGAGGAATTGACCTTCAGGCCAGTTGGCTGTGAGGATCAGCTGTGTCTATGCTGGAAGAACTTCTGTGCTGGAGACAGCCTTATGAGACAAGACTTGCAAAATTGCAAAAGTCTCTGTGCTCAGCTTGGATGGGATGGAGTCTCAGGGTGGAGCAGACAGTCTTGGCTTCCCGTCAGCCCTGCCCTCTGAGGCCCCTGGGTCTCAGTATCCCTCGGTAATTGCTACAAGCATCTCTGAGAGAAAGCCACCCTCGAGTTTTGCCTGCTGCCAGACAGTCCAGTTTCTTCCCCAATGAATCTGGATTCCCAGATTCTTGCCTGGAACTGGAGTTCAGCACAGTCGGGTGCTTCCGGTTCCCTCCAGCTAGAGAAAGCCAGTGGCACACTCTGCAGTCAGTCCTCTCTGAGTGCGCTTGCGCGTGCATCTCCAGACCTCTGCCTTTCGTGGCTCCCCTGAGTTTTTGCCTGACAGTCCAGATTCCCCCTGTAGGAGCCTGGGTCCCCAGGGGCTCGCCTGGAACTGGGGTTCAGTGCAGTTGGGAGTTTCTGACTCCCTCCTGCTAGGGAAAACAACTGGCAACCTCAGCAGTCAGTCCTCTCTGTGCGCACTCATGCGTGCGCCTCCAGACCCCTGCCCTCCACAGCTCCCCCAAGTCTCCGTGTGCCTTTCTCTCTACTTGACAGTCCAGACTCCCCCTGTATGAGCCTGGGTCCACAGGGTCTCTCCTGGAACTGGGGTTCAGTGCAGTCGGGAGCTTCCTTCTCCCTCCCACCAGAGAAAGCCAGCCAGGCACTCAGCTGCCCTTCCTCTCTGTGCGTGTGTCTCCATACCTTAGCCCTTTGCAGCTCCTCTGATTCTCTGTGAGCTTTTCTCTTTCTTTCTAGTTGTAAGAATTTCCACTCAGCCAGCTTTCCTGTGGTTCTGGATGATGTCCGTTCTGTCTTTTAGTTGTAGTTTTGAAATTGTTGTGTGAGGCAGCAGTTTAGGTGTTTACCTATGCCGCCTTCTTGGTTTCTCTTGGCTGGGATGTCTACTCCACTATCTTTTGTCCTAGAAGAAAGTACTCCCCAAAATATAATTCATGTGTGCAGAGCATGAGAGGCAAGACTTTGTGATTTGAAAAGCACTGTAGGGTGGATAGAGGAGTCAGGCTGCCTGGCTTTGAGTCTCTTGGACCAACATCCCAGATCCTCAGTCTCCTCACCTGTGAATGTAAATAATGACAGGAGCCATCTCACATAGTCATGGCAAGGATTAGATTAGAAGAGATATTGCATGTAAAGGCTTGGCAAATAGTAGACCCACAAATGTCAGTTACCATTTGGAAGCTAAAAATGCCTTCACATTATGATCTGAATGTGTTTTAGCTTTGAAAATAGCTCTAAATTTCATTTATATTAAGAACCACATTCTGTTCTCTGTTCCTGTGTGTGTGATGGCCCATGGGGGTTGAGTGGTCATCCAGTTCTGTGTGGAGAGAGGTCAGCCTGTTCTGAAGGCATGGCAAGAGGCTGGATGACCCAAAGAGCCTCCCTTCCGCTGTGTGCTAATAGACTTGTGACTCTAAGGTCAAAGGATGTTATACGTCTACAAATCTAATTGAAATACTTTTGTCATCTTGATTGCAATGAAATGAGCTAATGCTGATGTATTTTAGGAAATTCCTAGAATGCCTGAGCTATAAGGGAATCTAATTGGACCATTGTACTGATGCTTGAGTATTCTTTGTAATAGTCTGATAAAATATTCATCCTTGTTTAAGTGACCCAGAATTGGCAATTGTACTACCTTAAAAAAAAAAAGGGACTGGTAATACATGCACATGGTATAACATTCATAAGGATCTACAACCTCAGCAATGAACTATTAGTATTAGTTTCTTATATGTCCTCTCAGATATATTCTATGCATTTAAACTCTATTCCTCTACCCGCTTCCCTACAGCAACACTAGCTTACTACATTCACCATTCTGTACCTACCCTCACCTTTCCCTTCCTGGTCATTTTTAACACTATGTCATGGGAGACTGTTCTATATTGCCATGAAAGCAGTATTCCATTTTAAAGATGTACCACAATCTATCTTACCAATCACTTATTTATAAAGTTATCCACACCGTTTCACTATTGCATGCGATATCACAAATAATCTTTGTATTTATAGCATTTTACACAAGTTCAAGTATGTCTGTAGAATACCTTTTTGCAATGCAATTGCTGGGTCACATAGTATGTGCATATTAAATTTTAAAAGTGTATACCACTGTTGGTAGAAATATAAATTGGTACAGTCACTATGGAAAACAATATGGAAGGTCCTCAAAAAATTAAAAGTAGAACTACCATATGCTCCATCAATTGCACTTCTGGGTAGATAGTTGAAGGAAATAAAATCACTATTGAAGAAATATCTGAACTCGCGTGTTCATTGCAGCATTATATATAATAGCCAAGACATGGAAACAATCTAAGTATTCACTGGTGAGTGGATGGATAAAGAAAATGTGATCTATATCTATATCTATATCTATATCTATATCTATATCATATCTACATACTAAAATTAGAACAATACAGAGAAGATTAGCATAGCCCATGTGCAAGGATGATGCACAAATTCGTGAAGCATTGCATATTAAAACAAAAGATTAATGAGCCCTTGGGATCTAATGTACAGCATGGTGACTATAGTTAATAATGCTGTATTGTATACTTGAAATTGCTAATAGAGTAGATAGATCTTAAATGTTTTCACCAAACACACACAATTTCAATTATGTGAAGTGATGGGTGTGGTAATTAACTTACCATAGTAATCATTTTGCAAGATTACATGTATTAATTTAAAGAAATTTGTGCCAAATTGCTCTTCATAGATTATCAATTTATCTTCCCATCAGCAATTATAAGAGATATTTAACTAAATACCACTGTTTCCCCACAACCTTAATTATTATCAAACACATTTATTTTGGTCAATTAGAAATTAAAATACGTTATTATAGTTTTAATTTACCAAGCATATTATATGTGGTCTTTAAGAGCCATGCATATTTTCTTTTTAAATGGAGAACAGATGATCCACTTTTCTATTGAGTTGCTGGTCTTTTTCTTATTGATTTATAGAATTTCCATATTTTTAGGAATGACCATTTGGTTTTTAAAGGCAGAAACTGATTATTTTATTTGTTCGAATATATCTTTATTTAATATATGGATTCTGAATTTTAGAGAGTTCTTAATGTTGTCTCTTCATCAAGATTTTATAAAAAATTTCCCACTGTTTTTAGTATTTTATTTTATTTTTATATATTTTTATTGACATCAGAGAGGAAGGGAGGGGGAGGAGAGAGATAGAAACATCACTGATGAGAGAGAATCATTGATTGGCTGCCTCCTGCATGCTCCACACAGGGGATCGAGCCACAACCTGGACATGTACCCTGACAGGGAATTGAACTGTGATCTCCTGGTTCATAGATCAATGTCCAACCACTGAACCATACAGGCTGGGCTGTTTTTAGCATTTTAATGGTTCCATTATTTTATGTTTGAATCTCGGATCCATCTGGAATTTGTTTTGGTGCAAGGTGTGAAGTAAGGATTCCACTTTCTGTCTCTCCAGATGGTGTCCCAGTTGTTACCATTTATGGAGCAATCTGTCTTTCTCCCACTGATATGAACACAATGCCATCGCATATTAACATCATGTATGTATTTGGGTCTATTTCTAGATTTTGCCTCCTGTAATTCTTTACCCTTTGGACTATAGATTTGGTCTTTGGAGGTCTCCAATGCTCTTTGTCTCAAGTCCCCCAAAACGTAAGAAAAGAAGTGCCCACTCAGATGACAAGATTCTAGACTTTTGTGATGGTTTTATTTGGGACTAAAGTCATGCTTTAGATGGTAACTTTAGAAAAAAGGACATAAGGGTCAGGAAATTGCTCCCCATATTAAACACATTCATATTCCCTCAGGATTCAGTGGTTTCACATCAACACATTAGAAAGGCAAAATAAAAAATGAGTTGACCTTCTTTCTCCTAGAGGATCACTTGATGATAATAATGATGATATAGATAATTATAATTACCCTTCTGATGGTACTAGACAGTTTAAATATGTTATTTCATTGATCCTACTAGCAACTGACAAATAAGTATTTTTTATCCCCATATTATATAAGAAGGAAGTGAAGGAAAATGAAACTTATGAGATAATGCAAAAAACCCAAAAAAACAAAAAACAAAACAACAAAAAATCCAAACTCTGTAATGCAGGATCTCTGGCACAATATAGCCAATAAAACCCCACTTTGTTAACTTATTCACTCCTCCATTAATTCATTCTACAAGTACTTTTGAGCATTTGGTCACAATTAACAGGAGTTAGAAAATTCATATACCTTTGGGACAGGCAGGTGACATAAACAAATGAAGTTGCCCAGATGGGATACAATAGGAAGTGATGAGGATGGTGGCAAACCAGAGAGCACCGTCCTTCAGCCTAGACTAGTGGTCGGCAAACTCATTAGTCAACAGAGCCACATATCAACAGTACAACGATTGAAATTTCTTTTGAGAGCCAAATTTCTTAAACTTAAACTTCTTCCAGCGCCACTTCTTCAAAATAGACTCGCCCAGTGGTATTTTGTGGAAGAGCCACACTTAAGGGGCCAAAGAGCTGCACGTGGCTCCGAGCCACAGCTTTCTGCCCACGGGCCTAGACCATTGTTGAAGGGTGAGCCCAGTGTAGCTCAATCTTCAGATTCTCAAAAGAAACCAGAAATTCAGATTTTTACATGAGACCTCCCAATTTTTAGATGTCAATAAATTATACAAACAATCAATATATGTTCTATTAAAACTCAGTGCCCCTTTCCTGAGGAATCTTACTCATCTCTCGCTAACCAGCTATCCTCTGGGGCCAAGCAGGGTGATGTGAGGTTCAGTTCTGTCTCCTTGGTAGCCTTTGCCCTCGTGGCCTCCATGCCCAGCCTTGGGATCTGCCTTGGGATCCCCTCGCCTGCTGGTGGGGCCCCGGCACTGATCACACATCTTGGGGAACCCAGGTTTCTTCTCCAGTGAGGGCCCAGCTCACCCCACTGGGCGAGAGACAGATCCATGGTACCAGCCACAATGAGGCTTCAACCTTGGCATGAACAGAAACCTCACGCAACAGCTGTGGGCAATTGGATTGTGAGAAGAGGGTCCCTCTTGGCCAAAAAGGCAAGAGGGGCCAATATAGAATGCTCAGATGACTTCCCAGGGGGCCCTCTACACAGTGGAAGGGATTAAATCCTTTCATGTCCTTTTAAAATTGCTACCAACCTAAGATAGGCATAGTTGCAGAGGGGTCATCAGGAGAGAACTTGGGGGTTAACAGAGGTGGGACACAGACCCTCACCCCCCCAATGTTGCAGGGGCCTGAACCCTCACCCCTTCTGAGGGAGGTCTCCTGCCCCCATGGCTGCTTCGCTTCCCATGCCCAGCTCAAATTGGGACCCAGGCAACAGACAGAGACTTGGCCAACAGCAGCTGCCCTCTCACTGCAACAAGACTTGTTTGAGTTGTCTTGTACCTATGGTGTGGGGAAGTGGATTTTTGATATCTAAATCCAGCCTAGCACCAGGAATGCTCAGGGCCTACTCAAGAAGGCAAATAATTCTTCCCACTAATATTTATAGGGTAAAATAAGATTGTTGTTAGAGTATTAAATTTGACAGTAAAATAGTAGTCAAGTTCTCAGACTAATTTAAATTGGCTAATTGAAATAAGCGAATATTCTAGAAAAATTAATGGTACTGGACAAAAAGCTGTTCCTAAAGTGTTAACTAAAATTTTTATTGGTAGTTCATCTCATGGTAAAATTGTGTAACATGTAATGAATCTAAAACAGTCATATTTTAGCGCAAAAAATTAAAATTTAAAAGCTATCAAGACTACATAATAAAATTTCCAAAAGCCTCCTAATATTTAAATTAAAAGAGCAGGGGACAGTAGAAGAATATCATGTAAGAAAAAATATCCTGTAAGTAAATTACATCTAGAAAATTTTTACTTTAGAAAATTAACTTCCATTTGTAATGCTAACAGCAAGACCCATGAAAAATACACATCTGTCAAAACAAGCCAAAGGAAAATCGTTTGGGCAATAAATAAAAAAGGATCCCAAGTCAAATTTATAGAAAGGATTCCTTTATTAACTTTTGGTTGAGAATATGTTTGTATATTTTCAGAAAACACCTCCAAGACGATGTGGATTACTGCAACACAGTGGAATTGACAGGACTGCTCCAGCCATGAAGACAGAAGAGAAACAGTCCAGAGATGGAAGACGCCGATGATGCCTTGCCATACTAGTAGTCAGCAGCTGTGCGTAGCTGCAGGTTGCCCAGGACCAAACGAGAGAGGGTCGGACCTGGATTACCACCATTTGTCCACCATCCAGAACTGAAATATCATTGCTGACATGTACACATAAGGAACTGTTGGACATTGAAATTGGGACTTAAAAGAACTGTTGGCCTAGAAAGAAACTCACTACAGACTGATTCATTTGCTTCTCAGCATAACCATTATTGCTTGTCTCATTTTCGGTTCTTATAAGTGTATTTCTAGTATCACACGATTTTACTCATCTAGGGGAAATAATGAACAACATAAACTGATGAACAAAAACAGACCTGGAGACAGGGAAGCATCGATCAGACTGTCAACCCTCAGAGGGAAGGTAGGGGAAGGTGGGGGTAAAGGGGAGAGATCAACCAAAGGACTTGTATGCATGCATATAAGCCTAACCAGTGGTCATGGACAACAGGGGGGTGAGGGCACACGTGGGGAGGGGTTTGGGATGAGAATGGGGGGATGAGGACAAATATGTGATACCTTAATCAATAAATTAAAAAGCAAAACAAAACAAAAAAACTCAATGCTTAATTCTAAAAGTTTCCTTGGAGATAGTGGATTAGACAGAGCTATTTACTCAACCAAATATGGCTCAGCAATGGAAGGGAATGCATTCCTGATACATGCACACGATATGAATAAACCTCAGAAGCTCTTTGCTGAGCAGAACAAGCCAGATATAAAAAAGCGCATATGTCCATTGATTTGAAATTCTAGAACAAGCAAAATTAACCCACGATGTGGGCAGGGATTTACTGGGAAGGGATAGGGAACACTTTCAGGAGTAATAGTAGTATTCTGTATTTCCATAGGGGTTTGGATTATACTAATACATGCATTTGTTAAAACCTAGTGAATGTACGCTTATGTATTTCAATGTGTGCAAACTGTATACAAAAATCTATGCATAAATATTGAATTCTAGTTAATGGCAATCATCTTGAAGTACTTAGGAGCAAGTATGCTGATGTCTGCAGTTGACTTTGAGATGAACTAAAAATAAATTGGATTAATGAATAGATAGAGCAATGGATGGAGGAGACATATACTACATCAAGTTGAATAAAATGTTAATGAATCAATGTTGATGTGCATTTTAAAATGTTCACAATAAGATGTTGGGAAAAATGAGCAAAACACACACACAAACAACTATATATGAGCTTAACACACAGACACACATATTTCTGTGGGCTAGATCTGTTTCTTTTTCTTTTTTTTTTGAGTTTTTAAAATTCATTTTTTTCCATTTTTTAAATTAAGGTATTATATGTGTACATATCTTACCATTGTCCCCCCCACCCCACTCCCATACACGCCCTCACCCCCCAATGTTTTGCATCCGTTGGTTATTCTTATATGCATGCATGTAAGTCCTTCGGTTGATCTCTTATTTCTCCCACCTCTCCCTAACCTTCCTGCTGTAATTTGACAGTCTGTTTGATGCTTTACTGCCTCTGTATCTATCTTTTTGTTCATCAGTTTATAATGTGTTTTTTTATTATCCACAAATGAGTGAGATCATGTGGTATTTTTCTTTCATTGACTGGCTTATTTCACTTAGCATAATGTTCTCCAATTCCATCCAGGTTGCTACAAATGGTAAGAATTCCTTCTTTTTATGGCAGCATAGTATTCCATTGTGTAGATGTACCATAGTTTTCTGATCCAGTCATCTGCTGACGCGCACCTAGGCTGTTTCCAAATCTTAGCTATTGTAAATTGTGCTGCTATGAACATAGGGGTGCATATATCCTTTCTGATTGGTGTTTCTAGTTTCTTAGGATATATTCCTAGGAGTGGGATTACTGGGTCAAATGGGATTTCCATTTTCAGTTTTTTGAGGAAACTCCATACTGTTCTCCACAGTGGCTGCACCAGTCTGCATTCCCACGAGCAGTGCACGAGGGTTCCTTTTTCTCCACATCCTTGCCAGCACTTGTTGTTTGTTGATTTGCTGATGATAGCCATTCTGACAGGTGTGAGATGGTACCACATTGTCATTTTGATTTGCATTTCTCTAATAATTAGTGACTTTGAGCATGTTTTCATGTGTCTCTTGGCCTTCCTTCTGTCTTCTTTCGAAAAGATTCTATTTAGGTCCGTAGCCCATTTTTTTATTGGATCATTTATCTTCCTTTTATTAAGTTGTATAAGCTGCCTATAGATGTTGGAGATTAAACCTTTATCAGTGATAACATTTGCAAATATGTTCTCCTACACAGTGGGGTTTCTTGTTGTTTTATTGATGGTTTCTTTTGCTGTGAAAAAGCTTTTTATTTTGATGTAGTCCCATTTGTTTATTTTGTCTTTAGTTTCCATTGCCCTAGGTGCACTATCAGTGAAGAAATTGCTTCGGCATATGTCAGAGATTTTTCTGGCTGTGGATTCCTCTAGTATTTTTATGGTTTCCTGTCTTATGTTTAAGTCCTTGATCCATTTTGAGTTTATTTTTGTGTATGGTGTAAGTTGGTGATCCAGTTTCATTTTTTTTGCATGTATCTGTCCAATTTTTTGAAGAGACTGTCTTGACTCCATTGTATGTTCATGCCTCCTTTGTCAAATATTAGTTGAGCATAGTGGTTTGGGTTGATATCTGGATTCTCTATTCTATTCCATTGATATATATGTCTGTTCTTGTGCCAGTACCAGGCTGTTTTGAGAACAGTGGCTTTGTAATACAGCTTGAAATCTGGTATTGAGATCCCACCTACTTTGTTCTTCTTTCTCAGGATTGCTGTGGCTATTCGGGGTCTTTTTTTTATTCCAGATGAATTTTTGAAGAGTTCTTTCTAGGTCTGTGAAATATGCCATTGGTATTTTAATGGGGAGTACATTGAATCTATAGATTGTTTTGGGTAGTATGGACATTTTAATGATGTTGATTCTCCTAATCCATGAACATGGTATGTTCTTCCATCTGTTTACATTGTCCTCTATCTCTTTTTTCAGTGTCCTGTAGTTTTCCGCATATAGGTCTTTTACCTCCTTGGTTAAGTTTATTCCTAGGTATCTTAATTTTTTTTGGTGCAATGGTAAATGGGATTGCTTTTTTAGTCTCTCTTTCTGTAAGTTCATTATTGGTGTATAGAAATGCCATAGATTTCTTGGCATTAATTTTGTATCCTGCTACATTGCCAAATTCATTTATTAAGTCTATTAGTTTTTTGAATGGAGTCTTTAGGGTTTTTTATGTACAATATCATGTCATCTGCAAATAAGGACAGCTTTACTTCTTCTTTTCCAATTTGGATGCCTTTTATTTCTTCTTCTTGTCTAATTGCAATGGCTAATACTTCCAGGACTATGTTGAACAGGAGTGGTGAGAGTGGGAATCCCTGTCTTGTTCCTGTTCTTAGGGGACATGGTTTTAGTTTTTGCCCATTGAGTATGATGTTAGCTGTAGGTTTATCATATATAGCTTTTATTATGTTGAGGTATGATCCTTCTATTTCCACCTTGTTGAGAGTTTTTATGAAGAAAGGGTGTCGGATTTTGTCAAATGCTTTTTCTGCATCAATTGATATGACTATGTGGTTTTTATCTCTCAATTTGTTTATGTGATGTATCACGTTTATTGATTTGTGGATATTGTACCATCCTTGCATTCCTGGGATAAATCCTACTTGGTCATGGTGTATGATCTTTCTATGTAGTGCTGGATCCAATTTGCTAGAATTTTGTTGAGGATTTTGGCATCTATGTTCATGAGGGATATTGGCCTGTAATTCTCTTTCATTGTGTTGTCTTTATCTGGTTTTGCTATTAGGGTGATGCTGGCTTCATAGAAGGAGCTTGGAAGTGTTCCTTCCTCTTGAATTTTTTGGAATAGTCTGAGGAGGATAGGTTTTAGTTCTTCCTTGAATGTTTGGTAAAACTCTCCTGTGAAGCCATCTGGCCCCAGGTTTTTGTTTGCTGGAAGCTTTTTGATGACTGCTTCAATTTTTTCCATAGTTACTGGCATATTGAGCTATTTAGATTCTTCCTGATTGAGTTTTGGAAGGTTATGTTTTTCTAGGAATATGTCCATTTCCTCAAGGTTGTCCTGTTTGTTGGAATAGAGTTGTTCATAATATTTGTTAACAATCCTTTGTATTTTGGCGGGATCTGTTGTTATTTCACCTCTTTCATTTCTGATTTTGTTTATTTGGGTCCTCTTTCTTTGCTTCTTGGTGAGCCTGGCTATAGGTTCATGAATCTTGTTTATCTTTTCAAAGAACTAGCTCTTGGTTTTGTTGATCTTTTGTATTGTTTCTTTGGTCTCAATGACGTTTATCTCCACTCTGATCTTTATTATTTCCTTCCTTCTGCTTACGCTGGGCTTTTCTTGTTGTTCTTTTTCTAACTCTTTGAGTTGTAGGGTTAGGTAATTTATTACCATTGTTTCTTGCTTTTTGCAGTATGCTTGTAGAGCTATGAACTTCCCTCCTGAGACTGCTTTCACTGTGTCCCAAAGATTTTGGATTGTTGTGCTTTCATTGTCATTTGTTGCCATGATGTTTTTTATTTCTTCCTTGATCTCTCTGGTAACCCAGTCATTGTTTAACAGCAGGCTGTTTAGTCTCCATGTGTTTGACTTCTTTGGATTATTTTTATTGTAGTTGAATTCCAGTTTTATGCCACTGTGATCTGAGAAGATGCTTGATATGATTTCTATCTTCTTGAATTTGAAGAGACTTTGCCTATGTCCCAACATATGGTCTATCTTTGGAAATGAGCCATGTGCACTTGAGAAGAATGTATATTCTGTGGCTTTGGGGTGAAATGTCCTGAAGATGTCAATTAATTCCATCTGGTCTAGTGAGTCATTTAGGATTGATATTTCTTTGCTGATTTTTTGTTTAGAGGATTCGTCCAATGGTGATAGTGGGGTATTAAAGTCTCCTACTATGACTGTATTGCTCTTAATCTCTCCCTTGCTATCCTCCAGGAGTTTTTTTAATGTATTTGGGTGCTCCTGTATTGGGTGCATATATGTTTACCAGAGTTATTTCTTCTTGTTGGATTGCTCCCTTTAGTATTATGAAGTGGCCTTCCTTATCTCTTGTTATGTCCTTCACTTTGAGATATAATTCATCCGATATAAGTATTGCTACCCCAGCTTTTTTTTTTTTTCATTTCCATTCGCCTGGAAAACCTTTTTCCATCCCTTCACCCTCAGTCTGTGTGCATCTTTTTTTCTGAGGTGGGTTTCTTGTAGACAGCAGATATATGGGTCATGTTTTCTTATCCAGTCAGTTACCTTATATCTTTTGATTGGGGCATTTAATCCATTTACATTTAAAGTTATTATTGATAGGTACTTATTTGTCACCGTTTTTATTCTTTACCCCTGTGTTCCTTCTTTGCTTCCTATTTCTTTTTTTTCTTTTTACAGCAGACCCTTTAGCATTTCTTGAATTGCTGGTTTGGTGGTAATAAATTCCCTTAGTCCTTTTTTGTCTGCGAAGCTCCTGATTTCACCTTCATTTTTGATTGATAGCCTTGCTGGGTACAGTATTCTTGGATTCAGACCCTTCCTTTGCATGACTTTGTATATTTCATTCCATTCCCTTCTGGCCTGATGAGTTTCTGTTGAGAATTCAGTTGCTAGTCTGATGAGGGTTCCTTTGTATGTAACTTTCTGTCTCTCTCTGGATGCTTTTAAGATTCTTACTTTGTCGTTGGTGCTTGCCAATTTAATTATAATGTGCCTTGGTGTCGGTCTTTTGGGGTTCATTTTGCTTGGGACTTTGTGAGCTTCTTGGATTTGCGTGGGTTTTTTTCTTCCCTATATCAGGGAAGATTTCTGTCATTATTTCTTAAAAAAACAGGTTTTCTATTCCTTGCTCAGTTTCCTTTCCTTCTGGAACCCCTATTATGCAGATGATATTTTGTTTTGTGTTGTCCCAAAGTTCCCTTAGGCTCTCTTCCTGCTTTTTAATATTTTTTTCTAGAAGCTGCTCTACTTGGGTATTTTTTTCCATTTTGTCTTGTAGCTCACTGATGCGGTCCTCTGCTTCTTCTAGTCTACTCTTGATTCTTTCTATTGACTTCTTTACAGCAGCAATGTCATTTTTCATTTCTTCTTGGTTCTTCTTCATTTCCTCTTGGTTCTTACTCATATTGTCGAATTTGTCTTCCCATTCTTTTCATCCACCTTATGACCATTTATCTGAATTCTTTCTCTGGAAGGTTGCTTGCCTCTATTTCGTTTACTTCCTTTTCTGGTGATGCCTGCTTTTCTTTCATATGCGGGCTTTTTCTTCATCTCCCCATGTTCTCTCTTCTCCAGATGTCTGGTTATGTAGTTCTCTTTCTCCTGCTTTGACTTAAAGCCACAAAATACAACACCACCAGGTACAACACACAAGGCACTGAACAGAAATGTATTCACAATATTAATAACCTCCAATTAAGGTGACACTAGAGAAAGGCAAATTAGGGGATAGGAGAGAAAGAAGAAGAGGAAAAAGAAAGAAAGAAAAAAAGGAGTGTCAAAATGAAATTGGGAAAAGAAAGAAAAAAAAAAGAGAGACAAGAAAGTGACTAAGAGAGAAAAGGGGAACAAACTATATATTTGGGGAGAAAAATCCAATAGAGCAACCACTAATCCCAGCAAATGCCAGCCACAAGTACCTGGGGATTAATACAAACTACAACACCAACTAATATCAAGCAAGGAAATGGAAAACAGAAGCAACAAACAAACAAAAACAAAGCAAACAAAAATAAAGAAACAAACAACAAGAATAAGCAAAACAATCTCACAAAAAAGCATAAAAATTCAATATAATCAACATTCAAGCAAACAACAACTGAAGGACAGAGAGAAAAACAATTTTTTGGATAGTGAAGACAGAGAAGAGAGAGGTGTGTATGGACTTGGAGCAGGGGATTGGAAATTAGATATATATTTAGGGTGAAATTTTAACAGGGGGTAAACAGAAAGATTAGGGAAAATTGAAAGCAGGAAAGGGGTAAGATAAACAGGACACCAAAAGGGGAAAAGTTAGGAAGAGAGTGATGGCATAAAGGTAGAGTTGAGATAGAGTAAAAGGATGCTAAAGGAAAGATGAAAATAGAATGTAGAACATTACTAGTCCCAAAATAAAATAAAGAGAAAATAAAATGACACTTAAAAAAAGGTAAAATAGGAGTAGTAATAATACTGATTAAAAATAAAAATGTAATAATTAAAAAGGTAAAATCAAGTGAGAAAAAAATAGTTTCTTAAGTAAAAGATGCAAAAAATGAAAATAAAAAAATATATAATGTGCAATAGTGAAGGTCATTCACTTCCTCTATTGTTCTGTTTGGAACACCTTTTTCTCAGTCCAGACAGTATTGCAGTTCCCTGTGTTCTACTGTTCCTCAGTGTTGTAAGCCAGTCCTGATTTTTAAGCAGGCGGTGTCTTAATTTCTCGTATTCCTTTATTTTTGATTACACAAGAGTCAATTTGTGATTCAGCCCCTGGGTGGCAGTGTTTCTGGATTGACTTCCGGGTCTATTTATGGCCTCTCTAGCCTGTGTTTATCCCTGTGGCACTCAATACCAGTTTGTGGGAGTGGGCTGCCTCAGAGCTGGCTCTCCGATGGTTACTCCCAGCTCGGACCCCCAGGTTCCAGAAACACAACTTTCCCCTGCAGTCTCCCAGGATGTCCCCAACTGGGTGATCCTATGTATTGGGCTTAGTAATCAGAAGCAAGGATTTGAAGAGGAAAAAGCCCAAGTGCGCGAACAATGGGTCTGCGCTCAAGTCTAAGCAGCCAGCACACATTTGAAATTCTTAGGCTGTCCCTGCACATCAGATCAAAATGGGTTGCTTTTTAGGGATCCCTTCTGTTAGCAGCTCTTAGGACCCCCCTTCAACATTCACGGATCACGCCAGCCCCACCAGCCATGGATTTTTCTAGGCTGACTTCCCTGGTCCTCCAGCTCTGGCAAAACGCGCATTTTTCTCTCCTGCCGGGACCAGAGACCTCACCTGATCCCAGGCGAAATCTGATATTTCTGTGGTGGAATGAAGAGCCCCTTTGAATCTGCGAGTTTGTGCCAATTGGGGACCGGTGTTCTGGGGCTTGCAGCTGTTCGGTGATTGCTGCAGTTGTGGATTTTCATGCTTCTGATAAGCTCCACTTTCCCTATCAAGATGGCGTGGTCTCCGCATCTGAGCCCGTGGCTCCGGGAGGGGACCCAGCCGCAGTGGGGGCTGCCTGGTCAGGGGAACCCCATCTAGCAGTCCCCCACCTTCTCCTGGAGTTTGGCTGTCCCTTAACTTGCCAACAAACACTCCTCGTGTGATCCTCAGCTGTTCTTTCTTTCTGCTCTGGGACAAGGCTCGGAACATGTCTGTCTATTCTGCCGCCATTTTTTTCTAGATTTGTTTCAATAAGCACCAGTTTCAATGGCTTCTGACTGTTGCACTGTGCCATCATGCACCCCACCATCCCATTACATGGTGGCATCTCAGCAAGTTTATTATGAGGGCGTTGTTCCTGCAGTTCTCCCCTCCACCTTCCATGGGGCTTGATAGGTCTGGCACGATTCAGTGAATGAAGGTATGAGAAAATCCATTACCTGTGGACATCATTAACATTTCTTCAACATGACCTGTCTGAGACAAACGTGAGCCTGACCTCCCTCTCATTAATCAAGGGGAAAGAAGAAAACCATTTTGGTGACACAGCTCCTTAGCTCCTTCTGCTAATCCATCTTGCTGCATCGGCAGTGACAATTCACATGGTGTTTAAATTCAGAGGGGACAAAAGTTAGCTCAGAGCAGTCCCTTCATTAGAGAACAGGGTTTAGAAGTGTTTGCAGACTCGCTGTTCCATGCATTGGTCGAGCAGACAGGCTCTTCATTTGTTAGCAGCATTTCAGTGCAAGTGGCTGGATCTGGGTTGATACCCACCACATGCCCTTGGCTGTTGTTGGGATACTGGGGAATATGACCAAGGAGTGTGTGAGGCTTGAAGGTGCCACCAGACCTCAGGGAGAAGGGATCAGGGGAGAGCAGTTTCTCTTTTAAACACATGCTCTAAAGTGGCACCTTTTCCATAGTTTCAAAAGGTACATTTTGAAAAAGTTCTCGCCCTGAGGATATTTTCATTCAATTTTGAGAGAGAGCGAGCAAGAGAGAAGAGAGTAGAGAAGAAACATCCATGGATTGCCTCCCATATATGCCCCAACCGGGGAACAAACCCACAACCTAGGTATGTGCCCTGACCTGAAATTGAACCCGCAACCTTTTTGGTGTACAAGACAGCGCTCCAACCAACTGAGCCACCCAGCAGAGCAAAAGGTAATTTATCATCATAACAACTGTTAAGATTCTGATGCATACAAATGAAAGGAAACAAGGGTCAGTCTTGTAAATATGTGATTGATGCATCAGCGGTCAAACCTGCAGATATTTAGAGACTAGTCAAAAGGCAGCACCTTTTCATGGGCCCTTTGCCTTGTTACTTGAATTATTCCCTGGGATATCCATTTCCCTTCCCTCAAGGAGAATGCTGCTTTCTCCCTCAATGACATCATACTATTAACTTGATTTGGTCAATGAAGTGTGAGCAGAAGTGACATGAGTCACTTCCAAGCAGAAGATTTAAGAGCCATGTTCTCTTTTCCCTCTGCCAAAGCAATGTCCCAGATTATGGCAGCTCCAGCAGCCCAGGTCCCACAGAGAGAACAGATATAGAGCACAGCCACAGCTATCCCTGATGGACATATTGGATGACAGAGATACAAAAACTTGTTATTGTCAAGTCACTGTGAGTTGGGGGTCATTTGTTACTGCAACATAACCTAGCCCAGTGGTCAGCAAACTCATTAGTCAACAGAGCCAAATATCAACAGTACAACGATTGAAATTTCTTTTGAGAACCAAATTTTTTAAACTTAAACTTCTTCTAATGCCACTTCTTCAAAATAGACTCGCCCAGGCCGTGGTATTTTGTGGAAGAGCCACACTCAAGGGACCAAGGAGCCGCATGTGGCTCGCGAGCCACAGTTTGCCAACCATGGACCTAGCCCATCCGAACTGATCCACTCCACAACCAGTAAAGGTGTCTCCAATTCCCATAGAGAGATCCTTTTGATTTAAGACTTCTCCATAAAACTTCTGCCTAGTTTTGAAATAATAACTACACATTAACTATCTTGGATAAAGATAAAGCTAAGACAATTTAGGTGTGATTACATATTGTGAGGGTGGCTGCTAAGGGCAGAAACCATGTGGGCTCATGGAGATGAGCATTGCTTAGGGTCAAAGGGGCATGGGGCACTGAGGAGCAGTGGTCTAGAATTCAACAGACTAGGCTTGAGTCCTGGGCCTATTCATCACTAACTGTGTGGCTTTGGACAAAACACTTGGCCTCTCTAATCCTCTACCTACTGGTTAGGGTTGTCAGGAACTAAGTCATAGAAAGAGAAAGGTCCGTGGCAGGGCCTACTTTCAGGGTTCATGTTGCTTTCCTTCTTCCCCTCCTCCACTTCTTTCTCTTCTTTTTTGACCCAAATAATAATATGGAGGAAGGTGGGAGACTGCATGTTAGCATGGACAAGACAGAGTGTGCCTGGAGATTGAGAGGACTCCAGCCTGTGCCAGGGAGGGGCCTTGTGTTTGAAGTTTCTGCCAGAAAAATTTGGATGGCAGCTTTGCAATTTCCTGGCTGTCTTAAAGTTTTTCAGTGCACAGGCCACAGCAAAGTTGGGTGAAGACATAGATTTCTCCTTAAAAAGTTTTTTTTTTTAAAAAAAAAATGCATAAAACTAAATAATTAGAATTACAAAGGGAACTGATTTTATTTTTGGCAAGATATTAAAAAATATAAATTTGTGATACAATAATACACATCTTTATTAGTGTACTGAATCACTAGATCTATTGGCAGAGCTGATATTATCAATATTTCAGGGCTGTGCTGAACAGAATGCTTCCTGATGTCTATAACAATTGGGATGTGATGGGGAAATATCCTTGGTGACAAAGTCATAATAAAGTAAGTGCCGCTGTGCTTGGTTATCTACATTCAGTTGAAGAAAATGGAAGCTCTCAGCTAGAGGTTACTAAAATTTTTTTCTGAATTATTTACCTTTTAAGTTCATGGACTTTCTAAATTCTATCAGGACACCACAAGCGTCTGTGGACTGTTCTAAGAAGTCACATTGCTTCATTGAGCCTCAATGTTCGCACCTGCAAAAAGGATATCTTACCTTGATGTCCTTTCTAGGCATGGGATTTGGTTACCCTAAGGTGAGCAGCTCTTGTGGGGCCTTGATTCCCTGGGTAATCATTTTAAAAAATTGATTTCAAAAAGGACGGGAGAGGGAGAGAGAGATAGAAATATCAAGGATGAGAGAGAATCATCGATTGGCTGCCTCATGCATGCCCCTACTGGGGACCAAGCCCAAAACCCAGGCATGTGTCCAGACTGAAAATCGAGCCATGACCTCCTGGTTCATAGGTCAACACTCAACCACTGAATCACACTTGCCAGGTGAGTAATCGGCTTTAAGAGAAGCACTGAGGTAGGGGAATGAGACAACCATCTGCCTCTCCTTTCTCCCAAAGTCCCATGAAATGACAAGAGTGCAGGAGAGGGGGAGGGAGACAGAGGACATAAATGAGAATATATGAAGTGACAGACTGAGGAACAAGAGAGTGGCATCAATGAACCAGAATTCTTGAGGAATTACTGACAGTTCAAAACCAGATCACGTGTTTGGAGAAACAGCATTGGAAAACACCACCTAAAGCATATTGAAAAGAGCGCTTAATTTTAAGGGGCTATTACTTTATATTTGCATTACTTACTTTAGTTTTCATAATAACCCTATTACATAGGTTCTGTTACTATCTATTCCATTTTATGGATGGAGAAACTGAGGCTAAGTAGGTGCAGGTGCTTTGCTCAAGATCACACAGCCAGAGAGTGACAGAGCCAAGGTGTCTTGCTGTGAGACTTCAAACTCCATGCTCTTGTCTATTGCACTCTCCAGGTAGCTAATCAGTGCATTTAATTCATGTGCAGGAGGAAGCTTCTTATTTTTTAAAGTCCTTCTAGAATCTGTGGGCTTAAGAAACTAGGATGAAAACTGTTCTGGAACCACTGCTGGGTTTGGAAAGAACTTAAGCTGCATGATTCAAGTTTAAGGGTAGCGGGGCAGCAGCAGCCTGGCTCTGGGGCTGTCAAGGGAACCAACTAATCCATTTGAGAATATCTGCACTTGAACACAATTACCTCACTGTTTCTCTTCATCTCTCTTCTGAACACCATTTGCCCTAAAAATACTCTTTGACATTATGCACAAACCTTGAAGAGGCATTTATTTAGCCCTGACCTTTGTATGGTTCCTGCTAAAAGAGAGTCAGTGACACACAAGCAGGGCTGAATTATTTATAGGCCCGAGGGGAAATCAAAGTTGCTTTTATTTCTATGGAAAGTCTATTAGAAGGCTAAAGAGCACCAAATTAGCATTGGTTCTTCACAAAGGGACTTCAGCTAGAATCAAGGGTGCTTAGTAAAGTGGAGGTGCTCTCCATGGTTGGATCTTTGGAAATCCCCATAAACCCAGGCCATCAAGTCCTCTTTCCTGGGACTTAGGCATAAGTTCTTAGTCTCTAGGATTGTAGGCAGAAAGGAGCTCCAGGTTGGAGCTCCTTCAAGTCTGGGGGGTGAGAATCAGGCTCATTTTGCACCATTTCTTTTAGCATAAGCACCAGACAGTGGAATTTTTGCAGGAGAAGGTGTTTTTATTGGAGGTGTATGAAAGGGGAGGAGATAGAGCCGGGGTGCTAGAAATGCTACACATGACAATGGATAACGGCAGTAATAGGATTCTGGAACCATCACTGCTGCCCAGGTCTCTTATGGTTATTTTCCATCTGTTTCCCCAAAAAGATTGGCAACAAAACCTCTACTGTTCTTTGAAGTAGCTGAGACACCCTAGTAAGCACTTGAGCCAAGTTCTGGCAAGAAGCAGAATTACCAAGGAATGGGGTGTATGGATGTGGGGGCGGTGGCAGTTCTAAAATAATATATGGATAACAGATACCAATCTGTGGGCAAGAAGCACTTTCTTGTTCTTTTAGGGACACCAGTGCCCAGCACAGTTTCTGTGTTAGCTTTGGTTCCTCGCAAAGGAAATCTAGCCGGACTTGAGGTGCTTATTAAAGTTGGGGTGCTCTCCATGGTCAGGTCTTTGGAAATCGCTACACAAGACAATGGATCATGGCAATAATAGGATTCTGGAAACATCGCTGCTGCCCAGGTCTCTTATGGTTATCTTCCATCTGCTTTCCCAAAAAGATTGGCAACAAAACTTCTACTGTTCTTTGAAATTGCTGCACAGGACAATAGTAGGTATTCAAAAATATTTTTTGAATGAGTGATGAGAACAGAGCAATGGGATAATAACATTAGTTAATTAGTATTTATTCCATTCTGAGTATGTTCTAGGAATTGTGCAAAGTGCTTAATTGTTGATAACCCTATGAAGGATTACTAGCTCCATTTTACAGATGTAAACAGAGATGCAGAGATTTTATAGGACATCCCCAAAGCCACAGAGCTAGTAAGCATTACTGGGCTTGTCTGATTCTAGAGTTTTGCTCTTTGCTGCCAGGCTACGAAGTAGAACAGATAAACCAAAAAGCAGTATGAAAATTAAAGAATGCAACTGATGATCAAGGTAGCACCATAGATATTTTGGGGAAAGTAAAAAGTACAAAAAACTCAATATTTTATTCTAATAGTACTGGCCATCTGGTTATTTGCTAGAAAAAAAATTTAGGGCTCTATGTGATTATATATAAAACTAGAGGCCTGATGTATGAAGATTCCAGCAATAGGCCTTCCTTCCCCTGGCTGCCAGCACCAGTTTTCCTCTGGCACCCGGGACCCAGGCTTTGCTGTGGCCGCAGCAGAGAAGCCAAGCCTCTTCAGTCTTCGCTTGGGCTAGAGCCTTCAGTCTTCACTCTGCGCCTGTATATGCAAATTAATCTCCCAGCTTTGTTGGGTTAATTTGCATACTCACTCCTGATTGGCTGGTGGATGTCATGGAGGTATGGTCAACTTGCATATTTTTCTTTTATTAGTGTAGATAAATTGCAGATGGATTACAGAGCTACATTCAAAATAAAAACCCATAAAAAAGTTCTTACATGTGACTAGAAGGTGGGAAGAAACTACAAAAAAAGTGTAATTGATTATGAGTAACTTTTATTTTTTCTTTATTATATTTAAAATTTTTAAATAAGCATGTGATATTTTAAAACTAGGAAAAGCAAAATAAATCAGTCTTTCCACTCTCATTTCTTTCTGTTTTTTTTTTCTTTTCCTCTTGTCTTTTAACCCCTCCTTCTATTTTACTCTCTATTCCTTTCTTTCCCTCTTTTATTGAATGCTCTCTCCTTAAAGTAAAGAAGGTATGATGAGTTTCCAGGCACTCTAGGGAGGAAGAAATGGGGGCTGGGGAAGGTTGCTGGGCTTGGGGATTTGTCAAGAGACAGAGGAGTGGAAGGAAGAATGAAGAGGGTTAGTGAGGTGTTCCTGTGCTGGGTGCCTTATACTTTTCATTTCTAACCATCTTTCAAAACAACTTCATAACTATCATCTTCTTCCCCATTCATTTCAACAGTGAAGGACATGGAGTAGACCCTTTATAATGCACAGCAGAGTTACATTTGAGCCCAGGTCTGTGGGACAGCCCAGCCCAAGCGCCTTCTGTCCCTGCTGCCCTCTAGCCATGTGTTCCTAGTGCCACACTTCTCAAGGGCATCTAACTTTGGAGAGCCTCTCAGCTTTGGCTTCTGAGAACTGCAGAAAAGTCCCTTTTCTTGATTTAGACAGATGGTGCTGTTTCATACCTGTTTTCAGTCTTCCCCTGTGTGCTTCTCAGAGACTCTGAAAATGCAGAAAGCCCCTCTCTGCTCCTGGAACTTGGTCCCTCTTGGAGTTGATCTGACAGTTTCACCATGTTTAGATCTCAGCTAAAAAAAGAAAAGAAATAGCTGTAATTCTTACAGGACACACACTTGGTCTGGATTCCCCCAGGCAGAGACAATTCCATCTAGAAGTTGCTGTCATAGAGTTGGACCCTAGTGGGAACAATGGAAGGACTGAAGGAGATAGTCGACTGGGAGTAGGGCCAAGAGAAGAGAAATTCCTGCTGCAACACTGGGGGATATCTATCTATTATATGTGTGACCTTGACTGTGCATTCAACAAGAAATGATGTAACGTTTTCAATAGGCCAGGCAGTGGGGAATTGAATATGAACAAGCCCAGTGCCTGCCCCCGCCCAGAGCTCAAGGTCTAGTGGAGAGCCTGCCATGTCTACAGACAAGCACAGCCCAGGATGAGGGGACACAGTGCTGGATGTGAGGGAGGTGCTAAACCCAGACAAGGTGCTGACAAAGACTTCTCTTGATCCAATTCTAGCCAGGCTTTTCTGAGCCCTCTTTTCAACTCAACCTCAACCTTGGCCTTAAACATGAACAAATTTGACCTTGGACTTGAACAAGCACTAACACAGTTTCTAAAAGTTCAAGACTGCATCCATAAGTTGACTCCAGTCCCCTTTACTTAAAGTGCTGCCTGAGAAAACTCAAGGCTGCCAAAAGAATTTACTATTTATTCTGGCTGCCACCTAAAGATAGGGTCCCATCTTCCAGCCTCTGTGGGAGGATAAGAGGCTAACTTCCTTAAGCACCAGTTAGCAAAACCATGACTTTCACATGGACCAACCTAGATTCCCACTTTTTGTATATCTTCACTTCCCTGTCTCTGCTCAAGCTCTTGCCATTCCTTTTCCCCACCCCCTCCTTCCCCTACTGTCATTAGTTCCTGAATAAAATCAGTTTTCAGTGCTTCAGCTCATGTCAGGCTGTGTTTACCTCTGACAGTGGGAAGCATGGTCAGGGAGGATGTGTGGAGGAAGGGGTGCTGAACTAGGGCACAGGGATAGAACATTTGGAGTAGAGACACTCTCTTGAGTCCAAGGAACTGGAAGAAGTTTTGGGGAGAGGGAGGGGGCAATAGTGAACAGGGAATGAAGTTGATTACTAAAAGAATAGGAATAGGCATGCTTTGTGACTCTTGTCATATGTTCGGAATGAGTGTGTTTTCATAAGAGACCATGGGACAAATGCAGACTGTTTCAAACTAGGGTGAGACCAGGGTTAAGTCACTATGCACAGCAATGTGTGATAAAGGTTCGTTTTTTTTCTGTTGCTTCCTTTCCCCTTGTTCTCTGAGATCTTTTGGGTCATCCAATGCCTGGTCTCCTCTCTGCCTCTTAAATGATGGGGTTGAGTATATACTTGGGGCCAAGAAGTCACACTCTTAGTGTTGTATACTCCTGTGATTCAGCTCCACTGGAAGTTGGTATCCTCAATCCATAACACCTTTAGCTTTCCCACAATACAAGACAGAGTTTCCATCCATCACCATCTTCTTTCTGTCCTGTTTGCCCCTCCACCTGCCACAGAAGGGCTCCTATTGGCTTGTTTGCAGAATGAATGGGGCTTGAGAAGCTGTTGAGTTCCTTTCTGTCCTTGGAGAGCTCTGTGCATGGCTGCTCTTGGCATGCCCAGTGCTGGGCTAGGGCAGGTCCTTTGATACTCAATATTATCTTGTTTGACTTGACTAAGCTTCTGTTAAATTTCTTACTTTTTCAGGCATATATTTCTAATTTGAAGAAAACCAGTTAATAAAAGTTAGAACATGTGGAATTGATAACTAGGCCCTAGAACTCTTTTTACACACACTGATGAACTTTTGGGACTGGAACATGTTTTTACAAGGTGGTCCCTAGTGACAAAGTGTAATATTGCAGCTTAGCAATGTTCAGATAAATAAAGAAATAGAACTGAACTTCAAAATTTGAAAACGAAGTGTCAGGAGATTATGTGGCAGGAAGATCATTTTGTTGCCTGAAGAAGATAATTCCTGGCAAGAGGAAAAAGGGAACATTGGAATTCATGTAAAGTGCTGCAAAGCTCTGAAAAGTCTTCAAAGATCATCTGTTCTAGTGACACCAACAATAAGCCTGATCATCCATGCTATTTTTTTTTCTTTCAGTGTTGAATTGCATTGTTTCTCCAAGGCAAACCTGTCTATAATTGTATTTACATTACAGGCCACTTTCCTGAAAAACATCTACTTACTGAGGCAACAAGAAGCCTATATGGGGATGAATAAAAATCAGTTGTGCCAAAGTAAAAATTACTGAAATTGTCTACAGTAGTGTCTTTTGACTGACACTCTTTTCCAAGCTGTTCTGGAGAACCAGTGTGGGCACCAGGACAGTCTTCAAACAGACAGCCCATTGTGAACATCAAAAAAACATCTGGTTATGTTTGGAAATCAGCTGCTAAAATTACCTCTATATGCTGACAGTCATCCATGTTGGGAACTTGTCAGACTTCTTTCCAATAACACCCCAGCTTGAAGTGGTGACAACTTCTGAAATCCCACAAATGGTCCCAGAAATAGGAACCTAGAGGAAATAGGTATCTTCCCCTCTGGCACCCCCAACTGGATGGGAGGCATTTCTGAAGATGCTATTGGTTTCAGGTGAGTATTTCTTTCACTTACGTTGGCCATAGCTCCTCTTTCAAAGTTTGAATATGACTTGATGATGTCTCATGTGTTGTTGAGCTAAGAGTGTCATTGAGTTTTTGGTATAATTTTCAGCTAGGATTCCACTGGCCAGTGGGCTCTTTACTATTAGGGTACTATGCTTAGCACCTTATGCATACCATCCATTTAAATCCACTTCAAACCAAAGGATTAGGTGTTTGTGGTACTTCTTTACAGATGAGAAAACTGAGGCACCAAGAGATTAAAGACTCCTCCATTCACACCGTGAGTCAGTGATGCAGTCAAGTTTACAGTTTTTGGCTATTGCAAATAAAACTGCTATTAACATTTGTGCACAACTCTTTGTATGGACATTTGCTCTCATTTCTCTTGGGTAAACACTTAGGAGTGGACTGGCTGAATCTTGTTAGGTGCATGTCTGACTTCCTAAGAAACTAAGAAGCTGTTCTTCAAAGTTGTTGTAGCATTCTAAACTCCTACCAACAATATATAAGGTTTCCTGTTCCTCCATGTTCTTGCCAACACTTGAAAGTCTTTTTAACTTTAGCCTTCGAATAGAGGCATCTTATGGTTTTAATTTGCATTTCCCTAATGACTAATGATATGGAGCATCTTTTCATGTGCTTATTTGCATTTGCACCTGTATTTATTCTTTTTTTTTTTTAAATAATTTTTGAGAGGAATCCAAGATGGTGGCGTAGGTAAACACCTAAACTGCTGCCTCGCATAACAATTTAAACTGCAACATAAAAGACAAAACGTCTATCACCCAGAACCACGGGAAAGCTGGCTGAGTGGAAGTTCTACAACTAGAAGGAAAGAGAAAAGAGCACCGAGACGTGCACAAGCGCTGAAAAGCTAAGGTACGGAGGTGTGGGATCTGGGCTGGCGGCAGGTGTTGCTTTTTTCAACCCAAAGGGGAGACAAGCCCCCGATTACTCTGAAATACAGTTTCTGGGGAGACGCGGGGGACCCAAACTCCTACAGGGAGAAGCTGGATTGTCTGCTACCAGGTCGGAAAGTGAGGGGGGCCTGCTTGTAGAGCTGCGCACAGGAATAATTGTTTATCTGCGCTGGGGCACGGGACTGGACGCAGTTGGAGACACAGAGCTGGCTAACTAGCAGCCATTGCTGTTTGCCACGCCCTAGCCTAGTGATGCCCTGAGACCCCACCCCACACAACCTACAAACCCACCCAACCTCCAAGCAGCGGCTTTTGCATATGAATGGACTGCAGCTTAACCTAACAAACTTGCAGCCGGGATCAGACAGCTCCAAAACCTCCAAACTCCAAGCAAAGAGGAGAAAACTGTAGCTCTCGCTGTAGCTCCTGCTGGGTGGACTCAGACAATAGCTGACCTGCACCCCATTGGAGATCCAGAAGCCAGTATACCTAGTGGTCAGTATGAGAAACCAGATTTCAACTCCTCACATCCATAAGTGACACATTCAAGAGGCAGACTCAGCGAGCACCAAAGCCCCACTGAAACAAGTCCTGCACCATAAGCGTGTCTCCAGCACAGCAGTTCTTATAGACACAGTGAGTCCTCACAGCCGATTGGCCTGGAGGTCAATTCCTCCCAGCGTACCAACAACAATTAAGGCTTAACTACACCAAGACTTTGCACTCAGCCCACAAAGGGGTGTACCAAGAGCGTCCACATCAGGTGATTGGGGAAGCTGAGCTACTGCCCCCTATAGGTCACCTACCACACAAAGCCACTCCATCAACACAGGGAAGCAGCCAAAATGCGGAAACAAAGAAACATGTCACGAATGAAAGAAACGGAGGAAAGCAAACTACTGGACGACATAGAGTTCAGAACCACATTTATAAGGTTACTCAAGAATCTTCTAAAAACCGCCGAGAAACTTGATGACACTTCTGAGGAGCTTAGTGAGACCTTCAAGGACCTTAATGAGAATGCCAAAAAAATGGAAAAGGACCAGTCAGAAATGAAGCATACACTGTCTAAAATAAAGAATATACAGAAACTCAACTGTAGATCAATGTACCCCAAGAATCAAACCAAAGATCTGAAATATGAGGAAACAAAAAACACCCAACCAGAAAAACAAAAAGAAAAAAGAATCCAAAAATATGAAGATAGTGTAAGGAGCCTCTGGGACAACTTCAAGCGTACCAACATCCGAATTTTTGGGGTGCCAGAAGAAGAGAGAGAGCAAAATACTGAAAACCTATTAGAAGAAATAATGACAGAAAACTTTCCCTACCTGGTGAAAGAAATAGACTTACAAGTCCAGGAAGCGCACACAACCCAAACAAAAGGAATCCAAAGAGGACCACACCAAGACACATCATAATTAAAATGCCAAGGGCAAAAGACAAAGAGAGAATATTAGAAGCAGCAAGAGAAAAACGGTTAGTTACCTACAAGGGAGTACCCATACGACTGTCAGCTGATTTCTCAACAGAAACTATGCAGGTCAGAAGGGAGTGGCAAGAAATATTCAAAGTGATGAACAGCAAGAACCTACAACCAAGATTACTCTACCCAGCAAAGCTATCATTCAGAGTTGAAGGTCAGATAAAGAGCTTCACAGACAAGAAAAAGCTAAAGGAGTTCATCGCCACCAAACCAGGATTACATGAAATGCTGAAGGGCATTCTTTAAGAAGAGGAAGAAGAAGAAAAAGGTAAAGATAAAAATTATGAACAACAAAATGACATCAAATAGATACCTACCAACAAGTGAATCTAGAAATCAAGTGAATAAAAATCTGAAGAACAGAATGGACTGGTGAATATAATAGAATCAGGGACATAGAAAGGGAGTGGACTGACGAGTCTCAGGGGAAGCAGGTGTGTGGGGTGCGGGAAGAGATTGGACAAAAATCTTACTCCTATGGATGAAGACAGTGGCGGGGGGTAAGGGCATGGGGTGGGGTGGGGAATCAGGTGGAGGGGAGGTTTTGGGGGAAAAAATAGAGGAACACCTGTAATAATCTGAACAATAAAGATTTTTTTAAAAAAATAATTCTTTACTCTAGAAAGCATTACAATGTCCCTTTTCCCCCCTCCCCCATTGATCCCCTTCAGACCACCTCCAGTCCCAGGCCTTCTCCACTCTATTGTCTGTGTCCATGGCCCATGCCTATATTCATACAGGTCTTTGGTTGATTGCCTCTGACCCACGCACCTTCCCTGCCTTCCCTCCAAGATTCCACTTGTTTTCATGCTTCCATGTCTCTGGATCTACTCCGTTCATCAGTTTATTTTGTTACTTAGATTCCACATATGAGTGAAATCATGTGACACTTGTCTTTCTCTGACTGAGTTATTTCATTTAGCGTGATACTCTCCAGGTCCTTCCATTGTATTTATTCTTTATTGAAGTGTCTGCTCAATGCTTTGCTTATTAAAAAAAAATCTTTTTAAAGTTTTTAGTTTGGAAAGTTCTTTATATAAGCTGTAACATTCTGTTGTTAAAAAAAATCTCTTTTTTCTCTTTGCTTCAGTTTGGATAATTTCTATTGACCTGTCTTCAAATTCACTAATCCTTTCTTTCACCATGTCCAGTCTACTCTTAAGCTCATTGAATTAATTTTTCACTTCAGATATTGTCCTTCTCATTTCTAGAAGTCCCCTTTGATTTTTATTCTAGAGTTTATATTTATTTTTGAATTTTCTCCATATTTTCACCCACTTTAATATTTCCTCCAAATTCTTTCACATACTTTATAATAGTTATTTCAAAGTCCTTATCCACTAATTTCATCATTGGTGTCATCTTGGTCTGCATCTAGTCACCTATTTTTTCTCTTGATTTTTTTCACCTTTAAAAAATTATCTTGTTATTTTTATTATATACCAGAATTTGGATATAAAACTGAAGTTGGTAATAATTTACCCTAGAAATGCTTTAGTTTCTTCTCTTTCAGACAGCTAGCACAAGGGGTTAGTCTCTCCAGTAAATCAGAAGTTGAGCTAGTTGGCGCTGGTTTGCTGCTTTAGTTGGTTTTGGTTCACCTGTGATAAATGTCTTGAAGGTGGGACCAGAACTCTTCCTCCAGTAGGTATTTGTAACTTAAGAACTGCAAGGCTGCAAGATCTAACTGCTTTCCAGCCAAATCCCTGACTTCCTGTACCACTCTTTACTTTGAAAATGTTCAATGGGTCAGGCTAAGCGTTTGGCTCCAGCAGATCTCAATCCCACACCTGCCCATGTACAGCTATTAAAAATTTGGTGCATTTGCTCTTGTCCCATCAAAGTTCTTCTTTATACCTTTGACTTTGTTTTCAGTCACATTGTTCTAATTTTTTCTAAAGTGGCTTTTATCACTGTGAAATTTCATCTACGCTTTTTTTCTAAGTTCTTCCTGATCCTTTGTTTTATTCTCTTTGGCTGTTACATAAACTTCTCTTTGAACTTTTATTTATTTTTAATTTTAAGAATAAATGGCATGCTAGCCAAAGTTTCACCTTTGATTCCCCCTTCCTGACAACCCTGAGGGGGTCCCACTGAGTCAGCACAGGTCCTCGTCACTGACCATGCTAGACCCTGACCCATCCTGATTAGAGGTTATTTATTTATTTTTGGATAAGCTTTTCATATTTGTGACATTTATTTTCAAGTAAATTGGTTTTCTGCTTGGTGTCTGAGGAGGTATTTGTTGAGATTCACCTTCACCAAAAATAATGATAATAATGACAATAGCAGCTCCTCGCTGCCAGGTGCATAGGCTCCATCATCTCTAATCCTCTCAGCAGCTGGGCATGGAAAATATTATCTCGGTTTTGCAGGTACATTTTATTTATCCCCCCCACCATGCTCCAAGAAGGTTTAGAGAAGACTTTATAATGATTCATAAAATACAGCATCCTAATGAAAGGTGAAGGCAGAGAAAATAGTTTTTAAAAAGCAGAGTGGAAATAGAGTCTCATTGCACATAAGAAGCTTGCCTGCAACCACAGAAGTGCTAAGAAGCAGAACTGTGATTGGAACCTGGCTCTTCTGTCTGCTCAAAGCTCTGATGTTTGTGGGAAGCCAGACTGACTCAGTCTAAGCAACAAGAAGAGACTTCCTGAAAGTTGGAGGTCAAACTTCTCGGGGGACAGTCTGAAGGTGGGCTTTGGAGCTGTACATGCCCGGCTATGCTGACCACAGTGGTGGTCAGGAGGGTGCTTTCTGAAAATTACCCCTCTCTGGGCTGGGACTCAGGAGACATGAGTGCCATCCCCAGCTCTATGACTCACTGGAATGAATGACCACCAAGTTCCATTACAAAAGCCACACCCAGGAGTTATTGAGCACCTACTGTGGGCACAGCATGCACTGGTAGGTGTGGGGTCCAGGTGTGACAAGGTAAGCATGGTCTCTTCCCTCAGGGAGCTCATAGTCGATGGGTAAAGAAGATATTAAAAAAATAAATATACATATAATCAACAAATGACAATTGCTATGAGGGAAAAGAAGTGGGTTCCAGAGGAGACCAGCAAAGGGCTAATTTGGGGTAAGAAGGGGGCTCAGGGAAGGTCCTATGAAGAAATACCTTATGAAAGAAGACTTTTTAGTTGACTCCACTGTTTTTGCTTGGCCTTTACCTCTTACTGTGATAGCATTGTCTTTAGGGGAAGCCCATTCATTCCACGTGGGTTGGATGTTTGCCCCGAGTCTCAGATGTGGCCTGTGACCCAGACCTGGTGAATCAGACACTCTAATCCTCTGGCCACAGTGATGGCTCAGGGGTAGGCATGTGGTCTGAGAGAAACCAGGATCTGTCCTGGGCTCTTCCTCCAGAACCAGTGGGGGGATGTGGCCTTCCAGGGTAGTTCTACCCATAGACAGGTGAGGCCAGGGCTTCTGACAACCTCCTGGACCTGCATGGAGAAAGACTGTCTAAGAGACAGAGAAGGCCGAGCATTGATGGCATGCTTTGAAACCCCTGCCTAGCCTGGCCTGAAGCCCAAGTTAGTTACGTGAAGGGATGCGTTCCTACTTTGGGAGGGCTAAGTGAATCTGTGTCAGGTTTCTCTTACAGATATCTGAAAGGAGCCTGCTGCAGATCTAAAAAATAGTAGAAATTCGCCATGCAGACATTGGGAGGAAGAGCGTTGCAGGTAGAGGGACCAGCATGTGTGAAAGGCCGAGGTGAGAGAAAGCATGATGCCACTGAAGGAGGCCAGTCTGATGATAGCAGGTGAACGAAGTGGACAGTGCCAGGCCATCAGGCTTGTGCACTGCACAGCACTACCAGGATAAGGGGCGAGGGGAGTTGGTGGAATTCCTGTCAATCTGGAACCTCAGAGTGTGACCTTATTTAGAAATAAGATCTTTGCAGATGTAACCAGTTAGGATGTGGTCATAGTGGATTTGAGTGGGCCCTAGATTTGATGACTGGTGTCATTCTAAGAAGGCAATGTGAACACCCAGAGAAACATGTGATGACACAGGCAGAGACCAGAGTGATGCAGTTCTGAGCCGAAGAATGCCAGGGATTTCCGAAAGCTAGAGGAGGAAGGAGCGATTTCCCCCTAGAACTGTCAGATGGACTCTGGCTCTGCCAGCACCTTGATCTAGGACATCTGGCCTCCAGAATGGTTGTGTTAAGCCACGCTGGTTATGATACTTAGTTACGGCAGCCAAGGCAATGGACACAGTGGGTAAATGTCCCAGCTTCCTTGGTCCCGACAGGAACCTCTGAAGCATCTCCCATGGTCACTGCTGCAGCCTCCAGCAGGTGCCCTGCTCATTAACACACCTGATACTGGCTCTTCTCCCTTCTCCCTCTCTCTTCCACTCCTTCACTTTGCTTCTGGGACCTCCTCCCAATACACCACTTAAGCTCAACTCCTTGTATTGGGCCTGCTTTGAGGGAACAAACTAAGACACACACCATTTAAGCCAGCAGTGGCCTGGTGGACAGGGCCTTAGGGGATGTAGGTGAAGTTGGCAGGAGACACATGATTGATGAGTGTGTATTTATTCTTGAGCATCATAGGAGACATTAGAGCAGTGAGTGATGTCTGGTAGTCGTTTTTCAGGGATCCCATTGGCAGTAATTTGGAGAATGGTTCGTAGGGCGGTGAAATGATTTGTTGCAGGGAGACTGATCACAGTGGCCCTCCTCCTCTTTATAATTCATGATCTGAGGCCAAGGTCTTTACTGGGGATGGAGCGAGATGCACAGTAGGCACGGCGAGATGCAATTTTTCTCCCCTTGAATCTCGGGGACCTCTTGTTATGCTGTAGAGTCCCTTAGTTAACACTCAATTGCCGAGTAATTTTCATTACCTCTCTTCACAGACAGACAATGAACAGCTGTCAAGCTTGTCTGACAAAACATGACAATTTTCCCCCTATCAATGTAGCTCAGGACCAGAGCCAGCAGAGGAGCAGGCACAGCTGTAATGGAACATTCTGGCAGTATCCCTGCCAGCCCCGTCTTCAGGTGAGCACTAACTCCTCTGATGTCATGGGAGCCAGATGCCACCTTTGGATCTGCTTCCTGATCAGGTTCCTATCGCTCTGTCAGAAAGAAACCTAACTGCAACCTCTTTGGAATTTGAGTATAATTTGCCTTTGCAATTTGATGGGGTATGTAGGACAGACTTTCACCTGAGATTGTAAGTTAACTGCAATCAGATGGGAAACAGTCTGATTCAGTGTATAAATGTTGGAAGGGGAAGGAAAGAGTACCTAAGTCTATATGAAATGCTAGGCACATAGTAGGTACTCAGTAAATCCATCCATCTGTCCTTCTCCCTCCATTCTTTCATTTCTTTTTTTTCCTTCCATCAGACTCTTTTTTAAAAATAATAAATCTTTATTCAGATTATTACAATTGTTTCTCCTTTCCCCCCCCCCATAGCTCCCCTCCATCTGGTTCCCACCCCACCTTCTGCCCTTACCCCCCCCCCCCCACTGTCCTCATCCATAGGTGTACGATTTTTGTCCAGTCTCTTCCTGCACCCCCCATACCTCTTTTCCCCTGAGAATTATCAGTCCACTCCCTTTCTATGCTCCTGATTCTATTATATTCACCAGTTTATTCTGTTCTTCAGGTTTTTAATTCACTTGATTATTAGGTTCACTTGTTGATAGATATGTATTTGTTGTTCATAATTTTTATTTTTACTTTTTTTCTTCTTCCTCTTCTTAAAGAATACCTTTCAGCATTTCATATAATACTGGTTTGGTGGTGATGAACTACTTTAGCTTTTTCTTACCTGTGAAGCTCTTTATCTGCCCTTCAATTCTGAATGACAGCTTTGCTGGGTAGAGTAATCTTGGTTGTAGGTTCTTGCTATTCATCACTTTGAAAATTTCTTGCCACTCCCGTATGGCCTGCATAGTTTCTGTTGAGAAATAAGCTGACAATTGTATGGGTGCTCCCTTGTAGGTAATTAACTGTTTTTCTCTTGCTGCTTTTAATATTCTCTCTTTGTCTTTTGCCTTTGGCATTTTAATTATGATGTGTCTTGGTGTGGTCCTCTTTGGATTCCTTTTGTTTGGGGTTCTGTGCACGTCCTGGACTTGTAAGTCTATTTCTTTCACCAGGTGGGGGAAGTTTTCTGTCATTATTTCTTCGAATAGGTTTTCAGTATCTTGCTTTCTCTCTTCTTCTGGCACCCCCATAATTCTGATGTTGGTACGCTTGAAGTTGTCCCAGAGGCTTCTTACACTATCTTCAACTTTTTGGATTTTTTTTTCTTTTTGCTTTTTCAGTTGAGTGTTTTTTTGCTTCTTTGTATTTCAATTCTTTGACTTGATTCTTGCGTTCCTCTAGTCTGTTGTTGGGTCTCTGTATAATATTTTTTATTTCGGTCAGTGTATATTTAATTTCTAGTTGGTCCTTTTTCATATCTTCGAGGGTCTCGTTATATTTATCAGCCTTTTCTAGGATATTCTTGAAAAACCTTATAACCATGGTTTTGAATTCTATATCCAGTCATTTGTTTTCCTCCATTTCTTTCATTTGTGATCTGTTTCTTTGTCACCGCATTTTCACTGCTTCCCTGAGTTGGTAGGGTAGCTTTGTGTGCTAGGTTTCCTGTATGGCCCAGTGGGTCGGCTTCCCCAGTTAACCTGAGGTGGACACTCTTGGTGCACCCCTTTGTGGACTGTGTGTACAGCCTTGTTGTAGTTAAGTCTTGATTGTTGTTGGTATCACTGGGAGGAATTGACCTCCAGGCCAGTTGGCTGTGAGGATCAGCTGAGTCTATGCTGGGAGAAGTTCGGTGCTGGAGACAGTCTTATTGGATTAGAATTGCCAAATTGCAAAAGCCTTTGTGTTCAGCTTGGATGGGTTGGAATCTCAGGGAGGAGCACACAGTCTTGGCTTTCTGTCAGCCCTGCCCTTGCATGTGTGTGCCTCCAGACCTCTCTGCCTTCCCCAGATCCTGAGCCTCTGCCTGAGAGTCCAGATTCCCCCTGCAAGAGCGTGGGTCCCCAGGGGCTCACCTGGAACTGGGGTTCAGTGCAGTCAGAACTGGGGCTCAGTGCAGTCAGGAGTTTCCGACTCCCTTCCACTAGGGAAAGCCTGTGGCAACCTCCACAGTCTTTGTGTGCATTCGCATGCTTGCCTCCAGACCTCTGCCTTCCCCAGCTCCTGAGCCTCTGCTGGAGAGTCCAGATTCCCCCCGCAAGAGCGTGGGTCCCCAGGGGCTCGCCTGGAACTGGGGTTCAGTGCAGTCAGAACTGGGGTTCAGTGCAGTCAGGAGATTCCGACTCCCTTCCACTAGGGAAAGCCTGTGGCAACCTCTGCAGTCTTTGTGCACACTCGCGCGTGTGCCTCCAGACCCCTGCCTGCTGGGTCTCCCCTGGGTCTCCGAGTCTCCGAGTGCCTTTCTCTCTACCTGACAGTCCAGACTCCCCCTGTATGAGCTTGGGTCCATGGGGTTTCGCCCGGAACTGGGGTTCAGTGCAGTCGGCACTGGGGTTCAGTGCAGTCAGGGGCTTCCTTTCCCCTCCTGCCAGAGAAAGTCAGCCAGGCTTTCAGCTGCCCTTCCTCTCTGCATGCACAAAGACCCTTTGATGTACCTCAACCTTTTGCCATTCCTCCGAATCTCCGTGAGCTTTTCTCTTTCCTTCTAGTTGTAGAGTTTTCACTCAGCCAGCTTTCTGTGGTTCTGGATGGTGTCCATTCTGTCTTTTAGTTGTAGTTTTGAAATTGTTGTGCAAGGCAGCAGTTTAGGTGCTTACCTATGCCGCAATCTTGGTTTCTCCTCTCCATTCTTTCATTTCTTCCTCCTTCCCTTCTGTCCAACCTTATTCTAATGCCTGAAGCATTTCTAGAATATATCCACTAAGTGCTGGCCAGCTTGAGTTTGAATACTGCTGGTGACTCCCTCTCATTCAATTCCTCTCATTCATTGTCAATCCTGACAATGAGGAAATTCACTTTTTAAATGCTGATGTGAAATTTCTCTCTCTGTATCTCCCACCTACTGGATCTAACTGTGCTCACCAGTGGCCCCACAGAATAAATCTTGTCTCTCTGCCATCTGAGTGCTGCTCAGACAGTGCTTTTATTTTTATTTTTTGTAAAAGAATAAAGACAGTTCTTCAACCTTTTTGCCTGTTCTCCTATAAATAATTTCCAATAATCATTATCTCTAGTAAAATAATGACCTTGACTCTAGGTGTGAGATCTTACCATTGAGAACCAGACTTGAACCTCCTTTCTCCTGGGCAATGTACCTTTGTTAATGCAACCTAAGATAACACAAGCCTTTAAATTTTTAATTTTTTGGTGGCTGCCACTTTATACTACTGATTGATGTTTAGTTCAGCACTGACTAGGAGCCTTGAACCTAGAGCTGAAAAGCCAAATACTGTCAGGGACCAGATGGGTGAGGCAAATGAGCAAAACATTTTGGATGAGGCTTGTGGTGAATTGCACAGTTCATGCCCTTTTCATAGCGGGCAACAGCTCTCAGCTCCAGCTGATTATTGTCATCCAGGGTGCAGGCTCAGCGTTAAAAATTAGGAACTTACACCTGAAAAACCAGACTTGCAACTTGTTTTGAAAAAAACCCAAAGATCTGGCAACCTGTGCTCACATTCCTTCATGGCTGGGGCCTTGAGTAATCCTGCGAAGCATCTAAGAGGGCGCTGGACCACTTTCCATGTGACCATGCTGACTTCATCTGTCAAGTGGGGTGGGTCAAACAGTGCCCAGGAGAGGCTCAGACCCTGTTCCCTGGTGCCATTTACGGAAGTGATAACAGGGGCAGGCCATGCCATACAGAGTCAGACAGGCCAAGGTGAAGAGTTTGGCCTTCAAGTGTGATAGCAATATTCAACAAGTATTTATTTATTGAGACGCCTTCTATGGGCCAGGCACTGTACGAGATGTTAGAGACACATCAGTGAACAAAATGGATAAATCTTATTTTGGGGCTTAAATTCCTGTGTGTGTGTGTGTGTGTGTGTTTGTGTGTTAGCATAAGACAAAATATACAAGTAGCATATGTAGTATGTACATTTAGAGAAAAATAGAGCAGAGGAGACTGGCATGATTTCAGGCCAGCATGACAGCCTCAGATTACTTATCTTTAAATGTGTCTGACATGCGTTTCCTCTTGCCATCATTGTAAGGATCAAATAAGAAGGCGCTACAGGCTATACTGTGTCCTCTCAAAATTCAGTCGTTGAAGTCCTAACCCCAGGACCTCAGAATGTGACCTTATTTGGAACAGGGTCTTACAGCGGGAATCAAATTAATATGAGGTCATTAGGGTGACCCGAATCCAATATGACTGTGTTCCTATAAGAAGAGGAGATTAGGACACAGACACACACACAGAGAGAAGAGGTTCAGGGAGAAGACGGCCATCTGCAAGCCAAGGAGAGAGGCCTGAAACACATCCTTCCCTCACAGTGCCCAGAAAGAACCACACAACACCTTGATCTTTGACTTCCAGCCTCCAGAACTGTGAGAAAATAAATTTCTGGGGATTAAGCCACCTAGTTGTAGTGCTTTGTCGCGCAGCCTGAGCAAACCCATCCAGGGGGCTTGTGTGAGTGTTTGTCCTGGTGTCCGGCACCAGTAAGACTTAGACTGGATGAACGGAGGTGTGGTTATAACAGAGGTAAGTTGTTACCTGGCCCAGGGATGACTCTTATTCCATAATGCTCCCCCTCTCCTCCCTTTAGTCAGGCCCTTAGTAGGAAAACTGCCAGTCCTTGTGGGCCCCTCTCCACGCCTTGCCAGCTTTTCTCAGGTGGGTTGCTCTAAGCAACAGGCACCCCATTCTCCGACTGGATCTGGGCAGAGCAAAGCTTCCCACCAACCATAACTCTCCTGGGGAAATCACTGCCTGACACCACTCCATCTCAGCTCTTTTCCGAGGTCTCCATGCCAGATAGCATCAAGCAGCCTTTTCCACGAATCACTGTTAAATGAGCCACTGGCTGCATTGAAACAGCTGCTACGAGGAAAGGGAGGCTTGTGATCCCATCCCCAAATCACGGCCCATTCTTTAAAGTGTGGCTGGTTAGACACAGAATGGTCAGTATGGCTCATTAGATGTGGGTGGGGAAGAAGAATCCTTCCTGGAAAACTGAAGCCTGACAACCTCCCAAACTCCTCGCCTCTCCATAACCTTCCAAACCTGTTTCCTTGATGTATTGGATCAGATGGATCTGGAGGTTTCTCCAACATCCTATGGTGAATGTTGGTGTGTAACAAGAATTTCTTCCTTCCCTGGCCAGGACACCCTGCCCAGTGGTTAAAGCCCCTATTGTGAGTGATTACTGGTGATCTGGTGCAGCTCCACACCCTTGTGACCAGGAGGTGGGGTGCTTCTATGTACAGGTGACCCTTGAACAACATGGGTTTGGACTACATGAATCCACTTCTGGGTGGATTTTCCCCAATAATATAGCCAAGCCCTTCATATCCATGGGTTTTGCATCCATGGATTCAACCAACCATGGATCAGAAACAGGAATCCTCTCTGATGTCTCAGGTCTGGGACCAGCATTTGAATTTATGCTACAGGAAGATCTTCACCTGCCCCTTAGACCTGTCCCTTACCAAGGCTTCCCCATCTCAGAAGTGATGCCCCCTTATAATGTTTATCATGGAGATTTCTGGCGCAGACAACAGTGGAGTGAATGGAATGAAAAACCACAAACCCATCACCCAGCTTCAACAATGATCAATGTTTGGCCAATCTCGTTTCATTCCCTCACCCTTCCCAAAAAGGCCTCCCCACCCTATTATTTTGAAGTTAATCGTAGAATGATATCATTTGATATATAAAGCTTTTGGTATGGATCTCCAAAAAGTAAGGGCAATTAAGAATACATACCCACACTCCTATGACCACATTTAAGAAATTAGTAATTCTTTAATATCATCCAATATCCTGTCCGTGTCTAGGGACTAGAGCTGCTTACTCTCCCCTCACTGTCCTCCCACATTCAGTCTGTGAGTCCTGTCATCCCATTAACTCAAGATTCACCCTGAACCCATCCTTTCAGCCACCTCTCCCTGACCTCCACCCTAGCCTTCTCCTGAGAGTCTTGGAACTGGAGAACTGTATCTTCCTACATGGTCTGTCTACTTCTTGGCCACACCTCCTACAACTCTCTCCCTCCCTTGCTCCACACCAGCTACGCTAACCTCCTTGTGGCCCAATCATACCCAGTGCTCTCTCTCCTCGAGGCCCTCACACTGGTTTCTTCATGGTGGTAGAATTTTCTTCAGTCAGGTGTCTCCAGGGCCTCATTCTCAATGAATCCAGGTCTCTGATGCATGCCACTTTATCAGAAAGACCCTCCTGACCAGCTTGTCTAACTTGTCCCTCCCAGGACTCCACCCTCACCCCAACCATATCACAGCTCTCTACTGACTTGTTTATTGTCTTTCTTTCCAACCAAAGGAGGGCCAGGTAAATCAGTGGTTGGCCCACTGTTGCTCACACTGTATCCACAGTATCTAAGACAGTCCTAACATGTGTTCAATCCTTCGTAAACATTTGCTAAGTGAGTGGATTCTTCTGTCCCCCCCCCCCCCCCCCCCGCCCCGCAATAGACAGTGACTGTATAGAAATGGTACTCAAACAAACAACACCCCTTTACCCACAAAATACCCCCAATAATGGGAGATCTGATCAAAGAATCAGCCAGGCCAGGAAAGCATCTTATTGGGTGGTTGCAGGACTGAGAAAAGGCATTCTCTTGGGGTCGGAGGTCCCACCTCTGCAAGGGAGGCTGGGAAGGACTGGAGGTGGTCTTACCTTGGTTTGCACTCTCTCACTCTCCCTCCCTCTCACCTTGGACACCCTCCAGCCTCCCACTGTAAACTGGGCTGGTGAATTCTGGTCATACCTCAGAAACAGCCCACCCCAGTGAGCACCCCAGGACCTCAGGGAGGAAGAAAAAATGGTGAGAAGAATTCCTTCTTCCAAATGTGCATTCGCTGTGGCTGGAGCCTAGATCCCCCGAGGCTGGAGAAACTGTGTGTAAGAGATTAACCACATGGGTAGGGCTTAGTAAGCACCAGAATCTCCCTGGAAATTCACTGAAAATGTAGTTGCCTGCACTGTCTCCTAGCAGGTTCAGAGTATCCACGTAGGGGTCTCCCCTTTCAATGGGTACCTCAGAGGATGCTGATATACTAGTAAGTGGCCCCCAACCTCCTTTTGAAGAACAGCGGACCAGAGCTAGTTCCCAGCTTGAGTTTTGTCTCTGTTAAATGCTGCTTTGAGCAAACATAGGAGGCTAATTATGTAATTCTGTCAAGACCTTCCCTAAGCACTTAGCCACCTCATTAATGGCAGCTCAACAAAACCCGGACTGGAGGTTGGGATAAAAATAGCTTCATGCAGGTTAAAAGGTAAAATTAGTTTTGGTGTCAGGAATTTAAGATGCAAGGTTGTTGGGGATGTTAGGGGAGTCAGAGATGTGGATATTTGTGTGGGTCAATGGGAGCAGTGGTGGTGGGTTGCACATATAGATCATAATGATGAGATAATATTAACTAACAAGCAGTGTGAGTTTCCCAGGGCTGCGGTAACAAATGACCACAAACTGGCGGCTTAAAACAACTGACATTTATTCTTGAATAGTCTAAAAGTCAGCACTCTGAAATAGGGGTCAGGGAGCCATGTTCTTTCTGAAGGCTCTCAGAGTGCTCCTTGGCTTACCGACACATCCACATCGCTCACTCCAGGCTCTGCCTCTGCTGTCACATGGCAGTATCCCGGTGTGTGTGTGTGTGTGTGTGTGTGTGTGTTCAAATTTCCACCTTCTTATAGGGATACCAGTCATATTGGATCAGGGAGCACCCTAATGACCTCATCTTAACCTGATGACATCCCAAATGACCTTATTTCCAGAAAAGGTCACATTCATAGGTACTGAGAGTTAGGACTTCAACCTATCTTCTTTTGGGGGACACAGTTCAACCTATAACACATGTTCCCCAGGTATCCCCGGAACACCTACTGCATGCATAGGAGTGTGACCAGGGCAGCCCACATCCATCTGAAGGCTATTACTGGGCTTGGTGCCTTTACCTACATTAAGACATATGCTCAAAGTCATCCCTTTCAAAGATGGCCAAAATATCTGTGACACCCACCCAAGTGTGCAGCTACGGAAATCCATGTAGGCTGTGCCTCTGGCCCCAAGATCTTGGAGTCTCGAAAATGAAGATGGACTATTTCACTGGCAGAATCTGAAGAGGTTTTAGTAGCTGCATGATGAGCTTCCCATCCGGGGATTCAAAGCGATGTCCTGGACTACATCATCCAGAGAGGGAGGCTTTCCCAAGGACTATGCACTTCCCAGTTAACAATCAGTTCTCAAGTCTCCCCACCGTTCTATGCCCCCACTCAAGATCCTAAGATAAGGCTGTGTGTGTGTGTGTGTGTGTGTGTGTGTGTGTGTGTGTGTGGTGGGGATGTTGAGGGACCACTCAACCCTCACTATGTGGCCTTGTGTGATCTAGCCCTTGTTTAATTCTTTACTTTCTACTGATGGCTGAAAGGATTCATTCCACATTGGCTCAGGAACTATTTGAGCTTCTGCCTCATGCCATCTGCTAGATAACTACATGGGGCCAGGGCTGTGGAGTGAACAGAACAGACCAAACCTCTGTTCTTTGGAAGCTTGCATTCTATGGAGGAGCAAACCAGGAAGCAAGAAATGAATGAGCTTCCACGTGGGCCACCACCATTTCTTTTCATCCTAAGAAATCTGATATTACAAATAGCATGACCATGGCTGTGGACTCCGTGCCATCTGTACCTGAGAAGGAGAAAAGAGACAACCATGCCTCCTGCACAGGTGCCCTCATGGAGGGAACGCTGTGCCTGCCCAACCCCAGGCAATCTGTGCAAAAGTCACGTCTATTAGAACAAAGGAGACACATTAAGCAGAGATTGTTCCTTCAAAGCCACCTTTTCTTGAAGCTCCTAGCAACAAATTAGAATCAGGGATGAACATTTTCTGCCCCCTCTAATTGAACTGCTGATTCTATTTTCATACCAGAACTCAATGTGATTAATGAAATTATGACTGTAGAGTAGACAGAGGGTATAGAGAGGCACCAAAGCCAGGGCTCAATTCCCTGGGTACTTACCAGGCCGAGACTACGCTGGGGCACTTGCCTTGGGTGCAAAATGTAAGGGATGCCCCAAAATTCAGCAATCAAGAAAAAGACGATAGAGCGCAGCTTCTATTTGAGGGAAACTTTGAGGCTACACACAGGAAAAGAGATGAGAGCACAGGAAAAATAAAATAGGAGCAGAGTGGCTGGAGTGCGGTACACATGGTGGAGAGAGAAAAGGGAAAATAATATTTTCATTAAATATTTTAACAAACCAAAATGAATGCAGATATATCAGACTTTGAAGTAAGATCATACAGGCAAAGCTCCTAGCTCGGGACTTGGGCACATAGCAGGTATTCATGAAATCAAACCCAAGAACAGGAAAGTAATAATAATGCTAATCATATCGAGCATGCTTGTTTTTTAAAGCTTTATTGTTGAAAGTATTACATATGTCCCCTTTTTCCCCCTTTGACTTCTTCTAACCAGCCCCCGCCTTCCCCCCCAAGGCCTTCACCAGACTATTGTCTGTGTCCATGGGTTATGCATATATGCATACAAGTTCATTGGTTGATCTCTTCCCACCCACCCACCCTCCTCTGCCTTCCCTCTGAGGTTCGACAGTTTGTTCCATGGAGCATTCTTTTAATGACCGTGCCTGTATGGACTCATTAAACCTTCACAATAGCCCCACGAGGTGGATTGTATTGTCCCCATTTTATAGATGAGGAAAATAAAAGCATGCAGACGTCAAAGGACTACTCAGATCCCTACAGTGAGCAAAGGGTGCAGCCAGAATGAAATTCAGGTAATCTGGTCCCCGGGTCCATAGGAACACCACTCCTGCCGTTGGTGCTCACCATGAAATAAGAAGGACCCCAGCGTTTCCACTGTTTCTCTGAGTCTCCATTTGGGATTAATCTGAACCGAAGAAGGCCAATGGGGCCATTTCCGAGGGCTTGTAGATAAATGAAATAAAATTAAATCACACAAGGCATTTCAATGGGACCTAACAGCCACATAAAGTGGAGAAAGAAAACCCAGGTCCGCTTGGGGTTGACATCAGCCTAACTGGTGACACTGTTGATTGGATTCATGGGGAGCCCCAGACCTTGGCCATCGGAGGGAGACATTATCTGATGAGAGGGACAGGGGGCTTAATCACTTTAACCTCCCTCAGCTGCCACATCCTGGGGACAGTGAGCGGCTCTTTTTGAGGACAGAGCCTTTGGGGACAGGCCCTCAATGACGGTGCTGGGGGTGGAGGGTGGAGGAGAGAAGGATTTGTCAGTTCCAATAAAGTCTCAGTGATAAACACCAGGACATCACTTGGGTTGAAAAACTCCATTACGGCCTCTTTGAAAAGTAGAATCATATGTGTAGGTTTTAGCTTAAATGTGACGTCCTTATCTCTCTCTGTCACAGCACCCCGGTTATTTCCTTCAGAGAAGCGGCTGGTTGTTATTTAATTTTCTCTCTTGCTTGTTTATTGCCTGTTTCCCCGACAAGCCGAAAAGCAGTACTGTGCTGGAACCAGCATCTCTTTCCAGCTCCATTTTCGGTGATGGGGGGCTTGAAACAGCCAGAGGAGGAGCATCTACGCCCTGGAGATTGGCAAATGCTACAAGTCAGGACCCCTCCCCCTGCCATGTGACTGAGTGCCTTGAGGAGGGACACTGTCTCTGATGTCCTCTGGGTACCACTCTACCTCTGCTCGGGGCCAGGCACACGACTGGTGCTTGGGAAATACCAAAATCAAGTAGCTTGAATGTAGGAGTAAATGAAGTTAAATCACACAAGGCATTTCTATACCAGGGACATTGGCAAATTGATGGGTTTTGTTGTTGTTTGGCTTGCTCTAAAGAAATCGGTTCAACTCAAGTTTGCTACCTTGTGTCAGCCCCCAAGGAATGCGCGATAGGAGAATCATAGCCCCCTGCCCCTCAGAGGCTCAGGGTAGGGGCCTAGGGTTTGGGAGAAATCATAGCCCAATGGTTAATGCAACGCAGTAAGTGGCCACAGGAGGCGGTCAGGGTTCTGGTGACAAACCAGCAGGTAAGAGTCTCTCCCTGCTCATTTGCTGAGGGATGAAACCATTTGGGTTCTCGGTTTCAAGCATCGCGGTGCCAGCCAGTCGTGGACACAAACCAGGCTCTGGAGGGCATGGTTGCCCTGTCCAATCTTACTGAGCGGTGGGCCCCTGGGCCCCTTACACATCTGAGGCCCAGTGTGTTCATGTGTTAAGACAGAAATAATAAAACATCCCACAGGTGTTGTTTAGAGGGACAATTTAAAAAACAAATATAAACACAGAAGACAATAAAGTACTCACGGAATGAAAATGTAATCATCTGATGTGTTGGAAGAAGCAATTTTCCCCTCAAACATAATATACATCATTCTTATATTCTCTCTCTCTTCCCTCTTGCCCTCTCTACTTTTTTCTCTCTCTCCATTTCTCCATTTTTCCCTCCCTTTCTCCCTCTCCCCACTTATTTCCCTCTTTCTCAGCTAACATTTATTGAGCAGCGATAGCTAAGATTTATTGAGTACTGACTCAGGGCCAGGCCTATGCAAAGTGCTTTACATATACAGCTTACTTTGTACAGCCTCCCAGATCGGTCCTGTCATCATCCCCATCTTAGAAAGGAGAAAACAGAGGCATGGAGAGAAGGTCACTCAGTAAATTAGTAGCGGAGCTGTGATTAGAATCCAGGTGCTCGGTCACATCACTTGCTGCCTTTCCCACCGTCATCACATCACATGTGCTGTTCAGATGAAAAAGAAACAGCTGAGCAGCTGAGGCAGGGGCCCAGGCAGCCGGATTGGGACCCTGAGCCTGGGCTGTGGGTGGTGTAGAGGTTTAGAGGCACAGTTAAAGCCAGCGGCCTCGGAGAGCCATTCCCTCTGATGTGGGGGAGGCAGCAGGCTGCTTCCCATTATCTCTTGGGTACCAGTGGTAGCTGAAGAGAGATGCTGACCATTCCTATCCCTAATGAGAGATGCTCGGGAAAGACCAATTAACAGTATCAGCTTTAATTTTATCCCAGGAGGAGCAGGGCTGTCCTGTTTTTTCTCTAGACAGGCAGGCTTTTCTTCTGATAGAAGCAGAAGTTTGCTAAGAATTTCAACAGCAGGAGCAACAAACATTCAATGGAACCCACAGTGCCTGCCCTCCTTCAAGGAGGTGCCAGGTTCCCCTGGTGCCTGCAGCCTTGCTCCCCTCTCACCCATGCTCTGAATGGCAGGCAGAGTGAGCCTCTGAAATGCAAACATCAATGCCTTGCTCCTGAGTTAAGCAGGCTTCTCCTGGGCCCCGGGATAAAGTCCAAACTCCCCCGGCAGCACCTACAGCCCTTCCCAGGCCAGCCCCCTACTGTTCCTTCTTCCCTGGCTATCAGCCTCACCAAACTGCTTCTGGGTGATGCATGCAGTCCTCTCTCTTGCTAGCATCTCAGCCTTTTCATCATCTGTCTCCTCCGTGTGAAACAATCCACTCCCCCTCCCCCTGCTACCTGGTGTTCCAAGCTTGGTCAGGACTTCACCTCCCCTTAGAAGGCTCTCTCACCTCTTAAACTGGGCCCGGTCTCTTGTTAGATGCTGTCAGAGCCCACTGCGTCTTTGCCTCACCACATTTTGCAGTTTATAATGCTATTCGTGTGTGTGTGTGTGTCACAGCCCTGAAACAGTTCACACAAGAAACTGTGGCTTTTGGAGGGTCACAGGACAATTTGGACGATGCAAAGATAAAGCCACACACATACACACATGTACACACACACACATATATATATACATACATACATACATAACACAAACACATATACACATACAGACTTACAGACATACAGACACACACATACATATACACATGCATACACATACAATGAGATAACAGAGCTTGCACTTTCTTGAATGGGCAGGGAAGTATCCAAGGCATGACAAAGACTGAGAAAAGAGAGTCTTGAAGTCAGGGAAGACTTTCTGGAGGTGGTAATGGAACCCAAGTAAAGCACTGAGTGAAATTCACCGTTAAGTGATGTCTTACTTGAACAGCTTTCAAAGACTTGCCATCCATCGGCATCCTTGATATACCACTGTATCCTTTAATAAATGTTCCATTTGTGTATTTGTGCATTCTCCTGCTTGGACTGGTTTCTATTTTGTGCAACCAAAGAGCCTGGATACACTTCACCACTGTTCAGTGCAGGACAGTGGTAGTAGTGTCCTGGCTCATTAGAAGGAGTGGACTCTTCAGAAGGAGGAAGCGTGTTGTGCAACTGCAACACTCTATCAGCCAGCCTTCTTGAAGGCCAGCAACAGAAATACCTCTGGCTGCCCTGACCGGTTTGGCTCAGTGGATAGAATGTCGGCCTGCGGACTGAAAGGTCCCAGGTTCGATTCTGGTCAAGGGCATGTACCTTGGTTGTGGGCACATCCCCAGTAGAAGGTGTGCAGGAGGCAACTGATCGATGTTTCTCTCTCATCGATGTTTCTGACTCTCGATCCCTCTCCCTTCCTCTCTGTAAAAAAATCAATAAAGTATATACTTTTTAAAAAGAAATACTTCGGCTGAAGTAAGCACAGAGGGTAACTGTTTGAAGGAATCCAGGGGCTTATAGAAATGGAGGAATAAGTGGAGACATAAAAGGGAACCTATCCCAATAAAAACTCAAATGCACCCCCACCCCCAAACCCACCCAAAACAACAACAACAAAAAAACTTTATTGCTTAGTTTTTTTCCTATCTAGTACAAATTAGGCTTCCAAGATTTGATCATTGAGATTTCACACCAGGGCTGGAGTGGGGGACCTCTTGCTTTGGTCTTTAGCAAACAGGTAGTCATCATGAAGAAAGAGCCTGAATGGATACAGATTGCATGCTAGGCAGCCATTTACCTCCTCCTGTACCTTTCTGACAGCCACATCCCAAACACTGACATCGGGGCCACACGAACCATGGTCTGTGAGCATCCAATGGACCTGGGTCCAATCCCAGGTTCACCACTGCAAAGCTGCAAGAACTGGGAAATTCACTGAGCTTGTCTGAGCCCCTATAACCATTGGCAAATGGGATAAAAATAGTGCCTACTTTACAAGGTTGTGGTTAGGCTTTAATAAAACAACAAGGCAATAAATAGTTGGACACATAGCAGGGGCTTAATAGATGACAGTTATTATGGTTATTGATAAACTAGAGGCCTGGTGCATGAAATTAGTACACTCAGGGGGTTCTCTCAGCCCAGCCTGCACCCTCTTGCAGTCCAGGAATGCTCAGAGGATGTCCGACTGTCGGCTTAGGCTCACTTCCCGTGGGGAGTGAGCCTAAGTTGGCAGTTGGACATCCTTAGTGCTGCCACAGAGGCAGGAGAGGCTCCCGCCACCGTGGCTGCGCTCACCAGCCATGAGCCTGGCTCAGGGCTTCTGGCTGAGCAGGCTTCCCCTGTGGGAGCATACTGACCACCAGGGGGCAGCTCCTGTGTTGAGCATCTGCCCCTGGTGGTCAGTGTGCATCATAGTGACCGGTTGTTCTGCCATTCAGTCAATTTGCATATTAGCCTTTTATTATATAGGATGCTTACTTCAACCCCAAACCAGCTGCTCGGTGTGGTAGAAAGAACACAGACATTGCAGTCAGAGGCACCTGAGTTAGAATCCATGTTCTACAACTTATTAGTTAGGCGAGTCACTTAACACCCAGCTAAGCTGCTTTCTGATCCCTGACTCGCAGAAACTGTGAGATAATAAATGTTTGTTGTTCAAGCTGCTAAGTTTTGAGGGTAATTATTATGCAGCCATAGATGGCTAAGTTCTGGTTAATTCTTATTGGTTAGACTGTGTCACATGGTTACTCCATCCTCAAGGGAACCTGGGAAATATAGTTTTAACCTAGACAGATGGCCAATCTGATTAAAATGAGGGCTCTATTAGTGAGGAAGGAGGGGAGAATGAATATTGCATTAAGTGATTTCTTTCCTGCTGCTTTATTATATTTCTTACAGCATAAAGCTGCAAGGAGTTGAAAATAGTTTGTGGATGACACTCCCTTTTCCTTCCCTCCTCCCCTTTTATTAATTTGGGGTAGAGAGGCAGCAATTCAGCGCCCATAAAAAGGGAATGTTTCTGTTTCAGTTGCAGATTTGGGGATGAGAAAAGTATGTAGAAGGTCATCTGTGACTATCTCCCCCTGTAAATAAGTCAGCCACAAAGATATCTGTATCACCCATCAACCATTTAACTTCTTAAGAGGATATTACTTTAAGAACCTATCTACTGGCCAATTTTATGGCTATGCAAGGATTTGCAAGGGTTTCTAGTCTCTTAATTTTTCTAACTGACACACTCTCCTTCAATCCTTTTCAAGTAGAGATGACCAAAATGCCATCATAATATTTCATGTCATATATTTGAATATCTGCCACAGAAACATTTTACTTTTTTTCCTAATTAAATTGGGAGTGCAATCCCAGTTTTTTATATCCTCATAAAATACCTTCAATCATACCAACAGTCCTTTCATGCTTTTTCCCAGTGGGAAGGACCTAACATTCTCTGAAGACCTACTGTGAGCCAGTGCCAGGTGTTTTCCATATATTAACTGCCTTATATGCACACAACAGCCGTATGAGGGAGGTCACTATTATTATGTGTATTTTATGGATGAGAGTCATGGAAATGACTTGCCCAGGGGAAAGTTGAGGTTTGACTTGGGACTCTGGTTTCAAAGTCTTTCAGTGCCACTAAGTTGTCACTAACCCCACCCTCATTTTAAGAAGGACAAGTTGATCCTTTATGACCAACATTCAAATTTCTTCTATGAGTTGGGTCCTTGACCTAGTTAAAGGAAAAGTTAGCATCAAAACTTTCAGGCACTTACACAGTGATTAATTATATTTTAATATTTGATATGCTTAGAAACGATGAAGAATTAGGGCTAATTTGGAGCAGATTATCACATTCTGGCAGGTCTTATGGTATGTGAACTATGGCCTTCAGGACATTCTTGAACTTTTCTCTCTAATTATCACCGGGTGGATGTGAACAATGCTGCTAGTCAAGGAGCCTGTCAGGACTTCATTTTAAAAATAAAGATTCAGGAGAAAATGGATCTGGCTTTTCCAAGATGTTGTCTAATTGGTGGTATTCTGTTGCCTATGAATTCGTTTCCATCAGATTCCACCGAGATTTAATTTTGGCACGAGGGTCATCTTTAATCAAGGTTTTGTTTTCTAGCTTTTAAAAATTAAACATTTTTGGGAGATCATTTTAGATTCACATTTAGTTGTAAGAATAATATGGAAGGATACCACATATCCTCTACCCAGTTTCCCCAGTGGTTACATTGCAACACTAAGGACCTTATCACAACCGGGATATTGACACTGGTATAGTCAAGATGCAGAACAGTTTCATCATCACAAGGATTCTGCCTGTTGTCCTTTCTGAGCCACACCCTGTGAAGGTATCTTGATTGCAAGAATGAAGTCAACCCAGGAATGCTTCATGTTCATCATCTTCTATTTCATTTGCCTTTTTCAATCAAGTGACTCCGGTGAGGCTGTTAATCCCAGATCTTGCTCCCACTGCCATAGAGATTGGCCAGGTGATGGCCCACCCAATCACAGTAAACCATTTCCCTGCTCACAGGGATTGGAGGTGGGTGGGTGGGTAAACACGGTTTCAATTCTGGCCCAAAGGACTTTTCCTGGGAGTTTTTGATGTGGAACTGGAGAAGGTGTTTGCCTCTGGGGTTCTGGAGCTAAAATAATGAGGAATGGTTGCTTGTAGCCTATTTCTTACCATATGGGAATGCCTTTCTGTTTGGGGAGAGAATGAAGCCCACACACAGATACAGGTTTTGGAAAGGTGGCAGATGAGCAAGCATGGAGATTATGACATTGTTTTCTTTCTGGACCCAGTAGTGCCTGAGGCTACCTCTTTCTATCTACTTACTGGTATGTAAATCAGAACTTCCATCTTTTATTTAAGTGGGTTTGAGTTCTATCATTTTCCCCTCAAAGAATGCCACTGGCCAGTGAAAGATCCTGGGAAATCTATTGGACTCAAGCACAGCAAGGCTTTGGGTCTGGGACCAGGAACTCAAGACATGAGGACCCAGGAGGCCTGTCTTCCTGGTTGCTGTGCTGCCTCTCCCTGGGCTGCTCTCGTTCCTTTTATCAGTTGGCCAGCTCTTTCTTTTTCTCCATATTCCTGATCAGCAGAGGCAGCCCCTCCTCCAATCTCTTAATCCAAAATCCAGATTCCTGGGGGAGAGAATCCATTTGATCCAGTTTGAGCCTGAGGTCTATCCCTGGTGTGATAGTTATAGACAGGGGGCCAGGGCCACGTGTCCTCAAACATGGTAGCAAGATACCTTCAGGGCAAGTGATCTAAGAGGAAGACAAGGGAAGCTGCAACACCTTTTATGACTTAGCCTCAGAAGCCATATACCATGATGCCTATAAAATCCTATTGGTCACACAGGCCAGTATATTCAATATAGGAATGGAGTAGACAAAGGCATAAATACCAGGAAGCAGGTATCTCTGAGTGCCATCTTGGTGGCTGTCACTTGAAACCAGATAAAATATCCATAAGCTTGTAGCTCAGTGAGACACCTAGCAGATAGTTAATTCCTTCCTTCACCCCTTAACTTTATCGAACTGCAATTGTTACATTCAGCTCTCTCAGCCACAGTCAGGTAGGCCTTCTGACATCACTATTTTCTCGGAGACTCACAATGCAGGAGCTCATAAACCTAGAAATGCACTCTCTGTATTGTGGATTCTGTTTTCTTTCTCCTGGTGAGTATCTTCTTAATTCACAAGACCACTTGCTGATTAACCTTTGTTCTCTCTCACTGAATGGAAGGTAATCTCTCCCCCATGAGGACCAAGAGCTCCAAGAGGGGCTGAATTCTGAAAACTCATGAAAAGAGCAACACAAAGGCAAGCACCATTTATGAGCCCTCCTGGGCCCTAGGTTGATTAGACAAAGGTTGTAAAATGATTGCAGGCCCGGAGGAGCCCCTGAGTGGAAGTGGGCTGGTGATAAGAAAGTTTCTGCAATCAGCTTGAACAAAGAGTATTTCAGGGATTGAACCAAGTCTGCGAAAAACAAGGCCTCCAGCTTCCCAATGATGGGCCAAAAAGACTGGGGGAGGCATTTCAAATTCTAGTTTCACAATAAAAGGCAACGTTAGGTTGATTCTGATGAGGAAATAAGAGAGAAAAGAGGGAGGGAAATGTGTAAATTGGGGGAAAAGAACATCGGAAAAGAACACCCTTTATTCACCCAATAAATATTTATCAGGCATCTATCGACCTGTACTGCAAAGCGGTTAGGAGTGATGCACAACATATAAGTAAATTCAGCCCTTTCAGGAAGTGCATCATCTGATAGGGAAATAGAGCTGTAAATAGGTCATGTTGATGCATTGTGTGGGCCGAGAGCACAGAGAAAGGGCCACTTTCCAGCCCAAAGATCCCAATGGAATTCCTGAGGAAGCAACAATGCCTGAGCTGAATTTTAAAGCTGAGCCGCAAAGAAAGGAACATGGGTAGAGGGATCAGCAAGTGCTAAGACAGAGATGTGGACTGTGAGGAGACTTTCAGAGAAATCAAGCAGACACAGAGGAAGACTGCCAGTGTGCTAATGTTGTGCTCTGTGTTAAGTGTACCCATTTCTTTTAGTTAGAGCAGTGTGTGTGCAGGGCATGTGCACACACCCATTTAACATTCATGCTCTTGTTGCTATTGACTCATTTGACACCAACTAATAACTGACAGGCCATTTGGAGATGGGGTCAAGTGCTATCCCTCTATTCTGAATTGCTGGGTTCTAATAGGTCCTAAAATATGGTAAGATTTTCTACCATTTTCCTTCCCCTTCTCTCCCTCCCTCCCTTCTTGTTTTGCTCCCTTTCTCCTTCTCTTTCTCCCTTCCCTCCTGCCTTTCTTTCCATCTCTTTCTTTCACATACTTTTAAAAATATTTTTATTGATTTCAGAGAGGAAAGGAGAGAGAGACACACACATCAATGATGAGAGCGAATCATTGATCGGTTGCCTCTGTACACCCCACACTGGGGATTGAGCCTGCAACCTGGGCATGTATCCTGACCAGAAATCAAACCTTGACCTCCTGGTTCATTGTTGATGCTCAAACACTGAGCCACATGGGCTGGGCTCCATCTCTTTCTTTTAAAGCAGTAATATCTCTTCACGTGTACTGGACATTCTGGGTAAGGAACATGGTCCAGAAACGACAAAGGGAGAGAAGTAAGGAGAACAGGTAGAGAGATGAGAGACAGAGACACTCCTAATTTATTAAGGTGTGAGGACAGGGGTTTCTTTTTCCTTTTATACAAGAAATACCCTCCCCCCCTCACCATATCTATTATGTTATAAATTGTTAACTTCTTTAATAAAGATTAGTCCTTACCTGAATGCCCAGGTAGACACATGTTCACTGGGCCCCTTTGGGCCAGGGGATGGGTGGGTGGGGTGCTTTTTCCTCTTCTAAAAATCAAGTGATGCGTTTGCCTTTCTCTATTATCCAGAGTGGGCTTTCTGGTCTACTCTCAGCACCAAGAAAATACTGTAACTGGTTTTATTCTTGATAAGGTCAATTTTAAGAAATTGCAATGAAAACTGTTTTTCTTTCCCTTAACTTCCACAGCTAAAACACTTTTCCCCCCTGGCTGACCAGACTCAAAGGGATTGAATTTAGAATTTCCCTCCTGTCTGTGTCATAATCGCAGCACTGTTTAAACAACACATTCTGTGTTTAATTGCAGAAAATACAGATACAAAAGGCTTAACACGCAGGTAGAGGTGACAGGAAGTTAAATCACCTTTCTGAAGGAGGAAAACACAGTGGTGCTCTGTGCTGAGTTTCTGAAACAGAGCCCCTGGGAGGGGTGACTGCAGAGGGAGGCTCAGAAGGCTGTGAAACGCTCTCACCACCACCTTGTGTCCCCTCCTTCCTGGTCTCCACTGCCCACAGCACTGAGGAAGCAGCTTGCAGGGTAGGGAAAGCCTGGCTCATGAGATTTCAGGATCTTTTATGTGACTATTACATAAGAGTTTCTCGTCAGAACCTCTGGATAAATATGAGACACAGGGAGATATATTCGCTTGCTGGTTTGATATGTAGTGATTGAATGCCTATTATATGCCAGGCACTGTGCTAGATCCTGGGATGTAAAGGAGAGAATAACAAATGTAACCTCAGAGAGCTGAACGCAGTGGTCCTGCACTTCTGGAATGCTTGACCCACCCTACTTGGTGAATGTCTATTTATCTTCAAAACTGCACTCGCATCATTTCCTCCCCCAAATTTCCCCTGTCATTCACCTTGCATGGCACATTTATCTTCCTCCTTCATTTTATTTCCTTCCACAATGGGATCCTGAATTAATCTCTCTCTCTCTCTTTCTCACACACACACTCACACACTGCTGTTCATATACACTCTATGGAATTTATTTGCTTACCTGCCAATTGCCCCCACTAAGCCTCCATGGGATTTTTGAGGACAAGGCTAGTACCTTATTGATTTCTGTATCCCTATTTTAAAAACTTAGTTCATGGGTTGTGCTAAAAAATCTCCCATCCATTTCTGGATCTTCAGGTCATAAACTGCCCCAAATAACACTTGCCTGAAAATCCCTCTAAGGTCCCACATTCTCTGACTTTCCAAAGTGCCCAGTTCCGCAGCACTGATGTGCTCTGGTGTCAGCAGAGGGAATATTCCATGGCTCCTGAGGATGGGAGAAGTTTTGTGATGGAGAAAAAAGTAAGAAAAAGAAGGTCTTTTAGGGCAAGTTCAGGTTGGTTAATGTCTCCCAATGCTTGTCCAGCGTCCACCTTGAGAGACAGGGTTATGTCTCTGGTGGAGATGCTAGGGGCACGGTGCTCACCAACGCCAGACTGACCTTCCTGGACACGTGGAGGGCCACAGTCCCCAGGCCCCTTGTGGTTACTGTTTTTAGGCTGGAAATGATGTACGTCAGTCACTTCTTGGCAAACGGACTTTAGAGAGAGGAAACATATTCCCCTCGTATCCCAGCTGCAGCCAGTGAGGAGGCCTCATGTTCTAACACAGCTACAAGCTGGTGAGGCCTCCAGCAGCCTGGATGACTGTGTGGAGTGGAGTGGCCTGCGAATCCAATGGAAATCTAGTATGATTGACAAATAAAATTGTGTTGTGTTAAACTCCTATGATTTGGGGATGTTTATTTCTGCAGCAAAATGTAGCCTATGCTGACTGATAGAGGCATGGAGTTGTTTATATTGGCTCTTGTGCAATGAACTTGAAAGCCTGGAACCCTATAATGAGGCCTGTTTCACGCTGCAGCTAGAACAGCTCTAAAATGCCACGATAGCCTGTAGTCAAGCTCCATTAGCAAACTGCTAAAATTAGAACAGACAGCTTCTGACAAAGGGGCAAGAAAGGGACTGGGGAGAGGGACCAACTGAGTTCTTGGGGATGCTACTCTTTGAATAGATAGTTTTGATCTGTTTCCTGTTAATAAGTTCATAGATCATAACAATTCTAACTAGATAACTGCTTTATTGCTAAGTGTCTGGAGATTTGTTTATTTTTCCTTTCTGAACAAGGGGGGAGGTGTCATTTTGCTAACAAATGTGTAGAGCATCTAGCTAATAATAAAGGTCCCAGAAAGAAAAGAGCTGGGATTGGACTCTTAGGCCTGGATCCAAGCTGGTTCCTCCATGTGGGAGTCCAAATTGAGTCTCTGCTTAGCCCAGAGAATCAGAAATAGGGACGCCAGATTTGAGCCTCACCCCTCAGATGTCATAGGACTAAGAAAGGAAAATAGAGCAGCTTGGTGTAGTGGGGCAGAGCTTGAGTTGAGAGCCAAATGACCTCAGCGTGAGTCATAGCTCTCACAATCTAGCTGTGTGACTTTAGGGAAGTGGCTTTAACTCTCTGAGACAAGTTTCCTCAAGTGTAAAAGAGTAAAAACGTTAAAGCAGACTTCCTCAGACTGTTGTGGGTGTTAAAGGAGAGGATGTGACTGTGGCAGGTGGAAAACCAAGGCCATGCCTTGATCACGCAATCAATGTAACCCCTTTCTCTATATTTCAATGTAGTTTCTGTTGCGTACACCTTATACGGAGGCGAGGCACAGCCTCTCCACTTCCCAGTTCTGATTGACATGCTTATGCTGATCTCATCCCAAAGGATATGATCTGGCTACTTCCAGAGCCAGACTGTTGTAGGAGGGGGCTCAGAGGCTGCTCCAGGGCCTCTGCCTGAATATGCTTTATGCTATATTAGTTACCTATCGCTGCATAAACTAATTAGCTTAAAACCAACCAACCAAATAAACAAACAGTATTTATCTCATGGTTTCTGTGCATCAGGTCTCTACAGCTTAGCTGGGTGCTTCTGGCTCAGGGTCTCCCAAGAAGCTGCAATCAAGGTGCCAGCTGGGTGGCAGAAACCTCTGTCCGATTCCACTCATGTGGCTGTTGGTTGACAGCCTCAAGTCCTTGGGCTGTTGGCCAGAGATAGTGCTTTGTCACATAGACCTCTCCATAGGCAGCCCACACCATGGCAGCTGGATCTTGTGAGAGCAAGTGAGTGAGAGAGAGAGAGAGAGAGAGAGAGAGAGAGAGAGAGAGAGATCCCAAGACAGAAGCAATAGTCTTTTTATAACCTGACCTTGGAAATGGTACCTCATTGCATCTGCCATATTCTACTCATGAGAAGCGAGTCAATAATTCTACCCCTTACTCAAGGAGAGGGTTTTACAAGAGCATGGACTTTAGGAGGCAAGAATTATTGGGGATCATTTTAGGCCTTGCTTTCCCCTAACCTTCACCTGGGTAATAATATTCGGGTCTCTGCTCTCTGGTCCCCAAACCTGTTCTTTTCTTTTGGTGCTGTTCCCCTGGGACTTGACCTGAGAAAGTGATGGGGGGAGACACAGCATGGTAAAGTCTTCCTTGTTCTCCTCAACCTAGCAAAATCCAACCCCCTGAAGGCAGGCAAACTCACTCTGATTGATTATAAATTCTCCCAGATCTATTATTTATGGCATCATTTCTATGCCTTGAGTCTTGCAGGGCCCTGACTTCTTATGCTCAAAACCAAGGATTTTGAAACTCAGAAAATGATTCTCTCAATCTCTTGTTTCTGTCACAAGTTTTAAAAGCTTGTGTTGAAACTCAGAGCAGAGAACTGGTTCTTTTCCTCTTTCTGAATTTCTCGTATAACCTTTATTTTTTTCTAAAGCAGTGAACACAGAAAACCCCAGCACCCTGGGCTGCAGGAAGGATCAACAGGAATTTGGTGAGGGGTTTAGAAGCCTATCGGCTAATATGTGAAAATATCATTTTGCTAAACACATAAAGCACTTAGCACATTGTCATGTGCTCAATGCATATTATTTTTTTTAATCCTCTGTCATCTTTGTTGGAAATCAGGCAGATTCTGGAGGTGAGCAGTTACCAAGATCAAGGGTTTGAGTAAGAGTGTAGGGTCTAACCAGTAACTGGACACTGGGCTGGTGGGGTTTCATTGGCTGCTGGCAGCACAGTGGGCTAGCCTGGTGACATTGAGCCCATCTGCTTATGGTGGTGATCAACCTGGGACACACCCTTCATGGATGTTTCTCCTTCCCTGTTTCACCATTCTCTGTCCCCATTTCTGCCCCTGGGGGCACTTCCCCAGACAAATTACCTACCCAAAAGCTCTTCCCTGGGTTAATCTGGAGCCCTGGCTAAGGCAGCCTCTTTCCATGGACCAGGTCCTATATGAAGCATTTTATGCAGGTGTTTTACTCCATTCAGGCTACTCTAGCAAAAACCTCACAGGCTGGTGACTTCTACACAACAGAAATCTATTTCTCACAGGTTTGGAGGCTGAGCAGTCCAACGTGAAGGTACTGGCAGAGCTGGTGAGAGCTCACTTCCTGGTTCATAGACAGATTGTCTTCTCACTGTCCTCACACGGCCGAAGGGCAGAGAGAGCTGTCTCAAGCCTCTTTATAAGAACACTAATCCCATTCATGAGGTTCCCACTCTCATGTCCTACCCCCCCCGCCACCCCCCCCCCCCGCAAAGACCCCACCTCCTAATACCATCCCATTGGGGATTCAGTTCTGATGGTTGAATTTTGGGGGAAGGACACACATTCACTCTATAATAATAACTCAGTCAATCCTCATAACACCTGATGAAGTTGGAGCTATTATCTCCATTTTACAGATGTGGAGGCAGAGGCTCAGAGTTTAAAGTACTTGGCCAAGGTCACACTGCTTGGAAATGTCAGGGTTGGGTTTGAACCTGGGTCAGTCTAAAAAGCTATGGGCATCATTCCAAGTCTGCTCTCCTGCATGTCCCCAGTGGAGCCCAGTGGGTTCCCTTTTGTGCTGTGGGTGTGTCCTTCTCTGAGTATAGAGGGTCCTTTCAGCAAGGCTGTTACAGGTGAGCATTGCCTTTGTCCTACACTATGGCCTGCGCTAGCCTGCCCTCTGGGATGATACGCTAACATTACAGATTCAGGACTACGGACAAGGGCATTGAGGCTCCCACCTTTCTGAATTTTAAGTACTTTGGAAAGTCACTTGAAATTCCTTGGCAGCTGAGAAAGAGAAAAATGTGGTTGACTTGTTTTCTCTTTTTGCTTTTGTTAAAAAGACTCCAAAGGCATTTTGGGGCAAGCCCAAGGCCCCTGGACCAGTCAGTGCCAGTCTGGAGTCAGGGCTACTGATGTCTGCTGAGTCTGGCTTTGTTTTGCTTTTGCAAAGACCAAGTGAGCACCTTTTTTTTTTTTTTTTTTTTGGAGAGAAATTACATTTTTATTCTTTTTAAATTTTAATATTTATTTATTTATTTATTTATTTAAATAAATCTTTATTTAGATTATTACAATTGTTTCTCCTTTCTCTCCCCATAGCTCCCCTCTACCCAGTTCCCACCCCACCTTCTGCCCTTAACTCCCCACCACTGTCCTCATCCATAGGTGTACGAATTTTGTCCAGTCTCTTCCTGCACCCCCCATACCTCTTTCCCCCTGAGAATTATCAGTCCACTCCCTTTCTATGCCCCTGATTCTATTATATTCACCAGTTTATTCTGTTCTTCAGGTTTTTAATTCACTTGATTATTAGGTTCACTTGTTGATAGATATGTATTTGTTGTTCATAATTTTTATCTTTACTTTTTTTCTTCTTCCTCTTCTTAAAGAATACCTTTCAGCATTTCATATAATACTGGTTTGGTGGTGATGAACTACTTTAGCTTTTTCTTACCTGTGAAGCTCTTTATCTGCCCTTCAATTCTGAATGATAGCTTTGCTGGGTAGAGTAATCTTGGTTGTAGGATCTTGCTATTCATCACTTTGAAAATTTCTTGCCACTCCCATCTGGCCTGCATAGTTTCTGTTGAGAAATCAGCTGACAATCGTATGGGTGCTCCCTTGTAGGTAATTAACTGTTTTTCTCTTGCTGCTTTTAATATTCTCTCTTTGTCTTTTGCCCTTGGTATTTTAATTATGATGTGTCTTGGTGTGGTCCTCTTTGGATTCCTTTTGTTTGGGGTTCTGTGCATGTCCTGGACTTGTAAGTCTATTTCTTTCACCAGGTGGGGGAAGTTTTCTGTCATTATTTCTTCGAATAGGTTTTCAGTATCTTGCTTTCTCTCTTCTTCTGGCACCCCCATAATTCTGATGTTGGTACGCTTGAAGTTGTCCCAGAGGCTTCTTACACTATCTTCAACTTTTTGGATTTTTTTTCTTTTTGCTTTTTCGGTTGAGTGTTTTTTGCTTCTTTGTATTTCAATTCTTTGACTTGATTCTTGTGTTCCTCTAGTCTGTTGTTGGGTCTCTGTATAATATTTTTTATTTCAGTCAGTGTATATTTAATTTCTAGTTGGTCCTTTTTCATATCTTCGAGGGTCTCGTTATATTTACCGGCCTTTTCTAGGATATTCTTGAAAAGCCTTATAACTGTGGTTTTGAATTCTATATCCAGTCATTTGTTTTCCTCCATTTCTTTCATTTGTGATTTGTTTCTCTGTCGCCGCATTTTCACTGCTTCCCTGAGTTGGTAGGGTAGCTTTGTGTGCTAGGTTTCCTGTATGGCCCAGTGGGTTGGCTTCCCCAGTTAACATGAGGTGGACACTGTTGGTGCACCCCTTTGTGGACTGTGTGTACAGCCTTGTTGTAGTTAAGTCTTGATTGTTGTTGTTATCACTGGGAGGAATTGACTTCCAGCCCTGTTGGCTGTGAGGATCAGCTGTGTCTATGCTGGGAGAAGTTTGGTGCTGGAGACAGCCTTATAGGATTAGACTTGCCAATTTGCAAAAGCCTCTGTGCTCAGCTTGGATGGGGTGGGGTCTCAGGGTGGAGCAGACAGTCTTGGCTTCCTGTCAGCCTTGCCCTTGCAGGAGCGCGCCTCCAGACCTCTGCCTTCCCCACCTCCCGAGCCTCCGCCTGAGAGCCCAGATTCCCTGTGCCCCCCCTCTGCCCTCCGCAAGAGCGTGGGTCCCCAGGGGTTCGCCTGGAACTGGGGTTCAGTGCAGTCAGAACTGGGGCTCAGTGCAGTCAGGAGCTTCCAACTCCCTTCCACTAGGGAAAGCCTGTGGCAATCTCTGCAGTCTTTGTGCACAGTCACGCTTGCGTGAGCGCCTCCAGACCCCTGCCTGCCGGGGCTCCCCCGGGTCTCCCCTGGGTCTCCGAGTCTGAATGCCTTTCTCTCTACCTGACAGTCCAGACTCACCCTGTATGAGCCTGGGTCCATGGGGTTTCGCCCAGAACTGGGGTTCAGTGCAGTCGGAACTGGGGTTCAGTGCAGTCGGGGGCTTCCTTCCCCCTCCCGCCAGAGAAAGTCAGCTAGGCTCTCAGCCGCCCTTTCTCTCTGCGTGCACAAAGACCCTTTGCCATACCTCAACCCTTTACCGTTCCTCCAAATCTCCGTGAGCTTTTCTCTTTCCTTCTAGTTGTAGAATTTCCACTCAGCCAGCTTTCCTGTGGTTCTGGATGGTGTCCGTTCTGTCTTTTAGTTGTAGTTTTGAAGTTGTTGTGCGAGGCAGCAGTTTACATGCTTATCTATGCTGCCATCTTGCTTTTTCCAGAGCACTGTTTTGAAAAGCCTTCCTGTCCCTTGTTCTTCTGCAGTGTTGACCTCTGGGCCTCTAGGATTTAATCACTGGCTTCTGGCCATGAATACAATGGAAAAGGTGCCAGGAAACCTCCAGCCTCCAAAATATCTCACCCTTGTGCCCAGCACAGACAGGAATACCATCTTATTTGGAACTAGAAACCACCATGTATGGAACATCATTCTGGCTAGTCGCTGTGTCTTATATAAAATTTCTCATTTTAGCCTCATATTTCCATTACACAGATAGAACAATGAGGCCAGAGGGGACACTTGGCTTACCTGAAACCAGTAAGTGGAGGAGTCAGCATTTGAACCCAGAACTTTAGTTTTCAGAGTCTAGACTTATTCCATCTTACCAGGCAGCTTCTACTCTTAGTGAGACCTTCCTTTGGATTAAGCTTGTTCTCTCCCCAGGGAATTATGAAGAGGATTTGATTAGCGACTCTCTCAAAGTTCTCTGATTGGGGGATGAGAGTCCCCAAACCAAGGCAAATGGCTGGATCAACCATACCAGAGGCAGGCTCAGTCAGGCTTTGTTGGGTGCCTGGGTCCTGCTGATCAAGCTGCACCGCAAATTTTTCAAAGCAGTCCAGGGCCTTTCAAGGAAGGGATGATGATCAGCAGAAAGCTGATCTGAGACCTGGGAGGGGCGAGGGGTGTTTGTATCCCAGCTCTGTGGTGTCTGCAGAGACCTCGGTACTCAGAGTGTGGTCTGCAGAACAGCATCTGTATTAGCAAGATCTTGTTAGAAATGCAGAATCTCCTTCTGAGCCCAGATCTGTTGCTTCAGAATCTGCACTTTCACCAGGTCCCTGGATGACTTGAATGCACAATAATATTTGAGAGGCGCTGAGTAGGGAGACTGAGCTTGTAGCCTCTGACCGTGCTTCAGTCTGATGCTCTGAGTGCCCCAAGGATCTCTTGTACATTGCTGAATGGCCTAGGATTGAGTCTATCAATGAGTTATGTGACACAGATGAAGAGTAATGTATCCCCCTTCACCTTTACCCCATTGTTTCAACCTCATGGACGTGTTCAATGCATACATCAATGTGAAAATTTTCGCAACATTAATTTTCTGCAACAAAGTGTCTCATGGAGCAAATTCCATTAAGTCATTTTAATCCAGCGTTTAATATGCTATCCAGCTCAACATTTCCATTAAAATGTTTATTCATAGTAGAATTATTTTCACGAGATTGATTATTTTCTGTTTCAATTGTAACCATGAACATTTGATTCATCAGTATTTTTCCTTCTACCAGCTTTCTGCTAATTATAACTTCTATTAAGAGGTTTTTGTTGGCTTTCTTGTCCATATATTTTTGCCCATTCTTTCTATCAAGTTCAAATCTGCTGGGTCGAGGTTTAAATTTTTTCAACAAAACTATTCTTCTGTCAATTTCAGCCCATTACAAGTTCCAGTGTTTGTCACAGTTGCCCTGTTAATTTTGCTTACTGCTGATTATTTTCCACCAGTCATCTAAGATAAAATAATCACCAAAATTCAAGTGAGAGAAGGACATCTTTTTTTCCCCTTTATTTTCTTTTTGTTTTTGGCTGCCTTATCTTCAGGACCTGGAATATAGCAGATGTTCCATAAATATTTATAGGCAGAATGAATAATATACACTAACAATCGAATCAAAGATTAATGGTTTATCTTGTTTGATAAGAAGACTGTGAGAAATTAAAAAAAAAAGAGATGTGGAGGTAGGTTGGAAAGTAGAGGAGAAGAGAAATAGAGAGAGTATACACCCACATGTGCTCCCACATATACATAGTCACATATACGTAGGCACAAACACACATATGTATGGAACAGACATACATTTGCACACGGAGACATGTGTAAATATGTACACAAGTCACACATATTCAACTATGTACGAACATGTGTGTGCACAGAGACATGTACACACATGCTTATATATAGTCACACACACATATATATACATAAGACACATATGCAAATGCATACAAATATATATGAACACATATACAGATATGTGTATATACACATACACATGCATTCATGTACCTATATACACATAGTCACACACATATTCTCCTGGCATACTGACTGCTAAAATCTTTAATGTGGGGAGAGTGAAGTGTCTCTGGTGCAAGAACAACGGGATAAAAACTGCAGGGTCAATACAGTATGCTTAATACACTCCTCTTTGGGGTGTCAGTGTCTCCATGTGGAGATGAAAAACTTTTCCTTTCTTCCCTTCTAGGTTCTTTGTCTGGTCTAATAATTAAACGGACAAAAGACAGATTAACAGGAGAAAAACAAATTTCATACGTACATATGGGGACCCCCATGAAAGTATGAGACTCCCAAGCAGTCAGGCAGGTGAGGCTTGCATACCATCTGAGCTAAGGAGAAGGGGTAGAGTCGGAGGCTTCAAAAGGCAGGAAGACAATTCACAGGAAGGTGGGAACACACATGTTTCATAAACACATGTTTGTCATGTCCTGCAGGCTAGTCTTTCTGACATAAAATGTTATCTCTGGAAGTGGTTCCCTTCCCGGGACAGGCCCACATACTAATTCTTTCAGGCAGAATGTGTTTCCTAAGTCTGCTGGGTCTTAACTGCCTTTGGTTCAAATAACCCATGTGCCAAAGCAGCACATTTCAAGGTGGTGTGTGCTGCTCACCACCTTACAACTGGCACTTCATTAAATGCATCTTGAGGTGAGTTGAATACTGGAAAATCAGTGGTTGCCTTTGTGTGAATTTATTTTTAAAAAAAATCATAGTTGGTCCTCTCTGTGGGTCAGACCCTGTGAAAATCATGGGTTATTGGAAACAAAGAGTGCTTGGCCCTTGTTTTCAAAAGCTCCCCGGCTGATGGAAGAGGTGCATGTAGAAGATGAGCAATTAAAATGCAGCCAATTAAGGGATGTACTAAAAAATCCTCAGGGAGCCGAGGGAGCTGGGAGAGGAGGGGAGAGTGTCTAAGGCTCGATGATGAAGTTTAGTGGGAGCTATTAAATTCGGAGCCATTAGACATTTCTGCTGAATTCCTTCTGGTGTGTTTGTTAACTAATTGTAAAATAATTGTAATGAACAATTCAGGGGAGGGAAGTTGAAAGGCAGAAGAGGGCTGAAATTGAAGTTGGAAGATGTTCAGTTAGAGACTGGATTCACCCATTTGACTCATATAAGCAGAGGCAAGTGGTTTTGCTCCCCTGGACCTCAGCATGCCAATCTATAAAGCAGGCAATAAAAGCATTTCCTCCAAGGTTGGCTGTGAAGGCTAAATGAGAAAGTGGGCCTAAAAGCTCTCTGGAAATCCAACACCACTAAGAAGCTGCTGCTTTTATTATTTAGGTGAGGTTGCAACATTTGGGTTGGTTCTTTTGTGAGTCAATGTTTACTGCAATAGCAACATGTAACAAACATGCCCAAAGCCTTGGTGGACTAACATCTTGAACATGCACCTTCTACTCTTGAGTCAGTAGGTTGTCTGGGATTCAGTGAATTATGGCTGAATTCAGGTGGGCCTGCCTTCAGACTGGGGGGAGGCATCCAGGTCTCTGTGTGTCATTGTTCTCCTTAAGCAGTGGCTTCCTGCAATTTTAATCTCATGGTGCTGACAGAAGTGTAAATGGACAAGTCAACCACACAAACGGTTGTAAAGCTTAACAGCCCATCAACCATAGCTAGTTACATGGCCAAACCCAACTTCAATTATCTGGAGAACATACTCCACCTCCTTTAGCTGGAGGTACTGCAGAGTCACATGACCAAGGGATGGTGGAAGGAACTGGAAACATTGATCTACTGCAGCTTTTGAGGCAGGACTAGTGATGGCTGGGTGCCCCAGGTTGACAGACTGGGTCCCAATTCATTCCACTTCCCTTCCCCTTCCTAGCCATGAGACTGGGTAGTCAACCTCTCTAAGCCTGGGTTTGCTCATCTGTAAAATGGGCATAGTAATAGGCTTCATCCCATAGGATTTCAGTCAAGATTGCCTGATTTATTACAGTAGCCTTGTAACTGGTACCCTTGCTTTAACCATGCACCTTCTACAATCTCTTCTCTACACACAAGCCAGAGTCAGTGTTTAATTTTAAAAATCATCTTTAAAGGCAGAAAGCAGATTAGTGGTGGCAGGGGCTGGATGGGTGTGAGGAAATAAGGAGTGACTGCTAATAAGTATGAAGTTTCCTTTTAGGATGATAAAAATGCTCTAAAACCAATTATGCTGATGGTCGCACAGCTCTGTGAATACACATTCTCTCTACCTAGAATTTTCTCCTTACTTTAGGTCTTTGCTTAAATATGATGAGCTTTTCCTGATCCCCTATTTAAACTTGCACTCCTCACTGCCAATTCTCTTTCCTGCTCTATTTTCTCCAGTATTTGTAACAATCTGACATACTTTATATTTTGGTTATGTTCTTCTTTTATTACCTGCTCGCTCCTCCTCCTTCCCCACTCCTTCCTGCAATACACCAGAAGGATGCAAACTTCAGGAATGCGGGAATATTTATTTATTTTGATGTTGGCTGCACCCCAGCTGGGCCCTGGCATGCAGCAGCCCTCCATGAATATTTGACGAATGCACGTCAAATATTTGAGTATATAATACTTAAGTGCTCAGGGCATGGCATGTACTCGGGGATGATCAATGTTTGTTTTCTTTAAATCTTGATTTATTTCAAGTCAACTACTTAATTGCCAAATTGTCTGCCCAAAGTGACTGGGAGTCTGAGTCAAATATTTTCCCCAGGGAGTCCTTGCTTGCACGCACACGTGGAACAGACTCCCACATTTCAGGTCCAAGCTCTTTCCTGCTGAGCGAAGGGCTGTGACATTTATAAATCTCTGGGCTCCTAGTCCCCTGCTGATCCTCGGTGGGGAGACACGGTTTGCGGATAAAGGCATCTCCTCACTTGGAACAAAGGAATGAAGAGATGTCCAGGCCTCGCCCGAGGCTGTGATGCCACCTCTATCAGAAGGAGGAGAAGGCTGAGACTCTGCCTTGTGAACTGACTTGCGGCACGTCCCACTCCGCCCCCCACGGGGAGAGTGAAAGCACCACTGGACACATGTCTGGGGGCCTGGTCCTCACCCTGCATTCCTGAGTTTTTGAACAGATTGGTTTGTTTTGAGGCCTTTTCCTTACATTGAGCTAAAGTTTATAAATCATTTATGTAAATCCTGCATGGGCCTCACTACCAACTGCTCGACCATCCATGCCAACTCTTAAAGAGAATGTTTTGTTAGAGCAGTTTGCACAGAATGAGGCCCAGAGCCCTGTGAGCAGACCAGTGCGCGACTTCGGAACATCAAGAGAATCAATCCAGGTCCCTTCGTAACCAGTCACCCCTTAATGAGGACCACGTGGCTGTGGATGGGCCTGACAAGGGGCGTGGGTGCTCCTGCAAGATGGACACAATACTGTTAAGATTCCCCCAAAGCCCTAGCAGATTTGGGAACCATGGAGAGTAAGTATGCGGACCCCACGTGGTGGCTGCAGGAGTCAGTGCTGGGAAATCCATCATTTATGAGAAAACCCAGAGGCCTGTGTCTTTGTCCTTTGGCGATTACATTTGGCAACACATTAAACAGCCTGGGAAGCTGCAAAGGGCAGCTCAAGCTGAGCCGTGGAAAATGCATCTGCCTGCTAGTGGCCGGCTTGTATTAAAGATCAGATCACTTGAAATGGGATGTGGGAGCCACATTTGCACGGACCACAGCCTTCAGACAGATAGTATTGTTTGCCTAAAAACTGTCCGCCAGCAGTTCTTGGCAGGAAGGGAGCTCATTTACCTTTAGATCATTTCAACAAAATTTACTGAGCGCTGGCAATGGGGGAGGGTGCAGAGTTTAAGGATTTCTTGCTCTCCAGAATTCCACAGGCCATGACAAGGCAAATACTTACAAAACACTTGCAAATACCAATTATGTAGAAATCAGACAGCTGACCTACATGTTATAGGACTATGTACTTGTGTGTGTGTGCACATGTATATATGTGTGCACATGTATACATGTGTTTGTATGTGTAGAGGGCACTTCCTAAAGAATTTATAAATATGACAACAGACTTAATTATTCCCTACTTTTTTGTTTTTTTCCTTTGCTTTTTTTTTGAGTACCATCTAATATACTCATTTAAGTGTAATGTTCCATAGTTATTAGTCTATTTACAGAGTTACCATCTTATCTATACTAATAAAAGGGTAATCTTCTAATTAGACTGGATAGACCAGATGTCTTTTGGATGTCATTCCAGACGTCCTTCCTGACAAAGCTGGGGGCATGGCCGGCCGGCCTGCAAGCCCTCAGTGGCCCCTCGTGCAGGCCTGCCCGCCCCCCAGCAGGGCGTGGCCAGCCTGCAAACCCCCGGTGGTCCTTTGTCCAGGCCGGCCCTGCCCCCAGCAAGGACCCCCCGACCCTGATCCAGGGCCCCCTTCAGGGCAGACCAGTCAGCCCCCACCCGTGCACCAGGCCTTCTTCCTATATAATAAAAGGGTGATATACAAATTGACCCTAACAGCAGAACGACCAGAACAACCACTGGACCAGTCACTATGAGGCGCACTGACCACCTCTTAGTCCCTTTCCCCAGCTGGCAGGTTTCAATTGCCTGATGGCCACACATGGCAGGGTCTGGCTGGCGAGTGGGCGGGAACAGCCAACCTCTTGGTTCCTTCCACGGCCTTCAGGCACCAATCACTTGATGGCGAACGGGGTTGGGTGGTGGTGGCGGGGGGGGGGGGAGGGTAGAGCCAGCTACGGGCAGCTGGGGAAGATGGCTCTGATAGCAGGCCAGGCCTGGGGTCCATACCAGCACAAGAATTTTGTGCACCAGGCCTCTAGTTTCAAATAATTCCCACCACCCCTGAAAGAAACCCCAGGCCCCTTTGCCATCACTCTCCATTCCTCCTCCCAGCCTGAGGCAATCACTCATCTATTTTCTGTCTATAAATCTTTCTTTTCTGGACATTTTATATAATGAAATCATACAATACTGTCCATGGCCTTTTGTGACTGTTTTTCCCCCCACTTAACATAATGGTTTTGCAGTTCATCCATTAGGTACACACGGAAGCAGTATTTCCAGCATCAGTATGTACTTTAATTTTGTCCTTTCTTTCAATTGAATTAACTGGCCTCAATCTCTAGAAGGTAAAGACTTCCCATTTGTGGCTTGCCTGCTCATTTCAATTTCAGTCGAGATTTAGTCCTTTATATCATTAATATGAGTGCTGTTACTGCTTTCAGGGTTACTGTTTTCAGTCACTTTTCATGAAGTAATAAGAGTGAAATGTAATGAAATAGCTAAACACTCATCTCAACAGAGATAGTGATGGTGTGGAGCTGCTGGTTGGTCAGCAGAGCTGCCCTAAAGTGGTGACTTGTCAAACAATGTGTGAAGTACAGCTTGTTCAAAACTTGCGTGTGTGGGTGCTGGAGACTCCCTGGGACTGTCCTCATCCTCATCATTATCACCATACCAATGACAGCAACAACCTATCCCTTACACACACTGTGTGTTGGGCACTGTGCTATGAAGTTCACATGCATTTCCTCATTCAATCCTCACAACCACCATTACTTTTATTATTATTCCCTTTTTGCAAGTGCAGAAAACAGTGCTTGGTAAATTGAAGGAAGCATGCCCAAGCTCATACAGTGAGGAAGGGCTGGAACCAGTTTTGAATGCAAGGGCTCTCTCTCGAATCCATAGCCCGCTCTGTCCACTACTTTCCATGTGGATGCCAGAAAGAAGGTAAGCCAGGTGGTGGGTGCAGAAGCAGCTCTCTGGGCAGTGAGAAGAGGGAGGCAGAATCAAGAAAGGATCTTATTTGGAATTTGGGTTTTGAGGGAAAACTAGTGTATTAGGGTTCTTCAGTGAAATAGAATTATATATATACTACTAGGATATCTGATATACAATTATGTCACATTATGTAAATATATAATATTATAATACATAAATTATGTATATAAAGAAAATTTATTATGAAAAATTGGCTTACCTGATTATGGAGGCTGAGAAGTTCCATGATTTGCCATATGCACACTGGAGGCCAAAGAAAGCTCATGGTATAATTCTGTCCAAGTTCAAAGGCCTAAGAACCAGGGGAGCTGATGGTGTAAGTCGCAATCTGAGGGCAGGAGAAGATGAGATGAGATGTCACAGCTCCAACAGTAAGGCAGGAAGAAAGGGGAAAATTCATACTTTCTCTGTCCTTTGTTCTTATTCAGGAACCCATGGGTTAGATGACGCCCATCCACATTGCTGAGGACAATCTACTTCACTGATCCGCCAACTCAAACGCTAGTCTCATGCAGAAATACCCTCACAGACACACCGAAATTATGTTTAATCTAGACACCCTGTGGCCAGGCAAGCGACACAAAATGAACCATCACAACTAGGAATCAATGCATGGGCAGATAAGGGAGGGAAAGACCTTTTAAGTAGAGGGAACTGCCTAAACGAAGATGTGAACCAGCAAAGTGTGAGTTTGGCTTATGGGTAGATCAGGGTTGCTGGAGGATGAAGGAAGGGAGGAGCCTGGGAAATGAAGCTGGGGGAGGCTGGAGCAAGTCATCAATGTGACCAGATGCTGCTGAGGAGCTTACCTTTACCATGAGGGCAATAGGGAGCTTTTGAAGAATTCGGAGTGCAGGTGTGATGTGAGCTGATTTGAGTTTTACAAAGATGCCAGTGGGGATAGTGGTGCCTCGGACCCAGGCTGCTATTCCAAGTCCAGATGCGGGTCTCAGAAAAACCTCCTGTGCTCCTGACCATGGTCTCCTTTCTTTCCTCTGCAGGCAGCCCCCACCTCGCTCTTAGAGGTGTTGTGAGGATTAGATGAGTTAGTATTTGTAGAGCATTTAGAATAGCGTCTTGAACCTAACAAGGCTAGAAGTGTTTGTTTGATAAAAATGAATAATTTTTGAACCACAGCTGGGTCATGTTATGAAGAATGAGTCAAATACCCTGCTGAGTGACCTTGGACAATTGCTCATTCTCTCTGAGTCTCAGTGTCATCACCTCTCACAGAAGGAGGCTGAACAGGGTCATCTCTAAGATTTCTTTGTGTTGCTCAGCTCAGCACTTTTTCTCCCACCATCCAGTGAAAGAGAGGAGGTTTGTTCATACACTGTGGACGCAGGTGATGAAGCAGAGGTGAAGAGATATCACGCAGTTTTCCAGGAGCCAGGGAGTCCAGCCAGCCCAAGATGAGTGGTTCTCAGCCCCCTTTGCCCTTGAGAATCATCTGGGGGGCTTCAAAGACATTGATGCCTGTGCCCTATCCCTGAACCATTGGCACAGGAACTCTGGGTGTAGGGTTCAGGGTCAGGACTTGGAAAAATCTCAGCAGATGATTCTAACAGCAGCCAGAGTTGGATATCATTGGCTTGTATTAAAATTCAGGCCCAGCCAAGCTTGTTATCTTTCTGCCAAAGATTTATGAGGATGAATGATGCTGGTTTCCAGCAATCTGGCTGGAGCTTCCCCAGAGCTGAGTTTTCCTCTAAGGGATGGCCACACACAGGATCACATTTGCCCATTTTACCTTCTCAAGAAATTAAAATAGTAAGCGTTCTTTTACAAATGAGGCTGCAGGAATGGGCATACCCTTCTCAAGGTCCAGAGGTTATGAGGCGGTGACCAGGTTCACCTGACCCTAAAGCTACTGAGCTTCCTGTCACCTCTCACCATCTTAGAGGAGGAAGCAGAGTGAGTTCCTTTGGGGGATTACACCCTTAACTTCCAGGCAGCTAGGTTGTATCGCATGTTTGCTTCTGTACTTGCTGATTTAAAAAAAAAATAGTTTAATGATTTCAGAGAGGAAGGGAGAGGGAGAGAGAAATAGAAACAACAATGATGAGAAAGAATCATTGATCAGCTGCCTCCTCCACACCAACCCCCACTGGTGACCAAGCCCAAAATCCTGGCATGTGTCCTGACCGGAAATCAAACCGTGACCTCCTGGTTCATAGGTGCACACTCAACCACTGAGCCACATGGGCCAGGCTGTACCTGCTGATTAATCAGGGGTTGAGGAATAGGTTGCTCCTAATTTGGGTTAATTTAACCCCTAGGCTAGCATAGGACCACCAGCATCAGTATCACTGGGAATTTGTTAGATATGCAATGGGAGTCACTCAGGACTTACTCAGAAAGTCTGGGAGAGTGGTCCTAGGATCTGTATGTTAACAAGCTCCCCCCTTCCCTGGGAAACTAATATTTGCTAAAGTTTGAGGACTACTTCCATAGACCAACACCTTATACCCTGGCTACAAACTGCCACCACCCAGGGAACTTTCAAACCCTTCTTATGCCCAGGCCAACTTGGACCTCTGACATGCAGCGGGGCCTGGGCAGTGGCATTAAAAGAAACTTCCCAGGTGATTTTAATGTGCAAGGAGAGATGTTCAATTAAGCAAATCAACAATGACAACAACAATGCCTCCAGTTATATTTGTATTTCAGATAAACAATGTTTAATATTTTAGTATATCTCATGTGCTATTTGGAACATATTAGTGATACAATTTTTTGTCTTTCAAACCTATGACTCAACTCAATGCTGAGAAGCATCGCACTTAGCATATAAAGATACTGTAACCTCAGAGAGACTGAAATACAACATAAAAATAGGAAAGTGTGAGCATCTCACAGCTTCATGAATTTTTCCTCATAAACACCTGTGTCACCACCACCCAGATGACCTGCTACTCAAATTGTGGTCCGTGGGCCAGCAGCACAAGAATCAGCTGGGAGCCGGTTGGAGGTGCAGCATCTCAGGCTTCACCCTGGACCTACTGAACTGGAATCAGCATTTTAACCAAGTCCCCTGGTGACTTGTGTGAACATTAATTTTGAGAAGCTCTGAGTGACTCTCTTTAGAACCGCGCTGTCCAAGACAGTAGCTATGAGCCACATGTTACTATTTAAATTAAGACGGGCTGAAATGAAATACATTTTAAAAGTTAGCGTCTCCATCTCACAAGCCACACTTCACATCCTCGTAACCACATGTGGCCAGTGGCTACCACCTTGCACAGCGCAGGTGTAGGAAGTCCTGTTGGGTGGCACAGTGCTGGAAGGCACCAACAGGTGGGCATTGGAGCCTTGTCCAAAGACAAAAGTAATGATGGTTATGGGTCAGAGAGGCAAAAAAAGCAGCTGCTCAGCAGAAATGCCTGCGTCATTCTGAAATAGGTGGAGAAAAAGCCCAACACCTCTTTCGGGGTTGGCCAAGTTCCCAGTTGAGCTTTTCACCGCGGTGCTGGCAGAAAAGCTGTGCACTGCGGAGCGTAAGTGCATATGACATCCACATTATTACCAGATAAATTCATTAGGACGGACGCGAGCACAGTGAATACCAAATGGAATGGCAGCAGCAGGACCATAAATTAAAGTGTTACATGAACAGCGCTCACCCCGAGGGGACGCCTCCCTCTGGCTCCCTATGCCTGTCTGCAGGTGGCACGAGGGCAGAGAACTCAGGTGAGGGGTGAGCACCAAGATGTCAGAGTGCCTTGTTCGGAGGGGTCGCTGCAACGTAGCACCTGGCAGGGCTTGAAGACATTGGGAAACACAAGGGCCTGGAACAATCAAATCCCAGCCTCTGGGTCTGTACCCAAGGGGCAATGATTACCCCTTGCATTTGCACAGAATTTATTGTTGCAAATGCACTGTGCATACATTTCTCTCATCTGATTGCCAGCTACCTATGGGGTTGTAGTGACAGCGAAAGCAGAGAAAAACCCTGAGACCTGAAAGTGCTTGGGGAAAATTCCTTCTGTCCTTCAGTTTCTATTCTGGATGAATCGCTCAGCAGCTGTGAGGTCTTGGACAAAGTGCTAACCTCTCTGAGCCTCAGTTTCCTTATCTATAAAATTCTTACCTCAGAGGGTGCTGGGGTGGAGATGCTATGTGCTTCCCCCCAATAGGGCACTCAGCAAGTGGTAACTGAATATTTTTAGCCTCCGTACATTTTCTGAGAATCTACAAATGTACTGGGCATGGGGAGTAATGCCAAGATGGGTAAGACAGTTCTCGTTAGGTGCAGAAAGCAAAAATGCATAACCAATCACAGTACCTGGTGATCAGGACACAGATAGAGGTGTTTACAGAGCGCTGTGGGACCACAGAAGTGCTCCCTTGTCCTGGAAAAGCTTTATGGAAGGTGTCATTTAAGCTGGACTATGAGTGAAGAGTTGGAGCTCCTTAGGAAGGCATGGGGGAGGGCATTGCAGAGAGAGATGAGTTAGCATTTGAGAGTGTACAGAGGAGAGAAGGAGCAGGCTCTCTGCATTCAGAAAATTGTAGGAGGTTGATGGTTCAGGAACAGGGCATACACATGGGGAGGGCTGGGAGATGAAGAAAGAGGAGAAGGCAAGGACTATCGCTCAGGGTAAGGTTCTGTATCAGGCTAAGATGTGTGTCATCATGTCTTATTGATAGAGGACTATATTAATTCCATTAATGCATAATAATTAACTAAAACTTAGTAGCTTAAAATGTCAATAAACCTTCATCATCTCACAGTTTCTGAGGGTCAGAAATTTGGGAGAAACTCAGCTGGGTGGTTCTGGCTCAGGGTTTCTCATGAGGCCACAGTCGAGATGCCAGCTGGGGCTGCAGTCATCTGAAGGCTCCACTAAGCTGGAGGATCCACTTCCACAATGGCGCCCTCACATGGCTGGCAGGATGGCATGGACTACCAGCCTTTTTTTTTTGTGGGAGAAGGATTGTCTTTTATTGTGAGGTTATGCTCTTTCTGAATAGCACTTAAAACAAACAAACAAACAAACAAACAAACAACAACCCACAGTTCCCAAACCTTAGAGTCATCCTTGACTTCTCTCTTTTTTCCCCATGTTCCATATTTTGTCTGTCAGTTCTAATTTTAAAATATATTCAGAATTTGGCTATTTCTCACCACCTCTTGGGCCACCACCCTGGTCTAGCCCACCACTGTCTCTCGTCTGGATTACTGCATCCCTTGCCTCCCTTCTTTCTGTTCTCTACGAGCTGCCAGAGGGACCACATGACAACATACGCAGATCAGGCCGCTCCTATGATCAATCTCTTCCAGTGGCTTCTAACTCAGAGTAAAGCCCAAATTTTTATAATGCTTCAGCACACCCTCTGTTGTTTTCTCTGACTTCTGCCTCCTCCCTCATCCACTCTGATCTGCTGCTCCTCACACTCTCCTGGCCCCTTCCCCCTTCAGCATCTTTGCTGGACCCCTTGCCTGACATGTTCTTCCCCAGATATCTGCATGGCCCCCTCTCCCACCGCCTCAGTGAAGCCTTCTCTGGACACGCTAGCTAAATCCTCTCCCCTGTGCTGTGCTCATGGCTGCAAGCCCCAGCTTCGGGAGGAGTGCTGAACGCCAAGGAAGTTCTCAGTAATGATTCAGAACTGAAGTATGTAGCTCTATGGCTGGAAGGTGCTAGAAAGAATGGAAATATATCACCTCAGGGCCATCACTGGGGGCAGGAACAGGATAGCGCATGTAAGTTGCAGTGAGGTGGAGACCAATGTGCAGACACTTAGCTTTGCTGAGGGAGGCCCCTCTGGATAAGACAGGCTTGCCCCAGAGCCTGTAAGCTGGAGGTCCAACAGAGAAGCTTGCCGGTAGATATTCTGTTTGGGCTACCATTTTCTTAATGTTATTTTAAATTCATTGCCAACATTTGGGAGATTTCCTTTAGACATTTAGATTTCTGACTTCACTGGGGCAGACTTCCCACTGGCAAGAAGGGACTTGTCCTCCGTCCAGGGCTCTTCACCATTATTACCGACCTGGACCTTACAAGGCATTTGAGTTTGACATCTCATGTGTTATTTTTGCTGCTATGTTTGGTTACTTCAGGGTGTTGTTGTTGTTTTTTGTTTTTGTTTTGTTTAGCTAGGTTCATATTCCAGGCTCCTTTCCTCACTGGACATTTGGCACCTCAGCCAGTCTGTTTCTCAGATTCTCCAGGTGAACTCTTCACACTCAACCCAGGCTGCATTTGGCACCTCTCATCAGCCCAATGTGGCAGGAACTGCTTGGTTTTATTGCTCAACAAACATTCCCTCACCTCTTTTTTCTTAAAAAAAAAAAAAAGCTTTGGGGAAATGAATCACCATTGTTCCAAGTTATTTGTGGAAATCCCATTGCATTTTGCCTGGTATTGGTTTAAGGATGGAAATGTGACTTGGTTATGGCGAATGGAATCTAAGGAGGTCTATTAGAAGTTTCTGGCAAAGATTTTCTCCCTCATAAGAGAAAGACACCCCACCCCCCTTTTTTTGAAAGCCTCATGTGGAGATGTGATGCTTGGAGTTGTGGCAGCCATCTTGTGACCATGAAGCAATACATCATTCTCACACTGAGAGTAACAGAAGACAGGAAGATCCAGGGATCTTCATGATATTACTGATTAGTGGAAACAAATCAAGGTCTCCTTATTATGGATTCCTAATTTTGCAAGCCACAAATGCACTTATGGTTGAAGACATTGTTGGAATTAAAAAAAAAAATAAAGCCAAAACATTTTAACTGACACATTTCTTTTACCAGGTAGACTGTAAGCTTCATGAAGGAAGAATTGCATCAGCTTATTCACTAGTATATAGGCAAGACTTAGCAGTGTTTAGCACATAGTTGATTCTCTATAAATATTTGTTAAAAGGATGAATTTATCTGTTCCAGACATTTCAATCTAAGTAAGTAGAAAGAAGGCAAAACCATCCAATTTATGTTCTCTGTACAAGTATGTAACACCTATATATATAAAAGCCAAGTGACTGGAACGCTGGAATGACCAGAGCGACCAGTCATTATGACATACACTGTGCGGCCAATCCCCAACCTCCCTTGGCCCTGCCCCCCAGCTAGCCACAGCCCCTCCTATGATCACCCCCCCACCCCCAATCAGGGGTAGGCCAGCTGGACCCTACCCATGCACGAATTTGTGCACTGGGCCTCTAGTATTTAAATAAAATTTAGGTATTAATTTCAGAGTAGTAATGTGAAGGAATATACAGGCTGTCCCAAATAATGTATACAGATTTTAACAGCTGATAGCTTAATTTTGAAAATGAAATGTATTTTAATAAACATTGCCTTTATAATTATTCAAAGTCTGTATACATTTTTTTGGGATTCCCTATAGTTGACCTCATTTTATAGGTCAGAGTTCTAGGGCTTAGAGGGTTTAAATTACTTTCGGGTATTCTTTGTTATAGCCACAACCAAAAAGTAGTGGAGTCTGTATTTGAATTTAGGTGGGTTGAGTCTGAAATGTATACTCTATGGACTTCGTTTCATACACTAACCTCTATTGCCTGCCAACCTCCAGGGAGGGAGCAAAAGAAATAGCTCTGGCTGGTTTTGCCTTGCAAAAAACAAAAGATGACAGAACTATCCAGCAGAATTTGGTCCCCTTGAGCCCTGATTCACCAGATGCTATTTTTGTGCCATTTACAAGTAGAGCCACAAAAATGGGCATCATAGAATACAACAGTTAGAAGGGAACTTTGGCATCCCTCCCTTTCAGCTGCCAACCTTTGAGCCCAGGCTGTGGCAGCTAGAACGTGCACCTTGGAGTCTGATGGGCTTGATTCCAAATTCCAGCCCTGGGACTCACAAGCCGTGTGACCTTGGGCACACAAAACCAGCCTTCTGAGCTTTAGTTTCATCATCTACAAAATGCAAGGTAGTTGTAATGAGATAAAATATGGGAAGTGCTTTGCCCAATCATTAGCATAGAGTAGGCACTCAACAAACAATTTCTGTCTCAGTTCTGAGGTCAACTATAAGTGAATTTTTATGTTTATAAAAGTTATTTCATTTTACATATAAGGTAGATGTGAAAGGGACATGGAAAATTCTATTGAAGATTTCATAACCCTTATTTTTAGGTCTTGTGCCAGAGAAGTAAACCTCAGTTCATCCCATTGTAAGAGAGATAGAACTAAAACTGCCTTCCACCTAATGTACCTAAAGCTGAGATCTCTGTGACTTAATTAAAAGCTGCAGAATATCTTCCTATGTGCAGATGAATGACATTTAAATAGAGACTACTATTTAACTATTGCATTTCGCGGTTAGGTACTATGCCCCAAACAGCATGCCTTAGTAATTACTGTACACTTTTCTTAAATACCCTGTTTATTGATTGACTTATAACCGGATGATACACATACATAATTTTACAACTTGAACATCTAAATTAGGCAAACACAAAATCAGATAATTGTAGAGAAACACAATTAGTCATATGGCATATGAGATCTCCAGGTAAACAATATAATTATGTGTATATGTTTGGAATCAATTGAAGGTGGGTGGCCTAGTGTTTACCAGTTATCTATCCCTCATCTTCTAATTTTTCAAAGTGAAGTTCAAATTTACCTAAAAGAATAGCTTTGAGCTTTGACAGCTTTATCAAATGTCCTTACCCTTGCTTTTATAACCTGGCACTCTTGGAGCTCCTGAACACAAAGGAAAATGTTTAATTGAAGTAGTTATTTAAAAACAAAAAACAATAAATAAACAAACAAAGCCAAAAGGCTATCCAGCAAGTTCTTGCATCTCCCTTTGGCTGATAACAGATCTGGCCAATGAAATTTGCACATGACTTAGGTATGGCCAATTATTGAACTCCATTTCTCAGCTATCACTAATTAACTGAATGGGTGGGCATGTGATCTTAGCAGAACCAATGAGCATTCTTCCCTGAAACTGATGTATATATGGAGGAAAGACTCTTGCTTTTGTCTGGAAATATAAAGGAAGATGTAAGTTGTAGGTGCTGGCAGTTTATCTTTTCCCCCACCATGTAGAGAGGACTTGTCTGTAGTGGAAGAAGAGAGAGACAAGAAATAGATGGGGGAATTTGAGGGAGAGAGAGAGAGAGAGAGAGAGAGAGAGAGAGAGAGAGAGAGAGAGAGAGAAGAGAGAGAGAGAGAGAGAGAGAGAGAGAGAGAGAGAGAGAGAGAGAGAGAGAAAGAGAAAGCGAGAGAGAGAGAGAGAAAGAGAGAGAGAAGAGGAGGTGTGGCAGTGCCAAGGCCCAGTCTCATTGCCTGGGGGCCTCATCCCTATAGCTCTTCTTTCATTTTTTTCCAAAGCACTGTTTTCAAACCTCATGAAACAATAAATTGTATTCCTCTTAGACATTCACTGTTAGAGGTCTGGAAGAAGAGAGGACAGAGGAAAGGAGAGAAGAAGCAGCTCTGCCAGGTAAGAAAATTAGTTAGTTTGGGTTACAGGTGAGTGAAACAGCCAACATCTTGCAGGGCCTAGGGGTAGAGAAAGCCTCTTTAGAAACCAATTGATCAGACTAGTGCTATCCAGCAAACGTATAAAGTGAGCCACAAGTATCATTTTATATAGTTATAGAATTATATCATTTTATATAATTATATAGGATTATATCATTTATATAATAACATTTTTCTTAGTCATGGTTTGACTTTAGTGTTTGCCCCATTTCCTGCAACAAAAAGAGGCTGACTTCTCTGACACATTTCCCTGTGCATTTTGAGTGTGACCGGACACTCCCTCCCACACTGTTCTCTGGGCAGGATCTGCTCGGAACCCATCAGTTCAGAAGGGCTTTGTATGGTCTGTGACGAGGCAAAATTAGTGACTTCTTCTTCATTTTCTGAGTGCCCCTGGCTACTCCTCTAGATGGAGATGGAGAAGAGAATGTGACCATATTCAGATTTTGGTAAGGCCATACTTTTCCTTAGGAGACTTGCTGGGCCTCACACATATTCCTACCCTTTGACTCAGTAACTCTAATTCTTGATCTCTATTCTGAAAACAGCACAAGCTGGAACAAAGGTTTATCCATAAAGGTACAGAGCCAGGCCATACCCTACTGGTCAGCTGGAAACAACTCAGGGACCCACAATCTAGACAAAATTAAGTTAATTATGATTTACCCACATACAGCATTTATCTCATCCTCTACAGAACTAGAATTGATTTTCTAAATATTTATGGTACCATACTGAATCAAAAAAGTAGGGCAGGGAAATTGTGAAAAATAGTTGGTGAATTATGTAACGAGCCCTAAGTACACAGACTGGAAGGAAATAAGCTATTATTTGACTGTGACTGGATGATGGGATTGAGGGCATATTTTTTCTTGCTTCCTTACATTTTTCCTTGCCTTTCAACATTTCTGTACTGATGATGTATTGCTTTTATGATAAGAAAAACAGAATAAAACGACGTGTAATAAAGCAAAATGAATCTTGCCCTGACTACACTCTACTGTCTTCTCTCTGGTTGAGGTGTTTGATGCTTGCACTTTCAGCTGGAGCAAGGGGTATGGGAAGTCAATATCTTCTGTGATCATTTAGTAAACTCCTTGATGTTTCTCTTCCTCAGTCATTTACCTGTAAGTAGAGCTTGAATTCCATGCAATTACCATTGAAAAATGTAAAGAGAATGACAAGGACCATGGGTGGAGTATTGAGTATGATGGGACTACATAGGCATCAGGGAGTTGTTTTGCTAGAGGTCGGGCTGGGTGTCTGCAGCTTCCACAGCAAGCTCCTTGGGCTGAGCAGTGGGGGATATATTTCCAAGATGGGTTCTGAGGAGGATGATAAAACATCCCTCCATCCCCCCAGATGCAGAATGTTGATTTGCAGTTGGGACACAGGGCTCAAATGAGAGAGGATGGAGCTGCAGCATCAAACAACCATCCCAGCCTGGTCCAGTGCACACCAATTACTCTCATTCAGGCAGCATGCAGTTGCTAAAACGTCTGCTATGTGCCAGGGACTGTGCATGGCGTTTGTTACAGGCGAGTGAAGCAGCCAACATTCTGCAGGGCCTGTGGGTGAAGAAAGCCTCTGTAGAAACCAGTTGATAAGACTAGCACTGTCCAACAGAAATATAAAGTGAGCCACAAATATTTTATACAATTATAGAACTATAGAATTTTTTATTGTTGTTACTCCTCCCCCTAGGATATTTTTTCATTGATTTTTAGAGAGTGGAAGGGGGAGAGACACACAGAAAGAAACAACAATGTGAGAGAGACACATCAATTGGTTGCGTCCTGCACACATCCTGACAAGGGCTGGGGATAGAGTGTGCAACCGAGGTAGGTGCCCATGACCAGAATCGAACCCGGGATCCTTCAGTGCCCAGGCTGAAGCTCTATCCACTGAGCCAAACCGGCAGGGGTAGACTTTATTTTTTAGAGTAGCTTTAAGTTAATAGCAATATTGAGGGAGGGATAGAGATTTCCCAGGTACTTCCTGCTCCCACATACACAGCCTCCCCATCATCAACATCCCCCACCAGAGTGGCACATGTGTTGCAATGGATGAACCTACACTGACGCGTCATTATCACCCAAAGTCCATAGTTTGCATTAGGGTTCAGTCTTGGTGTTGTACATCATATTAGACAAATGCATAATGACATGTATCTACCATAACAGTATCACACAGAGTGGTTTCACTGCCGTAAAAATTCTCTGTGACCATTTTGCCCCCAAGGATTACAGGTCATTTTTGAACCTGATTTTGACATTATTTTCTGTTCTCCAAGCTTCTGTCTTGATGATGTGACGGCCAGGAGAATGAAAAGGTCAGCCATTCCTGTTTTTCCTTTTGCAGATCTTCCCAGAGGTCCTAGGAATAGAGAAGGAATAATGAAGGGAACTCACTGGAGGGACTCATGGGCATTCAGCCAGAATTTCCTGGGATAAAGAAGGAAAGGAATGTGCTCCAGTAGAGGATGGGAGCCTTTAACGGGGAATGTAGTCCCCCATCCATGTACTTCCTGGCTGTGTGACCTTGGGCAAGTCACACCACCACTCTGTGCTTCTGGTTTCTTTGGTGCTGAGTCGATGTAATAACACTGTGGTCAGTCAGGTTCCCCAGGGAATCAGACTCTGGGCTGGAGATTTGCATGCAGGTTTGCTGGGGCCTAAAGGAAGCATAGGGAGGAGTTGAGCTGTTGTGACAGAGACCTCAGCCAATCCCAGTATCATCACCTACCCGGAGCCAGGATGGCTGCACAGTTGTCCCACCTGAAGGTGAGAGGGCTGGGCCAGGCATTGGATGCAGGCTGCCCCTCCGGAGGGAATGTGTGACCTTGGGCGAACCACTTCTCTTCCACCTGGTGGGTGTAATTCCTGGGGATGAACTTGACTGAGATTTGTCAGCCAGCAATATTCCCAGGGGCTGGAAGAATGAGTGTCTCAGTCCTGAAGGAGAGATGTGGGCACACACTGCAGCATCCACTACAAATACCAACCTTCCAGGGTAATTAGGAGGAATAAATGCCATAAAGCGCGACAAGTGCTTGGCATAGAGCATGACACATACTAGCCTCGCAATACATGGTCCTTGATGATATTATGATTATGATAATGATTATGATCACTTTAATTTCAAGAATATCTGTGAAGCTAACGAATAAAAAGAGGTGACGATTGACTTCCAAACAGCCTTACCGTCTGGAAAATTCCAAGGAAATAATCCTCGGAGAGTTCAGCGGCCTCCGCATAGCCTCTAATCGCTGTGATGCTGACAGCAGATTTGCGTCCTCAAGAAGCCGCCAAGTCTGCAAAGGAACCAGCCTGCTTTTGAAGGGGAAAGCCAACTGAAGCTGAGGTTTGAATAAAGCCGTTTTGCATTTGAAGCGTCCTGGGTTTAGGGTTCTCTGGAGCTCAGAGCACCCCTGGAACCAGCGAGAAGCGCAGCTTTGTTATCCCGACCGCAGGTTTATCCTGCATCCTCACCAGGCGCATGCTCCAGGACTGGACTCATTATTCCAGCTGGAACTCGGAGCAGGGGCGCTGTGCTGAGCGCTTCCATTGACACAGGACACCTTGAGGCCCCTGCGTCAGGCAGGCCTGGCAAGCTTTGTTCTCATTCTTGGCCTGATGGGGGCAGCCTTTGATCCCTCCCAGCAAAAGGTGCCCAGTCAGCAGGACATGCTGCTGGAGCCTCAGGAGACATAAAGCCTATTAGAAGCACTAGGAGTTTATGCCCAAAGCAGTGGCTTTCCCCCTCTCCTGGAAGCTCCGAGGGGCCTGGCCTAGAGCATGTACTTGCCATGGGTAGGATGGAGGGTTCATTGTGAGCTCCTCGAGGACACACCTTACAGGGTTAACTTGCCATTACACCCCCAGAATTATCACGGGGTTTGACACATAGGAGAGGCTCAGTGAGTATTTATTTATTGGATAAACAAATAAATGAACAGTTGTATGAATACATGATCAAATGAATGAATTCTTCCCCGGAAAGTATTGGAAAGCTCCAAACTTTTTGATTTTGGGGACCCGGTGGGTTGCCAAGCAGGGAGATGTTGCTGCCCAGGGTTATCTTCAGGTGCTCCACTCCCCTGAACCCATGGTCCCTCAGGGGTTTTGTATATTGTATGACCTCCCACGTAAGAGTGCTCCATAGTGATGGAGCGATAGAGCGTGCCACGTGCTTTCATGCACCAGAGCCTTTACACATGCCACCCTCTCTGCCTGGCCACCTTCCTTCCTCAGCTCCTCCTCATTGACATAGATGCTGGTTACCCCAGGGGGTTCAGTGCAGAGTTGCCTCTTTAAGGGAGATCTCCCCAGCTTGTCTGTCCTCCCATAGCCCCAGCCTGTCTTTGCAATAGCCTGTTTTACATGGGGGTGGTGTGCTAGCTTCTAAAACCCCACCCTTCTGTGGGCTCTTCGAGGAGGGACAGACTGGGATTGGTTTCTGAGGCCTGCACCTGCAGGGGACTGGAATGGAACAGGGACTCCATATTTTGGGGGAAGGAAGAAATGCATGAATGAAGTTAGAATGGTCTCAGGAACTTCTCAACCTGCAGAATCTGAGGTCTGGGGGCAGACGGCCTGTGAATCACACTTTTAGGAACTCAGCATCAGTATTGTAAGCAATTAAAAAAAAAGCCCTTCTCTCTCGCTCACACTCTCAGAACTTGAAGAGCAAGTGGAAAGTGTTCCTTATGTAGGCTCAAACAGACTAGCTTCTCAAATGTATTGCATCTAATTCTAGGCTGTAAGAAGCAAAGAGCATTCTTCCCCAGGAGAGTTGATGATGAGAAACAGTTTGCTCCTGGGAGTGGGAGGGGTGGGGAGGGCAAGATCCTGGCAGAAGAAGATGAGAAGATGCAGAGGGCAGTTACAAAGGAAGAGGAGGAGAGAGAGGTTCAGTGGGTTCCCCAGGGGCTGTGCAGTTTCTCCTAAGCCTGGGGTGAAGTGGCATCTAAGTGTTATTGCATGATTCTGAGGGCACAGATGCAGGGACACATACCTGCTTATTTCATCCTGACTGGTTTAGAACCATGACTACTCCCCAATCTGTTATCTGCACTGGAATCTGAGGTTGGGAGATTCCTGGATGTTCATATTAAGGACAACTCAACATTTCTACTGCTCAGTTTACAATGTACTTTTTCCCATACATGTTGCCATTGGATCCTCCCAATAAATCAGTGAGGTCTTCACCATTGTCCCCTCTCTCACTCCTGTCATTTGCCCAAAGAGAGAAAAATGAACTTTTAAAAAGAATTCATAGCCAGGAAACGGCACAGCTCCTGGGACAGGCATCACTAATCAAGCATGGTACTAGCCTGATAACCTCAACCCCTGATCTGGGCAGTCACTACTAATAAAATGGAGAGGAAAGTGATTTGCCTTCTGTTGGACCAGGAATAAGACCATGTTGCCTCTCAGGTATTTCAAGTCCTACCATATGCAGTTACACATCAAGCATTCTGTCCCTCTCTCTCCTCATGGCCATTAGCAGCTGTTGTATGCATGACTTTGGGACCCCTGGCCACTTCCATCGCATGCTCACCTCCTTCCTTCTTCTATGGGATTTTGCCATCCTCTCTTTTACTTCTGCCAAGCTCTGTTTGAGCAAGAAGCTGCGTCCCACTGCCTCATGCCACACAGATCCCTCCCTCCTGTGGAATTCCTTGGAGCAGGACTTCTCAACCTTAGGCACCATTGACATTTTGGGCAGATAGCTCTTTGCTGTGAGGGCTGTCTCAGAAGCATTCCTGGTCTCTACCCACTAGATGCCAGTAGCACTCCCTTTCATAGCTGTGACAACCAGAAGTATCCCCAGACTTTGCCCAATGCCCCTGCTTGAAGTACTGCTTTAAAGTATAGTTGACCTTTGAACAATGCAGGTTGTTAAAAAAAAAAAAGCAATTCTCAATGGGTAAAGGATGGGAGTTTGGTGGATAAAGGGCCCAGCTACCTACTGCTTTGTGGGATCATTCTGATGTGTTTTTCAGACAGTCCCCAGGGGATTGGGACCCAGTTGTCCATCGCAACTCACACACTGACTCACCCTGTGTTGGCTTTCTCCTTTCCTCATGTCTTCCTCACTTCCCACTGGAGCTTCCTGAGAGCATCCCCCAAGTAAAGGAATTGCACCCAAGTCCTGTCTCAGGCTTGGTTTGTATGTCCATAACCAAATGGTGAAAAATGGCTGAGCATAATGAAGGCAGGACCCAGTCCACCCATATGGCCTGTGAGGAGTGAACTCTTTAGACTCCCAGTGGTTCTGAGAATGGCCTTGCATGGCTTCCAGGCTCACAGGTGACTGGCACTGCATGGCACCCTGCTGGAGCCTCTTTACCGAGATCGCTGGGAGGTGATGTGAGACTCAGAGGCAGGCAAGTGCAGTGGTAGGGGAGAGAATGGAGTTAAATGTGAGTCCTGGCTCTGACATGTTATTTTGAGCAAGTTACTTCTCTCACCTCAATTTTCTCCTCTGGAGGACAATCATATAATTTATCATCCAGAGACAGGGGCACAGGGGGAAAAAGAGGACAATGTTAATTATATCAGAAACATGGGCATGCTCTGGAATGTGGGATCCCTGACTCATCTGCTAAATGGAATAGTAACAGTGCTGTTGAGTAACCCAAATTAAGACATATGTTACTATTTTAATTCTTGCAGTAATCCCACTTGCAGTAATCAGGTGTTATTGTTACCCCATTAAATAGATAAGTAAACTGACACTGAGGGAGATTCAGTGACTGGCTCAGGGTCCAGAACTTGCTCATGCCCAGGTACATGTTTACTGCTCTTGACCATGATGCTACGATGATGGGATGGTGGGGCGAGGGATGGTGCTGCTGGCACTGTGGGATGGATGCCAGTTTTCCAAGTCCTATGCTACACTTACCGGGTACCTGCTACCTACCAGCACATCATGCAGGTCGGCCTATTCATCCTCACCACTACCCTGGGAGGTCCAGGCACTGCTATCATTGCAGACCTAACCTCCAACCACTACACTCACCTGCCTCAGATTCTGCAATTAGCACCTTGTGTTTTTGGTAAAGAGGCTCTGACATGTCAATTGGTCATTCGTCAGCCTGGAACCTTCAAGGACTAGTCTCAGGACTCTTAGGAATCTTGAAGGTCCATTCCTTACAAACCACAGGAATGGGCTGAATCATGTTTACATTAAGCTCAACCATCGGTCACCCTTTAATTATGAACGTATAAATCAAGCCTCTTATTTTTCAAGGCCATAAAACTATTCATTTAAAGTAGCTCCTGCTCAGCCCATTCTCACAGATAAACATAAATAAATCATAACAGTCTTCTATGAATTATGCATTAAATACACATCTGTAAAACTTCCCCATAAGCAGTAGGACTTTGACCATATGGGCTTTTAATTCGACACTAAATCAATTTTCATATCTCTGTTGATGGAATTTAAATGTCTGTCATTGTTACATGATAAAAAATTAAAACCCTCCTTCAAACCCCTGCGATTTTGATCCCCACAGCTGGCGCTTACTTTCCATAATTTAAATCTCAGCCCAGGTGCCTGTGATAGAGATTAAAATGGTTCTTGGCGAGCCGAGCCGCAGCATTCAGATAGCATCAGAGAGTGAGAGGTGGAAAACGAGGGGATTACCGAGGAAATGTGCACGCATGGTGTGAACAGAGAAACTGTGGCGCAGGCAGTCTGGGATGGGGAGGAAACAAAGAGGAGGGGAGGGAGAGGGGAGGGAAGAGAGGCGTGCATGGTGGAGAGTGAAGTTACTCACTCTCGGCCAAGTTCTTTAACTCTAGTGGCTCCTTTAATTCATTCTCTCATTCCATGAGATACAAGCTCCATTCTACAGGCAACAAAACAGGCTTAGGAAGGCCAGGTCTTACTAATGTCAAAGCTAGGATTCGACCCCAAGTGCTTCTGGCTCCTGAGCATTTGCTCTTTCTCTTACGAGGAGGGTTGGATGGTCAGTTTTGTTAAGTCTTATCGGGGCCACATTTCCCTGATAGATGACAATGTACTGCTGCTTAATGAGATGTAGGAGTTGATGAGTGAAAACCAATTGATATGTTGGTGAGTTTCATACTTAAATGCTATTATTTCTCTGGGGGTCTCTGAGATAAAAGACCTTATATCTTGTGAGAAAATGAGTTCCATGTCAGTGGAGGTAATCAAGGACAGACCTCTGGTAGCTCCTTTGGGATATCTCGAAGTGAACTTAGAAGTTTCTGTAAACATGAATGGAAGTGTCTTAGGCTCTATGTCCAGCCACAGGGGAGAAGGAATGCCCTTCAGCTCCCTTCAGATCAGAGCCCTTTGCGCATCTCTTAGAACATTTACCCCATTCACCTTCATAATTGGGCAGTTAGGAAGCTAAAGAACAATCCTAAGAGTTGAAATGGTCCAAAAAAGACTGCCTGTGACTTCCAGCTGTGTCACTGTAGGCAAGTTCCTGTGTATCTCCATGAGTCAGATTCCAATCTATAAAATCCTATATAATAAAAGCCTAATATGCTAAGTGTCCGGTCATCTGGCTGTCTGTTCAACCAATCAAAGCATAATATGCTAATGATATGCTAAGGCTGCTCAACCACTCACTATGACATGTACTGACCACTAGGGGCCAGAAGATCCGACTGGTAGGTTAGCTTGCTACTGGGTTCTGGCCAATCAGGACTGAGGGAGATGGGCCAGACATGCCTTGGAACCCTCCCACGGTCGCTCCCCAGCTGGCCAACCTCCTGCATCCCTACCTGGCCTGGATTGTGCACTGGTGGGGTACCTCGGCCTGGCCTGTGCCCTCTCGCAATCCGGGCTCAGGGCCTCCCCACCTGCCCAAGTGCACGAATTTCATGCACTGGGCCTCTAGTGGGGAAATAACAGTCTTTACCATCTCTTATGAGGCATATATGTATTCTATGTATCCCCCAAATTCATATATTGAAGTCCTAACCCCCAGTAGTTTAGACTGTGACTATATTTGGAGATTGGGCCTTTAGAGAGGTAATTAAGATTACACAAGGTTGCATGGGTGAGGCCTAAACCAATCTGCCTTATAAGAAGAGGAAACTTAGACACAGTAGACACAAAGGATGCATGTGTACAGAAAAAACTCATGTGAGGTCACAGTGAGAAATGGCCATCTGTAAGCCAAGGAGAGAGGCCTCAGAAGAAACCAGCTCTGCCAGCACTTCGATCTTGTACTTGCAACCTCCAGGACTGTGAGAAAATAAATATCTGCTGTTTAAGCCCAGAGTGTGATATTTTGTTATGGCAGCCCCAGGAGACAAAAATGCCATCTCATAGGGTTGTTATAGGAATTCAGTGGGTCAAAATACATAAAGCGCCTTTCATGTGGGCTCCTTTCTTGTCCTGTGATCCATGTTGGTCTTACTGCTCTCATAAGCTTCTGGGAACCCCTTGAGAGTTCCTTGTTTCTTTCTTTGTACCCTGGCACACAATCAGTGCTCAATAAATGTTCACTGAACTGAACTGCAAATGCAGCAGCAGATGTAGTCACCTCCTAAAACACAGGGGCTCTAGCCCTGTTCCCCTTATCATCCCTCCTAAGCCCCACCCCAAAACCATTCAGAATTTCTCCCCTTATTAGGGTACTTCACTTAGGAGGCTTAAATTGTCTGGGGCAGCCCCTCTCTCATCAATTGCCACTCTTTATTGAGCACTAATTATGTGCTAGCCATTAGTTTTTTCATAGATTGTCTCATGAAAATCTCTTAACAACCCTACAAGGTAGCAATAGTATTGTCAGTCTCACCCCTGTAGACGAGGGTACTGAAGTTCCAAGTGGTTAATTCTCCCAAGTTATCTACCCAGCTAGGAAATGAGAATGCCTAGAGTCCAACCTTGGTTGATCTGATCTCGAAATCATGTGCTTAACCACTAATCAAAAGTACTTGAAATTTAGATCCAGTGGTTAATAAAAACAGCAGCAGCAACAACAGTAGTAAGTACCATCTATTGATTACTTGCAGTGTTCTAGGCATTGTGCCAAGTTGCTTACCAGCATTTTCTCATTTCATCCTCTCAACATCCCATAGGTAGGCACTATCATTACCTGCTTTTAAGAGGAGGAAACTGAGACACAGAGGGTTTGATAACTTGCCCAAGGTTGATTGCTAACCAGGGGTGGAACAGCACATGGACCTGAGATTCCTTCCTCTTTATCATTGTGCTGAATTGATCATTACTGAGCATCCACCATGGTGCCCACTGTGCCAGGACTCTTTTCATCTGTTAGTACCACAACCTTTTCTAGGAGAGGCTCAGAGAGGTGGAGAGCATAGACGAGATAACACAGCTGGTGAGTGGCTAAATTATGACTTTTAGCCCCTCAGATCTTGAACCTTCCTGCTGTCCCTGCATGTGCTCCCACCTTCATTTCTGCTTTTTCAGACCTTTAGCTCCCTCCAGGTGTCCTTGAGGACTTTTCCACCCCAAAAGGTGGAGCCTCCCAGTGAGTGACTGACAGCCAGGCATTCACAGGGGAACAGACCTGGAATGGCCCCAATGCCTGTTTCCTCATTATTTTGATTCCGAGCTCCTGCAAATTGAGGACTCAGCAACACTGGGATTAGTCAATTTTCTTGCCTCTTGTAATGTACTTTCTCTGAATTGGTTCTTTTGAGACAATTATTTGAGGCCTTCAGATTGTTGCCGCAGTCAAGGTGAGAAATGCAAGGGACACATCTTCATATTCAGGCACGTCTTAGGGCTCCTTTCTTTCCCAACTTGGACTCACAAACATGGGAAGGGAAAGACAGGACAAAAAGAAAAGTTGCTCCTTAGACCAGAGGTAGGGTCCAGCAATGCAAATCTTTATGTAGAAAACATGCATCGAGCCCCCTCTGGGCTCTTTCATATCTTGCCCTCCTGCATTCTCATGCTGAACCTCTGGGATGGACACTAGGGTTTCCTTTTCTCAATGGAGAAAACTGAGGATCATTGAGGTGGAATGAAATTCCCCAGGTAAGAGAGCAAATTTCCAGCCCTTTCCATCCTTCACTCACATCTCCTTTCTTTGAACTGTCAGAATATAAATGGCCTCTTTCCTCGTTTGGCACTTACTACGATGTAGTCTTCCCTTTTATTTAACTGCTTTGGAAAGGAAGCTGAGTTTAGAGGTTCAAAGGATAAGCTTTTGAATCAGAGATGTGGGTTTGAATTATGGGTTACTTTAAAAAAATTTAAAGTAATTTTTATTTTATTTATTAACAATCCAAAAAACCTTTGCTCTTATCTAAAATATTAATATGTATACATTGTTATTTAATTTTTAAATTATAGTTGACGCACAATATTATGTTAGTTTCAGGTGTACAACATAGTGATTAGACATTTATACCTTACAAAGTGATCACCCCAATAAATCTAGTGCCCATCTGGCACCATACATCTATAGTAATAAAAGCATAATATGCTAATTAGATCAGACATCCTTCCAGATGAAGCTGGGCTGCGAGGGAAGCCCGGATTCCAGGTGCCAGAGGGAAGCCGGTGCCAGCAGTGGGGGAAGGAAGCCCTACTCTTGCATGAATTTCATGCATCGGGCCTCTAGTAGTTATTATAATATTACAAAATATATTCCTTGCTTCATCTTTTATCAGCTATGTAACCTATTAGCTCTTTAACTTCTGTGTGCTTGTTTCCTTTTATGTAAAATGGGGATAAAAAGTACTTAATTTGTGCAGTTCTTTTGGGGAAGAATAGTGTCTTTAAATTAGTTAGAACTGTTCCTTCACACTGCGAGTGCTTGAGAGAGCTTAGCTGGCCTTTTTGTGTGTTGTTATTGCTAGTTAGTGGGGGCATGATTATGAAAAATGCTGGTAGGAAAGCAAGGCACCCAAGTTTCAGTTATATTGTTTGCAAATTCTAGCTGTGTGCTTTGAGTTAGACACTCAAATTCTTTGAGTTTCAGTTTTTATTTAAATTCTGTTTAATGGGATATTGTTTGGTTCTGCTTTCTTGACAGGTGACTTGTGGGGACTCAGATGCCATTATGGCACTTAGACAGCACCCAGTAGCCAGAAGATGTTTAATAAAAGTGTGTCAAATGAATAAGGTGACTTTACATGAATTAAAAACAAACCCAAAGTGCTTTTTAGGTATAAAGGACTTCTAGGTTAATAGTTAACACAGAGAAAGAAGGAAGATTAGAGGAAATCACAAGGAAGAAAGAAAATAAAGGAAGGGGGAAAGAGAAGAGAGCCCATCTTCTTATGGACCATCATGGTGGTGGTTCAGAGAAGAGGATTGGAGTTAGACAGTTGGCTTGAATACCTACTTAGCCATTTTCCATCTGTGCCCTTGCATACATTACATACCTTTCGGGGACTTGGCTTCTCCAACTCTGAAAGTGTACCAGTATTACCTGTATCATAGGGCTGCTGTGAGGACTAGCAAGACAATAACTATGAAGTTTAACACAGAGCCTAGTGCACAGTGGCTACTTACCACCACTACTATTATCATCACTGGTATGAATACTGAGCACTGTGCTGGGAGTGTAATTAAACTAGCATTTATTAAGGGCCAACTTTTCATTTATATTTTATCTAATCTTTACAGCAACCCAAGGGGGAGATGCTATGATTATGCTGTGTGTTTACAATGAGGAGCTTAGGCTCAGAGAGAGGAAGTAACTAACCCAAGCCTGCACAATGGGGAAGTGGTGGCACCTCAGTTTAATGCCAGGTCTGTGTGACTGTGGAGACCTTTGTCCCTGCTCCTTAGTGGGAGGAGAGGAGCTTTCACCATCGGATGATGAAGAAGGGAAGGGAGAGAGGGAGACAAGAAGAGCTGCAGACCAAGCCAAGCAGAGGCAGCTGCTGGGGTTACTCTTGTTTTACAATGGAGAGGGCTTCAGTTGCCCTAAGAAATAACCAGATCTGTGATATTTAAAACTAGAGGCCCGGTGCATGAAATTTGTGCGTGGGGGGAGGGGTGTCCCTCAGCCCAGTCTGCACTGTCTCTAATCTAGGACCCCTTGAGGGATACCTGACTGCCCATTGAGGCCTGGTTCCCCCAACTGCCCTCCCTTGCAGGCCTGGTTGCTCCCAACGGCCCTCTCCTGCAGGCCTGGTTGCCCCTAACTGCCCTTCCATGTAGGCCCAGTCACCTCTAACTGTCCTCCCCTGCTGGCCTGGTCACTCCCAACTGCCCTCCCCTGCAGGCTGGGTTTCCCCCAACTGCCCTCCCCTGCTACCATGGTCTCCCCCAACTGCCCTCCCCTACAGGCATGGTCCTTCCCAACTGCCCTCCCCTGCAGGCCTGGTCCCTCCCAACTGCCCTCCCCTGCTGGCCTGATTGCCCATAACTGCCCTCCCCTGCTGGCCATCTTGTGGTGGGCATCTTGTGGTGGGCAAGATGGCCTGCTGGCCATCTTGTGGTGGGCTATCTTTGACCACATGGGGCGGCCATCTTGTGTGTTGGAGTGATGGTCAATTTGCATATTACCCTTTTATTAGATAAGATACTTTCCTCTCTTTTTTTTCTCTTAATACTACAGATTTTATTTTTTTCCATTTTTTTATTAAGTTATTATATGTGCACATATCTTACCATTGTCCTCCCCATCACCCCACTCCCATACATGCCCTCACCCCCCAATGTTTTGCATCCATTGGTTATTCTTATATGCACGCATATAAGTCCTTCGGTTGATCTCTTATTTCCCCCACCTCTCCCTAACCTTCCCGCTGTAATTTGACAGTCTGTTTGATGCTTTACTGCCTCTGTATTTATCTGTTTGTTAATCAGTTTATAATGTGTCTTTTATTATCCACAAATGAGTGAGATCATGTGGTATTTTTACTTCATTGACTGGCTTATTTCACTTAGCATAATGTTCTCCATTTCCATCCAGGTTGCTACAAATGGTAAGAATTCCTTCTTTTTTATGGCAGCATAGTATTCCATTGTGTAGATGTACCATAGTTTTCTGATCCAGTCATCTGCTGACAGGCACCTAGGCTGTTTCCAAATCTTAGCTATTGTAGATTGTGCTGCTATGAACATAGGGGTGCATATATCCTTTCTGATTGGTGTTTCTAGTTTCTTAGGATATATTCCTAGGAGTGGGATTACTGGGTCAAATGGGATTTCCATTTTCAGTTTTTTGAGGAAACTCCATACTGTTCTCCACAGTGGCTGCACCAGTCTGCATTCCCACCAGCAGTGCACGAGGGTTCCTTTTTCTCCACATCCTCGCCAGCACTTGTCGTTTGTTGATTTGCTGATGATAACCATTCTGACAGGTGTGAGATGGTACCGCATTGTCGTTTTGATTTGCATCTCTCTGATAATTAGTGACTTTGAGCATGTTTTCATGTGTCTCTTGGTCTTCCTTCTGTCTTCTTTCGAAAAGATTCTATTTAGGTCTGTAGCCCATTTTTTTATTGGATCATTTATCTTCCTTTTATTAAGTTGTATAAGCTGCCTATAGATGTTGGAGATTAAACCTTTATCAGTGATAACATTTGCAAATATGTTCTCCCATACAGTGGGGTTTCTTGTTTTATTGATGGTTTCTTTTGCTGTGAAAAAGCTTTTTATTTTGATGTAGTCCCATTTGTTTATTTTCTCTTTAGCTTCCATTGCCCTAGGGGTAGTATCAGTGAAGAAGTTCTTTCGGCATATGTCTGAGATTTTGCTGTCTGTGGATTCCTCTAGTATTTTTATGGTTTCCTGTCTTATGTTTAAGTCCTGTATCCATTTTGAGTATATTTTTGTGTATGGTGTAAGTTGGTGATCTAGTTTCATTTTTTTGCATGTATCTGTCCAATTTTCCCAAAACAATTTTTTGAAGAGACTGTCTTGACTCCATTGTATGTTCATGCCTCCTTTGTCAAATATTAATTGAGCATAGTGGTTTGGGTCAATATCTGGATTCTCTATTCTATTCCATTGATCTATATGTCTGTTCTTGTGCCAGTACCAGGCAGTTTTGAGAACCGTGGCTTTGTAATACAGCTTGAAATCTGGTATTGAGATCTCTCCTACTTAATTCTTCTTTCTCAGGATTGCTGTGGCTATTCGGGGTCTTTTTTTTATTCCAGATGAATTTTTGAAGAGTTCTTTCTAGGTCTGTGAAATATGCCATTGGTATTTTAATGGGGAGTGCATTGAATCTATAGATTGCTTTGGGTAGTATGGACATTTTAATGATGTTGATTCTACCAATCCATGAACATGGTATGTTCTTCCATCTGTTTATGTCTTCCTCTCTCTCTCTCTCTCTCTCTCTCTTTTTTTTTTTTTTTTTTTACCATTTTTTAATTGTTTTAAGTATTACAAATAGTAGTACATATGTCTCCTTTTTTTCCCCCATTGATCTCCCCCTGACCTCCCCTACCCCCCAGTACATGCCTTCACCTGCCCGCCCTCCCCCCCCCCCCGCCCCAGTGTCTTATATCCATTGGTTGTGCTTATATGCATGCGTACAAGTCCTTCGGTTGGTCTCTTACAGCCCCCCTCGCCCAACCTCCCCTGTCTTCCCAATGTAGTTTGACAGTCTGTTCAATGCTTCTTTGCCTCTGTATCTTTTTCCCACCATTTCTTTCCTTTAAAAAGTTTTGCCTTTGCAGACTAGAAATAAACATATAATAACAAAACAAGATAAAACAAAAAAAATGTTTGAGTCCCAATTTCAATATCCAACAGTTCTGAGTCCCCGTTTCAATGTCTAACAGTTCCTTATGTGTACATGTCAGCAATGATATCTGGATGGTGGGCACATGTTGGCAATGCAGGTCCGACCCTCTCTGGTTTGGTCCTAGGTAACCTGCAGCGGTGCACAGCTGCTGACTGCTCGCATGGCAAGGCGTTGTCAGCGTCTTCCATCTCTAGACTGTTTTTTCCTCTTGTCTTCGTGGTTGGAGCACACCTGTCAATTCCTCTCTGTTGCAGGAATCCATCTGGTCTTGGGGTTGTTTTCTGAAAATATACAAATGTATTCTCGACCACAAGTTAATAAAGGAATCTTTTCTATATAATTGATTTGGGATCCTTTTTATTTTTGTTCAAACAATTTTCCTTTGTCTTATTTAGACACCATGTGTGTTTTTAATGGCCGTCTTGCTGTTAGCATTGCAAATGAAACTTAATTTGGTAAAGTAAAAATTTTCCTCTATCTCTTTTTTCAGAGACTTTTTATGAAGACTTTAACAATTTTTTTTTGATCCTCACCGGAGGATGTTTCTCCATTAATTTTTAGAGAGAGTGGAAGGGAGAGGGAGAGAAACATCAATGTAAAAGGGACACTGACTGGTTGTCTCCTGCACATGCCCTGACCAGGGCCAGGGATTGTGCCTGCAACTGACATATGTGCCTTTGACTCTTCAGTCTGCAGGCCAAGGCTCTATCCACTGAGCCAAACGGCTAGGGCAAGACTTTTATAATTTCTTGACCTTTGGACAGCTCCCACAAACTCTTAAGAGCACAACATTTGAAGGAACCATCTGAGTTTCAAGCCTTAATTGTGGTTTGGGAGACAAGGTGGTTCTTGGTGGGTTAGCCCAAGAATTGGTCTTCTTTCGTTGACCACCTACCCAGTCACTGCAGGTCCTCAAATAATGTTGTTTTGTTCAACATCATTTTGTTATAATGTAAATGAGATGCCATAGGAACTTAGCTCTATTTATATCAACTAGCCTATGATAAAATTGGTTTAGTTATATGTCCATTCACTCCAAGTCATGGAACCTATTAATGATGTTAAGTGAGGACTTGCTGTACTCACCTAGACCCCTCTCTCCACACACCTGGCCTTGCTATTAGCTTTCTCTGCGTGTCATTTCAGCTTGTTCTGTGGCCTTATTGATTACTGCGATCTTCCTGACATCCCCATAAAAGAACAGGGACAGGCAAAGTGTCGAGGTCATGGTTTTATGGGCTTTTCCCTTGACAATCTCTCCATTAGTGAATCTATTCAGGGGATTCTGACAGCACTGTGAGCTGCCTGTGAAGTCCCCTAAATCCAGCTCTTTGTTTTGATTCTTCCTGGCATTGACAATGCCTGATGACCATGCTGATGACGTACTACAACATTATGAGAGGTCTTTTTGGGTCCGTGTTTGAAAGACAAGTATTAAAAAAAATGGTTGTTTTCCCATTTTTATTCAGAAATTTATGCAGAAAATTTCCCTTCTTCAAAAAGTTTAAAACAGAATGTAAAGCCTAGGCCCACTTCAAAGTGGTGACTGCCCTGAGCCTTGCTCAGAAAGTCTAATCACTCTCTCACTACCTCCAGCCACTGGATTATCTGGGAGAAGGGCTTACACAGCAGGCATGGGACATCTTCTCTGTGCCAGGCACTTGGTCTAGCTCATTTAATCTTCACAACAGCTCCATGCAGAGCGCACTATAATCCCCAATTAACAGTCAGGAGGGTGTATGTTAGGGAGGGGAGGTGACTTGCCCAGGCCACAACAGCTGTCAAGGGGAAGATGCATGACCACCCAGATGTGGGAAGCAATGGTTCTTTGAGCTGAAAAGAATTGACCAGCGGCAGTTGAATAGGCACTAGGGCAGGGGCTGTCCTGACCAGTGGTTTGTAGTGACTAATATTATACAGATAGATAGATAGTTAGCTCCGAGTCTGAGCTGAGTCAAGCTCCCTGGAAACAATGGACATTCACTCATACTGGTATTATTTAGGAGAGCTGCCTGGGCACGAATAGACTGAGTGATACAAACCCCATTCCCAGTCAATAGTGATGACACTGGGGCAACCACAGTTCATCTGCTCTTTCACACAGGAATGGCAATGCACTCCCAGCCCACTTACTACACTTGTGTCATGCTGATGTCCTAGCACCTCCAGGGGTCAGGCCTTTGCACATGCTGAGCCTCCCTCCTGGAGCACACCTCACCTCCTCTCTGCCTGGCTGATGTCCGCCTGCTCACCCAAAACAAGGGCTGGGAACTGATTCTAGAACTTGTGATTGGGTAATTGGTAGGGAAAAGGGGAGAGAGCCATTGCTTTCCTGAATGTTTTATAAATCCCCAGTAGCTTGGGATTTGATGGAGGAGCTGGAGAAAAGTGCAAGTATCCTTGAGACTCATAGTTGGGAGGCAGAAGGATACAAATAGCTGGGGCTGTTGGGGGCCTAGACAGTGCCATTGGAGGGTATTGTCTATTGTCAAATGTTGTAAGAATAAAACAAGGATTTGAATTGTACCCTCGAGGATACTAACATCAAACTCTTTCTACCTTTCTTGCTATTGACTTTATTTTAATTTTCATTGGATGTAATTTCTTGATGGCAGGCATTGGGCTGCCGGAGGAGACATTTTGAGAGAATACTTCAACCTGGGACAGAGTTCCTTGGTGAAACCTTTGTAGAAGTTCCCATACTGTGGGTAAGAGCTTAGACTCTGGGGTCTGAAGATCTGTTTCTCCACCCACCAGCCATGAATCCTTGGGCCACATGCTTAGCTGCTCTGGGTCTCAGTGGCCTCATGTCTGAAATGGGTATAAGGATACATAACTTCTGGCATAAGTGTAGGTAAGAAGTGAGACAGGCATGTTCAGTGTTTGGCTTAGCACCCTATTATTATTTTTTGATACTTTTAAGGGCTCAGGTTTAGGAGTCAAGATATATGTGCACCAATAAAGCTTCATCATTTGCCTGGCAATGAAAGGACGAATTAACTAACTGCTCTGAGCCTCAGTCTCCCTGCTGGTAAAATGGCAACAATAACAACAACAAAACAACAAATATCTAATGTGCAGGGCTCCTGTGAATTTAAATGTGAGGCAAAGCTTGTTAAGTGCTTACAAAACTGCTTGAATCCTAGAAGCATTAAATACATAATTAATATATTTTCCCATTTCTCTTGGTCTTGCCAGAGAAGGGGCATCATCTGCCTCCATGGTTTCAGGAAGCATTGAACAAGGTCAGTAAAACTGCAGAAAATATGAAGGTGACATTGTCTGAGGAGTCCAAGAGACCTGGGCCGTGCAGAGTCTGGTGGCAGCAATGAGGACCACATCTGCAAAACACAGAACAGGATCCTTGGCAGCAGGCACCTTGGTGGGGCCCAGGGGAACTGGAGGCAGGATTATGGGTCTGAGTGCTCAGAAGGGAGCCTGCTGGGAGGAAGCTCTGCCCATCTTCCTTCTGTTTCCCAGAAATTCCAGGCCCAGGGTCAATGCGAATGGAAAGGAAAATCCTACCAGGGAATGAGAGTCCTGTCAAGAATAGTAAAGTGTAAATATAGACAGGGTTTTGTCAACTATTTATGGATAAGCATATGTGATGAGACAAGGTTTATTGTACCTTGAAGGGGCATGGGCCCCACAGGCCTGCTCCAGTGCAGTTACTTTGGAAATGCCCAGAGGATTTGGTCTTTACCGCTCAGCATATGAATAGTGCTAGGTTGTTGGTGAGAGTCTCTCTGTGTGTAAACTCAGTTACTTTCAATTCCTGCTCCCTCAGAGCCTCTCTTCTCTTGGCAGGAGCCCTCTGAGGCCACTTGGCAGATGGCCGCTGGTCCTTATCTGCAAAGAGCTGTCAGTCATGAGGCACCTCAGGGCTGACAATGTTTCACCAGGGCCCTCCTATTATCTTGAGGCAATCGGGCACAAGAGGCTCCAGAGCAAAATTTAAAAATGAGAACCAGATTCAGACACACTCTAGATTCATTATCTGGTGTGTTTTCGGAAATTGCTTCGGTGTCTTCTGCTCAGATGATAGTAACAGCATTAATAATTGTTATGGCACCATGATTCCTCTCCTTTTCTAACAGGGCCACCCTGATATAGTAGGGAGCTCATTGGAATCGAGCTTCTTAGATGCCGGTGCATCCATTAAGATCTGTCCCATGCAGATTTGTGGACAGTGAAAGGGAAGTCAAATTTACATGAGCAGGTTCAAAACAGTAGAGCAGCAGTTTTAATAAATAGAACAAATCTCGCAGGATGGGAGTGCTACCATGAGGCATATGAGACCCCTTGGAGGGCCTATGACTCTGGCACAACCATATGGAGATTATTCACTTGTTTGTTCACTCAAAGCATGTACTGGAACTTGCCTTGTGTCAGGTCCTGTTCTTGGCACTGGGGATACAGGTGTGTCCTGACCTTCAAGATCTAGCAGTCATTCAACAAGTGATTTTACTAATAAATGTCATTACAAGGGAACTACATGGTGCTCTGACAAGGCATGAAAGAGAATTGAGTCTAAGCTGGGACATTTGAGATGAGCATTTCCTATTCTTACTCCCACTTCTGCTGCTATTGCTGCTATTGCTATCACTATTTCCATTGCTACAATGGCTGCTGCTGTTGCTGTAGTCACTACCACCACCACTATTTCTCCTTCCTGTCCTCCTGCTCTTCACTTGGCATATTCAGGATGCAAGGAGTCTATGTGTTGTTTTTTTCAAGTAGATTGAGTTGCATGATGACTTGGTACGATACAAAGGATGATTTGCATTGTTCCTACGTTACAGATGAGGAAATGGAGAAATGGAAATGTTAGGTAGTCTTATCAGAATAAGGCAGCTCGTTAGCAACAATGTAGGAAACCTTGAGTTCTCATTAAATCTTATTTCCACAGTTTATATTCATGGCATAACATTTCAGAAAGTCCACAGTGTTTCCCACTGGAATATATCTTCTGGTAGGCAGAACTCCTGTCTGTTTAGTCCACCGATTGATTCTCAATGCTTTGAGTGGTGCCTGGAACACAGGAGGACTCACATTCAATGAATGAATGTTGAAGAATAAATGAATGAATGAATGAATGAATGAATGATGAATCTTCATCACTGACTTGGTTATAAATATCAGGTATACTTCATCATTTAATCCTCTCCCTTAACCAATCTTTCTTTCTTTACCTGCAAACTGAATGTCACAAGCCTGTTCAGAAATATTCAAAAAGAAATCAGACTATTAAAATGAAAGATTTTGGAATTCTGCCTGTGTCCATATCATTAAAAGTCCACACCACAAGTTTGTATGTCTAGATTCAAAGTTCACAAAGTGATGTAAATCTAGTCTTCCTTCACCTCCTGCCTCCACCATGCTCTGCCTGACCACTCATATTCATGTTGTTAAAAATCAATGTGGAAGCAACATTTTCCCCTAGACCAGACTGTCTAAAATATACCTGGAAAATTATACTGTGCTAAGAATGGTTCAGCTATAACTCCATAAATGATTCACTACATTCTTTAGTCATATAATATTATGACTATTCCCTTCTGTACTTTAGAATATATAGGTATAGAAAAAAAAAAAAAGACAGGGTCATGTAACAAAAAGAGAACAGACTTGGGAGTCAAATGGTCCTACATTAAAATCTTAATGTTCAGACCCTGGACAAGTCATTACCTTCTCTGGGTTTCAATTTCTTTAAATTTTCAGCAGAAATGCTCAGGCTTACATCATTAGCATGTGGTGGGTTTTATGTAGGGCAACTGAAAAACTCAAAGCCCAATGCTAGGAATATAGTAGGTCATCCCATCCATGGAAGTTTCCTTCCTCCTTGGAGAATCATTTTATGCAATGCAAGTGAAGGACCTTTGCAGACTGTGAGGTACTATACCCTGTAGGGAGGTGCCTCTCTCCCTGCTCTCATCTCCTGCTGTTTTCTTACTGAGTCCTGGGTTTCAGTCACATGGAACCACTTAGGCTGTAAATGCATCGCTTTCCCCACATTCCATCTGATGGCCACACTATCTCCATGATTCAAGATCCAGCCTGGTTCCCCCAATAAAGTTTCTCTGTCCAGCTACTTCCTGCTTCCATCAAGTCAATTCCACTTCCTTCTGTGAGCTCCTCAACAAACCCATAATCTACCTCATTGTGTCTTACCATTTACGATCTCATTTATTTCCTATGTTCTGTCCTCCTCCAAAAGAAGTGTGAGCTCCCCCAGGGCCGAGTCTGATTCAACCTATATCCCCAGCACTTAGCATATACTTGGAGTTCTAGAAATATTTCCTGAATCAATACGTATGATTGTGTTATTACTATTATTAGATAAGAATTTTCTCCATGCCAAAAAAGTAATATTACAGTATATGCAATACAAAAGGAGCCTGAATATTATTTTGAAACCCATCGACACTGGACAAGTTTCTAACCCTATCCTAATGGTGGCTGAATTATATATAGTTGTAGTATCATTCTTTCATTAGCTTCCCTTTTCTAAACTAATTGTGCCCACTCCTGCCCTCTGAGTACACACTCCATATTGTTAAATGGACCAGTAGGTTCATATGGACCTTCTGGTCAACAAAATAGCCACATATGGAGAAAATTAAATTAAAAGTAAAGGTTGACTGGAAAACCTAGTAAGATGGGTGAACCCATATCAGAACGTTATGCCCAAAGTAGGCTTGAGCAAATTCATCATTCCCCCTTGACCCAGTCCCCTCTGGCTATCATCCTAATAGAAGTGCCCTCAACAAGCACGGATGTTCTCTTTGCTGAAAGAGCCTGGCACTGCCACACTACCTCTTGCTTCTACTCTGAAGTATTTTCCAGTTTTGACCAGTCTCTCCTTCCTGAAATACTCTCCATGGTGTTATCATCTTTATAGTGGCAAATCAGAGCATTGGATTTAGAGGCAGAGAGTCAGAGAGCAACTCCCCACTCCACTCCTATTGGGTATACAATCCCGGACAAGTTACTTCACCCAGCTAACCTGCAGTTTCTTCCACAATCAGGTGAAAACGAGAGTTGTACCTAATTCAAGAATATAAACAAAATCCTCATAAAGCACATATCATCTGACCAGCATAGAGAGCACCCAAGAAAAGTTAGCTGTACTCTTACCACATTCTCCTAGTGTTCGACAGACAGCTCTGGCTTATTTCTTAGCCTGGTTTTCTGACCTCCACTCTTCTGCTGTTTCCTTAAAAATTGGGCCTCTCCAGGGTTCTCTCCCAGGCTCCCTTTCCATTTCCAGCTATGCATCCTCCCTAGGAAGGCCTGCCTACCACCATAGCCTCAGGTGTCATTTTTATGCTGAGGATTTGACTCCCCCAGCCAGTCATTCATCATGTCCCACTGTTTTAGACCATCCATTCCCACTGCATCACCATCCTCTCTGGCCGCATTATCTCTAATCACTTCCTAATTGGTGTCCCTGCTGCCATTCTTTCCTATCTCCACTTCATCACCCAGCTGGAGTCATCTTTTAATGCCAAACATCAGGTCATGCCATTTCTCCTGCCTGAAACACATCAGTAAGTTCTCCTTATCTATAATAATAAAAGTATAATATTCTAATTAGACCAGACAACTGAACAACCTTCTAGACATCATTCCAGATGTCCTCCTGAACGAAGCTGTGGCAGCAGGGGCCAAGGCAGAGGCGGTTACGGGTGATCAGGCAGGCAGGCGAGCAGTTAGGGGTGATCAGGCAGGCAGGCAGAGTGGTTAGGGGTGATGAGGCAGGCAGGCAGGTGAGTGGTTAGGAGCCAGTTGTCCTGGATTGCAAGAGGGATGTCCAACTGCCAGTTTAAACTGGGAGTCGGACATCCCCTAAGGGGTCCTGGATTGCGAGAGGGTGCAGGTCAAGCTGAGGGACCCCCTCCCCCCACCCTGTGTATGAATTTCGTGCACTAGGCCTCTAGTTCTGAGAATAAAATCCCAACTCCTTAACATGGTGAAGTGGATGCATCCTGCAAGACCAAGGCCTTCATTCTCCAGCTGCTGGGAGTGTTGACTTCTGATGGTTCACAGCGGAAACCCTCACCAAACAGGGTGCCACCTCATCCAAAGTTATGGCCCTCAGCAGGGGAAGACCCCATACAATGACTGGACAGTTGGAGGTACAAAGATCTGGCTCCCTCGCTTCAATTTAGGATAGCTCCAGCACCCCTGTGGGATCAGGTGAGGTCTCTTTTGTAACTGCATTGCTGCTCACTTGCTCCCTCTGCTCAGCCTGGCTTCCCTCTCTTCCTCTTGGGTGTTGTACCTGAGAGCACTCCCCAATAAACTTCCTGCAAATTTCAACTCAGAATTCATTTCTGGGGAAACGTGACCCACAACATAAGGCTTCCATAATCTGGCTCCAGCACAATACCTGGTATAAGGTAGACACTCAGTGAGTACCCTGGATAGATTGGCTGGTTGGGGCATAAACATGAAGTGAGGTGAAGAAATATCTTCCACACAATCAGCATCAGGTATTTGTTCAGGGACTCTCAGGGGCATGGCCAGAGGATATGCAGGGTAGTTAATGGCAATGCAGGTCCCACGTAGCTGTTTTTGTCAATAATGTTGGGAACCTGCAACTGAGGTGGCACGGAGGTGGGGGTGGGGGTGGGGTGGGCGGGTGGGAGAGGCCTGCCAATGGCTTTCGCTGAGTGTTAATGCTTTATCAGCAGAATATTTCACTCTAAATTGACTTTCATGTATTCTTTCTTACTCTGCCAAGCCAGGAATGAAAAGAAAAGCCAAAATTTCAGAATGTGCTTTTCTTCTGCAATTTCACCTTTTTAAATGACTTGCTGTGGGAACAGCAAGGGCAGATGATTCTTGAGGCAAGTTGGTACTAACACCATCTCATCAAGCAAAGAGAAATGGCAAGAGCAATGAGAGCTGAAGTAACTTGCCTGGAGTCATTCAGCTGCGGGTGAAACAGCATTTGAACCTCATCCATCTGACCCCCCAACCCACTCTGTCTTTTCCTGCATCATTCTTTCCAGGGTGCTCTCCTCCTCATGGTCTTTGTCTCCTTTGGGGGAACACCACCCCAGATTATCCACAGGGAGCGCATGTGACCTGGTTGTTTTGTTGCAGGGAGATTTTCAGGCTCAGTGGCCTCCCTAGGAATAGTGGGAGTGTGGATCTAGAACAGTGGTTCTCAACCAGTGGCACGTTCACTCCACAGGGGACATTTGGTAATGTCTGCAGACACTTTTGGTTGAAATGACTGGTGTGTGTGTGTGTGTGTGTGTGTGTGTGTGTGTGTGTGTGTGTGTGTGTTATTGCCTTCTGGTGGGTAGAGGTCAAAGATGTTGCTAAACATTCTATATGCACAGGTCAACCCCCAATAATAAAAAGTTATCTGGTCTAAGATGTTTACAGTACTGTGGTGGAGGAACCCTGATGGAGAGAGATTCCTCACCTTGCCTGACCCATGAGCAGGCTTTCCGGGCCATGCCTCTTCCCTGTGTCTGCAGAGGAACTTGGACAGCACTCAGGGGAACTGTCCCCATGTTCCAGCTCCAGCACCTTTGCTTCCCGAGAGAAGTCAATGAAGGCAGAGACAGAGATGAATGATAACATGGACACAGAAGGTTCCCTGAAGAAATCTAGGACTCAGCGGGGTCCTTTCAAACTGACTCACTACTGACCCATTTCTCCCTCTTATCTCCAAAGGCACAGATATAAGCCACATGGATTGGTATGGAACTGGGTTACACTTTTTATGGTCAGCTCTTGGGGTCAATACTAGATCACAATTTCTGCTAACCTGGAACTATATGAGTAAAACTGTTAAGAAATAAAACTGGGCACTCCACGTTAATCATGTGTGAGGGCCAGGGAGGTTCTCTTTGTCTGGTATTCTTGAAATCTGTCCCCACAATTTCATGTACCAAGCATTTATAAAACTGTTGTTAATCCAATTCTATGTGCCAGGCATTATGCTTGGGGCTTTGTTAGCATAATCTTAATTAATCCAAATACCAACTGATGAAGTAGGCACCATTATTACATTTATTTGACAGAGGAGGAGACTGGGCCTTAGAGCAGGTAAGCGGTTTCTCCAAGGTGACCAACTAATAAGATGTTGAGCTGAGATTGGAACCTGGTTCTGATTAACTCCAGTGACTAAGCTTTGAACTGGCTGCCGAAGGGCTGAGTCTGGCACTTTAATGTTTGACTTGTACAATGGTTTCCTAAAAAAGTTTCCAACAGCTAAAAATTCAATATTTTACAAAAATGTCTCTTAACTCATCCTAATAAATAATAATATCTGGTAACACTGCTCATTCCTACCTGAACAATTTGTTGGATGCTTTATATGAATCATGTTCAACCTTTATAACAAGCCTTTGTAGTTGGTATTATTTACATTTTGCAGATGAGAAAACTGAGTCACAAGCTAGGAAAGTCATAGCTGGTGTTTAGATGTAGTGTTTGTTGTTGTTGTTATTCATTCTTACCAGAGGATATTTTTTCCCATTTATTTTTAGAGAGAGTGGAAGGGAGGGAGGAGAGAGAGAGAGAGAGAGAGAGAGAGAGAGAGAGAGAGAGAGAGAGAGAGAGAAACATTGATATGAGAGAGACACATCGATTGGTTGCCTCCCACATGCGCCCTGACTGGGATCTGGATGGAACCTGCAACCCAGGTATGTGCCATTGACCAGGAATCAAACCTGTGACTCTTTGGTGTGTGGGCTGATGCTCTAACCACTTAGAACACTGGCCAGGGCTCAAATACAGTTTTATTTGCTTCTCATAACTTCCACCCTGACACGTATGTAAATTCTCTAGCAATTTAAATTAAACTATCTGGACTACCCAAGAGTATAGTTTGGAAGAAATCCATCTACCCCATTTCCTAATTATCCAGTGAAAACCTATGAGTCTAGGAGACTTCAAGCATTCATCATTGTATAAGGCTTGGACAACTTTAAGAAGTGGAGGTTTAAGTATTCATTTAAAATGAACATGATGAACTAAGGAGCCACTTCCCTCCCCCTGAGATCACCTCTGGCAATGCATGAACCCCTTTCCCCAATGCCTTTAATTAGGCAAAGCACAGAGCGCATCTTTTGAACATTGCTAAATGGTTTAGTGGTTGCTCTGTATTAAGAAATGTTAACGTTTTATCCAGAGGAGCACAATTAGCATTCACCAACCAGTGGTTAATAGTAATAATAAAATGAAATGATCACTTGAAATAAAGACTTTTATTTTCATTTCACAGGAACCATTTGTTATATGTGAAGAGGCATTTTTATCTTTAATTGAAGAGAGAAAGAATGCCCCAGGTGTATTCTAAGGCCTTAATGACAAGATGATAGGGAGTGGGCACAGCGGAGGGTACCTTCTGAATATTTTTCTTTGAGGCTTAGGATGGAAACAGGTGCTACGTAGATCCTTCTTCCTCTCTTTTTTCTTCTCCCTGTCTATTTTTCTGTCATCACACTTGGCCCACTCTTTCCAGTATGCACAAGGGGTTATGACCCCCTGGATGCTCAATGGATTGGCAAAGGCCTGAGTACCACGATCTGAAGAGTGAGAACAAAAGACAAAGGGGCTTTCATCACTCTCAGATGAGTCAGGAGAAGAGTTGAGAGTGGGCAGAGAGGCAGTGACCTTAGGTATGCAAAGTACCTCTGACCTCAGGCCTGTGGAAGGAACAGGGCTCCCATTTCCTGATCACTTACTTTATGCTGGGTGCCAGGTGTTTTATACACTTAGATTTGACATGCTAAACAACCCCACGGGGAAAGGTGAAATTCACAGATAAGAAAAAGAAGACTTCTTTGTCCTAGTGTCACAGTTCATGAGAAGTGGAGCTGAATTCAGTTTGAGGTGTTTTCTGTAACTTGGTGCCCTGGCTTGATCCTTTCAAAGGCTGCCTTGGGCTACTGGGTGTGCCCTGTTCTAAGCAATGATTCTGTTTTTATGTAGAGGCATCATGGAGGAGGAAGGGGATACAAGAAGGAATTAGGGGCAAGCTGTATGGGACAAAGGACCAGAGACTCTGAGAGAAGATGCAAAAGGAGACTGTAACTGATCTGTGTTCCGAAGCGTCAACTCTGGGACCTTACCACGGGCATGCTCCACGCTGAGCACTGTTAGATATAGTCCCTCATTTAATACTAAACCTGTGATTCTGGTGGTGATATTTTCTTGTGACACATGAGACAAATGAAGCTCAGAGAATTTAAGTGATTGCCCAGATCCCATAGCTATTAAGTAGAAGAGTTGGGATCTGGACCCAGATGGTCCACCCCCAAAGCTCATAATCTTCCCATTGTTTCATGTTTTCACCTCTGTGAGAACTCCAAGGCAGTTCTGGGCATAGTCACTCAGAAATAATCCACACCTTTGTTCATTGAGCAAATACTTAGAAACAACATCAAGTGTTGGTGAAGATGTGGAGCAACTGGACTCTTGTATATTATTAGTGATTGCAAATGATACTTTGGAAGTAATTCTGGCAGGTTTTTGTTTTTTAAAAAGAAAACCAAACATACATTTACCATATGACCTGGCCATTTTATTTCTAGATATTTACCCAAAAGAAAAAGAAAATATTTCTTCAGAAAAAGACTTATACAAAAATGGTCACAAAAGTTTTAGTCATAACATGTAAAATTTGAAAAAAGCTTAGATATCTATCAGTAGGAGAAAGTATAAATAAACTGTATTAAACCCATACAAGGGGATGCTGCTTAACAATTAAAAAAAGCATAAAGTACTGATACATGGACAAACATGAGTGAATCTCAAGGACACTCTACTGAGTGAAATAAGCTTTACAGAAGAAGTACATATGCATAATTCCATTTTTATAAAGTTACTAAAGGCCCAGTGCACAAAATTCATGCATGGGTGCAGTCCCTAGGCCTGGCCAGCAATTGAAGCATGAGCATCTGGCATAGAAGGGCAGGTCCCAGTTTACCTCTGGGCCCTGGGCAGCACCTGGGTACCCAGGCCTCCACGTGCTCTCCTCCACCTGAATCATCAGGCCCCGCCCAGCTCCCTCAGTGCCTGGGAGCTGGGCGGCAGCTCCGCCCCCCACCTTCGCTTCTGGTCACCATCTGTGGGGTGATCGGTGGGGCGACCGGGCCCACTTGCACATGCCTTGGCCTGGCACCACCTGCTCACCTGCTCCACCATCCTGCCCCAGTCGCACTCTTGTCGGGGCCCATTGGGGCGGGCAGCGCTTCCACTGGTGGTCACTACCAGTGCCGTGTTGCCAATGCCCACAATGTTCTGCGCCACCCCCTGGTGGTCAGCACATGTCATAGCGAGCAGTCTAACTCCCAGCGGAGGGGACAATTTGCATATTAGGCTTTTATTATATAGGATAGCATGGACAAACCTAACTAAAAATAGAAAACTAACCAGAGTAATGTTTGGGGTGGGGGTTGACTAGGAAAGGGCATGAGAGAATGTCTTGGGGGTTAATAATATTTTATCTTTCCATAGGATTTTGAGTGACACAGATGAATCCATTCAACAAAACCCAGTGTATTTACTTGCTAGGGTGGCTATAACGAAGTACCAAGGACTGGGTGGCTTTAACAAAGGGAATTTTTTGTCTGACAGCTCGGAGGCTAGAAGTCTGAGATCACAGTGTCAGCAGGATTGGTTCCTATTGAGACCGCCCTCCTTGACTTGCAGATGGCCGTCTTATTGCTGTGTTGCACATGTCTTCCCTCTGGATGTGTCTTCGTCCTAATTTTTTTTTCTTTTGAGGACATCCATCAGATTTGTTTAGGGCTCACTCTGATGACCTTATTTTAAATAAATTACCTCTGTAAAGACCTTATATTCAAATACAGTAACATCCGGAGTACTGTGGGCTAGCACACCAGCATATGAATTTGCGGGGAGGGCATCATTCAGGCCATTACAACTAGTAAATGTACTTTTAAGATTTATACACTATACTATCCATAAATTTTTGTCAGAAAAAACTGAGAATCAATATTGAACTTAATGATATGCATGCTAAAATATTTATGGAGAAATTTTCACTTCAGAAAATAAGATAGATTAATGGATGGAGAGATAATAGGATAGATATGTGATAGAGTATATATAATAAAATTTTAATGGTAGAATCTAGGTGGTAAGTTTATTGGTTTTCACTTCAAAAATTTTTAAGCTTTTCTATGTTTGATGACTTTTATAACAAAACTAGAGGCCCAGTGCATGAAATTTGTGCACGGGGGGTGGGGGTGGGGAGGGGTCCCCTCAGCCTAGCCTGCACCCTCTCTGATCCAGGACCCCTCAGGGGATGTCTGACTGCTGGTTTAGGCCTGATCCTGGGCCTAAACAAGCAGTCGGACATCCCTCTCACAATCCTGGACTGTTGGCTTCTAATCGCTCACCTGCCTACCTGACTGGTCGCCCCCAACTGCACCGCCCCCCCCACTGGCCTGGTTGCCCCTAACTGCCCCCCCCTGCCAGCCTGGTCACCCCTAACTGCCCCCCTGTTGGCCTGGTTGCCCCCAACTGCCCCTCCTGCCGGCCTGGTTGCCCCATGCAGCCTGCTTGTTCAGTCATTTGGTTGTCCCTCACTAACCCCCCTGCCAGCTGGTCATAGGCAGCCATCTTATGAGGGAATGAGGGTTAATTTGCATATTACCTCTTTATTATATAGGATGTTGGAAAAGCACTTATGAAGCATCTAATGTGTCAGACATTGAGTGAGGTGATAGGAATTGATAATGAACAATACAGACAAGATTTCTATCTTAGTCCATTTGGGCTGCTATAATAAAAATACCACAGACTGGGTGGCTTAACAACAAACATTTATTTCTTACAGTTCTGGATGCTGGAAGCCCAAGATGAGGGCTCCTGGGGATTCAGTGTTTAGTGAGGTTCTGCTTCCTGGATCATGCATGGTCTCCTTCTCATTGTTTCCTCACATGGTGCAAGAGAGAAAGGAACTCTCTGGGGTCTCTTTTAAAAGGGCACTAACCCCATTTGTGAGGGTCCCACCCTAATCACCTAATCACTTCCCAAGGACTTTGCTTCCTAATGTCATCATTAAGGGGTTAGGATCTCAACATATTAATTTTTGAAAGAACACAAACTTTTAGCCCATACAGTACCAATCCTCATGAAGCTGGCATTTTGAAGTAATTCATTAGCAGTTGTGGTGATGCACCCCATGGGCACATTCATTTCTGAGGTGATCAGACTTAGCCCTACCTTTATGTGTACCATGCATTTCATGTTTACCTGCTCAATGCTCCAGCTACACATTTCACATTTAGCTGCTCAATGAACACAGGCCTGTTGGCTTTCTACCTCAAGTTGGATGATGAATGCCACAGCAGTCCCTAGTTGTGCAGAGATAAATCATTCTAAGTCCAAGTGGCAAGCCACAGAAATAGCAGCAATTTATATATACCCCAGGAGTCCCTTGTGAGAAATCCTTCACTATTTATGATGCATAGTGATGAAAGTTAAAAGCAAGAATGGGAGTGGCAGCTTTATTTTATTACCATGGGCATACTACAAAAGAAACCCAAATGGAAATGCTTGTTGGAAAGCAGATTAGATAGGAAACCCCCATGACACAAAGTTTATCATGGAAATAGTAGGCATTCACGTAAAGCTGCAGCAATATTTTCAATACTGGCCGAACATTTCTGAATTGAAACAAAGGGATTTTTCAATATTCTTAAATGACTTTTAGGCTTATGGTCCAAATCCCAATGAGCAAAATGTTACATTGTTTCAAGTCACAATTATAGAAAACAAATAATTCTGCCAGTTTTTACATTCAGGGAATTTGGGAAACTTGGATTGGGATGGGAAAATAAATCTTTGTATCATGAAGTAGAAAGTGTTTCTCTATGATGTCATAACCTATGTGGTTGAATTTTGATTTTTATTAGGCAAACTCAAGCAAGTTACTTGGCCTCTTTAGATTTCAGTTTTTTTTGAATCTGTAAAATGGTAATAAAACTACCCATTCAGAATGTCCTATGAATTTTTTTTTCTTTTCCATTAATCCTCAGCTGAGGATATTTTTCCATTGATTTTTAGAGAGTGGAAGTGATGGTGAGAGACAGAGAAATATTGATGTGAGAGAGATACATTAATTGGTTGCCTCCTGCAGGCACCCCAACCTGGGCTGGAGATCGAGCCTGCAACGGAGGTATGTGCCCTTGACTGAAATCTAAGCCGGGGTATCCTTTAGTCCACAGGCCAATGCTCTTTTCACTGAGACAAACTAGCTAGAGCAGGAATTTGAAATACTTAACACATCTTTAGTACTTAGTCCAGCTCAAAGTTAGTGTTCAGAAACTGGCAGTGATGGTGGTGGTAGTGATGATAATGATGATGATGATGATGATGATGATGGTGGTGGTGGTGATAATGAGGGTGATAGTGATGATGGTGATGATGATGATGATGGTGGTGGTGGTAATGATGATGGTAATGATAACAATGATGATTCTTAAGGCAGTGCTGATAATTACAGCAACAATGAAATAAAGAAAAGCAGGAGGGCATGCAGTAAAAAATTGCATATAAGAAACAAGGAGGCAGCTACTCTGTCTCTCCAAGAATTAAATGGCATGAAATCAACCAAGAAACTTTGGATGTGGGAACTGTTTAAAAGCTTGAGTGTAGGCTAAAGAAGGCCAATAGATGGAGATCATGTGCACATGGTTTCTCCTTCATCAGTCTGGTTCATTCATAGAATGCTATGATCAATTAGTGATGCCTACCATGGATTTGGACCAGAGGCACAGCAACGAATGTGAGTTTATAGATTCTGGTGATGGAACTTCAGGCAGAGTTCTCATACTTAGCACTTGCACACTGCAAACAGAACAGAATATTATACATTTCTAATATTTAGCACTTACGGGGTCTCTTGAACTTTAATATTATTTGTGTTTTTCTACCTCATTAGTTTTGAGAGCAAGGAGCAACTGTTTATTACTTGTTAATAGGAATATTAATAACAATTTATTATATTTGTTAATATTAATAATTAGAAATAGAAATAATATTAATAATATTATACTTAATAATCTATTAATTATTTACTAAAATATCTATTCCTTTTTTTTAAATAAATCTTTATTGTTCAGATTATTACAGGTGTTCCTCTATTTTTTCCCCCATAGCTCCCCTCCACATGATTCCCCACCCCACCCCATGCCCTTACCCCCGCCACTGTCTTCATCCATAGGAGTAAGATTTTTGTCCACTCTCTTCCCGCACCCCTCACACCTGCTTCCCCTGAGAATCGTCAGTTCACTCCCTTTCTATGTCCCTGATTCTATTATATTCATCAGTCCATTCTGTTCTTCAGATTTTTTATTCACTTGATTTTTAGATTCACTTGTTGGTAGGTATGTATTTGATGTCATTTTGTTGTTCATAATTTTTATCTTTACCTTTTTCTTCTTCCTCCTCTTCTTAAACAATACCCTTCAGCATTTCATGTAATCCTGGTTTGGTGGTGATGAACTCCTTTAGCTTTTTCTTGTCTGTGAAGCTCTTTATCTGACCTTCAACTCTGAATGATAGCTTTGCTGGGTAGACTAATCTTGGCTGTAGGTTTTTGCTGTTCATCACTTTGAATATTTCTTGCCACTCCCTTCTGGCCTGCATAGTTTCTATTGAGAAATCAGCTGACAGTCGTATGGGTACTCCCTTGTAGGTAATTAACTGTTTTTGTCTTGCTGCTTTTAATATTCTCTCTTTGTCTTTTGCCCTTGGCATTTTAATTATGATGTGTCTTGGTGTGGTCCTCTTTGGATTCCTCTTGTATGGGGTTCTGTGCGCTTCCTGGACTTGTAAGTCTATTTCTTTCACCAGGTAGGGAACGTTTTCTGTCATTATTTCTTCTAATAGGTTTTCAATATTTTGCTCTCTCCCTTCTTCTGGCACCCCAAAAATTCGGATGTTGGTTCGCTTAAAGTTGTCCCAGAGGCTCCTTACATTATCTTCATATTTTTGGATTCATTTTTCTTTTTGTTTTTCTGGTTGGATGTTTTTTGTTTCCACATATTTCAGATCTTTGGTTTGATTCTTGGGGTATGTTGATCTACAGTTGAGTTTCTGTATATTCTTTATTTCAGACAGTGTATGCTTCATTTCTGACTGATCCTTTTCCATTTTTTTGGCATTCTCATTAAGCTCCTTGAAGGTCTCATCAAGTTTCTCAGCAGTTTTAAGAAGATTCTTGAGTAACCTTATAAATGTGGTTCTGAACTCTATGTCGTCCAGTAGTTTGCTTTCCTCCGTTTCTTTCATTCGTGACATGTTTCTTTGTCTCCTCATTTTGGCTGCTTCCCTGTGTTGATGGAGTAGCTTTGTGTGGTAGGTGACCTATAGGGGGCAGTAGCTCAGCCTCCCCAATCACCTGATGTGGACACTCTTGATACACCCCTTTGTGGGCTGAGTGCAAAGACTTGGTGCAGTTAAAGCCTTAATTGCTGTTGGTATACTGGGAGGAATTGACCTCCAGGCCAATTAGCTGTGAGCACTCACTGTGTCTATAATGGAAGAACTGCTGTGCTGAAGACACACTTATGGGGCAGGACTTGTTTCAGTGGGGCTTTGGTGCTCACTGAGTCTGCCTTTGAATGTGTCACTTATGGATGTGAGGAGTTGAAATCTGGTGTCTCACTCTGACCACTAGGTACACTGGCTTCTGGATCTCCAATGGGGTGCAGGTCAGCTACTGTCTGAGGCCATCCAGCAGGAGCTATAGTGAGAGCTAAAGTTTTCTCCTCTTTGCTTGGGGTTTGGAGGTTTTGGAGCTGTCTGACCCGGGCTGCAAGTTTGCTAGGTTAAGCTGCGATAGGGCGGGGCTTTCTTCTGCTAATGCTGCTGCTTGGAGCTTGGGTGGGTTTGTAGGTTGTGCAGGGCGGGGTCTCAGGGTGTCAGTAGGCTAGGGCCTGGCAAACAGCAATGGCTGCTAGTTAGCTGGCTCTGTGTCCCCAAGGGCGTCCCGGAGTCCCGTGCCCCAGTGCCGTAAACAATTATTCCTGCGCGCAGCTCTGCAAGTAAGCCACCCTCACTGGCAGACAGTCCAGCTTTTCCCCGTAGGCGTTTGGGTCCCCCGCGTCTCCCCAGAAACTGGATTTCAGAGTAGTCGGGGGCTTGTCTCCCTTTGGGTTGAAAAAAGCAACGCCCGCCGCCAGCCCAGATCACGTGCCTCCGTACCTCAGCTTTTCAGCGCTCGTGCACGTCTCAATGCTCTTTTCTCTTTCCTTCTAGTTGTAGAACTTCCACTCAGCCAGCTTTCCTGTGGTTCTGGGTGATAGACGTTTTGTCTTTTAGTTGAATTTTTGAAATTGTTGTGCGAGGCAGCAGTTTAGGTGTTTACCTACGCCACCATCTTGGATTCTTCTCCCTCTATTCCTTTTTAATCTTCAGTGCATAGACAATTCTTAGGTGCCCAATGAATGTTTGTTGAATCAAATAAAAAATTTGTCTTTGTGATACAAATTAGTTAGTATTTATAATGTTCTGTTTGGAGTGGCGTATATTAAGAAGAACTTTGGAAACCTTTCAGCCCTATGCAACTCTCTCTTCAGAGATGAATAAAGGAAAATGAAACTTTATTCTTTAAAAAAGTTAAGTGGAGGCTATTCTGTCCTTTGCTTTATAGAAATGAATCTTTGCAAAGTCCTGGTAAAAGTTGTTCCAGACATAACTTCATTATTGAGTTTGCAATTCACCTTCCAAAATTGTTTATTTGCTTCCCAAAGAGCCACCTTTGTTCTAGGTCAAGTCTGGCTCAAAAAGGAATATTTCACTAAGATTTTACATGTGAGAATGTTACAAGCTTCCTCAATTTCTTTCCAATTATTGTGACAATCCACGTGGCAAGAAGGAAGGAAAATGTTTATGATGCTATTCTGTCTCAGGGTCTTTATTTTGTCCTTCACTATTCAAGATGTACAACATTACCAATACTAAGGTAAGACTTTTTCAAGAGGATGCTACCCAGTGCTTCACAAATCGGGCAGTTTTCCAGTCTGACTGGTAGCAACAGGCACTATTTCCAGCCCTGTGTGAGTTCTAGGCACCATTTCCTCTCATCCTTTTGGGTGGTTCTTTCCCCAATCTAACAGAGCTTCCTCATACCCAGGTGCTAAATACTCCCTGGGACCTCCGCAGATCTCTGGGTTGTCTCCACATGCAGCTCTCTGCTCTCTAGAACTCTGTCTTGCAAAGGCAAGTTATTTGGGGTTCCCTGGATTCACAGCTCCGTCTCCTCAACTCAAAGCATCCATGAAGCTTTGCCTGGTTTCTCCTGAGGGGCTGCTTCCTTCAACCCCTTCTTTGCAGATTTCTTCAGAAACGACCTCAGAAAGAGGAGCTGGAAGGAAGCATCAAGGTCAACTCTCCTGTCCTCTGAGGAGCTTGTAGACATACTTGATGCCAGACCCTGCTTCCTATGACAAAGGCGTTGAAAACACACACAGAGGCATCTGGTATAAAACAATTGCTTCTATTTTTGCCTTCACTGTCCTCTATAGGATGGGAAGAAGCGATATGAAAGCAGTGCAGCGTGAGCTGTGATGTTAAAAACACTAGGTTCAAATGCTAGTTCCACTACTTAGTTGCTTTGTGACCTAAGGCAACCTACTTAGCCTCGCTGAGTCTCAGTAAAATGGAGAGAAGAGTTCCTCTTTGGAAGAGTGATTGAGTATTTGCAGAGACAATGTAGTTGCCTTATGCTATGCTTGGAGCATAGTAGGTACTCAACAAATATTTATTTCTGGTATTATAAGTGGATGAAGGGAGGTGACTTTGAGGATTCTATAACTAAGGAAGTGGGCAGATTGCTTTTGAGGTCTCTGTGCTCATTAGTAGCTACCGAAAAGCCCATAGCAAGGCTTATCTCAGTGAAAAAAAAACCCACAAAAAACAACCAAATGAACACAGACAGAGAAAATCAGCTCCTCCTCCTTGGGAGGGCAGGAATCCAGGCACAGCCCAGCAGCAGGTAATGCCCCACAGCCAGGTAAAGGATGTTCCCTCATCACTGACCTTCATCTCGGTATCAGCAAAGCTGGGGATCTTAAATGAGCTCAGCTCAACTGGATCGCTCTGCTCCTGAGTGAGCGCCCCACCCCCAACCCCCTCCAGGCCCGGGGGTGTCGCTGGCCTGGTTGGAACTCTCCTTTGACTTTAGGAGGTGAGCCTTTTCAGCCATAATTTGTGCACTGCCAAGGCCGGATTGATACAGTGCTATATTAACACAGCAGCTACCATTTACTGAGTTCTGTGTACCTTTCCACCTCCATCTTCTGTACTTATTCATTCAACAAGCATTATGGAACCAATTCCCTCATGGCTACTCAGGGCTCAGGCAAATTCTATCCCCCCCACCCCGCTTTCTAAAAACCCTCCAAAAGCTGTTACACTGGAATAAAGGCCACATCTCTAACCATTTCCTAAAAGTTCTACATGATATGACTCCACTTCAAACTTTTTTCTCCCCTTTCTTCCCTCCCCCCTCCCCCTCCCTCCCTCCCTCCCTCCCTCTCTCCTGCTTTCTATGTTTCAGCAACACTGTCCTTTCTCATTTGTAAACTCTTTGCTGTCCCAGGGCCTTTGTACGTGCTCTCCACTCTTGATTGGGATATTCTATGTGATTTTTGTATGTCTGACTTGGTTTCATCCTTCAGGTCTTCTTCAAGTGTTAATTGCTTAAAGAGATCCTCCTCCCTGGGCATCTAAAGCTGCTGAGTGATTTTGCAGATGCTGAGCTATTGGGAGTCACTATTTTTTCCATTTTATAGCTGAGATAACTGAGGCTCAGAAAAGTGATAAAGCCTCCCTAAGGCCCCGCGGCATTGTGGCATTGCAGTTGAATCTAAAGGCAAGTGACTGTTCCATTGTTTTATACGTATTTGGCTTTCTCGTTTATCAGGGGGACCCTTTCCCCTTCTTCACTCCATATCCCTTCTCCTCCCTCTCTACCTTCTTTGTCATTTTAGGATCAAGTTGATTAACATTGTATCTCCTTTGATGGGGCTCACTCAAACCATGTTTTAACAAGATTTTAAACACACTTTCTGGACTCTGCCCTTTGCTGCAGGCCAGCATGCCTATTTTTCTTATTATAAACAAAAATGGAAACAGCTTATGCTGTGGAGAGACCAAAATTGCCAACAGGAAACTTGTCTCCTTTGTAAAACAGTTTGTGTGTGTGTGTGTGTGTTTGTGTGTGGTAATAAAATGGGTAGCGTTTTCTCCCCCTCAGGCCAATCCAGTATCGTGGTATAATGTGATGAAGCCTATTGTAACCTGGGAGTCCTCTCTTTCTCTCTCTCTCTCTCTCTCTCTCTCTCTCTCTCTCTCTCTCTCTCTCTCTCTCTCGTTTCTCTCTCTCTCTCTCTTTCTTTCTTTCTCTCTCTCTCAAATTGTAATTGAGCATTTACCATAGTCTACATATTTGCCAGGGGCAAAGCATATAATGGTTGAATACTGGTTCTTGCCATCAATGAGTTTATAGGCTTGCAAGGTAGCTGGATGGTAAGCAGGTAATTATATGAGTACTTACATGGTTATATTGTGGTAACCACAAGAAGAGTTTCAAGGTGCAATGAAAGTGCATACATTGTGTGTGTGTGTGTGTTTGTGTGTGGAAATCTCCGTCGAGGACTAGGAGAATCTATCTTAATCTGACCTTGCTTACTTACCTTTTCACCTCACCTTGTACCTCCCTTACATCCTGCTCACTCCCTGTGAATCCAGATACAGTCTTTCTCTGAAGCTATTCCCGACCTTGGCCTTTGCACATTCTGTTCTCTGTCTGCCTCACCCTTCACCAGATCTTCACATGGCGGGTTTCTCTCCATTGGATCTAATCCCAAATGCCCAGCAAGGATTCTCTTGCCCACCCTACGCAGGAACATCCCTCCGTTACTCCCTCCAGCTTACTTCCTTGACCCAGGTGATATCAAGGTTACCACACACAGGCCACAGTTTGAGTAGCAAGAGTCTAAGGAATTTCCTTTCTTGGATCAGAAGAGGAGAAAGTGTGAGGTTGGTATTCCCACCAATGGTCGCTATGATTTCAAGGAATGACACTGGGTGCTCACGCTGTGGGTTCTGTGGGAAATAGCTCTGTCAGTCTCCCGTTGAGAAAAAAGAAACATCCCTACACTTGCACCAAATGCTGAGCCAAGAGCTTTCCTTGGACCATTTCATTGAATCCTTAGACCATGTCTCACTCACAGAGGAAAACCTAAAGCTTGGAGAGTTTCAAGAATTTGCTTGTGGTCTCACAGCAAGGAAGTGCTGAGCATGGATATGGTTTCTGATTTGTTTGATGCTAGAACTTCTCTCTTTCTACCATAGCCCACAGTTTCCTTTGAGGTTGTATTTTAATGCTGCCTTTTCTCATAAAATTCAAATTGATAAAAGATGATATTCTGGGACACAAACAGCAGAAATCTAGATAGCATCTCCCTGCAGTTTACCAAGCACTTTCCCATCTGTGGCCTCATCATCAGGACAGTCTGTGGGAGGTGGGCTGGGCCAATGGGATGGGGATTCCCATTCAAATCTCAGCTGGTGCTTTGAGGAAGTCACTAAGCCCATCCAGTCTCCAATCTTTCACCTATAACATGGACTTGCCAATACCCATATACCCATTTAAGATATGCAAATATGAAATGGAAATGCAGGACTATCATCAGGCACAGAGTAAGCTCCACATGAGTATTGATTACCATGAACTCTACAGTTAATGCTTATCATTACAGTTAATTATTATTATCAATTCTACAGTCATTAGCAGAATCCCTTCATCAATGCATTGGAATGGGAGGACCCCAGGGCTATGGGTCGATGGAAAGTGAGTCAGTCATAGCCACAGACACCTGGACCTCACACACCAAGTGGTAGGATGGCTCGGTTCTCACTTCCCCTTGGTTTCAAGGTGCCAGCGCTTGGAATGAGGCAGCACACAAATGAATTGTGATCCTCTTGTGTAACTTCTGTAAGACTCTGATTATTTCTGTGGTAGTATCAGACAGATACTACCACAATCTGTCTAACTCAACTCTGCAGCAAAAGGGCGATTCATTCTCATCTTTCTCATCTGAATCATAGGCACCCAGGGTTTAACCTGACATGGTATCAGGAGAAGCAGGGATGATTTATACAGACATCAGCAACATAACTGTCTCCATGACCTGGCATGTCACACAACGCTTTTCATTTGTCAAACAAATTAATCTGGATGTGTCATTTAAACACAACAGCGACGCTCACTCATAGAGTGGAGAATGGGCAGGATGGGGGAGAAGTCCATTCTTCGGGCCGGAAGAGGGATCCTTGCCAAGTTTCACTCCATGCCTGATTTTTCTCAGTCTATTTTTGTTTTTTGATTGTTAAAGGATGTGTATTATTTTGTCACCCCTTAAAATGTAGAAGCCTGGAATTGGGACATCCATTCCTGAAAAAAATCACAGAGGATATTAAAAATCATAGAGGATATTAAAAATAAGTAAACATTTCTGTGCTTTTCCCTTTTAGTTACCATTCGGTTCATACAAGTTTACCTCATTTAGTTTAAAAAGAGAATTCTTATTCTGTAGCACAATTGAAAATGGAATATGACTTGTTAATATTTTACTTGGTCTGTGTTGAGTGGTTTTTAATTTTGTCTTGTTTCTTTTTTCTTACTTAAAAAAATAGAGAACAGTAACATTGTGCATGAGTTCTTCAACCAAAATGAACCAATTCATAATATTTTTATGATATATCATATTTTTATAAATGAAGTTTAAATGTTTAATTATTTTTGAATATTCTAAAACATAAGGCTTTTAACATAAAATATGGAGTCCTGGATTGAAAAGGCTGGCAAAAACTGGGCTTGCATTTGTGTGTGGTAACATTCACCTGGAACTGAGCAAACTGTTCCATTCAAAAGATTTAAATCCTCCAGTTTGCCACAGTCTCCATCACTCCCTATTGCCTATTACATGCAGCTTGACTATCTGACCCTTGTAGGTAGATGGGTCTCTCATTTTTTTCTGTGATCTTCTTTCTCCCTCTCCGTCTCCCGGATGGGTCCTGTGATCTCTTAATTTCGCTGATCTGCTCCCACTTCTTCCTCTCAAGCTTTCACCAAGATGTCAATTTTAAAGTCCCACCCTTTTTTTTTTTTTTTTTTGCCTAACTGGGCTTGGAGATGGGTGGAAATTGGAGATTCTTCAAGTACTGTGTTAGAGAGAAGGCAAAGGAGAGGACTTCTCCAGTTCAGCTTTGGTAAGCAACTTTAAGACAAAGCTTTTTCCTGGTAATGACTAACCATCCCTTAACATAATTCTACTTTAGCATAACTCTAACCGAGTCTCTGCCTTTTTTCCACCTTTCCCAATCCACACCTTCTTAACTTACTAGTAGTTCGAAGAAGACCAGGATCTCAGAACAACAGTGGGTAGAAATTCATTTACTGGGAATGGAATGAGGTGGGGGGAAATCTCCGTCAGTTCACAGTATAAACTTTGGAAAATATAAAAAATATTACAAAGTAACATAAATTATTCTTAAACAGCACAAAACATTGGGCACTCCAGTATATTTCTTCCAGCATGTTTGTATTTCTTTCCTCTACATACTTCAGACTAATGAAAATACAGTTTTGCATTTTCATTATTTTGCTTGTCATTGTTGAATAAGTATTTCCCGGCGATATTAAAAATGCTCATAAACATCACTTTAATGACTGCACAACAGTCCATCACATTGATGTGCCTTCATTTGTTTAACTGGTGCCATATTACTGGACACTTGCGTTGTTCCTGTTCTCTATATTGTAAATAATATTGCACAAAAACCTGTCTGCATCTCAGAATATTCCCTTATGATCGTTCCTATCAGGAGGATTTTGGGGTTAAAGGGTTGGACATTGTTAAGGTTCTTGTTAGCTTTGCCAAATTGAAGCTTATCTTTTGGTATTTGTGGGTAGTGTCTTAGTTGCAAAGATATTGTGATGTTTTGGTGCAATTCTCCAAGGGTCTAGAATGTAAGAGTGATGAAGAGGGACATGGACATTAGGATAAGGGATGAGGGATGTTTGAACATTGCTTAAATGAAAAGTGCAGCCAGGTTCCGCGGACATCCACAGAAGTGCATTTCATTCCTGGCTAAATGATTTCCTGAAATTGGCTTCTTGTCAATTTCCTCCGCTGCAGCAGTGTTAGCCAAAGAGGGCATGTCAGATCATTTTTGAAGTAATTCTATTTTTTTTTTGCCCGAATCTTGACATAAAGTTCTTTCTCCCTCCCTTTTCCCCCTCCCTCCTTCCATTCTTCTTCCTTTCTCTTCTATATCTGCTTCCAGTAATTACCATGTGTTGAATGCCTACAATGGGCCACGCATTGTGCATGGCTCTTTGCATAACTATTCATTCAACCCTCTCCGCAACAGTGCCAGGTGGTCATCACCATCCCATTTTTATTAATCCTCACCAGAGGATATTTTTTCCATCGATTCTTTTTTTTCCCCTCCATTTTTTAATTAAGGTATTACATGTGTACAAATCTTCCCATTACCCCCCCCACCCCCACCCCACTCCCATACATGCCCTCAACCCCCAATGTTTTGCATCCATTGGTTATGCTTATATGCATGCATACAGGTCCTTTGGTTGATCTCTTATCTCCCCCACCTCTCCCTAACCTTCCCATTGTAATTTGACAGTCTGTTTGATGCTTTACTGCCTCTGTATCTATCTTTTAGTTCATCAGTTTAAAATGTTCTTTATTATCCACAAATGAGTGAGATCATGTGGTATTTTTCTTTCATTGACTGACTTATTTCACTTAGCATAATGCTTTCCAGTTCCATCCAGGTTGCTGCAATTCTTTAGAGAGAGTGGAAGGGAGGGGGAAACATCGATGTGAGAGAGACACATTGATTGGTTGCCTAGGGCACGTGCCCTGACCGGAGGCCTGGGATCAAGCCTGCAACCCGGGTATGTGCCCTTGACCAGAATTGAACCTGGGACCCTACAGTCCAAGGGCCAATGCTCTAATCATTGAGCAAAACCAGCTAGGGCAATCACCATCCCACTTTCACGAGGTAGGAAGCTGAAGCTTAGAGAGAGCTATCCAGCGAGCAGAACACTCCTGGCAGAAATGGAATACATTTTTGTCCCAAGCCCATGCTGGTCCACCAAGCCTACCAACAAGGCAACTCGCTGACTCAGTCTGCATTGGATTAACTGGTGGGGAACTGCCCCTGGTGCCTGGTCTATCAGTAATGCTGTTACCCATGGGCCTGCCAGAGGGGATCCCATCTGATCTCCTTGAAAATAGAGGCTGGGCATTATAATTTCTATAGTTTCATTACCCATAATAGGATATTTATATATATATCTCCTGCTGAAGTACCTCAAAGTCTCACTCATATGCCTTTTTGAGACTCTTGGTTTTTTTGTCTCCATAAAGTCTAAAGTTTCCTGCTCATCAAGGTGCATGGCAGCTTCTGGAAGTTTTCAATCCTTTGTCACCAACACTAGGAAGATTAAAGACCCATGCTTGGTGTGAGCATAGGAACATGACAATGATAACCACATCTCAGTTCTCATGCATTACAGCATTCACTTTCCCTTAAAAACAAAAGACTGCATAGTGGGTTGGCATTTGCAAATACACACAAAAGCGCCCTCTTCAGAAAGTATGCAGCAGTCAGTGATGGGTGAAGGGATTTTACAAGTGCTTTTCATTTTCCTCTTAGGTCTCCCTGCTTGAGAAGAGCGGACTCCGGAAGAAAGATGGTGGAGCTAATGGAATCTGGTAGGTCACACCTGTACCTGATAAATGTAGTTGAAATTGAGTGAGTCCAGGTTTAGATCTAGGCGTTGTCACTTCACAGTGATGTGTCCCTTGGAAAATTTCCTAATTTTTTGAGACTTAGTTTCCTCACCTCTAAAATGTGGGTAATAATTCATATCTTGAATTATTGCAATAGGATTTGATATAATGAAGGCAATTTATTTAGCAGAGGGTCTGGCATTAACTATAGATATTGGTTCTATCTATCTATCTATCTATTATCTATCTATCTATCTATCTATCTATCTATCTATCTATCTATCTCTGTGTCTGTTTTACAACATTCTCTTGGCTGGGTTTACCTCCAGTATTTACTCTCTACTTAGTGGAATTTTCTGCAGAGGGAGAGATATTATCTGTCTTTATGTGTTAAAACTACACATACTTACCTCATGCCATTTCTCCTGCTGACACATTCTTATATAATGTAGAGACAAATGACAAATAAACAATAGTTAGCTAATATAATATGAGCTGATGATGTTATGGAACAAAAACCAAGGTGAGAGAGGAATCCAAGATGGTGGCGTAGGTAAACACCTAAACTGCTGCCTCGCACAACAATTTAAACTGCAACTAAAAGACAAAACGTCTATCACCCAGAACCACGGGAAAGCTGGCTGAGTGGAAGTTCTACAACTAGAAGGAAAGAGAAAAGAGCACTGAGATGTGCACAAGCACTGAAAAGCTGAGGTACGGAGGTGCGGGATCTGGGCTGGCAGCAGGCGTTGCTTTTTTCAACCCAAAGGGGAGACAAGCCCCTGATTACTCTGAAATACAGTTTCTGGGGAGACGCGGGGGACCCAAACACCTATGGGGAGAAGCTGGATTGTCTGCTACCGGGTGGGAAAGTGAGGGGGGCCTGCTTGTAGAGCTGTGCACAGGAATAATTGTTTATCTGCGCTGGGGCATGGGACTGGACGCAGTCGGAGACACAGAGCTGGCTAACTAGCAGCCATTGCTGTCTGCCATGCCCTAGCCTAGTGACGCCCTGAGACCCCACCCCACACAACCTACAAACCCACCGAACCTCCAAGCAGCGGCTTTTGCATATGAATGGACTGCAGCTTAACCTAACAAACTTGCAGCCGGGATCAGACAGCTCCAAAACCTCCAAACCCCAAGCAAAGAGGAGAAAACTGTAGCTCTCGCTGTAGCTCCTGCTGGGTGGACTCAGACAATAGCTGACCTGCACCCCATTGGAGATCCAGAAGCCAGTATACCTAGTGGTCAGTGTGAGAAACCAGATTTCAACTCCTCACATCCATAAGTGACACATTCAAGAGGCAGACTCAGCGAGCACCAAAGCCTCACTGAAACAAGTCCTGCACCATAAGCATGTCTCCAGCACAGCAGTTCTTATAGACACAGCGAATCCTCACAGCCGATTGGCCTGGAGGTCAATTCCTCCCAGCGTACCAACAACAATTAAGGCTTAACTACACCAAGACTTTGCACTCAGCCCACAAAGGGGTGTACCAAGAGCGTCCACATCAGGTGATTGGGGAGGCTGAGCTACTGCCCCCTATAGGTCACCTACCACACAAAGCCACTCCATCATCACAGGGAAGCAGCCAAAATGTGGAAACAAAGAAACATGTCACAAATGAAAGAAACGGAGGAAAGCAAACTACTGGACGACATAGAGTTCAGAACCACATTTATAAGGTTACTCAAGAATCTTCTAAAAACCGCTGAGAAACTTGATGACACTTCTGAGGAGCTTAGTGAGTCCTTCAAGGACCTTAATGAGAATGCCAAAAAAATGGAAAAGGACCAGTCAGAAATGAAACATACACTGTCTAAAATAAAGAATATACAGAAACTCAACCGTAGATCAACGTACCCCAAGAATCAAACCAAAGATCTGAAATATGAGGAAACAAAAAACACCCAACCAGAAAAACAAAAAGAAAAAAGAATCCAAAAATATGAAGATAGTGTAAGGAGCCTCTGGGCCAACTTTAAGCGTACCAACATCCAAATTTTTGGGGTGCCAGAAGAAGAGAGAGAGCAAAATACTGAAAACCTATTAGAAGAAATAATGACAGAAAACTTTCCCTACCTGGTGAAAGAAATAGATGTACAAGTCCAGGAAGCGCACAGAACCCCAAACAAAAGGAATCCAAAGAGGACCACACCAAGACACATCATAATTAAAATGCCAAGGGCAAAAGACAAAGAGAGAATCTTGAAAGCAGCAAGAGAAAAACGGTTAGTTACCTACAAGGGAGTACCCATACGACCGTCAGCTGATTTCTCAATAGAAACTATGCAGGCCAGAAGGGAGTGGCAAGAAATATTCAAAGTGATGAACAGCAAGAACCTACAACCAAGATTACTCTACCCAGCAAAGCTATCATTCAGAGTTGAAGGTCAGATAAAGAGCTTCACAGACAAGAAAAAGCTAAAGGAGTTCATCGCCACCAAACCAGGATTACATGAAATGCTGAAGGGTATTCTTTAAGAAGAGGAGGAAGAAGAAAAAGGTAAAGATAAAAATTATGAACAACAAAATGACACCAAATACATACCTACCAACAAGTGAATCTAAAAATCAAGTGAATAAAAATCTGAAGGGAGAATCCAAGATGGTGGCATAGGTAAACACCTAAACTGCTGCCTCGCGCAACAATTTCAAAAATTCAACTAAAAGACAAAACGTCTATCACCCAGAACCACAGGAAAGCTGGCTGAGTGGAAGTTCTACAACTAGAAGGAAAGAGAAAAGAGCATTGAGACGTGCACGAACACTGAAAAGCTGAGGTACGGAGGTGCGTGATCCGGGCTGGCGGCAGGCATTGCTTTTTTCAACCCGAAGGGAGACAAGCCCCCGATTACTCTGAAATCCAGTCTCTGGAGAGATACGGGGGACCCAAACCCCTACGGGGAGAAGCTGGACTGTCTGCCAGTGAGGGTGGCTTGCTTGCAGAGCTGCGCGCAGGAATAATTGTTTACGGCACTGGGGAACGGGACTCCGGGACACCATCAGGGACACAGAGCCGGCTAACTAGCAGCCATTGCTGTTGGCCACGCCCTAGCCTAGTGACACCCTGAGACCCCGCTCTGCACAACCTACAAACCCACCCAAGCTCCAAGCAGCGTATTTAGCATAAGAAAGCCCTGCCCTATTGCAGCTTAACCTAGCAAACTTGCAGCCTGGGTCAGACAGCTCCAAAACCTCCAAACCCCAAGCAAAGAGGAGAAAACTGCAGCTCTCACTGTAGCTCCTGCTGGGTGGCCTCAGACAGTAGCTGACCTGCACCCCATTGGAGATCCAGAAGCCAGTGTACCTAGTGGTCAGAGTGAGACACCAGATTTCAACTCCTCACATCCATAAGTGACACATTCAAAGGCAGACTCAGTGAGCACCAAAGCCCCACTGAAACAAGTCCTGCCCCATAAGTGTGTCTTTAGCGCAGCAGTTCTTCCATTATAGACACAGTGAGTGCTCACAGCTAATTGGCCTGGAGGTCAATTCCTCCCAGTATACCAACAGCAATTAAGGCTTAACTGCACCAAGTCTTTGCACTCAGCCCACAAAGGGGTGTACCAAGAGCGTCCACATCAGGTGATTGGGGAGGCTGAGCTACTGCCCCCTATAGGTCACCTACAACACAAAGCTACTCCATCAACACAGGGAAGCAGCCAAAATGTGGAGACAAAGAAACATGTCACAAATGAAAGAAACGGAGGAAAGCAAACTACTGGATGACATAGAGTTCAGAACCACATTTATAAGGTTACTCAAGAATCTTCTAAAAACCGCTGAGAAACTTGATGAGACCTTCAAGGAGCTTAATTAGAATGCCAAAAAAATGGAAAAGGATCAGTCAGAAATGAAGCATACACTGTCTGAAATAAGGAATATACAGAAACTCAACTGTAGATCAACGTACCCCAAGAATCAAACCAAAGATCTGAAATATGTGGAAACAAAAAACATCTAACCAGAAAAACAAAAAGAAAAAAGAATCCAAAAATATGAAGATAGTGTAAGGAGCCTCTGGGACAACTTTAAGCGAACCAACATCCGAATTTTTGGGGTGCCAGAAGAAGGGAGAGAGCAAAATATTGAAAACCTATTAGAAGAAATAATGACAGAAAACTTTCCCTACCTGGTGAAAGAAATAGACGTACAAGTCCAGGAAGCACACAGAACCCCATACAAGAGGAATCCAAAGAGGACCACACCAAGACACATCATAATTAAAATGCCAAGGGCAAAAGACAAAGAGAGAGTATTAAAAGCAGCAAGACAAAAACAGTTAATTACCTACAAGGGAGTACCCATACGACTGTCAGCTGATTTCTCAATAGAAACTATGCAGGCCAGAAGGGAATGGCAAGAAATATTCAAAGTGATGAACAGCAAGTACCTACAGCCAAGATTAGTCTACCCAGCAAAGCTATCATTCAGAGTTGAAGGTCAGATAAAGAGCTTCACAGACAAGAAAAACCTAAAGGAGTTCATCACCACCAAACCAGGATTACATGAAATGCTGAAGGGTATTCTTTAAGAAGAGGAGGAAGAAGAAAAAGGTAAAGATAAAAATTATGAACAACAAAATGACATCAAATAGATATCTACCAACAAGTGAATCTAAAAATCAAGTGAATAAAAAATCTGAAGAACAGAATGGACTGGTGAATATAATAGAATCAGGGACATAGAAAGGGAGTGGACTGACGATTCTCAGGGGAAGCAGGTGTGAGGGGTGCGGGAAGAGAGTGGACAAAAATCTTACTCCTATGGATGAAGACAGTGGCAGGGGGTAAGGGCATGGGGTGGGGTGGGGAATCAGGTGGAGGGGAGCTATGGGGGGAAAAAAAGAGGAACACCTGTAATAATCTGAACAATAAAGATTTATTTAAAAAAAAAACCGAGGTGAAGGGATAAAGGAGACGAGGGTATATTTTAGGTAGCGTGGCCAGGGAAGGCTTCTCAGAGGAGTTGGCATTTGAGCAAAGGCTTGTATGCAATGAGGGAGCGAGTCATGCAGATGTTTGCCTCAAGTGTGTCTCATGCTGATGGGACAGTAAGCACAGAGGTGCTGAGGCAGATGTGGAGTTGGCGGGTTCCAGAAGTATCCAGGAGGTGAAGTAGGCTGAAGCGAAGTGAATAACACAAGATGCTGTAGGCAAGGAAGGCAGGAGCCACCTCAGTTAGAACCTTGTAGGAGGTGGTAGGGACTTAATCTGAATGTGAGACTGAGCCAGTAGAGGGCTTTGGGCAGGGAGGGATGTGGTTGGACTCTCTGTACAAATAGCACACGAGCTGCTGAGTGGATGGAGGGAGCCCTGTGGAAACATGGAGGCCAAACTGAGGCTCTGACAATGGTCCAGGCATAAAATGATGGTGGCTCGCACCAGTGTTTCAATGGTGATGGTAAGAAGTGGTCAGGTTGGGCATGTGGTTTGTGTTGCTTTGTGTAAATGTGTGTATGTGAGTCTTATGCAGTGGTTTGCTGCAGCTGCTATAGCTAGTGTTGGAGTGTGTGTGTGTGTGTGTGTGTGTGTGTGTGTGTGTGTAAAAGGGGGAAATAAATGTGGCTAGACTCAGAATCATGTCACAGGAGAAGCTAGGGAAGCTAGCTTCAGCCAGAGCTAGAGTCATCTAGTTAGACTTCACATTCATGAATCAAAAAAAAAAAAAATGAAGAAATTCATCAAACCGTGTCTTCCCGAAATGCAGTATAAATTCAGCAAATGGATAAGCGGATGCTACTTCTGTCCCTATTCAACACGAGAACAATTACAGCTAAACACCTTGGAGAAAGCATCCAGTCTCCAAGTTTGCTAATTCCATTTCGAAAATAGCTCTAACGCCTTCACTTGCTCAAGGAGGGGATAATTAACACTAATGAAGTGAATGTAGGGCTGTGCCTCAGAGGCAGGCAGGGAATCCGACCAGGTTACGGATGCTCTGGCTCCTTTGAAGGGAATTGTTGAGCTACCCTTCTTCATTTGTATTCATGATGATAAGGAGCCATTTTCCTTAGGTTGGTAAACATTTCAGAGGAGCCATCCACATATTACGTTTTAGAATTTAGAATTCTTCATTCTATTTAAAGAGCTCCCAGATTTTCCCTGCTGGTCACAAATGACTAAGCATAAGCCATTATACGTCTTCTATTCTTATTCTGAATAATGAATTTAGGAGATGAGAAGCTAGAGAAGGAGGGATGAGAGGGAGGGAGGAAGAAAGAAACTAATTTATGTCTTTATGGAATAAATATTTATTGAGCACTCATGACATAGGTCCTATTGCATGCCAGGTTGTATCCAAGATACTGAGGAAACATAAACAAAGTAGACAGTGTCTCTCTTCTCATGCACTTACATTCTAGTTAGGAACAAAAACAGAAAAAATATGAGTTGGTGATAAGTATATGCAAGAATATAAGTAAGGAGTGGGTCAGATGGAGCTGTGTGGTCAGGGAAGGTTATGACTTCGTGGCTGAGCTTCAATGAGAGGAAGGAAACAGACACCTAATAACTAAAGGGGGAGCATCTGATTCTAAAGGAAAGGTGAACACAAAGACCCGGTGGAGCAAAGGGATACAGGTGTGTGAGCAAGGAGGCCATGTGGCCAGTTCAGTGAGTGAGCACAGGAGTGGATGGGATGAAGCCGGGTTTTGGAAGGGGAAGGAGTTTAGGTTTTATTATACTGGTGAAGGGAGACAGTTGGAATCTTTCTGATGGGGGAATAACAAGATCTGTTTTGTTTTCAAAATCTCCTTTCAAGATTATGTGGAGAATAGACAGTGGAGGGGCAAGAGTAAAGCAGGAAGACAGCAAGGAGACTGTAGCAGTTGCCCTGTTGAGAGATGAAGGTGGTGGAGGAGATGAAGAGAAGTGAGGAGTCAGTCACTGGCTTGAAGTGAAGTTGGCATAGAAAAAACCTAAGTATCTGTCCGTGGATGAATGGATAAAGAAGATATCCATGGATATCCTCTAACACACACACACACACACACACACACACACACACACACACACACACACAGAAATATTATTCAGCCATGCGAAAGAAGGAAATCCTGACATTTGTGACAACATGGATGGCTCTTGAGGACATTGTGCTAAGTGAGATAAGTCACACATAAACAGACAAATACTGTGTGATCCCACTTATATGTGAAATCTGAAAAAGCTGAATGAGTAAAACAGAGAGTAGATGGGTGGCTAGCAGGGGCTGGGTGTGGGAAAACAGGAGAGGTGTTGTTTAAGGGCATGGGCTTGCAGTCAGTAGCTAAGTAAGTCCTGGAGACCTAATGCATAGCAAAGTGATTACAGACAGCAATACTCTATTGTAATCATCAAACTTGCTAAGAAATGAGATCTTAATTATTCCTAGCATAAAAAGAAATTATAATTATATGATGCAATAGAGGTGTTAGCTAACGCTACAATGGCAATCATATTGTGATAAATGAATATATCAAATCAACACGTTGTGCACCTTAAACTTACACAATGTTATATGTCATATATAATCCAATAAAAAAGGTGGGGTTGCCATGTTTTGCTGATGAGAAAAAGAAAAATCAAGTTGGCTTGTAAATTTTTGGCTCATGAGAATTGGAGGTGCCATGTATGATGCTGGGGACAGCAGGGAGAAGAGCACATGGGCGGGGGGGGAGGAGGGGTAGAATTCCCCAGTGTGGGTTTGGCTGTCTTAAGACTGAGATGCCAAGTACACATTCAAGTGGAAAAGTTGAAACAGAGAATGATGATGAGTCAGACTAGTAGAGATTAAGGGAGCAGAGAGGAAGGAAGATAACGAGGTGAAGGTGAAGATGCTAACCGTCTCCAATATTTTTCCTGTGGCATCTGGGACATTTACCCCCTGTCTTCATGCTGCAGGGCCCAGGGTAGAGATTTACACTATCCCCTCAAATGAGTGTCTTTATTCTCCTAAAAAGACCCTCTATTTTCTTTCAATTGATTTCTAGTGTGAAGCATGGCTATCATACCCTACAAATCTGAGTTCAAATCTGAAAATTGCCACTTCTTAGATGTGAAATATTGGGTTAGTAATACAACCTGTCTGAGCCTCAGTTTCCTCATCTATAAAATGGGAATAATAAGACCTACCTTCTAGGGTTATTGAGATGACAAAAGCTTTATTGAGCATTTATCACACTATATCTATTATTTCATTTGACCCACAACACAGACCTACAGGGTAATGATATTGTTGCCCCCACTCTGCAGATGAGGAAGCCAAGGCTCAGAGAAGTTACATGATTGACGCAAGGCTCCGCAGCTAGAAACTAGGAGAGAGGAAGTGACTTTGTTTATATCAGTGTGTCCGAGATGGTATTCAAACAGGGCCATCATTCCTTCCTTTTTGCATAGCACCTGACACATAGAAAGGGTTCCAAAAGAGAGAGCTGCTTGGTTTTCATTGCCTTTGTGTCAGATTGTGAAGTCCATTTACCAGTTTGCTTTCCCATCTGACTCAGTAGTTCCTTAAGGGCAGGGGTTGTGACTTATTCAAGGCTGTGTCACCCGTGCCGTGCACAGAACGTTGCACTCAGCAGGTGCACAGTAGATGTGGCTTAAATGGAAAATGTGACAGTAGGGTACCCAACTAGAGTTTCTATATCAATGAGCAGTGCTTCCGATGAAGCGGACATCCTCTGTGCTTGAGACAAGAATAAGCTTACAGTCTACAGGAAGGGAGGTGGACAACAGAACAGATATCTCGGCAAGTTCTTCCACCCCAGGTGTGTCTCTTCAAAACAGGAATTAAAACAATAAGTTGTGTTTGGCATCAGCCAAGTGCCCACACAAGTGCTAAACATAGCATAAGGGAGGGAAAGATTCCACGAGGCGGAACCGGAGACTTCTAATTCATTCTGCTTCCTGCATGCGAGACAGTGAGTGTGTCATGGGCAGGACAATTAAATTGAAATATGGCCCAGCTAAGCATAAGAGCTATTCTTAATGGGAAGGTCAAGAAACCCAAAGGCAAACTTTTCAGGGAGGTAGGTGGAATGAGGCCCTTGAGGTGAGGTCTAATTATCTTGGCCGTGTCAATTTCAGAGCTGGGGGCTGGCCTAAAAAAATCCCAAACCTCCAGGCTCTGGTGAGATGGTTACTTAATAATCAGGGAAATAATCAGCAGAGGATTATATTAGCTTTGCAGTCAGTATATGCTCCTTAGATTGCACATCCTTTCAGAAAAAGATTATGGATTGTGTCTGTCTGCAGCCCTTACTTTGGAATGTGAATGCCCATGAGGATTGTGCTAGTTGTGGGGATCTATGGGCAGGGAGAGGGCGGAGCTATGGCTGTCTCCCTTTCCTTCCAGCACTTCAGAAGGGAAGCTGATTGTCCTGAGGCAGAAAGGAGAGCTTGGAAATGCCAGGAGCAGGGCATCACCTTTAACAACATCTCCTGGTACTTAGAGATGTGGAAGCACAGAGCTGGTCCAGGGAGGGGGTGGGGGATATAAAGCTCTAGCGTTGCACCTGCTCCTGAGAGTGAAAGGGCAAAATGTCCCCGAGGGCCCTCGGGGGAATCTTAGCCACTTCCTGTGCTATGAATCTCAAACGCCTAGGTTTGCCTCTTGCCTCTCCTTCTCCATCCCAGTGAACCCCCGCGGGATGAATGTGGGAGTGCGGGAATGGGGACCATCTCAGAGGATGCCTTGGGGGACCCCAAATCCATTTACCTGGATTCTAAACTTCTATTGCTGCCTCTTTCCTCTCTCTCCCATCTCAAACCATCAACACACCAACTTAAAACTATTTTATGATATGATAGACTTTTATAATAGTAAATCAGGGGTTTTAGAATCTGGTTCAAGTTCCCAAGCACTTGAACTTGAGAAACTTGAAATGGATGTTCACATTGTGCTTGACTGCTTCTAGGGAAATATTCTCAACTAAGGATGCTGTTTGCTTTCTAGGGGACATTTGGCAACATCTGGAGACATTTTCGGTTGTCATGACTCGAGGAGGAATACTGCTGTCATCTAGCAGCTAGAGACCAGGGATGCCATTAAACACCTCAGGGCACACTCCCCTACAAAGAACCATCTGGCCCAAATGTCAGTAGTGCCAAGGTTAGAAACCCTCCTTATAAGGAGGAAGTTCACCACCAATCCCAGCACCATCACTGTCCCCTCTACTCTCAGGTTACTCTGGTTAGTGAAAGAAAGGCACATGCATAAGAGGCAAGTGGCTTTGCTACAAAACTACTTGGAGAAAATCAAGATTACTCAATTCTGGGTATTGGCAATGGGATTTAAAAAATGCCTACCAGTGCCGCTTGGCTCAGTGGATAGAGTATCAGCCTGCAGACTGAAGGGTTCCAGGTTTGATTCCAGCCCAGGACACATGCCCCGTTGTGGGCTCAATCTCCAGTAGGGAGCATGCAGGAAGCAGCCAATCAATGATTCTCTCTCTCATCACTGATGTTTCTCTCTCTCCCTTTCCCTTCCTCTCTGAATCAATAAAAATATATTTAAAAAATAATAATCTTATATAATAAAAACCTAATATGGAAATCGACTGAAGGTGGAATGACCAGTCTCTATGACATGCACTGACCACCAGGGGGTAGTTGCGCAATGCAGGAGCTGTCCCCTGGTGGTCAGTGTGCTCCCACAGGGGGAGTGCTGCTCAGCCAGAAGCCAGGCTTATTGTAATGGTGGGAGCCTCTCCCACCTCTGCGGCAGCACTAAGGACCCCTTGGGGGATGTCTGCCAAGGGGTCTCGTACTGCGAGAGGGCACAGGCTGGGCTGAGGGACCCTCCCCTCCCCAGTGCACAAATGTCGTGCACTGTGTCTCTAGTAAAATAAATAAAAAAGAAATGTCTACCAGTGATACAATAGGTTGGAACAAGGTCGCCCAAAGCTATTTCCAAGTCAAGTATACAAATTACCTGGGATCCGTGGGAACACAGTTCGTTCTAAGAATTGGAAACCAATATCTAAAATCTGATGTGCAGTAGATACTCGAATAAAAAAGCAGACACACAAAAATGCAGCCTTTCCTAAGGATGCACAATGAAATGAATACAAAATGACACACATATCATTGAGAATCAGGATATGCAGGTGGGGGGGGGGAGGGCTAATGAGCAGGAGATGGCAAATGGAAATGAGTTGTACGGTAGCCATGAATGCTGATTTATTATATGTTAAACATCCCTGACATTCTTTCATTCTCTCTCTCAGACACCGTTGTTGTGTTTTGGTGAGTGTAAACATTTATTAGTAGCAGGATGAGATTTCCCCCTCTATTCTTGATGGGGAGGCCATCTTTGGAAAGACAGAATAAAAAGACTGAGGTTTCATTAGCATAATAGTGACAACTACATTTTGCTCAGGAAGAAAGTCAGTAGTAACAAGAGAAAGGTGTGTTCTGAAAAATAGTATTCTACAAATTATTATTTTTTCTTAAAAAGAAGGGGTTCTTTGCTTATAGATCAATGCTCTCCAAACTCTAATGCACCCATTAGAATTTTGGAGCATTCTACAATATATACGATTATTTATAAATTGCAAACATGTATTTCTGTATTAATATATTATGCACCTTATAAAACAGGTACAGAGCAAGAAATTAAAAAGAAAATGATAGGTAAGTATTTTCTTTATGAATTGTCCTGCTCAATACTAGTAAGTTGTTTTGCCCAACCTCAAACACTAGCATGGATGCTCACCTCTGGATCAAAATAGTTAACATATATATTGCACTTACTGCATACTAGGCATTGTTCTCAGACTTTATATGTATATTAGCTCATTTAACATTCATAATAACTCTACGAGGCAGGGACAATAGTCATTCCTACTTCACAGATAGAGAAATAGAGGCACAGAGAGGTTCAGCAACTTTTCAAAGGTCACACAACTAAAAAGTGGAAGATCAAGGATTCAAGTTCTCATCTGCTCTCACCAGAGGAATGTGAAAGGCTTGAAGCCTCTTCCTATGACAATGGAAGGAACCAGGCTGATGTTCAGAACCTGAGGGATTTAAGGAGTTTCTTCATGACAGAGCAAGTACCTGAGAGAAGAACAGTAACAACCAAGGGTATAAGGCTAAGGGGAGGAGAGAAAGATGGAGGCTAGAGAAGATTACCAGAGGATATCAGAGGCAGAATTAAAAGGCTATTTTTTCATTACTTTTTCTAAAATTTAACTGTTAATATATAAAAACATGATGGATTTTTGTACATTGATTTTGTATCCTGCAATTTTACTATATTTTCTTATTGTTCCTGATACTTTTTTGGTGGAACCTTTAGAGTTTTCTATATAAAGAATCATGTCATCTGCAGAACGTGACCATTTTACTTCTTTTAAAAAATGTTTATATTGATTCCAGAGAGAGGAAGACAGAGGAAGAGAGAGAGAGAAATATCAATGAGAGAAAAATATCCATCAGCTATCTCCTGCACACCCCCTATTGGGGTTTGAGCCCCAAACTCAGGCATGTACCTTTACTGGGAATTGAACCATGACCTCCTGGTGCCTGGGTCAATGCTCAACCACTGAGCAACACTGGCCAGGCTATTTTACGTTTTTATTTCCAATTTTGATGTATTTTATTTCTTTCTCTTGCCTGATTGCTCTGGCTAGGACTGCCAGTATTATCTTATATAATAAAAGCATAATATGCAAATTGACCGAACGGCCGAACAGTGGAATGACCATCCGGATGACCATCTGGGACCATGCTATGACATCCACTGGTGCCAGGCGGGTGCGATGTCATTGGTTGGGGGTCCAGCCATCGCCCCATGATCACCCCGCAGAGGGAGGCCCAGCCTACCAGCCAGTGGGGTGATCAATTGCGGGGCTCCACGATCGTCCCAAAGAGGCAGGCTCAAACCACCAACTGGTGGGCTGCGGCAGGTGAGCGGGGCCTTCCTCTGTGAGGGAAACCCGGGTCCCAGGTGCCAGAGGGAAGCCCGTGCTGGCAGCCGGGTGGAGGAAGGCTTACTCTTGCACAAATTTCGTGCATTGGGACTCTAGTGTTGAATAAGAGTGGTGAGAGTGGACCTCACTGTCTTGTTCCTGGTCCTAGAGGAAATGTTTTCAGTTTTTCACCATTGGATATAATATTAGGTGATAGTTTGTCACGTATGGCCTTTATTATGTTGAGGTACTTCTCTTCTCTACCTATTTTATTGAATGTTTTAATTATAAATGTATGTTGTATCTTGTCAAATGCTTTTTCTGCATCCACTGATATGATCGTATAATTTTTGTCTTTTATTTTGTTAATGTGGGGTATCACATTGATTGGTTTGCATTTGTTGAACCATCTTTGTGTCCCTCAGTGCATTAAAAATACCTAGGGATAAACTTAACAAAGGATGTGAAGGACCTATACACTAAAAACTACAAGACATTATTAAAAGAAATTAAAGAAGACACAAAGAAATGGAAAGATAGTCCATGTTCATGGATTGAAAGAATCAACATAGTTAAAATGGCCATATTTCCTAAAGCAATATATAGATTTAATGCAATCCCCTTCAAAATTCCAATGGCATTTTTAAAAGAAATAGAAAAAATAATCAGAAATGTATGGAACCACAAAAGACCATGAGTAGCTAAAGCAATTCTTAGAGAAAATAACAAAGCTGGTGGTGTCACACTCTCTGACATCAAATTATAGTACAAAGTGACAGTAATAAAAACAGCATGGTATCAGCAGAAAAACAGACACACAGACAAATGGAATAGAATTAAGAACACAGAAATGTATATGGGAAAATAACATACAATGGAGAAAAGAAAGCCTCTTCAATAAATGATGCTGGGAAAATGGAAAAGCCACATGCTAAAGAATGAAACTTGACTGCTATTTGTCACCATACCCAAAAATTAACTCAAAATGGATCAATGACCTAAATATAAGATCTGGAACAACAAATTACATAAAAGAAAACATAGATAATAATCTATAGTTCTTGGTCTTAGAGAGGATTTTATGAATTTTTCCTCAAAATCAAGGGAATTAAAAGAAAAAATAAATGAATGGAGCTATATAAACTAAAATACTTTTTGCACAGCAAAAACCCATCAACAAACAAAAAGGCAAACAACCGAATGGGAGAAGATATTTATAAATAACACATCCAATAAGGGGTTACTATCCCAAATATATAAATATACAACTCTCCCTGGCCAGTGTTGCTCAGTTGGTTAAACCTTGTCCTGTGCACCGAAAAGTTGCTGGTTCAATTCCCGGTCAGGACACATCAATATTTCTCTCTCTCTCTCCCTCTCCCTTCCTCTCTCTATAAAAATCAATAGAAATTATTTTTTAAAAACTCTCATACAACTTAACACCAAACAAACAATCCAATTAAAAATGGGCAGAGGACCTTAACAGACACTTTTCCCAGGAAGACATACAAACAGACAACAGATATGTGAAAAGATGTTCAACTTCACTAGCTATTATGGAAATGCAAATGAAAACTACAATGAGATATCACCTCACACCCATTAGAATGGCTGTTATTGACAAGACAAATAATAACAAATGTTGGAGAGGTTGTGAAGAAAAAGGAACTCTCATTCACTGCTGGTGGGAATGTAAACTAGTACAGTATGGAAAATAGTTTGGAGGGTCCTCAAAAAATTAAGACTAGAGTTACCATATGATTCAGAAACCCCTCTTCTGAGTGTCTACCCCGCAAAATTGAAAACATTTATAAAGATTTATGTACCCCTATGTTTATCGCAGCATTAATCATGATGGCCAAAATATGGAAACAACCAAAGTATCCTCCAACAGATGATTGAATAAAGAAGATGTGGCATCTATATACATTGGAATACTTACTCAGCCATAAGAAAAGATGAAATACTGCCATTTTCAACAGCATGGATAGATCTTGAGACTATCATGCTAAGCAAAGTAAGTCAGATAGAAAAAGTCAAGAACCACATGAGTTCACTCACATGTGGCTTATAAAACTGAAAGGAACAAATGAACAAAGAAGACAAACAAAAACTCATGGACACAGATAATAGTATGGTGGTTACCAGAGGGAAAGAGAGACTGGGGGGTGGGGTGGGAGGTAATAAGGAGTGAAGGGGGTCAAATATATGGTGATAGAGGGAGATTTGAATTTGGGTGGTAAACACACAATGTAATGTACAGATGATGTAGTATAGAATTGTACATTTAAAACCCATATAATTTCATTATTCAATGTCACCCAAATAAATTTAATTTACAAATTAAAAAAAACAACATACACACAGAAAGACATTTTGAAAGAAAATCAAGGGAATCTTTGCACCATTTACCATGCTTCATGAATGAATAAGATTGTGAGTTAGATTGTTTTCTTTCTGGTAACAACCTAGACCTTCCACCTCTTCTATGTGCTGGACAAGATGGAAGAATCACAATGATGAAGATTTTAATGAATTTTCTCACAACCTTGATACTCTGACCATTCTTTTTCTCACATGGTTTTAATGTTCTCTACTGCATCCTTACTAACATGGAGAATGCTAGAACCAACTGAAAGATACAGGTAGGAACACCATTCTGTATATAAATTCATACTTAAATTTTTTTCAATTACAATTGACAATCAATATTATTATATTTGATATATTAATTCCAGATGTACAGCATAGTCAGACAATTATATATTTTATGAAGTGATCCCTCTGATAATTCTGATACATAGTTATTACAATATTATTGACTATATTCCCTATGCTGTACTATATCCCCATGACTATTTCATAAGTACCAATTTGTACTTCTTAATCCCTTCATCTTTTCCACGTAGCATTTAAATCCTTCTCCCATCTTGCAATCCTCAACAAACACATACTTTGTATTCAGACTTTTACAGCTCTTTCTAGTTTCTTAAGCAGTCATATAGCTAGACTGATAGCAGGTAGGATCTAGGGCACCGTGTGGTATAATCCACTTCTCCTAAATGAGGAGCAGGGAGAGAACAAGGTACTTGATTGAGATCCTATGATGTAGCCAGTGCCTAGATCTCTGTCTGTCAGGCTCTTTTTCATGCTAACAGATGAGGTTTGAAAAACATCTCTTAGGTCAAGCATTTTGCAAGGGTGAACTCAGCTCAGGGCCAGTGGAAAGATAAATTTTTGTTTTCTCTTAAGCTATTGGGAAGCTTAAATCAGTGTGGATATACTGGTGGTCCCTATTATGGGCCGAATTGTGTCTCTGCAGAATTCCTGCCTAATCCCTGGTACCTTAGAATACATTTGGAGATGGGACCTTTGAAGAGATGAGGCCATTGGGGTAGGCCCTAATCTAATCTGACCGGTGTCCTTATAAGAAGAGAAATTTGGACTCACAGAGAGACATCAGAGATGCACACACAGAGGAAAGACCATGTGAGGACACAGCAGAAGGCAGGTGACTGCAAGCCAAGGAGAGAGACCTCACCAGAAACAACTCTGCTGACACCTTGATCTTGAATTTGTAGCTTCCAGGATTATGATAAAATCCATTTCTGATGTTTAATCCATACAGACTGCAGTGTTTTTTTTTTATTATAGCCCCAGCAGACTAATACAGTCTCCTTCCCTTCTCATAGTAATAATAGTAGTAGCTAAACTCTATCTTCAAATAAATTTCCCATGTAATTTCCATAAAAACTCTATGATGTAAATGTAATTACTAGCTTTTTTTTTTTTTAACACATGAAGAAGAAACTGAGGCTGATGGAAGTTAGGATGGAGCTGCACCTGTTAAGTTCCAAAGCCATGCTCTTCGTTATTCCTGGAGTTGCTGCTGTAATAACTGGGTGAGAATAGCTAGAAGCACTCAGATAGGGAGTTGATGCCCTATGTCACTTCCTGTCTCACAGGAAGTGGTGACAGCAATGGAGAGAAGCCAGAAGTTTGGGTCATCCATCTCATTACTGTCGACTTCTTCTTTTTGAATCTTTAGTCAATTAAAGAACTGTTTTTAGTTTCTACTGTATCCCAGCACCAAGCTGGGCACTTAGGGTTTCAGCAGTGAACACAACAGCAAGGCCGACCTTGCCCTCGTGGAGTTCATGGCCTAGGACAGTGGTCGGCAAACTCACTAGTCAACAGAGCCAAATATCAACAGTACAACGATTGAAATTTCTCTTGAGAGCCAAATTTTTTAAACTTAAACTTCTTTTAACGCCACTTCTTCAAAATAGACTCGCCCAGGCCGTGGTATTTTGTGGAAGAGCCACACTCAAGGGGACAAAGAGCTGCATGTGGTTCGCGAGCCGCAGTTTGCCGACCACTGGCCTAGGAGATGTCAGCCTCTCCCTCTGAATTCTGCACGTTCTTAATGATCTTCTCTCCTCTAACTCAGAAAAGGAAGAGAGACAGCAGGCCTGCTTCCTTCTGTGTTTCCTTTATTTCCATCTGACAGCCATCCTTCAAGTCTGACAGGGGAAATGGTTGTTCTTATCAGTGATACATTTATGAGTTTTGACTGTGAAATTCCCTAATTAGTTCTTTATAGACTTCGATTGGCATCTGAATTTGTGTGTTGAGTTACAAATGGGAGTTCGGATGAATTAATCGGTGCACATTCTGCTCCCTTTGGAGAGCTTGCACTTCGCGCTGCACACTGTCATTCTCTCTGCTCACCAACAACGTTTGCCTTGCAGTGACAGCATTCACCTGGCATCACTGCACCCCTGGGCCATCTCCTGAGCAATCTGGCCAGGGCTCCCAAACCATCTACCTCAGCACCCCAAAGGTTATTTCTTCTTCTTCTTTTTTTTAGGGATGAAAGTGGGGTTTGTTTTTTATTGTAAAAGAAAAAAATAACCGCTAAAAATATTAATGAAGGAAAGGAATACCAGTATTTCACACTCAGAACAGACACCAGGATACAAAATGACCCGTGTTTGACCCCAGTCCTGTCCCCTGTCCTCTAAGAGCAGATATGAGAAGGAGACAGTGTTGAAGCAAACAAGCAATTCTGCAAAACAAAGACTTCAAATCCCTACAAATATGATTAAAGTTTAAACTGAGACATATACCTATCAGGAGCCTGATGTGGTTAAACAAATGCAAAAAAGGAGCTATAGTGAACCTCTGTCCAGAAGAGAGGAAGTGAGAGAGAGGAAGTGAGAGAGAGGAATGGAGGGAGAGGATGAGGGAGGGAGAGAGAGGGTTGTAGAGAGAGAGAGAGATAGGGGAATAGTTTAAAGGAAGAGACACAGTGAGATATGAGAGAGCCTGAAAAAAAGACTTAAAGAAATATACAGAAAAGGACTGAGATAAATGATACACGCACACAGAAAAATGGAGAGAGGTGGAGAGAGAGACATACAGAGAGAGGGCTTTTGCATAGCCCTTCATGTAAGGTGAAATTATCTGGAACAGCAATAGCTTTTATTGTGTGATTATCAGGTGCCAAACACTGATAGGCATTGTTTTCTACTTTTTGTTCAGCTCACATGATCATTCACATTCTAGAAATGCTGACACACACTAAATGGCTTGCAGTGGGACACAGCCAGTTTCTGGAGGTGCAGGTAAATGAATTCAGTGCTCAGATCCCACAGCAAGCCCTTCCCCCACTGGATCTGTGCATGGAGGGAAGTCTGGGAGATGCAGCATGACGTTTCAGAGGCATGTGTGATGCACGATGAAGGTGTGGAGGAGAAGGGGGAATGGGAGGGTGGAGGGCATCACAATTCCTCCCAGCCTACAGAGGCCAACCTGTGTTGTATATTGTGCTTGGGCCTTCCTGGTGTCTGGTAACCCAGGAGCTCTGGAGTAGGGTAGGGGGAGCATTACTGCCTGGGAACCAAGACTCTTGGCCATTTTATGTGACATGTTATTTATTCCTTACAACAGGCCTATACATTTGGAGCATCGTCCTTATTATGTGGATAAGGGAACTGGGGTAGAGGGGTTCACTAACCTAAGTTCAACATGGTGGCTTGTAGGCAGTGGAGCTGGGTCTATGGCCTGAGCAGCCTGTGTGAGGAGCCCTGGCCATAGGTCCACACTGAAGCCAAGGACTGGGGCCAGCACTGAGTGCACAGCCTCTGGAGGAGCAGCAGCAGAACTTTCTCAAAGCTCCTGGACCTCGGCATCCATCATGAGAGCAGGTCAATGAATCTAAATTAATTGGAGTGCAAACACTAGGAGATTCCCAATTCCTTCCCAGGTGCCACTAAGCAAAACAGATACCTCCACTGGTGCTATCCACCACCATCCTTGACACCAAATAGATTCGGTATTGCTTGACAGTTTCCAGTTTAATTTCTGCTCTGATGACTCCATAGTGCTGGGGTTCTAGGAAGGGCAAAGATTTGTCCTCCATGTGTACTTTGAGAATCCCATGTTGAGTCTCAAAGGTGGGGACCAAAATCAATCAAAAGGTCCCCAACTTTGAGACTCAACATGGGATTTGGAAACACACCAATAAGGCTATCATCAGCATCAAGCGCAACAAGAAGAGTGGGTCCTAACACTAAGCTTAATTAATAGATAAGAACATACTAGGGAGGAAAGATAAAGCAGAAGGCAAGGGCCTGAGCTGTGGAATAGGGCAGACCTGTTTTTGAACTTACCTAACTCTGCCACTTATTAGCTGTGCTACCTTCGGCAATGATTACAATAGCTAAGAATGACTAAACTGCTCGGAAATGCAATCTTGTTTCAGATCTTGTGCTTTTATCCTTGCATGAGACATAGAAGTTACTTGAAACACAGGCTTTGCCCCTGCACCAACAGGTAATTATTTACTCACCTTTGGAGGCAAGGACTGCTTCAGGCCTATTTTTAAAGGTTGGGAAAATTGGGCAGAGTAGTCAGGAGGGCTTTCTGGATGAGGCAGAACTTGCACTGTAGCCACCATCATCATCGACAACAATGTCATCATCTTCCTCCTCCTCCTCCTCCTCCTCCTTCTCATCATCATCATCGACAGCATTAACTGCCACCTCATGAATATTAATTATGGGCCAACATGACACTAAAGAATCGACATATTTTTATTTCTCAGAGCCGGAATCTTCTATCCAATATTATACAAGTAGAGCCTGAAGTTCTAAGACAGAAGGCACCTTGCCCAAGGTCACAGAGCTGGAAAACAGTGGATAGAAAAGCTCAGATCCCCTTGCCTGTAAAGTTCAGGTAGACATTTATTGTTTTACTCTTTAGCTGAATTTCTGCAATGTTTGTAGGCCCTTTCCCTTGAAATGGAATTGTACTTTACTATTGGCTTCGGTTATAATTTTCGTCCTCAGCACGGATGTCTCTCCAATTGGCACCAGCTTCCCCGACTTCAGTTTATGTTATTTGTGGTCACAATGTTCCCTCAGTCTCTCTGCCAAGTAGTTAATGGTGTATACACACATGCTTAAGTGCACCCGGCATCTCGCTGTTAGGTTTTCCTTTGATAGAGTGACGGCTTCCATTGTTCTGGGAGTACAGGTCCCTGAATTATCAGAAGAGCATGTCGATTCATTGAAGCTGCATTTAATTGACAAGAACATACTGCCACTGCTCTATCGAGGAGCATTGCCCTGGTTTCAATAACAAAGGACCTCAGCTGAGAGGTCCCTCTGCATTGCTTAACGAGATGGTTGTGTTTTTCTGTAACAAAGCCCAACATGAATCATCTCGGGCAAGAAGCAGTATGTTGGAAGGATACTGGGGTATCTCAGAGAATCCAAGGAAATGAATAACTAGGCTTCAAAAAAAATAAGGAATAAATATTTAAAAAATGGTGGGGATCGGCAGCTCCAGGGACTGAAGCAAAAGGAGTTTATGGCTCATTTTTCTGGAATTCTACAACTAAGTCTCCACAGCTGGGTTAGGTGGGCTCCTCCTCTGGCTCTACCAGCATTTCTTACCCTCAGTCATGTGCTGGAGCCTGGCTTGTGCCAGTTCACAAGAACCAATGATTAAATTGTCAGGAATTCTATGAATGAGTTGTGACACCATTGGTAACTTCAAATCAGCCATAGTTGGGGTAAGTACACCAAGGGAGTTGGCAAATGCTACAAATTAGGGCTTTCTTCCTTTCTTGGAGAGATGGTTTAGCAGCACCCCCTCTCACTGTATTAATTATCCATTATTAATCCATCACATGCATTAGTTATCCAAAGTCATATTTAAGAATCTGAACTTTGAATCAGACTCTGTGGGTTTGATATCAAGCTGCATCTTAAACAAGTTTCTTAGCCTCTCTGAACCTTAGTTTCATCACCTGTTAGATGAGGATAACAGTTCTACACCAAACAAATTTACATGAGGACTAAGTGAGCCAATCCATGGTGCGTGGCCCATGGGAAGTGCTCTATATACAGTAGCTATTTCCCACATTGCTTTGCAATTGTCTATCTATTTGTTTACTATTTTCTGGGACCTCAATGCCCTGCACAGTTCTTAGTAATAGTAAGCACTAAAATTCTTGATTAATGGGTGAAGAAAGAAAGGGAAAAGGAAAGAAAGAGAATGAGACTATGGGAGATAGGCCCATCTGACTCACCTGTATGTCCTTAGCATCTAGAACTGTGTCTGATACATAGCTGGTGCTCAGTGGATATTTTTTGAATGAATTGGCAGATTCATAAACCCTAAAGCCCCATCTAGACCACTTTGTGTCCTTCTCCTTAATGTCAAGTGGACATTGTCCTCTCATGTATACTAGTATTTCATTCATTATTTACGTTTCTACCCTTTAAACAACATGAATCAGGTCATTTCCTACCTTTATATAACAGTCTTTTAGACATTTGAAATAAGACATCTCTTCATGTTTTATTTCTCTGGGATGAGATTTCCAGAGTCAGTGGAGGCAGGAAAGAAAATCTATCTTTTAGGGTCAGGTTAGTAATGGCGTCCTCCTGGCCTCACAGACATGGGCTCCCGAAGTTACCTCTCTGGATACAGAGCTGTCATATATGAACACTTCCATCACCTTCCCCAAGGTCCACCCAGGGGCCAGGGTGGGTGGGCCTATAGAGATGTCTGATCTCAGCCACCCTCCTTACCTGGGACCAGACATCCCAGCACCCCATCCTCTGTGTCCCAGCATGAAGAACCAAGAAGCATTTCTTGATAAAGCTCTATTGGAGAGATTTCCCAGGAATTAATTGATTAAAAACTGGAAAAGATGAGAGTAAGATAATAAATGTGATGGCTAGTGGGGCAAAAGTTTGTCAGCTCTGAGCCTGTGACAGGCCAGACCTTTCCCCTCACTGAGTGAACTCTCAAGGGCCCCTTAGAAACTGGAGAGACGGAGGTCCTCACAATGCGTGGGGGAAATTTATATCCTTATCAACTCTTGGAGAGGCCTATGACATTATCAGGGAGAGTGTTTCTAATCAGGCCAAAATGGATGCAGAAGCCCCTGTCCAGACAAGCCAGAGGGGAGAATTTGAGGTTGTTTTCAACGTTTGTCTTCTTTATGTCACCCATGGTGTACAGCACCTGTCCCAATGATTTCTGTCTTTCTGGGCCAGGAGAGACATCTGGCTTTCGAGGATCCCATTTAAAATAACAACAACAACAACAAACTTCTGCAGAGCAGGAAGCAATCTAGGTTCCTATAAAAGTTATAAAGAGCTCCAGGCAAAAAGAATATTACAGGTTATTAGAGGCATACTCATGTCATTAGGGTGGAACAAAAGAAAAGTCTGTATGCTGATCTCTGGGTTTTTAAACCAAATTCCCGGAGATGATTTTTTTGTTTTAACCACTAATGCAGAGTACTCACCAAGTGCCTCAAGCTGGGCTTGGAAATTCCACAGTCTAGTTCCAGGAGCCCCATGAGGTTAATATGATTGTCTCTATTTTACAGATCAGGAAACTGAGGCACAGAGAGTTTAAGTAACATCTCAAGGATGCATAGCCAGAACTTGGCAGAACCAGACTTTGAACACAAGTATGTCAGTCTGACTCCAAAATCCATGTTCTTTCTCCTCTTCCTGGCTCCTTCTTTGGAATTTATACATCAACCATGTTCCAGACAATTCTCTGACTCCTCCAACGAAGACCTGGTACAGAATATATAGGAAAAGGGACTTATGCACCATTTGCATCAGAGTTTTAAACTCCAGTGAACTCTCTGGTGATTGTTGCTGATTTCCCCTCCTCTCTTTTTTGAAGGGAAGGGGGATTGTTAGGAAGACTCGAGAGACAAAGATCTATGGCCATCGTGCAGGGCTAAGCACATCTATTCACTTTCACGGGAAACAGCCCTGTCTGATATCAAGCCCCATACTCTCTAGCGTGTTTTCCAGGGAAGCCACTTCCAGAATGCAACCTGTGTACATGGGAAGCCACTGAGGATGTGTTTCCACCCAATGTTCAAAGATGGCAAATGACCGTACATGCTCACTGGAGAGTCTGACGACACACTGGGACTCACCAGGGTGGAGGAGAAACTGCCCGACAGGGACAAGATGAAATCGTTCATCTTTGCCATCTGATGGAGAGCTGGGATGAGAAGAAGACAGGAGGGAGGTCTCTGCCTGCTTAGGAGCAGAGCGAGAACACAGTTAACGCTCATTAGGTTAACTAAGCATAGCTTCCATACTAATTATAGCAAGGTTGCATGCCTTACACATAGCCCAGTGAGATGGATCCCTAATGCTTCTTTTACTGGCCCGGAGCTACAGTGCTAACTGAAGCATGTCTCGCAGTGCCTCTCTGCAGGAGAAACCGGCTGCAAACCACACATCAGTGCAGACTCGCTGCCCTGCTGCTAATATTTATTATTGGGTTGTTTGCTAGAAATAATTGGTCTAAGGAGGGGAGGGGATGCTTTTTGCTTTATTTTTTCTTTCAAAAAAAAAAAGAAAAAAAGAACTTGCAGGCAATTAGTGAGCCCACAAAGCTGTCAGCCTGGACTGATTTTCTGGACACAGCATGTGGTGTTTCCCATTTAGATTTTGGAAGTGCAGCAGGGGAACTCAGACCAAAGGGGTGGTGTGTAGGCATCAAACTTTAGGGCTGGAATGGTCTCTGCCTTAGCTAGTTCTTCCACTGCCTTCAATACCTTGAGATTTCATGGGTTTTACTTATTTGCAGGTGCTCTTTATTGTTCTAAAATAGAGCAGAAGCCACTATGTGGTGTGTTGGCACTTGCTTGCACCAGCTCACAAGAATCACTTGTTACATTGTCAGGAATTTGGTGATTCCAGTCACTAAACCACTGATAACATCTGAGTGGCCATGGTGAAAGTATTTACACCATGGGAATTGGGGATGGCTACAAATCAGGGCTTTCCAGTTTTTATTGGAGAGATGGTTTATTAGCATATTATTCCCTGCCCCCATTGTAGAATATTCATGCATTAACTATCCATTATCAGGTTTAAGATTATGAGCTTTGGAATCAAATTAGCTTTGAGGATAGTAAAAACTGGTCTTTGAGGATTTTGAGAATTGGGGTTCACATCCAGTGTTATCATTTAATAATCACATGACCTTAAGCAATTTATTTAACCTCTCCAAGCCTCAGTTTCCTCAACTGCCAAGGGAGCATAGACACGGCATAGGGTTATCATGTAGTTAGAATGAAATAACTACCCAGAGTGCCAGGTATTGTTCCTGGGTCTTGAAGTGTAACTGACAAACACCTAGACCTTGAAAGATGGCAGCTGGTTGAGAAGGTTCAGGAGTCAGATCCAAGGGCCTCAGTCAGGAGCAGTGCTATAGTTAATGAGCAATGTCAGTCATAAGTGAGGGTGTGGGGAGTGTGAAAAAGGAGGGAGTGGTGCCCCAAGCGGTGGGAACAGCATGGTCAAAGGCATAGCAATAATAACTAACATTTAGTAAACCCTTGTGACATGCCAGGCACTCTTCTAAGTGACTTATAATATATCATATTAATTTACTTAATTCTTATAAGAATCCCATAAGGGCCCTAGCTGGTTTGGCTCAGTGGATAGAGCATTGGCCTGCAGACTGAAGGGTCCAAGGTTTGATTCTGGTCAAGGGCATGTGCTCGGGTTGCAGGCTGGATCCCTAATAGGGGGCGTGCAGGAGACAGCCTATCAATGTCTTTCTCTCATCATTAATGTTTCTATCTCTCTCTCCCTCTTCCTTCCTCTCTGAAATCAATAAAAAAAAATATAAAAAAGAATCCCATAACACAGGGATTCTCAACCAGGGGTGATTTTGCCACCCACCCTCTCCGACCCCCCTCCAGTGTATTTAGCAATATTTGAAGCCTTTTTGGTTACTATGACTATGAGTAATTAAATGAATGGTACTGGCGCCTAGTGGGTAGGGATCTGAGATGCTGCTAAAAATTCTACAATGCACAGGGCAGTTCCTATTGCAAAGTGTCAAGGGTGCAAAGGTTGATAAATACTTCAGTAAAATATAAGGTACTATTATCCCCATTCTAGTGATGGGAAAAGTAAGTCACAGAGAGGCTAAAGCACTTCCTTTAAGTTATTCAGGCAGTGACTTGTAGATTCAGACCCAAAGCTCATGATCTGACCCTTTGTGGCTACACAGCCTCTTGTATTTAGTAAGAAACTGGGGAGAGGAAGAACAGGGGATTCATAACAATTTCTGGGAAATAAAAGGCAGGTTGCAGCTTCAGGGGATTTTTACTAGTTTTCGCTTTGTCTGTACTTGCAACAGACCTTTCTCCGTCCCTTCCTTAGGCCAGCTCCACTGCTACTTCTCAGAGGCTTTGCCCAGAGGGTTCGATTCTCTCTCAAACTTTCTCAAACACCAAGGCCTTCTTCCAGCCACCCTCCTACACCTGGGGCAGGTCAGGGCTGTGAGTGTGATTTGTCCGCACTCCCTAGCCACTCTTACCTATTTTGCAGGGGAAACGGAAGCTGAGAGTTGCTAGGGCTTCATGGGAACCATCATTGCACTTCCCACTGAGGATTGCAGGGCTGGACGCACTCTGGCGTCACCTGTAAAACAGCAGCACTGGGCTGGGGAGCAGCTCCTGGGCCTTCAGCTCCTGTGAGGGAGTGGAGGTCAAGTGCAGAGTGAGTCACCTGGAGCCTTTGGAGGCAGAAGTGGAAGCCAGCCTCTCCTAAGGGCTGGCGGGAGGCTCTGAGCTGTTGCTCTTCCCTAGGCTGCTGGGTGAGCAGTAATTATGAAGAGTTTGCTGTTTTTAATATAAATAGAGGAGAAAGAGAAGGAAGAAGAATGGTATGAAGCATGGGCTGTGGAGTCAGACGGCTTTGGTAGCTGTGTAACAGTGAGCAAGCTGCTGCCTCTCTGAGCTCACTCGCCTGTAAGATGCGTATAATGATGTCCAACATGGAGAGTTGTGAGGATTACAATTTGTTAGGCATAGACATACAGGTATGTTACCAAACTAAAGAGGTCCATTCGCTTGCCCTCATCAAAGTCTAACAATACAGGAATAGGAGCTTGCAGTAAAGAAAGTAAGGGTTAGTTTTAGGACATGGCCCAGGTCTGGAGTCACAGGTGATAGGAAGCCAAAGGATTGGTTACTATCACCTCCCTCGCCGATACCTATTCTCACTGTGAAGACCGGGGCCAATGCAAAGTTACAGAGGCCCAGTGTCTCTGAGTGAGGAAAAGGTTAGAGGAAGGACCAGCAAGGTTGGGAAGAGGGGGTCAGCTGATTCAAGTGAGCCTCTTGTGCCTACAGCTATTTTATAGGGAACGGTGTTGATATTAAAGGAAAAAATTTAAAAAATACCTATAGCTAGTGAACATGGATTAGTTTTGTCTACATTTCCAGGTACCTCTTCAGGTACGAGCATCCCCTGTTTCCTCTGAGGGCCCATTCCTCTCCCACTCCTGGTGTGGCTTCTGACTCAGGTCTATCCAATCAGAATGTTGCATCCCTGGCCACTGGTAAAGAAGTCAATAGACAATGAGAGAAGTTAATCTGAGAATTCGACCTAGGAATTCTTTTGTAAGCATTTGGAAAAGAGTTGCTTGCTAAACTGGCAGTATCTTAACCAAGAATTGCTGCCTCCTGCCATTTTCTGTCAGTACAAAGGGAGAGGCTGCCTGAAAAGGGAGTGCAACGACAGTAACATGGAGATGAGAGATGGTGGAAGGCAGAATCTTGACCTTGCTTGTGCATCTGGATCCAGCCATGCCTGAAGCTAAGAGCAGCTAGACTGATTGGCCCTTTTGCCTTAACCAATTTATGATGAATATTCTCATCACTGAGAAAAGAGCGTCCCCATGAGTTCCAGCTAATACAATATCCGTGGTCAAACAACATGTCCTCAGAGCCAAGTGTACTCTCTCACATTTGCTGAGAGAAAGAAAGTACAAACATAGAACACAGCAGGAAGAGTGAGAGTAATTCTAGCATGTTAACCATGAGGGTGATAACTTCTGTAAACTTCCTATCTATTACTAAGTTGGCCTGGGCCAGGCACTTTCACAGTTATCACTGATATTAATAATCCCACATGGATTGCTCTCTGTTTTCCAGCTGAGGAAGTCAAGAATCAGAGAATAACTGCCCAACATACAACAGCTAGTTATGGAGCTTAAATTTGAGTCCTGCCAGGCCAGTGCAGCTCAGTGATTGAGCGTCAACCTATGAACCAGGAACTCACAGTTTGATTCCTGGTCAGGGCACATCCCCTGGTAAGGGGCATGCAGGAGGCAGCTGATCAATGATTTTCTCGCACCATTGTTGTTTCTATCTCTCTCTCCTTCTCCCTTCCTCTCTGAAATCAATAAAAATATATTTAAAAAAATTTGAGTCCAGCTCTGTCTGATTCCAAGACCCATGCTTTTAACTACACTCCGTACAGCCTCTTGGCACACATGCTAAAGAGTCAGAGTAAGAGTAGAGACGTGGGCTTACTATAAGCCAGGCGCAGTGCTGGGTCTCCACACATGCCTTCTCTTTTGAACAAAGTAACACTCAGGTCATGGAGATTGAGAAAACAAAAGATTAAGAAAAGAAAAATCTGTAGGCAGGAAGCACAAAATTTGTTTGCCTTCATGCATGAAGCTCCTTAGCAACTTATCTATAATAATAAAAGTGTAATATGCTAATTAGACTAGACATTCTTCCAGACCTCCTTCCAGATGACCTTCCAGATGAAGCCGGTGCTGGCAGCTGGGGGAAGAAAGGCATACTCTGGCACAAATTTCATGCATCGAGCCTCTGGTCTATATATAAAAGGCTAATATGCAAAGTGTCCCCTCAGTAGTTCGACTGGGAGATTGGGAGTTAGATTGCTTGCTATGATGTGTGCTGACCACCAGGGGTTGGTGCAGAATGAAGGAAGGCCCTGGCTGGCAGCAGGAAGGCCCCAATTGACCCTGATCACCAGCCAGGCCTAGGGACTCTATCTATGCACAAATTTTGTACACCAGGCCTCTATTGTTAAATTAATTAATCAAATGCATATGATCAGCTGTTGGAATATCCAGTGATAATGGCTATTTATAGTTCACTGTTTCATCTGGAGCTCCCAGAGGGAACTCCAAGGAAATCCATGAAGGATATGTTGCATCCTGTCAGTCAAGCCAATCCTAAATGGACTGAGGGAGAGATGGGACAGGTAGTCACATTTCAAGCACTTTGTGGCATCAGTTAGAGCAAGAATCATCAATGTGCCAGAGCAGTTGATAATCTTCAAGATGCAGGCTTGCTGGAAACCTCACTATTTCTGACTGTAGAAGAAGTCTGTCTCAGCATCCAACCTTGAGGTTCAACATGTTACAGATTAGTGAGCAATTTGTCCTGGGTTGGCATGAAAGCCGACTTTTCCTCCTGGAAACCTTCATTAAGCACAGAGTTTTCAACTGTTGTAGATTTTTACCTTCAACATCATAAATATTTAAAGGGGTTTTAAGCATTAGAACATATCTGATCCAATCAACTTCTTCCATTTCTATTTCTCATCTATCTATAGTTTACATTCAGAGAAGACAGCCGCTGCTGAGTATGCACCTGAAATGTTGCTGAGTCACTCATACACATTATTGCCTCATCACTCGGGCCTTCGCTTATATTCTTCCCTCTGCCTGGACTTCCCTTTCCTCCCCACTTCCCTCAAATTCCCTTTCCCCCGCATATTCACTGGATTAGCTTCTAGTCTTTCATATTCCAGCCTGGTCTTCCCAGGTGAGCTCTCCTGTTACACATTTTCTTAGTTCCTGGTGTTTCTCCTAAATAAATGCATCACTTTGTAATGACAAAATTATAATTATGCAATTTTTCATACATGAATGGTGTTTGTACATAGGTGTACATGCATGGGTGTGTTTTAATTATGTAATTTTTATTATTGTCTGTATGGTTGTAGACTAATGTCCAACTCCTCTAGTACTTAAGTTCCATGAGAATGAACTTAGTTTTTTGCTCACTATGATATTCCCAGAGCTTATCAAAGAGCCCACATGCAGTAAATCTTCAATAAATGTTTTACAATAGGTGGATATTGCTAACAAATATTATAGACAAAGAAACTGAGGCACATAGAGAACCTGCCAGGACTTGAATCTAGTCCTGCTTCATGAGCTCTGCCCTTAACCACTATGTTATCCTGACTCCTAAAAGCTGATCTTCTGTACGCCAGGGTTCAAACAGTTAAATGAGCATTGATGGGCCTGGAGCTCAGTTTAAATCGGTCTGCAAGTTTAATGCTCTTTCTTGGATCTAATTACCTCCATGATCTCAGGAGGCTTTTTTGTTTCTTTTGTAGAATTCAAAGTCCACCATCCAAAGATCTTAGATTGTTAAGGAGACATGTTATTATTTAGTCCAATGTTTCTCAAACTGGAAATTCACTGGAGAAAACACAAAACAACAACAAAAAAACAACTGCTGATGTCTGGGTTCAACCACCAAAAGATCCTGATTTAATTGGTTTTGGGTAGGAGCTGGGCATTAGTTTTGTTTTGTTTTGTGTTTTTTTTAATGCTCCCCAAATGATTCTATGTGCAGCCAGGTTGAGAGTCACTGACCTAGATCTGCCAGCCACACTAGCTTTATCTCCTGGCACATCATCACATCCCAACCTCATTTCAACCTCATCCTCCTACGAGCAGTTTCCTAAGAAGCTATGTGCTGCTTTTTCTCCTCCGTGGCTGCAGGCCTCCTGTAACCTTGTGCATATTATTTTGGGGGCATTTATCACACAGTATTTTAATCCATCACTCTGTTGCTCTCCTTTCATTTCCTTGGTGTCACCCAGGTGGGCTGATTTAGTGGAGGTCATGGACTGGTCTTATCCAATGATTTACTCAACGTGCCTATTCTATAGTAAATGTTGACACACAAAAATGAGTTAGTGAATTAAAAATAAATGAAATGTGGAGGTGATTCAATATATTTTATATTTATCACCTTCTCCCATTTTAAACGCATTTCCTAAAAGTCAAGGAATATTTCTAAGACCACTGAGAGCAAAGATTGTAGTTGAGTAGCTCTGGCTCCTCATTCTTTCAAATATAAACATCATTGCTAAATTTACCATCTGTATTTGGAAATATTATTTGGATTATATGATTTTTAAAAAATTATCTTACCCGGGGACATAATCTAGGTCAGTGGTTCTCAAACTGGCTGCCCATTGGAATCATCTAGCAATGATAGTGGTTTCCATCAAACCAATTGCACTGTGGCCCCACCATGGATCATGAATTGAGGCATGTACTATATTTCATGAGTTAACAGAGAACTTTCTCCATGATAAACCCCAAGCTCTGAACATACCTTCTCCTCCTTTTTCTTGTGTATTATGCACCACTCTACAGACATACCCTAGAAACCACAATTGACTTTCTTTGCAAAAATAGCAGGGGTGTGTGTGTGTGGGGGGGGGGGGGGGGCGGGGAGGGCAAGAATGGGAATGACTGGAAAACGCTGTATTTTCTGAGTTTTTCCAATAGATTTTTTTTCTCATTTCCATATGATAAACACGCTCATTATGCCTTTCATTAATTAGCAAGAGAAAGAATAACTTTTTTATTTTTAAACTTAACGTGTGGATATGCTTTTATTGATTTTAGAGAGAGAGGAGGGGGGGGGGGAGAGAGAGAGAGAGACATTGATCAATTGCCTCCCATAGGCTCTCTGACCAGAGATTAAACCTGAAACCTAGGTATGTGTCCTGACCTGGAATTGAACCTGCAGCCTTTTGGTGTATGGGACAATGCTCCAACCAACTGAGCCACCGGCCAGGGAAGAAAAACTTTTTTTAAAGTGACTTTTTCAATTGCAGTCTGGCATGAATATTTTGATGCTGCTGTTTTGAGGATAAAAAATTGTTGAGTGTGGGAATATATTATTGATTCCCACCTCTTCTTCAGGCACCTGCACTATTGATTAAAGCCTTTCACAGCCTTAACCTTTGCTTTCTCCTCCCAAGGGAACAAATTTGTAGAACTGCCAAGAACCAAAACTCTGGGATGGATATTTTGACACTTGGTGAGCCAGTCAGACGGAAGTAGCTCAGAAAATTCTTACCAATCATGTGAGAGGTCTCAGTGAGGAAATGTAAGAACAGATTGAGTTGACAGAAAGGTCTTGCATGATAACAAAGCACACTCCCTTTAAGGACTTGGCCATCTCTTTGCACGCCTTTCTGTATTTGGGCAGTGTGATGCATAACTGCTTTCCCATTGCAGCCCAGAAACTTGACCCTGATTGGCATAGGCAATATCACTGTTGCTTTCTTGGCTTATGTACCCAGGAGTGGCCAGGATGGAGTTATTTGCCTTAAGGACAACTGGATCCAGGACTTTGAAGATGCTTAGCACTCTTCATTTTTCTTCTTTTCTCCATATTTTTTTGTCTTAAAAATTGTTGACAGAATCACTTTTTCTCTGTATTTTAAAAAAAGTTATTAAATTTATTGGGGTGATATTGGTTAATAAAATTAGACAGGTTTCAAGGGTACAATTCTATAATATTTCATCTGCATCTTGCATTGTGTGCTCACCACTCAAAGTCAAGTCTCCTTCTGTCACCATTTATTTGACACCTATACCCTTTTCTATCTCCCCCACCCCTATTTCCCTCTGGTAACCCCATACTGTTGTCTGTGTCTGACTTTTTGTTTGTATTTTTAAAAAATAGTTTTTATTGATTTTGGAGAGGAAGGAAGAGGGAAAGAGATAAAAACGTCAATGATGAGAGAGAATAATCCATTGGCCTCCTCCTACAATCCCCCCCTCCCACTGGAGATTGAGCCCGCAACCCAGGCATGTGCCCTGACCGGGAATCAAACCATGACCTCCCAGTTCATAGGTTGACACTCAACCACTGAGCCATGCCAGCTGGGCTGTATTTTGATTTCACTTTCTCTCACTAAAGATGTCTCAGGTGGTGCTTCTTCCTTCACAAGACTCTCTGATTCAATTGCTTTCTCTCTCTTTTGTTGTGATCATAGTCCTCACTCAAGGGCCCAGTACTTCTCAGTTTACTGATTAGATTTTTAATTGGACTCTGGAACCAATTTCTCTGTCTCTTAGCAGATGATGTAGAAAGAACGATCTCAAGTTCAAGTCCTGGCATGGCCACTAACAAGCTCTGAACTCTTGGAAGAACCTCCTGACATTTGTGACCTTGGGTTTTTCTCTCCTTCTTTGCCCACTTCATATAGCTGCAATGAGGGTCAAATGGGAACACATATGTTACAGGCAGTTTAGTGAAGAAAACCAAATATGCTCCCTGAATATTAGTAAAGAGGCAATTCTCTGGTAATCAAACTATGAAATCAATATACAGTGGATCAGGGCAGAGAAAGAAAGAAAGAAAAAAAGAGCTCAGGTTTTCAGGCTGGAGAAAAACTTAGCTAAAGTTGTTAATAGCTAAAGACAACGTTTTTATAAAAATGCACTGGTCAGAGATAAAAATGTGAAAAGAAGAGTGTCAGAGAGGCAATCCATCCTAGCAAAGCTAATTCAGCTCACCTCTTAAGGCCCTGTGGGAGGCTGTGTGAAATCGGTGCGGACAGTGCCAGAGCCTGGTGTCATTACATTTGTGCATAAGCCAATGGACCTGCCCTTGGTTGCCTTACACCTTCTGTTTATACCCAGTCCCGGGCAGGTTGAGATGAAGGAAGTGTTTTCGTGCCTGGCTGGCCTGCATGCACTTGCACATCTTTTCTGGAGGGACAATTTGCAATGTGTAACAAAAGACTTAAAATGTTCTTATCTTGTGAACCAATAATTCTACTGCTGAGGGGTTGATCACAAATTGGGATGAAATTATATATAGGGGAATATTTATCATAGTAAAAAGTTGAGATGCTCTCATTTTCTGACCATTGAGGGGCTGGGTAAATTTATTATGCAGTAGTTTTAAGGTCAAATAGTATACTTTTGGAGAATACAAATGTCATAGGGAAATAGTTATAAACTATGCTACCTAAATATACTTTGTATGATTTTAATCAGAAAAATTCAATAACAAAAATGTCAAATGAATTCAAGTACGATACAATACTTCTATATAACACAATCCAGAACTTAACAGGTGAATTCTGTGGCAGATATTTAAACTATTTGGTTTTGAAAGTGACCCTCATCTAGCGCCAGATGCTAGTGTGTTTGTATAGATGTATTGGTGTAAAAATGGAAGGAAATAATAACATTATTTTCTGTATTTGCCAAAATTTCCATAATGAATTTGTTACTTTCACCATAGAGATATATAATTTCCAATTGTGTTACTTCCCTGATTATAGACTTTCCTCTGAGGCTCATGATTATTTATGAGTCTTAGACTAATGTACTCAGGCTAGAATTCAGTGCCCTCAATCAACAGTACTGAGCTTTCTTCCTATTTACCACCCTTTAAAAATTCCTAGATTCTGGTGGCTCACTACCATTTGCTCTTCCAACATATACTCTCTGTAGGATACCTTATGATGTTTGCTCAGCCCAGAAACCATTGTTCCTTTGCTGAGAAGTGCTCTCAAACTCACTAGCTGGCTTCCCTGGTAGCGTTGTTTGTGATTCTTGGAGAAGCTCATTGGATGAAGGGTGGGCCAGTCACTTCTTTCTGGACCAATCAGATTCACTCTGTTGGGAACTTGGAGTTGAACTGAGAGGCAGCCATTTCCATCTTGTATAAGTGAGAAGCAATGGAAGCTTATCTGCCAAGAAACAATAAAGCACGCAGAAAAGGAGAGGGTTGCTATGATGGCATGTGAGCCCTCCATTCCAATTAATGCCTGATTCCTTGGTGCACTGCCATCTTGGTTCTGTAATCTTATATTAAATTTGAAAGTCTACCTGTTGTTTTAAGTTGGCTTGAGTTGATTACAGTTATATGTGGTTCAAGAGAATTGACCATTATGTATTGCATGCTTACATTTTTCTAAGTAGGGTGTAGTTAGTTCTAACAAAGGTTATTTCCCCTTATTAAAGCCAATCTGAATCCCACTCTTCCTCCATCCCAGCTCCTCTGAGAGGTCTTCAATGGTTAACCCCATTCACACTCACCTTCCCAGTTACCCATAATTGCCTCCACCTATCCATGCATCCACCTACTTCATCGTGTGTTGGCATCTGCTGTTTCATAACTGCACTTTGTAAGCATCCCGGGACTGAGATTTTGTATTTTCATTTTGTTTGAATACCACAACACCTATCACTCTACTGGGCAGGAATTAATTTCCAGAATGGGAGTAAAACTTCAGGGTAATTGTAGGGAAAAGTGACCAAGCAAAACTTCAGCTTGTGCTGACAGCCCCACATCAGTCCACCCTTACTCTCTGCACACATATCCTGAACGTGGTCCCTGGTTGGTGCTTTAGTGCACAGGTTGATTCAGCAAGTACAGGTGGGTATTGACGTGATGCAGTGGACAGAGGGAGCTTTAAGAGTGAGTCATATTCCCCATGTTTCCCATTTCCTAGCTGGGTGACCTCAGGGAAATTATTTTACTTTGCTGAGCTTATTTTTGTTTATTTATTACTTGAAACCTAAAATAGAGCTAGTACTAACCTTCTCCTTAGTTATTTTTTTAAGAATGAAATTAAATAATGCATTGCCAAATGGCATGGTACTTAAGAATGCAGGTTCTGGAGTCCAACTCTCTGGGCTGAAACCCTATCCACACTACTAGCTGTGAGATAAGTGGCATAACCTTTCTGTGGAAGATAGATGCAATGATGGTCCCAATGTATTCAAGCCTCTCTCTCTCTCTCTCTCTCTCTCTCTCTCTCTCTCTCTCTCTCTCTCTCTCTCTCTCCACTCTGTTAGGTAGTCTCTTTTCCAGGGCCTCTGGGATGGGTTATAGGACAATAGCAAATGTGATGCAAGAAGCAGAGACTTGAGAAGTAAGTGCTTGAACCCTTTTACTGCTTAGGAACACTGATGCCATGTGAAGAAGTTCAGGCTAGCTAGCTGGATGATGAGGGAGACAGGATGCCTTATCTCCTGGCCAATAGCCCTCTAACTCCCAGACATGTGAGTGAGGCCATCCTAGATCATCCAGCCATCAGCCTACCCACAAGCTAACCAAAGTTGCATGATTTAGCCCAGCCAAGATCAGCTGATCTGGCCCAGATCAAAACCCCACAATTGACTCAGAGAATCATGAGCTAAATGGATGCTTGATTTTAAAAGCCATTATGGGCTGGGGATGTTTGTTAGCAGCAAAAGACAACTGATACAATCTACATATCCCATTTTTCCTCATCTCACTACATAATAATAGTACTTATACTATGTAAAGTTGTCCTGAGAGGTAAATAAGTTGAGATTTGCATAACAGTTGAAACATGCCTAGACACATGATGCCTAAATGTGCTATTTATCATTACATGAGAGTAAATACTGTTTGGGGTGCGTAATAGGAACTCAATGAGTATCCATTCCCCATTTTCTCTTAAAATGTGTTCATTGATGAATTGAACAAAAATTCAAGTTGCATTTCAGGCTCATTTTCTTCAACTCTTTTTAGTCTACTAAGAGAAACCCATGGGATTTTCACCAAGATGTTTAGACTAAATCGATCTGAAAGTGTCCTTCACCTTCTGACAAGACCCTTGAGTCAAGCTGTGGAAGAGACTCTGATGTGATCTCCGTCCACCCAGCTCTTTCTTCTCCCTGCTCCAAAGCAGCTGAGTGATTTGTGTACAATCACCTTGGGCATCTGGGCAGTCGGCCTCTGAGATGAGCGGAGGGATGTGTCAATCCTCCACCATGTGCCTAAAGCTAAGCTGTGCTGGGAGAGTGCTCCCATTGAGCATGAAGGATATTTTTAAACAAAAGATAAGGCAAGATACCTATCTTAAAATTAAAGGGACTTGACAGGCAGGAAGCTCGATTCTCTTTGCCTGGGCACATCTTAGTATAGGCGGAGGGAAAGAATGACTGCTGGAAAGACCTGACTGATGCTAAATGAGTCCCTTTCAGCCGACACACTGGGAGATTACAATACCTTCTGCTTATTTGGTAGCTGTAAAAATCCCCCTGTTTCTGAGATTTAGAGGCATTGTTTTCAATTTGCCAAGAGGTTCTTTTCTTCAGTGAGGTGTGATGAAATCTCCCAAGAGGAAAAGATTATTGATAAACCAGGATGGTACCAAGCAGAGGATGGAGTCAGCCTTTGGTCAGATTCAGCTGGACAGCTGGCAGGCAGAAGAGCTGGGAGTTAAGAGTGTTGTCTTTGAAGTCTGCCAAACCTAGATGTGAGGGCTGGCTCTGCCCTTCACTAGTTTTATGACCTTAGGCTAGTTATTCAATGACTCTACACCTTAGTCTCTACATTTGTAGAGTGGGAAGACAGTAGTTCCACCAATTAGAATGTTATGCAGCTTTAATCCTATATAATAAAAGGCTAATATGCAAATCGACGTAAACTGACCACCAGGGAGCAGACACTCAACACAGGAGCTGTCCCCTGGTGGTTAGTGTGCTCCCACAGGGGGAGCGCCATTCAGCCAGAAGCTGGGCTCATGGCTGGCGAGCACAGCAGCAATGGCGGGAGCCTCTCCTGCCTCCGTGGTAGCACTAAGGATGTCTGACTGCTGGCTTAGGCCTGCTCCCCATGGGGAACACAGATGCACAAATCTCGTGCACTGGGCCTCTAGTAAGATAATAAATGAATGTTAATATAGCACTTGAGTTAGTGCTCAATAAATGATAGATATTACTAGTTTAGGAAACAATTATTGCATTCTGTTGCATGCCATTCCTGTGCCAGACATTGAAGGATATAAAAAGAAGTAAGTTATCTTTATCTCAGATCAGGGACTTGGTAAACTTTTTCCATAAAAGGCCAGGTAGCAAATATTTTAGGCTTTGGGGCTACATGGTCTGTTACAGATACTCAACTCTGCCATTGTAATAGAAAAGCAGCCACAGACATAAAAAATGGGTGTGGCTGTGTGCCAATAAAACTTTATTTACCAAAATGAGTAGTAGGCTGTATTTAGCCCACGGGCTGGAGTTTGCCATCCCTTGTCCTAGAGAATTGCAGTTAGGAGTCTTTGGCTACAAGTAACTGAAATTGCTACTTATAGGAAGTCTTGAGGTAGGCAGCTAGTGGTGTTGGTTCAGTAGTCCAAGGATGTAAATCAGAATTTTTATGATTCTCTGTGTATTTCCTTCATGCCTATCAACCACATCACATCTGTATTCAAGACAGGCAGAAGGAGAGAAGGGGCCGGGACAGCTGAGGTGTTCCCTTTTATTAGGAGAGCAAAGTCTGAACCAAGGTCGCTTTGCAGATTTCTGCTCTGTCTCACTGGCTGGACTGTGTCGCACTCCTAGCTGCAATGGGGGCTGGGGAAGTGAATGTTTGTCACCTCTGTCATTTATAATGTATGTGGAAAGGGGGGAAATGAGGTGAAAATGGTGTTCAGTAAGTCAGTAAAACTATTACACCCTTGGGTAATATATCATTGAGAGAGAAACACACACAGAATTATAATACAGACTGCTTAATAATTATATACACACATGCTCACAATCTGTAATGGGAACTGAGAAGAGAGAACTTAATTCCTTGTTATTTCAGAGTATCATCATTGTATATTCGCTAATAGGGATATTTGACCAAGGAAATGTGGGTGTCTAAATGGAGACTGAAGCATTTGATTAGCAAAATGAATTACAGCAAGACTAAGCATTGTGTTGAAACCATCATTTATTGCTCAAAATATACACTCTCTGTGCCTTCATGGGGAGCATATGCTCATTGGACCCATTCATGTTGAATTGGGTCATATAGCTTCATTCATCCTGAATTTGGCTGTGTAGCTTGCTTGGCATCATGATGGGCCATGTGCACTGTTCTGCTCCTTGACTATGGGTTCAGTCATCTGACTTGGCCAATGAGATGATAGCAGGCATTCTATAAGGAGAGAGCCTCGAAATGTGCTTGTGAGGTTGGGCGCATCCTCTTGCATCTCTGTCATCACCATGACAGGAGCTTCCCTTAGCTCAGAATGAACATACCTGGAGAAGACCTGAGCCAAACCTACAGTGAGTAGTTAAGTCTACCCGAATCTAGGCTTGAAGCAGAGCTGCTGAGTTAGGCTTAATAAACTCCTACCCTACCTACAGATAGGTGGACAAGAATAAAGGATTATTTTAAATCACTGAATTTGGGGGTGATTTGTTACATAGCAATACCTAACTGATACAATAGCACACTTTAAGAGTACATGGATTGCAAACCCACTCATCAAGAACCTGTGTCGACCTGAATTTTAGACTTCTGCCTTCCAGAACTGTGAGATAACAAATTTTCTGTTGTTGTTAATCACCAAATTTGTGGCAATTTGTTATAGCAGTCATAAGAAACTAAACTTCCTTATCCCATGGACAGGCCAGAAAGGAATGCCTTTTGAAAAAAAAAAAAAGAATACTTGAGAAAGTTTAGAGGGGATTGGGGGACCTAACAGATGTCTGCAATAGTAATAAGTAAATGCTAGCCCTGGAAGGCAGCCTAGCCCTCAATGAATGGAGGAGACACTCACGTGGGGAGCGGGAGGTGGGCAGGCTCAGTAGCTGTTCTGGACTTTTCCCTTACCAGCCATGTAGAGCTCAGTCAGTATTTTTGCTGTTTTCTTACTTTGGAATGCAACTAAGGCAATCTGATTTTACATCCACAGTAAGGCCTGATTTTTGCTGATGCTATGAAAACATCTCTGAAAGAATGAACATCTGTACTCGGTAGTGCATCTGTGGGAGGATGGCTTTAGCTCAGGTTCAAGTGTGGGCCTGTGTTCAGTAAAGTTTAATAAAACTTTGCTGAACGTCTCTTCTATTCCAGTCCCTGAACTGAGCCTTGAAGCTACTGAGATGAATAAGACACTGGTCCTCCTTTAGGAACTCACAGTCCAATGACAGGAGTGAGAATACAGTGCATTGTATTTTTGCAGGTGTGTGCCTGTGCATGCACATGTGCACCTGTAATGTAGGGGACACACCTGCCTGAGTGTGTGAATGTGTGTACCCTTGGTTGCAGGTCCATGTGAGTTTGCTCTGGTCCACACAAGTGTGTCTGCATCCATGTGAATTTTGCATGTGCATTTTCCAAAAGTAATGTTTTATCATCTTTAGAAAAAGTTCTGTCATCTTTGTGCAAAAACTAATTGCTTTTCTCTTTTTTCCATAGTCAAAGTTGGTTTCAACCAGGGCTTTGTACAGTAACTGAATCCAGCCCATTTTCAGTGAATATTTCACGCACAGAATGCCACATGAAGTAACTGGATGGCAGTGGGCTGTCCACTGGAGAAGACACCCAGATAACCTCCTACATCCCTGCTCTTGTCCAGACCCTCCTTCACCTCCTAGGGTTGTCTAGAAGCCTGAATCATTTTGTCCCATTCTCTTTGCTGTGCCTCAGACAGTCTCAAGCATCTTTGTCTTTTGGGGTTTCTGTTGCTAAACCCCAGTGAGGCATTGGTGGTATCCTGCCATTGAATCCAGGGAAATTATATCCTTTGAGAACCCCACCCTGACTCCGTAAATTGTATTGTGGATTAGAGGTGAGAGATGGACTTTAAAGCATCTAAGACCATCCAACTGAGGCCCCCAAGTTCACTCATTGGTCTTTATAATTGCAAATCCACTAAAAAGTCTTGCCATTTGACATTAGGAATGAAAAAGCTAGTAGGGAGGAGAAAGCAACAAGGAGAAGTGCCTTCCCAGGAAACAGCAGAATAGAAGTCTGTGCTCAAGTCCCAGCTCTGCTTCCCATTGCTGTGTGACTTTTAGCCAGTCATATCCCTCTCTGAGCTTTAGAGGGGCTGGGAAAAGCCAGCTAAATATTAGAAACACCTGACAGTACTGGTTAAAAGGAAAACTGCATGGCTCCCACTCTAGAAGCACTGAAACAAAACTTCCAGGGATGTGGTCCCAGAATCTGCATTTTTATTATGCTTCCCACATAAGTCTTCTGCCCTCTGGAGTTTGGAAACAATGGACAAGTCAGCTTCTGAAGTCCCTTTTAGATATCCCAACTATTATTCTGGCATAGAACTTATTTGCAGAGAACAGGTGGAATTTTTTTTAAGGAAAATAAATAAAAACCTTATGTCTTGCAAGAAATAGAAAAAAAAAAAAAAAAAAAGAACTGTTTGAGGAAGAACCATATCAGCCAAAGAGGAGAAAGCCTGGGGCTGGGTGTCTGACCCTGAATGTCAAAGCAAGGCTGGCTGGGTTCCAGGAGTGAAAACACTCTGCCAGCCTCTCCCGGTGAATAGATTCATCTGCCCAGCCCCTGGATCAGGGGAGTGTTCTGTCCCTTTAAGCATTTGGCATCCATAAATCAGAAGATGCAGATCCAACAAGAGCTGTATTGTCCCAGTCTGTGCATCACACTCAACTCATTTTCCAGTTGTTGGTTTGCAAACTGGTTCACACTGGTGAGCCAGTCCATCCACATCATTAAATGACTGTAATAATAATGACAGTGGCTTAAAATTTATTGAGCATTTATCTTATACCAAATGCTATGCTTAGCCTTTTACAGGAATTAACCCCTTAATCCTTGAAACATTTCTTTGAAGTAGGTGCTATTATTATCCACATTTCAAAGATATGATAACCAAGGCCTAGAGAGTTAAGTACCTTGGCCAGCATAGGGCCTCTGCTAGCCCGAAAAAGTCCATGTGCAAATCAGAAAAAGGCATCCCTTTTGAATGAGATCAAAATGGCCTTTGGACAGATACAGCTCAACTGGTATGCAGCTTGGTCAATCATTAGTACCTTTACATAAGCAAGAAGCAGCCCCTTATCCAGACGGGTCCCCCCAAAGCTGGCTTGCACAGTTAGGTAAATACAGGGAAATCTGGATTTGGGCTCCCACTCACCAACTCATCTGGATGCCTGTGCGCAGGGCAGAAGCTGAGCAAACCCACTGAGTCACCTCACCCCAACACCACTACAAGGTGGGGGGCTTGGGGTTTGACAGTAAGCTTGACTCCAGAGGTTATGCGTTTGACTATAATAAATTTCAATTCTTGGCAATATGTAAAAAAAAAAATACACTTTTTTCCCCCCACAAAAAGGAGATGTATGGGAGTCTTTCAGGGCACATTGGGCAGGGGTGCATGGAAGAGGATGAAATCAGATGGGATGCTCGCTGCTCTGTCTCCAGGGATCTGACCACTGAGCATATGCTGCTGGCTGACAGAGAGCTTGGGTCATTGCAGTTTTCAATTATATTTTTCTCAACCGGATATTTTTAAGGCACACACACAATGGGCCGTTGGTTTAAAATAGAATATGAAAGGGATGGAAAGGCTGAACTACATTTCACTGAGAAGCATGATCATTCTGCAAACGAGGCTTAAGATACGCTTTACCCATTTCCATAGGCAGGCAGCATCCATTTGATCAGAATTCTTAGTTAGCACATCTGGTCTCTGAAAATGAATGTTAAATGGAGAAACTTTTATTAAGAACTCTTGAAACAAACAATCCAATTAGAAAATGGTCAAAAGACACGAAGAGACATTTCACTGAAAAAGATACACAGATGGCAAATAAGCACATGAAAAGATGCTTAACATCATTAACGAGCAGGGAAATGCAAATTAACACCATTGTAGGATTTCACTGCATACCTAGCAAAAATGGTTAAAATAAAAAAAAAATAGTGATAACACCAAATGCAGGTAAGGATAGGGAGAATCTGGCCCATTCAGACATTGCTGGTGGGAATGTAAAATGGTACAGCCACTCTGGAAAACAGTTGGGCAGTCTCTTATAAATGAAACAACCCTGCAGTGGCCTCATGGGTGATTGTTTTAGGAAAATGAAAACGTATGTCTTTACAAAAACCTGTACACAAATGTTCATAGAAAATTTATTTATATTAGTTCCAAACTGAAAACAACCCAAATGTCCCTTAACGAATGAATGGTTAAACCAACTATGGTACATCTATACAAAGGAATACTACTCAGCAATAAAAAGGAATAAACTATTGACACATGCAACACTTTTTAAAAATTTTATCTTTAAACTAGAGACCCGGTGCACGAAATTCTGTGCACCCTCTACAATCTGAGACCCCTCGAGGTATGTCCGACTACCCATTTAGGCCTGATCCTGATCCCGATCAGACATCCCACTCACAATCCAGGACTGCTGGCTCCCAACTGCTCACCTGCCTGCCTTTCTGATTGCCCCTAACTGCTTCTGCCTGTAAGCCTGATCACCCCCTAACCACTCCCCTGCCAATTTGACTGCCCTAACTGCCTTCCCTGCAGGCCTGGCTGCCCCCAACTTCCTTCCTCTGCCAGTCTGGTCACCCCTAACTGCCTTTCCCTGCTGGCCTGATCGCCCACAACTGCCCTCCCTTGCAGGCCTGGTCCCTCCCAACTGCCTTCCCGTGCTGGCCATTTTGTGCCAGCCATCTTGTGTCCACATGGGGGCAGCCATCTTTGACCACATGGGGGCAGCCATCTTGTGTGTTGGAGTGATGGTCAATCTGCATCTTACTCTCCTATTAGATAGGATAGAGGCCTGGTGCATGGGTGGGGGCTAGCTGGTTTGCCCTGAAGGGTATCCCAGGTCAGGGTGGGGGTTCCCTTGGGGAATGGGGAGGCCTGAGCGAAGGGCCTGTGGTGGTTTTCAGGTCAGCCACGGCCCCTGGCAACCCAAGCAGAGGCCCTGGTATCTGGGATTTTTTTATCTTCTATAATTGAAACTTTGTAGCCTTGAGTGGAGGCCAGGGTCAGTCAGGGCGGGCGGGAAGCTTGGCTTCCTCCATTGCCGGGGGCAACCCAAGCCTCCTGCTCTCTCCAGCTCCATGGCTGCTGCCATTTTTGTTGGGTTAATTTGCATACTCGCTCCTGATTGGCTGGTGGGCATGGCTTGTGGGCGTAGCAGAGGTACAGTCAATTTGCATGTTTTTCTTTTATTAGGTAGGAGTACAGTTTACATGCAATATTATTTTGTATTTGTTTCAGGTGTACAGTATAGTAGTTAGAGTATCATATATTTTACAAAGCGTTCTCCCTGATATTTCCAGTATCCAGGTGGCACCACACAGTTATACAATATTATTATTTATCTTTCTGGTGCTGCACTTTACAACCCATAACTATTCTGTAACTACCAATCTATTCTTCTCAATCCCTTCACCGTTTGCACCTCTCCCCTCTGGCAACCATCAGTCTGTTCTCTGTAACTATGAGTCTATTTCCACACATGCAACAAATTGAATGGATCTTAGGAGAATTATGCGGAGTTTAAAGAATCATTCTCAAAAGATTATATACTGTTTGGTTCTATTTATGTAACATTCTTGAAATAATAAAATTATAGAGATGCAAAACAGATTAGGTATTGTGAGGTATTAGGAATATGGTGGGAGGGAAGTGGGTGTGGTTATAAAAGGTAGCACCAGGGCGCCTTGTGATGGAATGGTACTATATTTTGATTGTGGTGGTGTTTAAACAAATCTACACATGTGATAAAATTGCATAAAACACATATTGCACAAAATTGCATAAAACTGGTGAAATCAGAATAAGCTCTGTGAATTATATTAATGTTAATTTCTTGGTTCTGTTATTGCTCCAGAGCAGTGGTTTTTGACCTTTTTTTATCTCATGGCACACCTAAACTAATTACTAAAATTCTGCAGCACACCAGAAAATGTACTATATTTTTTACCAATCGGACCAAAAAATAGGTATACTTTTGATTCTTTCACACTGGAAAGTTATTGTTGTGTTGGCTATTGTCATTATTTTATTTGACAATCTAAGGGAAAGAGGTCAGCGCCCCTGACTAAATAGTCAGGGATTGCATGTTTTAAAATTTTTTGCAGCACACTGGTTGAGAATCATTGCTCTAGAGTCTAGAATTACACAAGAGTATGCATAGCAAGTTATGCTATTATTGGGAAAACTGGGTGAAGGGTACCTGGGACATCCCTATCCTTTTTCTATTCTTGTGACTCTACAGTTATTTCAATATAGAGAGTTAAAATATAATTAGAAAATATTCACACCCTATTAGGCTACAGTAACTCTATCATATAATATACAAATTGTGCAAATAATCCTATATAATAAAAGGCTAATATGCAAATCAACCGAACAGCAGAACAACCAGTTGGTATGATGTGCACTGACCATCAGGGGACAGACACTCAACTCAGGAAATGCTCCCTGGTGGTCAGTGCACTCCCACAGGGGGAGCGCCGCTCAGCCAGAAGCCGGGCTCACGGCTGGCAAGCACAGCGGTGGTGGCAGGAGCCTCTCCCACTTCCACAGCAGTGCTAAGGATGTCCCCCGAGGTCTCCCGGGCATCCCCTGAAGGCTCCTAGACTGCTAGAGGGTTCAAGCAGGGCTGAGGGGACCCCGCTCCCTGCTCCCAGTGCACGAATTTCATGCACTCAGCCTCTAGTAATCTTATATAATAAAAGACTAATATGCAAATTGACCAATCAGCAGGTGGACTAACTGGTCACTATGACATTCACTGACCACCAAGGGGCAGATGTTCAATGCAGGAGCTGCCCCCTGGTGGTCAGTGCACTCCTACAGGGGGAGCGCTGCCCAGCCAGAAGCAGGGCTCACGGCTGGCAAGCACAGTGGCAGTGGCGGGAGCCTCTCCCATCTTCACAGCAGCGCAAAGGATGTCTGACTGACGGCTTAGGCCTGTCCCCTGCAGGGAACAGGCCTAAGCCGTCAGTCAGACATCCCCTGGGGCTCTTGGACTGTGAGAGGGTGCAGGCCGAGATGAGGGACTCCCTGCCCTGAGTGCATGAATTTTGAGCACCAGGCTTCTAGTAATAAATAATACACAGAAGTGAAACAAGAAAAGTCACTTTAATCACAATTGTATCTGCTTCAATTTTTCATATGCCAAGAACAAATATGATCCACATGCACATCCATCTAAATTCTCCACCCATGACTCATTGTTTAGAAATAGGACCTGTGTTAAAGAAATCCTCACACAAGGAAGCATGTGTGAATGAGGCAGGATAGTAAGAAGCTAGGCAAAGTCCTTGAAAAGTGAGTTCCTATCCAGCTTCCTCTTCTTAGATATGACCTTGGGGAAGATACTCAGACCCTCAAAGCCTTACTTTCTTCATTAGCAAGAGCAGGTTGATCCCTACATTGTAGGGTTTTTATGATGGTTAAGTAGATAATGCATATTATGCACCAGGCTTATGGCTGAGGCCTTGGGACCTGCTCCATAGAGGTGAGGTCACCTTCTCTCTTTTCTCACCATGTTCTCCTGCTAAGGGATCTTGTGCATTTTGGGGCCTCAGAGAGAACCATGGGCAGATGAGAAAACTCAGTTCTAATGAACATTCGGGGATTTCTGCTAGAGTTCAATCCTCATCAGCACTTAATGGGGTTTTGAGAAATAGACAAACTCAACACTTAACTATTATTCTGATGTCCCAGGAGGCGAATTTTCCTTATAGACAAAACATCACTTTGCCACTTGAATAACTAAAAATGTTATTTGTTGCCCTTCCTCCTTCCTCTTTGCTTGTTTCTCTCCCTCTCCCTCTCTCTCCCTCTCATCCTTCCTTGCTTGCTTTTTCCCCCTCTTTGAACAGATTGCTATTATTCTCTCTTTCTTGTCATTATCATCTTCGGCATCAATCTCTGCCTTTCCAATAAGTACATTTTCAGGGAGTCATATGATGTCATTTAATACTCTTTACAAAAGCCACATCCAAAATATGGGGCAGGACCTAAATGAATCTGCTGGTGCATTTTTTAAATTCTTCCCTTTCATTCCTGAATGTTTATAAGGGGAGAATGAATTGCAATTAGAAACAAAAAGAAGAGAATTGGACAATATGCTTTTTCTAAACTCCTGTGCAGAACTACATTCTTGGCATCTCCCCCAAGATGTCAGACAGGCATCTCAAATACAAAGAGCCCCAAACTAGACCACCATACTCCTGTTCTACCACCTCATTCTTATCATTGATGGCAACCCTGTCGTACCACATCTGTCTATTAGCTAAGCCTGTCAGCTCTAATTTTAAAGTATATCCAGAATTTAACCATTTTTACTGTTTCCTCTGTGCTGACTGTGTTCTCACCCATCATCATACCTCACCTGGATTCTGTAAAGCCTGTCAGGTGGCTTTCTGCTTCCTTCTTTGATCCTCCCTTCTCCCCACAACAATCTCAGTGAACCATTCAAAACATAAGTCAACCATAGGTAGAAAAATAGCAGACATAGGTCATAGCAATATCTTTACCAATACAGATCCTAGGGCAATGGAATCTAAGGAGAAGATAAACAAATGGGACTACATCAAAATAAAAAGCTTCTGCACAGCAAAAGAAACCATCAACAAAACAACAAGAAAGCCCATTGCATGGGAGAAAATTTGCCAGTGTTATCTCCGATAAGGGTTTAATCTCCAAAATTTACAAGGAACTCATACAACTTAACAAAAGGAATATAAACAATCCAATAAAAAATGGGCAAAGGACCCAAATAGACACTTTTCAAAGGAGGACATACAGAAGGCCGAGAGACATATGAAAACATGCTTAAAGTCACTAATCATCTGAGATATGCAAATCAAAATGACAATGAGGTACCATTTCACACCTGTCAGAATGGCTATCATCAACAAATCAACAAATGACAAGTGATGGCAAGGATGTGGAGAAAAAGGAACCCTCGTGCACTTCTGGTGGGAATACAGACTGGTGCAGCCCCTGTGGAAAACAGTATGGGGTTCCCTCAAAAAGTTAAAAATGGAACTCCCATTTGACCCAGTAATCCCACTTCTAGGAATATATCCCAAGAAATAAAAAACACCAATCAGAAAGGATATATGTGCTCCCAAGTTCACAGCAGCACAATCTACAATAGCTAATATTTGAAAATAGCCTAAGTGCCCATCAGCAGATGAATGGATTAGAAAACTGTGGTACATCTACACAATGGAATATTACACTGCTATAAAAAGAAGGAACTTTTACTATTTGAAAAAGCATGGATGGACCTGGAAAGCATTATGCTAAGTGAAATAAGCCAGGCAGAGAAAGATAAATATCACATGATCTCACTCATTTGTGGAATATAATGAACAACATAAACTGATGATTAAAAATAGATCCAGAGATAGAGAAACACTGAACAGACCATCAAACCTCAGAGGGAAGGCGGGTGGGGGGGGGGCGGTGGTGGTGGTAAGAGATCAACCAAAGGACTTGTATGCATGCATATTAGCATAACCAATGGACACGGACACTGGGGAGGTGAGGGCTTGTCCTGGGGGGTGGGAGTTGCTGGGGAGGGGTTGATGGGGAAAAAAGGAGATATATGTACTGCTTTAAACAATAAAAAGAAGGGGAAAAAAAACATACGTCAAGTCATAGCTTTCTTAATATCTTTGCTTTACTTATAACTTTGCAATTCACTCAGTGTAAAAACCTAGTTTCTTGCAACATTGGTATCTCATTACCTCTCTGATCCATTTCTCACTCTCTGCAGTCATAATAATAGTAAAACCTAAAGTTTATCACGTGCTTATCATGCACCAGGCGTAAGGCTTTATATATATACTAGAGGCCTGGTGCATGAATTTTTTGCAAGGGTAGAATCCCTAGGCCTGGCTGGAGATCAGGGCTGATCTGTGGAGTGACCAGCAAGGTGATCGGCCTGGTGCTGCCTGCTTGCCAGCCCCACCCCTGGCTAGCCCCTCCCTCTCCCCTCCTCTCCTGTCCACCAGTCACCTCCCTCTGCAGGGTGACTGGTGGGGTGATTGGGGGACGCCCGCTGGCACCCACCTTAGTTGGCCTGGGGTCTGTGGGCTGGGGGAAGCTCCTGCATTGAGAGTCTGCCCCTGGTGGTCAGTGCACATCATCGCGACTGGTCGTTCCTCCATTTGGTCAATTTGCATGTTAGGCTTTTATTATATAGGATTACTCACTCAATCCCATAATAATCCTATCCAGGAGGTACTATCATTATCCCAGTTTTACAGGTAAGGAAACCGAGTCACAGAGCAATTAGGTGACTTGTTTACAAGCTACTTCTTGGAGATGATGGGCTGGGATTTACACCCACACATTCTCGGCCGCTATCTTTAGCATTAACTGGTGGATCCCCACATCGATCATGGTGGTGTAGAAGGAATAGGTTTTAAACTCTACTTTTGTCCCTCACTCATTGACCTTAGGCTCATCATTTTACCTTTCTGCATCCTAGTTCTCCATCCATAATATAGGATTTTTAATAGGGTTGGTATCATCATGATGGTAAATGAGAACACTGGAAAAATGCCTGTCACATATCAGGGACTCCATTAATACAAGATCTCTCCTGGTCCCTTGCTCCTCCCCCAAAGAAATGGCAAAATGGTGTATTCAGCCTCAGACAAGATACTAAAAAGAACATCCTTCTGATACCAGCTGCCAGAGTACATAGAGATGTCAGGACTTCCAGCAGCACAAAGAACTCCAAAGTTGCAAGTAGCTACAGGATCCGTCTCACATTGTTGACAGAGGATATTTGGGGCTTCCTGCCCACACCATAATGCACATTTTCTATGGGGCATATCAATTATGCATTCACTGGCTTCTATTAATATTTCAGGCCTCATAAGCATAAATAAAACATACATTAATTAGAAGTTTGAGTCATATCATCCTTTTCCCATCTCCTCCTGCCACCAGCCTGATTTCCAAAGCTGAGCATGAGGGGGTCCAGTCCACAGCCATAAATCACCGAGCACCATCCTTGCAGGCCAGTGGTGTGTCCCCTGCCAGCTCAGAACAATGAATTTGAAAAACCTTGCTATGCAGTCCCAGAGCACCAACAGCCACCAAATTCTGTTGTTTTTCTTTTTTAGAAGAAATTAAAATTATTCATGAGGTGCCGCTCAGCTGAACACTTGGATCCTTTCCCCCACAGTGGGGACAGATTTCCCGGCCAGAATGTGTGACTGAAGAATTTAACATTGGTTAAAAGTGAACATCTCCTCCAAGGGGGAACATTAATACACTTAATGTTAGGTGAATCTTGGCATCCCCCACTGCGAGGCTGCCAAACAAATTACATTAGGTAGGCACTTTGGCTCTTGATGGGATTAACAGGTGGCCCAGGTACATTCCACATCTTTATTCACTTGGATCAAGAGCGAGCAGGTGGGCACTATTCATATCTCCAAAGCATAGGCTGACCAGCACCTCCAGGAGGTCCTTGAACAGTACACGTGCAAGCCTCCAATGCAGTGTAACGTGGGCACTGTTCTCACTTGTACTGACAAGCTGAGGGTCTGGGTACCTATAACAGTTTTCTCCCAATTACCACACTTGGCAGAGGACAGGAAGGAGGCAGATTTTTGGATTGCTCTCAGAGCTCCCTGAGGCAAGGATCATGACCTCCATTGTCCACAGGCATGCAGTTGGAATGAAGGAAGCGGACTGAAGTGAGGAATCTGAGAACAAGAAATTGACTAACCTGGGGAAGCAGGACACACAGAGGCTAAAGGACGAAGCTAGACTTTGAACACAGGTCTTTCTGACTCTGAAGTCCTCCAACACTTTCATGCATGACCCAGATCATGAGGTAAAGCAAGAAAAGCTTCCTAAATCAGAAAATGGCCAGGAGTTGCTATTGTAGATCATTTCCTGTGTCCAGCTTCCAATGGACAGAGGAATGGCCGTCTTCTCCATCCTAGAAGAAAAAGCTAGGGTTTCTGTGACTGTAGAATTCATCCCACGTTCTTCTGTTTCTATTTTTGTTGCTCCTCTAAAGCATTCCGCTCTGGGAATTTCAACAAAGGCAAATGCACCACCTGCGTGTTCTCTTCCTAATGGCACCCTGCGTTTTGAGTACTTGGCTCCCCTTCTCTGTGCACAGACCTCAGCTTCAGTCATTCCTGTACTGAGCAAATGTTGGATCAAGCCTGCAAGGCCTCTTGCAAATGGAAGAGTTATTGGTTTAACCAGAGAAGCACAATGACATTCTTTGCACTTACCACGGAGGGCAGAGTGATTTGACAATCGCCCTGTGCCCAGCTCTCTGGTTGAATGTGACCTGTGTGTAGATCCTTTATCAGTTCACAAATCACTCACATTTACCTGCCATGTGATACTGATTTTTATCTCCTGACACACAATTGTTCGGCGACCCTGGCCAATTGGCAAGGACCTGGTTAAAATCCTTCATGATTTTTAAAAATAAATGACCAGTGGCTGTGAAAAGTTGGAACATAAATCGAGAATTCTTAAGATCACTCCATGCTCTTCTACTCAGTAATTTGACTTCTGAGAATTTCTCGTAAGGGAATTCTTCTTACATCCCTATATCATTTATTGAGCACGTTCTCTGTGCCATGCCATAGTTTACAAAAAACATCTCATTTATATCCTTGACACTGCCTTGGGGCAGATATAAATAGCACACCATTTAAAGACAATAAAACTGTGGTCCAGAGAGGTTGAGTCACTTGCTCAAGTCCTTTGGCTACTGGGCAAGAAAGGACCCAGGTTTCAGCCCAAAACACTTTTCCTTTAGACAAATTGCCCACGCAGTGCTATTTTGGAAGCTCCATTTAATAAGCTAAAATGAATTTTATGGGCAGCTGAGTAATTATCTGACTTGAACCCAATTAAACATTGAGTCCATGCTGCCTGAGTTTCACAGGTTCTTTTAATGAATGCTTGACAAATGAATTTCTCCTTTTAACCAGAACTCGGAGGCCCAGATGGCGAGGCTGGCTCTGTACAGAGCATCCACAGAGAGGTGTGCCCGATGGGCCCACACATGCCCACTAGTCCATGTGACGATGTGGCGTGTATGTGCACCAATCAAGGAAAGGACTATTGACTTCTGCACCCAGACATTTGATATGCATTCTCAGCAGTCAAGCGGTTTAATTGGAATGTATTGCTTTTCAGAAGCTCACTGAAGCTCAAAGCGCTTGAGCTTTAGAATCTCCAGACCTGAACTTGTAAACAGGCTCTGTCCCTTAGCAGCTGTGTGGTCTTGGGCAAGTCACTTCACCTACTCAGCATCATTTCTTTCACCTGTGATGGAGTCAGTGGTTGGGGAGTTTGGTTGCAGGCAACAGAAGCTGAGCCTGCGTGTCCTAAGGAAACTCACCCCTGAGGACCAGAGAATCAGGTTCAACTCCCCAAAATCTCCCAACATCATTGCAAGCATAGTTTAGAGCACCAACCCCGGACGTTGGATGTGGTGTTAGCTCAGCGGTCCTTTACGTCCAGGATAGCGGTAGAAGCTGCCATCACAGCCATCATCCATTTTTCAAAATGAATTTCATTTGTGCCCCAATTTCTTGGTGCCTGTAGTTCCCATTTCACTCTGGGACAGGCATAACGGCTCAGCAGAGCCTGGCAGTCACTGAGTCCTGCAAAAGTAAGTGATTTGACATTTTCCTTGTAAGTGGGAAATGAGCTCTGCCTCATCAGGTGAGGAAAATGCTCCAGGCAAAGGAAGGAGCTTTGGTGCTGGGTAGCTAAAAAAGGAACTACAAATAGCAACGACAAATGGGAATAATAATAGCCACCTCTTTGGTTTCATTCATTTACTCATTCACTGATTCATCACACCAGTATTTAATGAGCATCTATTCTGTGCCAGGCTCTGGCTACGTCAGGCTACAGCTGTGAAGTAAGGATTTATTGCACAGATTTACATTGTTGCTCATAACAACATTGTTGACATGGATTTCCGTTTTTTCTTTTGAGCTCATGCTTTGTGTCAGGCACATGCTGAGCACTTGATGCCCGTTTGTCACACCCTGCAAGTTAATGAAATGTTACCTCTAAAACATCATGGCGCAGGGCTATTGTGCAATGACACCTCACAGCAGGTGGCCAATAAAAGTGAATTCTCTCTCTCAGCTCAGCAAGTTCTAACTCTGATCTCAAGAGATTAGGTCTCCTTGCTTTTGTTTTTTTTAGACATCAAAAAGCTTGAAAATCAAAACATGAAAACGTGGTGATTTTGTCTAAATGCATGGTGTCAGCTGCTCAGCTCAATCATGGGGTGACAGCTGCCAACCAGGTGACAAATGGAATGAAGGGCACCAGGGGCATGGAAGCACAGCTTGAAAAGGCTTGCTGCTTGCAGGCTCAGATCATCTGTCACCAGACCCCTCCCTGTGCTGAGTTAAACTGATATAATTAAAGGCATGTTTCTATTTGGGAAGTGAGAGACCGAGCTGGCTTTCGGGATTGCCGCATTTGTCATCCTAGACTGTTGTTGTCTTGGGACCTGGGCTCTGAGCATGGTTCTCCTTAAATCTTCAACCCCCCCTGGGACTCAGTCAGCCCAGGTATACAACTCCCACAAAGATGGTACCCAGTTCTGTGGCTGATCGAAGACTTCAATGAGAGAATGCTAGCCAAGTGCCTGGCTTATCATGTTGTTGGTAATAGGCACTCTCTAATGTTGTTACTATTATCATTACTGTTTCCCAAGCTTTGCCACTTAATTGCATAATTTTAGTCAAGTTGACATATCCGTTCTGTGCCTCTGTTTCCACATCATTAAACCTAGATACCTCTTCAAATTCATCTCATAAGGATAAATAGGGAAAATAGGTATGTTAACATTTTAAAAAATCCCTTATGTGGATGCAGCCACTCATCAATGTGATACAATGTGAAGGGAAAGCCTGCCACAAGGTTAAGCTGGATCGCTGGTTTTCTGAGCACCCCTTGCTCATCTGTAAAGCAGGGCTCACTGCCTACCTCTTAGGGTTATCATGAAGATCAGTTGAGGGAATGCATGAGAAAGTTCCAGAAATTCTTTCAGAAATGCCTGGGTAGTGTGAGGTTTGTGGACCCTGCCGCTAGGGTAGCAATTTCCAGAAGCAGAAGGGAGGACCTGTTATCTTTGCAGCACCTGGCTCTCTGCTCTTCCGAATCTGACCACGGGCCATTGCTAATGTTTCCTCACCCCCCATTGCCCCACTCAGACATCCCCCCCCAAACCCCGTCCCGTGGCTGTGTGGCCTTTCCTGAAGGCTTTGTCTCACCTTTGTATCTGCTCCTCTTTACACTGCAAAGCTTTGCTGCCAGTGAGTCCTGGGCCGTGGCTAGTTCCCCTGGCACCCTCACCTGTGCCTTCCCTCGGCACAGCACCCGGCTTTCTGCGTGTGCATTTCCCGTTTGTTTTCTTTCCAGTTTGAGGCTGTCAGCCACGTGAGGGCCCCTGCCATTCACTCCAGCAAGGAAACAGACAGACGTGGGTCAGCGCAGTGGAATGTTGGAGCACCCAGACTCTGGGTTCAGACCTCACCTGTGCCCTTATTAGCTGTGTGACCTCAGGCAGGTTACATGAGCAATCTGGGCCCCATGGCAAGGGTGTCGGACTGGCTTACTCTCAGTGCTCCTTACACTTTACCGAGTCTTCGAAATGCCCAGGGATTTCGTGTAGAATTCAGATTCTGGTTCCGCAGGTCTGGGCTGGGGCCTGAGATTCTGCATTCCTACCGAGCTCCTGGATGTTGCAGGCCCGTGGACCACACTCTGAGCAGCGGGGGGCGCAGTGTGGTGGATTCAAGCCTGGGCCATCAGGCGTGTTCGGTTTTCAGGGGCAACTTGACAAAGTAAACTGATATGAGGGCCCAAGGACACTATGCATTTAAATTCTTGAATCCACAAATCTGGGCTAATCAAAGCACTTTTCACATCAGCTGTCATTGACTGAGCTGCTCCTATGAGAATAAATGGGAAATATCCACTGAGCACTTTCTACATGTCAGTTAAATGCTAAGTACTTTGGCACGCAGGTCACAATGTCACAATGACCATAGGAGGTGGGTGGGAACAACTATTGTCCCTACTTTGCAAAGAGGAAAACTGAGGCTCAGAGAGGTTAAATGTGTTGAATTATAATTGGCCTAATAAGTGTTTTGGTCAACATGTCCCCTTCCTTGCTTTTCTCACCCACCTCTCTTTCAATAATGTCACCAAGGATCTGAGGAACTCAAATCTGTCCCCAGCCCCTGTTATTGCTGCCCAGGAGCAGACGTAATGACACTAGCAGTATTCACCATCCTTTTTATTCATTGCTGCACCATTATTTATTTTTAAAAATATGTTTTTATGGATTCTAGAGAGAGGAAGGAAGGGAGAGAGAGAGAGAGAGAGAGAGAGAGAGAGAGAGAGAGAGAGAGAGAGAGAAAGAGAGAGAGAGAAACATCAAATATGAGAGAGAATCATTGATTGGCTGCCTCCTGCACACCCTGTACTGGGGATTGAGCTGGCAACCCAAGCATGTGCCCTGACCAAGAATCAAACCAGTGACCTCCTGGTTCCTGGGTTGATCTCAATCACTGAGCCACACTGGCTGGGCTGCACCATCGTTTATTGAGTATCTACTATGTGCAAAGCACTGTGGCTACAATGGGGAACACTTTTTTCCCTTGCTTTACAATTTAGTTAGAGACACAGACTTTAATCAAGTAACTCCACAGCCGAAACCGGTTTGGCTCAGTGGATAGAGCGTCGGCCTGTGGACCAAGGATCCTGGTTTCAATTCCAGTCAAAGGCATGTAACTTGGTTGCGGGCACATCCCCAGTAGGGGGTGTGCAGGAGGCAGCTGATCGATGTTTCTCTCATCGATATTTCTAGCTCTCTATCCCTCTTCCTTCCTCTCTGTAAAAAAATCAATAAAATATATTTAAAAACAAAAGTAACTCCACAGATAAATATGATTCCAATCTGTTGAAAAAACAAACAAACAAAACTATGCAAAATGGGAAATTTGCCCTGGCTGATTTGGCTTGGTGGATGGAGCATCGGCCTGCGAACTGAAGGGTCCCAGGTTCGATTCCGGTCAGGGGCACATGCCCAGGTTTCTGATTCGGCCCCAGTGGGGGTGTGTATGAGCCAGCCAATCAGTGATTCTTTCTCATCATCGATATTTCTGTCTCTTTCTCCCTCTCCCTTCATCTATAAAATAAATAAAAAAAATGTATTTTTAAAAATGCGAAATTTGATTAAGGGACTTGTGAAGGCTTTTGTGTGGATATGACTCTAAAATGATATGTGGAAGGTAAGTAGCTAGTTAAAGGGATGAAGGATGATGGGCATTCCAGCCAAACAGAACAGCTTTGTGCAAAGGCCCAGTGGCCAGGAGAGGCAAAAATGGCGGGGGTTGAAACTGGGGAGACAGGCAGGGTCAAGTCACAAGGATCTGGAGCTTTATGTTAAGAGCAGTGGGCAGACACTGTAGGGTTGTAAGCAAAGGAGCAATTAAAAGATCAGGCATGAATTTTGAGATCAATAAAACAGATTTGGCAGCTGTAGCTTCAGCAGAAATAGAAAGAGGAATGTGGAAGCTATCACTGTAATCCAGACAAGAAATGATGGAGACTGAGCTGGGGTGATCCAGGCAGCAGCAATGGGGTAAAAGGGGCTTCTGTAGAATGTATGTGGGAAGTAAAGAAAAAACTTAATAGGACTGGGAAATGGGGTCATAGTAACAAAGTAGGGGGAGCTTCCTGAGTAGCCTCCAATATGAGGGTCTTCATGGTCCCAGTCATTATCTCGTTCCACACCTTCCACTTACACTGGGGCAGACAGGCCCAGAGGTGACGTGCCCAAGGTCACACAGCTAGACAGGCAGAGGGAGGGCCTGTGCGGGACCAGTAATGAGGTTCTAGTGAATGAAAAGATGAATGAGCTGAAATTGATTCTCCCTTTAATGATTCTGTTAGACCTGTCAGATTCTCTATTCTCAGGGTTCTACGCATCATCTGCCCTTAGAAGTGGAACTGCTCAGCTGTCTAGCACCCTCTGCTGTGATCCTTTACTAGAACTGTAGCCAGAAGCTGGCTGTGGTGGTCAGGCAGGCCTAGGAGCAAATGCCAGCGGGGCTTCTAACGCCCCACCTTGCAGAAGCACTTGTCTATGTGAAATAAGGAACATGCATAGGAATCTTCCTGAAAAACTGCTCTTTTTATAATAAAAAATTTAAATCAACCATAAAGTTCATAAATTGGGGAAAGAATAAACAGCATGGTGTATTTATAGGATGGAATAAAGCACAGTCCTCTAAAGCAAGGAATTTATATCTGCTAGAGAGGGAGAGCTCAAAGGTATATTCTGAGTAAAAATGCAAGTATACAGTCTAAGTGTACAGTCAGTATGATACAGTCAGTTAGGTAAAAAAAATCACAGAAAATACCATATATCTTATGGACACTGTTAGGCACATCTAAAATAATAAAAAGAGGCCTAGAAAAATGGTTTAGTGGTAAATTTTATGTTATGTATATTTTACCATAATTTAAAAAAAGAAGCATCAACAAAAGAACAACAACAACAACAAAAAGCCCCACAAAGTCAACAGCAACAAAATTTAAATATCAAGTGGCCTAAAGAATAGGTGTGGTGCTCTTAACGCGTCTGGAGGTGGGAGTAAGGGAAATTCACTGTACTATTCCAATTTTCTGAAAGAGGAATGAGTCCTTTTAATATGGAAGAAAACCTCTGGTTGTGCAAGTTTAGACCAATAATATGAACTTTCTGAGCCTCATTCCGGTCACCTTATAAGTAAGTTATAAACGTTTACTACTTACCATGCAAGGTCAGGGGGAGGCGCTGCCTTCAGAGGAGCGCTGGTGTTCTGAACAGAAAGCAAGTCATTGATTAGAGAGCACAGTCAAACCAGGTATCCAGGGACCCAAAGTATCACTCCCCCTCCCCCAGACTGCGAGGCAGGGAAGGCCCCTCTAGAGATTGGATTGAACTGAGATTTGAAAGGCAAGAACGTGTTAGCCAGTTTCAGGAATTGGGGGACAGGCGATGTAAGCAGAAGAAACAGCGAGTGCTCTGTGTCAGGCTGATTAATTACCATATCATCTACAATGAAGAAAACAAATGCTGCTACTATTCTAAGCCTGTTTTATTGTAGTTGTTTTTTAAATGCTGACATCATCAATAAAATGGGAATTAGGATATTGAGCACTCCAAGCTGCTTTTAGGAAAGCATCCATCACATAGCAGGTGTTTAATAGACAGCACTTCCTGTTTCACCTGGTGCCTCATGTGATCCACTGTAGTGTGATGAAGCGGAATAATGTTCCCCCAAGATATCAGATCATAATTTCTAGAACCTGTAAATGTGACCTTATTTGGGGGAAGGGCCTCTGCAGATGTGGTTAAGCTAAGGATCTTGTGAGATGGAGATGAGCCTGAAGTATCCAGGTGGGCCCTAAATGCAACCACAGTGTCCTCGTAAGAGAGGCAAAGGGGGAGAACACAGTCAGTCACACAGGAGGACCCAGGAGGCAGAGAGAGATTTGAAGATGCTGACCTTGAAGATTGGAATGATGCAGCCACAAGCCAAAGGACACTAGCAGCTACCAGAGCTGGGAGAGGCAAGGAAGGACCCTCCCTAGAGCCTCCAGAGGGGTCATGGCCCTGCCAACACCTTGGTATCAGTCCAGTCACAGTGATTGTGGACTGCTGGCCTCTAGGACTGTTAGTACATTTCTGTTGTTTTAAGGCACCAAGTTTGTGGCAATTTTTTACAACAGCCATGGAAAATGAATGCATCCACCCCTCTTGTCTGGGGTCTTCTTCACTCTTATTGCGTTGCAGTGAAGATCTCTACTATGTGCATTAGCAGGAAGAATGTGAGCCCTTGGTGTCCTAGGAGCTATGCCTTGTAAGAGAGAATGAGGCTCAGCCCAGACAGGGAAGGTTTTCTAATTGAGCATTTCAGACATGAGAGGGATGTTGAGTTTTGGCCAGAAGGCCAGTTTGAAACATTTGTTGCATTTTCTGGAGGAAACTGGCAACCACCGGGAAGGTTCCTGACATTATCCTAGAAAACCCACTAACAAGGTGGTATAAGGACTGAGCTGGGATGGACAGGCAGAAGCATCACCGAAAAGAAGCCAAAGTTATCTATGGAGTTAAGGTTCATGAAGCTACTGTGAGGAGTAAGGCAAAGATGGAATAGAACTAGTCATTATGGGTAAACAACCGTTAATAAATGTAGAATATTTAGTTATGGGGGTGGGACACTGCTAAAAAGTTATGTCTGTTAGAGGGCCTCATTTTTAAGACTCTTTTACATATGAGGAAGCTTGGGCTCAGTGACTCTGCCCAAGGTCACAAAGCTGGAAGGGCAGAGCCAAGATTTACACACAGGTCTCTCAGATTTCAACTAGCTTTCTTTCTTTTTTTATTTTGATTAATCCTCATCTAAGAATATTTTTCCATTGACTTTTAGAGAGAGTGGAAGGGAAAGGAAGAGACAGAAACATCGATGTGAGAGAGACACGCTGATTGGTTGCCTCCCGCACGCACCCCAACAAGGGCCGAGGAACCTGCAACTGAGATGCATGCCCTTGACTGGAATTGAACCCGAGACCCTTCAGTCCATGGGCTGGCACTCTATCCATTGAGCCAAACTTGCGAGGGGTCAACTAGTTTTCTTCACATCAGCTGAAGATTGGGGAAGGTATCCCAGGTGTGGCTACCTGTGGGTGGTATTTCTTGTGTCCTCTTACTTCCTGTCTTGCAGATCTGCTTGCTACCCAGAAGCCTGAAACTAGTGCTAATATTTTCCAGTAGGTTTTTACATGGACTCATGCCAACGCAGAGGTTCGGATTCTTCTGGAAGTCCATTTGGGCTGATTCATTGGGCTGGAGCTGAGGAGGAGCAAGTGTGTGCGTGTGTATGAGTGTGTGTGTCCATGTGCACACACACATTTGGTCTTATCAGCGAGCTTATCTTAACTGCACTAAATTGCTGTCTTTGGGAAAAGAACAACATCACAGCTCCTTGTCAAGCTGATTCATTCCTGGTGTGGCTGTAATGAAAAACAAACCACATTTCTGTCCCAACCTTGTAACAGTCTGTATCTTCAGTGATTTTTTCCCTTAATCTAGCTCCAGAATCTTAACAGCTTGTGTAATCTTCCAAGGATTCCATAGGACTTTCTTATGTGACTCTCTGAGAAAATGGGAGGGAAATTACATTTCTCTGGCTTGTCACAAATTCTTGGAAGTTGTGCATAGCTCCTCAAATTAGGGGCCATTTGAAAGGGAGTCTGATCTATGTATATAAAAGGCTAAGTGACCAACCATACATCTGTCCAACTGACCAACCGTCTGACTGACCACAAATCTGAGCGGCCAGTACATATGACGTGCACTGGCAATTTAAAAATAAATGTTGACTTGCACATGTGTGATACATATAAAACTCTCGCTGGCACCAACCACATGCTTGTGTTTCGATCTGTCATTATCGATTGTGAATTTGGTTCTTTGTCCAAAAAATGATCACATTCATAAACTAAGTGAAGAAATTTTGGATAAACTCAATGAAGATTTTCACACCTAGTTGAGTGATGATTCCATTGATTCAATGGATGATGCCAAAAGGAAAAATTTTTCCATTGAATTTCTTAATAGTATTACTCCTTCGGGAATGCTATGTCAAAAATTAAAATTAAAAGTAGGTGCAATCATCATGCTACTGAGAAATCTTAATAGTAAATGGGGTCTTTTTAATGGTACTAGATTTATTATCAAAAGATTGTGACCTAACATAATCGAAGCTGAAGTATTAATAGGATCTGCAGAAGGAGAGGTTGTTCTGATTCAAGAATTGATTTGTACTCGTCTAACACTGGCCTCCCATTTAAGTTAATTCGAAGACAGTTTCCCGTGATGCCAGCAATTATGATGACTATTAATAAATCACAAGGACAAACTCTAGACAGAGTAGGAATATTCCTACCTGAACCCATTTTTGGACATGGTCAGTTATATGTTGCCTTCTCTCAAGTTCGAAGAGCGTGTGACGTTAAAGTTAAAGTTGTAAATACTCATCACAAGAGAAATTGGTCAACGACTCTGAAAGTGTTTTCACTCTTAATGTGGTATACAGGGAGATATTAGAATAAGTTTAATCAATTTATCAGTCATTGTTTATATCAATGTTTTTATATCATGTTTTTGTTGTTTTTATGTCATGTCTTTGTTGTTATTATATTATCTTGTTATTGTTTATTTATTAATCAATTTATATATTACCTTTATATACATTTTATTAATTTTCTTTCATCTCTGACACTTCTATTATAGAGAAAGGGTGAATAGTGGTATTAAAATATTTCTTCTAATTAATTTCCTTTCAATGTGCACGAATCCATGCAACAGGCCACTCGTGTTATCATAATTCACTAAACCTTGAGTCTAATTTCACAAAAAGGATTATCAAAGCTAACACAGCATTTACTTTGTGTCAGTTGCTGTTCACTGTTCTATGCATTTTACATATGTTAACTCATTTAAAACTATACAACAACTCTATAAGGTAGATACTACTATTAACCCCATATTAAATATTATGCTACTAAGATGCAGAGAGGTTAAGAAATTTCCCCAAGACCACACAGCTATCAATGTTAGGATTTGTATTTAGATATTCTGGCTCAAGAGTACATAGTCTTAACCACTCTGCTAGGGTCCTATATTATTCCAAGGCTGTTTCACTAAATCATAAAGCAACTGCTGGCCAGAGTGTCATTCTGTGCACCAAAAGGTTGCTGGTTCGATTTCTGATCAGGGCACATACCTGGGTTTTGGCAGGAACCCACAACTGATCTATGTTTCTCTCTCACATCAATGTTTCTCTCTCTCCCTCTCCCTTCCTCTCTCTAACCATGTCCTCAGGTGAGGATTAAAACAAAAAAGAGAAAACAATCATAAAGCAGCTAGCATTAGTTGAGTCTTTATTATGTGCCAAATATCTTGTGGGATGCTTTCTATGTCTTTTTGAGTGGTTCCCACACCTGATTGGTTGTCATAATTACCTGGGAACTTTAAAAAATTCAGATTCTCTGGGTCCATTTCCAACCCCCTCAGTTATTAGGAGTAGAACTGAGGACAGGAATCTGTATTTTGAGTTCTTATTTAGCCCACCTGATATATATGTTCCAGGCAACTTGGGAGGGGAGATAAGGTAACTTTCTTTTCTGTTTTCAGGAAGAAAGATCATAAAACCTCAGTAACCCCTAACTGGCTGAACTCAAAGAGGCCAACCTCAGTGGGGCAGAAGCAACAATAGGCTGCATGCTCCTGCCTTCTCTCTGCCTCAGGTCCTTTGCACTTGATGATCTTATTCCTGGGCCACCTGGGCTATTCCTATGACTGGCTCCTGCTCCTTCATGTTTCAGCTTAAACATTGCATCCTCAGAAAGACCTCCCTGGCCACTCTGCCTACATATTCCTCAAACTTTCTGCAAAGGACCAGACAGTAAATGTTGCAGGCTTTGTGGGCTACCTGCGATTCCAGTTCCATATTATTATTTTTGCTTAGAACCCTTTACAAATGTAGAAAGTCATTCTTAGCTTGTGGTTTGCTGTCCCTTAATTTGACTCTTTCAGCATCTGGCTCATATTTTATCCAGCACTGCCCTTCTCAGATTAGTTCTCCAATGGCAGACTTTCTCTCTGGTCACCCTGAGCATCCAGGCTTTCATCCAGTGTCTGCTCACAGATGATGCTTAACAGATACTGATTAAGAAAAGGAATGTTGTGAGAACTTTAAACATGCTGCTTTTTCTCCAAACACTGCCAGGAAGCTTCAGATCAGGATGGCTTGGAGCGCCCAGAAATCTGTTGTTTCTTTTATGCCCTCTCACTCCACGCTAAGGGACTTAGAATACTTCTGCTAAACAAACAAGTTCCAAGTCCTTGGGAACACAGAGAGCTGCCAACCTCCACAAACACAGGTAGAAAAGGGAAAGGTAAGCATAGATACCTGCCCCACCTGACATATCAATATAGGTCTATAGATGTCAATGCAAATGGGCAACTCACTTCTCACTTTTGCTTATTTGAAAACGAAATGGTGAACTCATTAACTTCCCAGTTGGCTTGCTTGGAGTGGCCACTACTACATTTCAGACACCAACCCTGCCACAAATATGGCAGAGCTCAAGCATTCTAGCCTGGCAACTATCTCATTTTATTTGTGATGATAATGATAATGATGATGAAGATGGTGATGATGGCAATGAAGATGGTGATTTGATGATAATGATGATGGTAGTGATGGTGGTGATGATAGTGATGATGATGGTGATGATGATGATGGTGGTGATGATGATGGTAATGAGATGACAATAATGATGATGGTGATTTTTTCTCTTTGGAAGTGAAAATAGCTTCATGTTTCATTACACAGCTAATTTAATAAAAATTTTAAAACTTCAAATAATATAGGAAAGAAGAAAAAGGTGAAAATTCACCCAAATCCCCATGGGCTCTAAATAACTTGTTAACCACTTTCAATATTGTAAAGAGCATACTTACAGATGCCTTTCTAGTACTTAAAGAAACATAGAACTCTATAATTTACAAGAGTGAGATTATACGATACAAAATGTACTGTAATTTGCTTTTCTCTCTCTCAGATGATGGTGATTTGAATGGACAGGTTAAGTGGAATCAGAATAGAAGGAAGATGTCCTCTATGAAAGTGACAAATGCAAACTCAGGGTTCCCAGCCTAAGTGTAAGCGCTGACCCCAGGGAGCTGATGTGAGAAGAAAGCCTCTGTATTACATCCCTGCTCCTCACTGACTAGACTCTTTGACCAGAATTCACTCAACGAGATATCTGTCCCTCAAACAAATGTGCTCCCAGCTGCCCTCTTTTCAGGGCATTCCAGCTCAAACGCTATTTATGTACAATGTAAGCTTTGATCATTTTCTTATCGGGGGCAGCAGCTCCTGGAATTACTCTGAGCCATCAAAGGCTGGAATCAGAGATAAAACCGTGGTGGTGATTGCTGTCCATTTGCCTCAGATGCAGCCTCCACATATTGCATCATTTTAATTAAATAGGAAAGGTCAAAAATGACATTAGGGAGGCATACTCATTTAGGCCAGTTCCTGTATTTTCCTGTCTAATGGGATTCCTCTCTGCACATTCATTACCTCATCTGTGAAAAAGGTTTGAAAGCAGTCTTCATGGTTCTTCAGGAAATAGGCACTTTTGTCATCTCAGGGATGTCACGTGGTATAACAATCTGAATCACTAATATATATTGCCTTAGTAGGGGCTAGGCACTGGGAAAGCATCTGACATTTCATACCTGGGACACCCTGAATAGGGCAGAATGCGAAGGCTAAGAGTGGACAGGTGACTTGCCCAGGTCACCCAGCCAGCAAGTAACAGTCCAGGGAGTTGAATCCAGGCCTGAGTCAGAGCTGACCTGTAACTGTTATGCTGGTGCATAGTAGGTACACTCTCAACACATTTTTATTCCACTTGCCCTTGTAATAGGGAGCTTTTAATAAGGAGAAACCTCATGCCTGCTCTGTGCGAGGCATTGTCCTAGGCAGAGTGTGTAGAGCAGTGAACCAAGCAAAGCCCCCTGCCCCGTTTCCTTCATGGAGCTTACTTTGAAGTACGGGGTGATAGACAACAACAAAAAAACACACACAGAGGTAAATATATGCTATATTGGGATTATGGAGAAAAGTAAGGCAGAGTATGGAAGACAGGGAGGCAGGTAGGTAAGTCATACGAGATGGTCAGGGAAGAACTTTCTGATGAGCTGGCAGTTGAGGAGAATCCTAAAAGAGACACGAAAGTGAGGCTTGCAGAATTCTGGAGGAAGAGCTTGCCAGAGGAAAGCATGTGCAAAGGCCCTGAGGCATGAGTGTACATAGGAGCCAGGGGTGCCTGGAGCAGAGAATTAGGAGAGGATTGGGAGGAGAAGATGAGCTTGAAGAGGAAATGGGAAGTGGTCAGCTCACATAGGGCCTTATGGGCCATTTGGGAAGGACTTGGCATTTATCCTGAGTAAGCTGGTGTTTGAGCAGGTGAGTGATATAACCCAATTTCATTTTGACAGGACCATTCTGGCTCCTGAGTGTGTTGGAGCAGATGGACCATTTAGGAGGCTGCTGTGATAAGCTAGGTGGCAGACAAAGGGGTCATGGGCCAGAGAGGGAGCTCTGAAAGTGGCAGGAAGTGGTCAGATTCTCTTTATACTGTAAAAAAAAAAGAATCAACGGGGTTTTTTGATAAATTGGATGTGGAGAGACAGAGAAAGAGAAGACATAAGAACCATACATTCCTTGATTGTCCTGCCACTCTTCAATATTGACGTGCAAGCATAAAAGAGCAGCTTGATGTCTCCAATCATGCTACCTAAGTGATGCCATCTCCTCCTGAGCAGAACAAGACAGCACTTACTTAGATCCATACTTAGCTGCTTTGTCCTCCTGTAACTGTATCTTTCTGAGCCATTTCTTCATTTGTTAAATTGGACAAGAATATCAACAGTGCCTCCAGCAGAGCGTCATGGTGTGGATTAAACTTGGTGACGCATGCACATAGCGGGGGTACCAGCATATGATGGAATCTGTTTGGACTGGGCTTTGATTGTGGTATGGAGACCTTCCCTTGAGGTCCCTGCAGCCCTGGTAAAAGTGCTTATGTAGCACTGTGGTTAAAATCAGAAATCAAAGGCCCAGAAATAGAGGAAAAGGCAGTGACAGCCATAATTGTTCCACTTGGTCAAGTCATTCAGGTCTTTATGCCTCTGTTTATTCACCAATGAAATGGGAGAATAATAGTGTCCTTGCTGAATGGTTGACAGGATTGAATGTGACTCATCTACTGAGCCCAGGATTGTCCCTCAGTCATACCTGCTTCTCTTCCCCTCCTTCCACGCTACTGCTGTCGGTTGCCAAGCACCTGCATTGGGATTTTCCCTCACATTCCATGTCTGCTTCAGGTTATAGAAAATTATGCTCCTGTTCTCCTCAGCTGGATCTGCAGCTTGTTCTGGGGCTGGGGATTTAACGTCTTTGTAAATTGCCTGATTTTGATATTTACTGTCCTCTGCTTGTCCTGGGCTGGCTCCTGTGCAAAGAGACAGCTGCAGGCTATGTTCTGAGCAGAGGCCATGTGCCCTGAAGCATGTTTGTGAGGCATATGTGAGAGGAAGGACTGGGCTTTCTGATTTTAAGTCACAAAAGTGTCAATAGTGAGTCCCTCTCATCTGGGATGTCGTACCTGATCGCTCAAGTCCACACTTGCTCCTTTCAAGCCTTTTCCCATACAGCTGCTAGAGGCTTCTGGGATTGTTAAATATGTCCCCTCACATCATGTGTCTGCTCAGAACTTGAAGTGGCTTCTGCTGGTCTCAGGATAAAGACAAAATCCTTCCCAGGGCTCATATGGCTGCCTTGAAACATCCTCCTTCTCATTCTCCCAAACCGCACTGGTGCAAGTTGATTTGCATCCTTCCTCCCCCCACAGGATCTTTCCACATGCTAGTCTCTCTTCTGGTGGAGGTGCATTGGGGCACTCAGGGTTAGAGGGAAAGGGACAGTCAATAAGGTACACGTAGGACATTCAGAGGCCCAATGCCCTGGAGATGTCATACTGCTGCCATATGCAATTTAAATAAATAATGATAGGCTGTAACATATAATTTTATTTTCAAAATTACACACCTTTGTGTTATGCTGAACTACATGAGTTCTCTTGTTTGCTTGCTCTTACTCTCTCCTTTAACATTTTCTTATTCATTCTCTTCCACTCTCTGTCTCTCTGGGTCCCTGCTTTTCTGATACTCTAAGCTGGTACTTATTTTCCGACTGGAATCAAGCATGGGCTTTTCAGACAAAGGAAGAACTAAAAAAGAGCAGAGCAAGGAATATTTAAAGATGACTGGATGTCTCTGGAACACCACCACCACCACCATCATCATCATCATCACGATGTTTTACATAATAATCACAATAATGATAAAGTACTCGTGTATTGGCTATATACAGTGAAGCAATTCCTTCACTGCATCCTTCCTAGAGCTCTTTAAAGAAATACTATTATCCTCATTTTAGAGGTAAAAAAAGCTAAAGCTCAGAGAGATTGTGTTGCTGCCCAAGGTCTTACAGCAGCTAGAGATACAATTTACATTCAGATCATCTGACCCCAAAGCCTAGACTCAACCCAAAGCTTGCTTCGTCATGAACTTTTGGGTTCCTGAGGCCAGAAGGTCCCTCTAGGTCTAGTAGGTTCTAGGTAGACCTCAAGCAGAAGCCAGTTAAATGGGCTTGATGATGTCCAGGCTTATGGCTGTCCCGACAAAGGAAGGGGAGCCACTTTGACCTGGCGCCTCATTTTGCGAGACTAGGAGACTCCCACATACATGTCTGAGTTGATAGCCTTGCATATCATTAAGCAACAAATGCAGGGACTCAGATCAAGCCTGGGGTATACCAGGGTGTGTCAGTTTCCTGGGGCTGCTGAAACAAATTACAACAAAGTGGGTGGCTTAATACAACAGAAATTTAATCTCTTACAGTTCAGAAGGCCAGAGGTCTTAAATCAAGAGGTCAGGTGAGTTGGTTACTTCTGGAGGCTGGGAGGGAAAATTCAGTCCATGCCTCTCTCCTAAATTCTGATGGCTCTCAGCAACCTTGGGTGTTTTCTGACTTGTAGATATATCACTTCAATTTCTGCCTCCATCATCACATGGCATTCTCCTTGTGTGTCTCTGTGTCCAATGTATTCTTATAATGGCACCAGTCATTGGATTAGGACACATCTTACTCTGGTATGACTTCATCTTAACTTGATTATATCTGCAAAGAGCCTATTTCCAAATAAGGACATATTTGCAGGTGGTAGGGATTAATACTTAAACATGTCTTTTTGAGAAACACAATTCAACCCACAACAATACGAACAATAGGAATGTTCGTAGCATTCACCCCAATCCATGTGGTGTGAGCACACAAGCCAAATAAATCAGTAGCTATGATTGCTATTAGAATGCAGCTTCACAACAACTTCCCACCTCTTTCCAATCAGATGGCATCTGAAGCATTCCATGTAGAAATTCCTGAAGCTCAGGAGGAAGGGAGAGTTTGGGGGCAGTTTTAGTGTCATAAAAGAGGGGGCAAGTGGAGGTGTAGGAGAGGCTCTGGAATCACAGCCATGGAGGTAGCCTGTTCACACTGCCTCTCAGGAGATCCTGCTGTGAGGACTATGGCTGTTGGACAGCCTCCAGCTGCTGGACCTTGGGATTCACCTGTGTTCATGCTGAGGCCATGTTCTCCTGGTCTCTGCTTAGTCAATGACTAAGTGAGACAAGGGTACGAGTGCCAGCCCGTCCTGCCCAATGCATGGTTCTTCCAGTGGACCACACATGCTTGAGAGCACTTCACTGGCCTTGCCAAGCCCTTCTCCAAGCCACAGTGCAGGCCAAGCGTCTCCCTACCCATCCCTCCTTCCTTCCCTCTTCCTTTTACTGGTGTCAGATCCACATCATGGTGTGAAGGCCCTGTCCATCTACTCCTGCTCCTTTTCTCTTTATCCTTCACGGGCATTTCTCCTAATAAATCTAGTTCCAACTTGACTTTTGCTTCCCAGAGGACCCATATGGACACAAGCAGAAATTGAGAATAGAGATAAGCATATTCAACTGTCTTGGAACCCCTGACTTTCTGAAACTCAAGAACATTAGCCCTTGTGTTCCTCGTGTCCACATAGATACATAGTCTTGTACCCCATTTGGAGGATGTATCAAAGATAGCACAGAGGTTGGCTAGTTGACTGGCTACTTCACAGCCATTCCTACCCACTTCCTTACTTTTTTCCATTGCAAGGCCTGGAAAAACCCAATAGTCATTTCCTGGTCTCTTTGCTTTGAGAATTGGTTTTCTACCTCTTTCTCCTCCCTTTTCATCCCTGAACATGGGCAAGATGCCTAGATCCTGAGCAACCTTTTGAGAATGTGAAATACCCATGAAGGAAGACTCAGAAAGTCACAGAGACCCAGCTCTAGCATAATAGAGCTACTGAACACCAGCATCTTTTTACCTTTGGACTTCCTTTTACATAAGAAAAGTAAATCGTTACCTGTGTAAGCCATGGTGTGTCTCTTGCAGGTGATATGCCATGGCTTACACTGAGAAGGGCTTATTTTGCACAAAGGGCTGAGAAACTGCCAGCAGCATCTCTTATTGAGAAAGAATTTCACAGACAGAAAGGCCAGCAAATACCCAGATCCCTGTCTGCCCAGCATCCCATGGAGAAGTGTGCCTGGGCTGGGAGCACCTAGATACATTATGGAGCTGAGATATAACCTCTTCTCTGTTTTTATAGAGGATAAGTGAGAGATTTGGGCTTTGTTTGTCTCTTCTCCACTTTATCTGATGAGTAGGAAGAGTTAAGAGGCAGCAGCAGAGTGTGACAATGAGAGTTTGTAGAAAAGAACATAAGGCATTACTATACAAGTGAGAGTGTGAGACCCCCAGGGGGTGGTTCTGGGAATATCTCAAAAGGGAAGGCACAAAGGGAAACAGGGTCCAGCCACTCACTCATTTCATTAAGGGGTTAATCTTATTTCCTATGTTTTTACAAAATTCAAGTCCACTCTCCATATCCCCCTAAAAGCCCTCATCTCCACCAGCTGAATGTGAATCAGCCTCACACTCCAAGTGCACTGTGTCATGTTCTTTACTTAATATCAGCAGTAGCAACACTTGAGCACCAAAAAAGCCCAAGTAATTATATGTCTGTTTTCTCCGCTGTTATTATTTGCATGTAACAAAGGCACCTGCCATGCTAATTGTGCCCTGTGAATAAACATCTTCTCCAGCCAACCAACCAAAAAGTGCTTATGTGGAGAGGAGGTGTGTATTAGAAGGAAGGGTTTCATCTTCACATCAGAGCTTCAGGTTTTCCTCGAGTCCAGTGATGTGCTCATTCATATGAGGCTGCCAAGCCTTCCCCCAGATCACCAGGAAAGATGATTCATTGAACTTAAAAAGAGAGAGAGAAATAAAATAAAGAATCCTCGGAGAAGGAGAATCTAGAAGGAAGTTACTCCCTGCCTGCTGTTCAAGGTCATAGCATCACATCGAGGATGAGTTTTCCTGAAGGAAAACAGAAAAAGAAATGTGCTCCTCACAGCTGTACCACCCAGGCACTGTGAACTAGTCCCTGACAGTTTTCTTTCTATTTACACATAGAAACATAACATGCAGTAAAGGGCATACATCTTAAAAGCTTGTTGCCTTTAAAAATTTGTATTGTAAAATATGTAAAACCCAAAAGGGGCCATTTTAACCATTTTAAGTGCAAAAGTCAGCTTCATTAATTACAATCAAGATGTTGTGCAACCATCACTACTATTTCCTAAAATTTTCATCAATCCAAACAGAAACTCTAAAGCCATCACACTTGGTCAGTTTTTGCATACACCGACAATGTGTAGCCAAAATCCAGATCAAGATATAGAACATGGCCAGCTTCCGGTAGGCTCCTGCCCTGAGGTAACCACCATTCTGACCTCTATCACCATGGATTAGTTTTGCCTGTAAATTCATATCAGCGGGACCAAAGAATATCTGGCTTTTTGTGCCTGGCTTCTTTCTCTTTCACTCAACAGTGCCCATGACATTGATGCATGTTGCTTCATGTACTGGTAGTGTGTTATTTTTTATGGCTATATAGTGTTTTATTATGTGAATACATCACAATTTATTTTCTTTCTCCATTCTTTCTCCTAGTAGCAAACATTTCAGTTGTTTTAAATTTGGAGCTGTTATAAATAAAGCTGATGTGAACAGTATGGTGAAAGTCTTTTAGGGAAACATGGGTACTCTTTCTCCTTGGCCATTGTATTAGTCGGCTAGGATTGTCATGACAAAGTACCACAGACTGGGTGGAATAAACAACAGAAATTGACTGGGTCACAATTCTGGATGCTGGAAGTCTGAGATCAAGGTGTCAGCAGGGTTGGTTTCTTCTGAGGTCTATCTCCTTGGCTTGCAGTTGGCCGTCTCCTCCCTGTGTCTTCACATGGTCTTCTCTTGGTCTGTATCTGTTTCCTGATCCCCTCTTCTTATAAGGACACAAGTCAGATAAGATTAGGGCCCATGCCCATAATCTCACTTACCTCTTTAAAAACGCTATCTCCACATACAATCACATCCTAAGGTTCTGGGAGTTAGGACTTCAACATATGAATTTTAGGGGACATAATTCAGCCCTGTACAGCTATATATTAAGAAGAAGTATCACCCAGTCACAGGATGGACATGCATTTAGTGTTAGCAGGTATTTCCAGTTTTCCAAAGTAATTGCACCAGTTGAAGTTCCAGCAGCAGTGTGTGAGAGCTGCAGTTCCTCCATGTCCTTGACAACACTTGATGTTATCAGTCATTTGCATTTTAGCCATTCTGGTGGGAGAGTGGCAGTGTCTCATTGTGGCTTCTAAGACATTTCTCAAACAAATAACTTAGGGTCTGATTTGATACTTCCCCTTTAGTTCATGTGTTATCAGAACATATTTTGTGGTTGTACCTTGGAAGCTGTTTAGCTCACAAAGATTCCTGTGGTGTGTTTGTCTCCACAAGTCTGAGAAGTGGTGTTTACCCCTGGGTAGATGGGGTAATTTTGGATCTAAATTTACATCTTTATGTGTCTTTGAAATTCCTCAAAACTCCTCAATTAGTGTGTGTTACTTTTTCTAAGAAAAAACAACAACCTTATTTTAAAAAGGAAGGTGAAAACATCTGCTTGGGCATCCATTTAGAGATAAATCTAAGGTGCAATTGTAAGTGTGTGTCCTTTTTGACAGGTTTTCTTTTTCAAAGAGCTCTCTCACCAGAGAGCATTGGGATGACCCACGTGCTATTGGGGAAGTTTCAGGAAAAAGACAGAAATAAGGGTTGATTATTAGAGAAGTGTATGCACAAATAGGTAAGGTGTGAATGTGTTTGTGTATAAATGATTTTTCTGGAAGGACCTCTCCCAGATGCTATTCTAAGAACCTTCTCAGCAATTTCGCAGAGTCTTAATAAGATTGGTGATAGCATATTATCAACAACGATAGTATAGTATTCATCACCATTATTATTTATTGATAGTCAGAGAGGTTAAATGACTCACCCAAGGCCACACAGCTTACAAATGGCAGAGCTAAGGGTCTGAACTCAGATCCACCTGACACTTATTCATTGACATCCTACTGCCTCCATGGTGAGTACAAGTCTTTCACATGCTTTACCTGCAAGATCTCGGCCAATTTTAAGGATGAAGAAACAAAAGTACTTGCCCAAAGTCATATGGCTAATTGATAGGACCAGGATTCAAATCCAGTTGGTCTGGCTCCCAACTTCATGGTTGCTATTATTATCCATACTAGAGGCCTGGAGCATGAATTCATGCATGGGTGGGGTCCCTTGGCCTGGCCTGCAATTGGGGCCATGGGGGCCATCTCACCCAGTCCCAACTGGGCCAATAGGGGCCGGCCAGCAGGGGGAGAGACCACGGGAGGTTGCCTGGCCCAGGCTGTGGGAGGTTGGCTGTGGGAGCACACTGACCACCAGGGGGCAGCTCCTGCTTTGAGCATTTGCCCCCTGGTAGTCAGTGCGTGTCATAGCAACTGATTGGTCAACCAATTGTAACAGTCGCTTAGGCTTTTATATATATATAGATCATTTCAAATCTCTATCAAGCTCTAGTATGGCAAAAACTGGTTTTGCACTATCCTTGAAGGACAGGTCCACCCACCAGGCAGTTCTCCCTTGCATCAAGCTGAAATTGGCCTTCATGCAACTTTACTCAACTGTTTCCTGTCCACAGCCCAGCATTTAGCACTTAATTATATCTTATCTTCTATTATGTACTAATTGTCTCCTGTGACTCCTTCCCTCTCCCTGGTTCACATGCTAAGTCCTAGATGGCAGAGACCAAGTCTGATAGGCTAAACACCTTGCAGAGTGGCAGAATAGAGCTTATTAAATAAATGCTTGTTGATTGAAAGTTCCCACCAGGATTTCCCCCAGGGCCTCAACCCAGGTGTGTGGAAGATCAAGCAGGAAGGTCACAAGGGATTTGAAATTCAAATATGCATACAGTTTGTGTGTAATTTGTGTACTCCTTCAGCAGACTGTATAGTCAACAGAATTATTTTACATTTAAAATGATATTGCTCCCCTGATGGCTGTCATTTCTTCATCTCTTCTTTCCTTCTTTGATACCATGTGCATATCAATTCAGGAGCAAGGGAGCTTACATCCTATGTATAAAGTGAGTAGAACCTGGATCGCAGCAAGAGAGGGTCAGCATAATTTGCTCTTTCAAGAGTGGTTGTTGCTTGTGTTTGCCAATGCCCTCCAACACAACTACTCACTCTTACATTACGTTGTTCCTGTCTCGTGCAGTTCCCTTACCACTGAGTGTCCTGGCTAGAAATTAGTCAGATTTCTCTCAGTTGCTAATGATGGGAACCCTCCTCAAAGCAGTTTAAACCAAGAAAGGGAATTTGAATCCATCGGCTTTGGTTTCTATAACTGAACAGTCTGGGGACTTGAGACAAGGTTCTAAAGACAGAGACAATAGCATGAAGAGACCTTCAGAATCTTTCTTCCCTTTGCCCCACTCCACGTGGAAAGAGCTTTACTTGCTTGATGAAGTCAAAATCTCAAGACTATGTCTCATTGGCCTGAAATGGGTCACATGACCACATCTAAACCAACTGTTATTGTTGGGAAGACACATAACTGTACTGATTAGCAAGTTCCTGGGTGAGGCCCATTGCCAGTCATGTGGTATAAGAGTGGGGGAGACGTTTTCCAAAGAGATGACTGAAGCTTTTATTCGAGGAAGTGCAGACATAGCCACCCACCAAGAGTAGGTCCTATGTAAGTCTCTCTCTTCCTAACTTGGGGGTCTTGGAAGACAGGGAGTTGGGACACTCCTTGTGAAACTGAACATGTAAAGGGGAAGGAAAAATACCTCTTCAAGGCACTAGAGAGTCCTTCTTTTCTCAACTGTTTACACAGTGAAAAGTGTTGGGATGACAATGATGAGCCAACACGGACATGGTCCCTGCCTGTCATTGGGCTTACAGTCTTGTTGGTGAGGCAGAATACACACAACCAACTTTAACGGAGAGTAATGTGCATTATACTAGATGTGTGAATAAAGATTCTTGTTTACAGTCTAGAACACTCAAGATGATAGAAGGATAATAAAATGACACCTTTTCCCCCCATAAATCCCTTTAAACACTTTCATAGCAATGCCTAGGATAGTAGATGCAATGCTCCCCCCTTTTATAGATGGGGCATGGACACTCTGGAAGGGAAGCACTCCTACAACATGCCAGTAGCCCCCAACATTATGCACTTTTACGTAGATAACCCTATTTTCACTAATCTTTCCAATAGCCTCATGAAGTGCGATCTCATTTTGTAAATGAGGAAATAGAACCTCAGAGGTGAAGAAATGGGCCAGGCTGGCACCATGGGGAGGAACTGGGATCCCCAGTGGTTGGTTGAAGCCCAGGTAAGTGATTTGGTGTCACACAAAACCTGAGGCTGGGTCAGGACTCACTACTCAGGCTCATGGCTCCAGATCCAGTGCTTGTTCCTCAGACCCACTTAAGCAATGCCCCTCATCGCGGGTCACTCTGATCAGTCATTAGGCAATGACTCTTGCAACTGGGAAAATAGCTATGGGCAGCTTTGGCCTAGAGGAAAGAAAAAGGTGTCCTTTCTGCTCTCCTCACCAGAGCCTTGTTGCCCTGCCCCAGAAATGCCAACCCCTTTTCCCCCAGAAGATATTTCTGTCAATTCCATTACTCATTGCTAACCCTATTCTAGAAGGTGGGTGGGGATGGTGACAGGGGCATGCAGCTAGCCCCATCTGGGGTTGGCTGGGTATGTGTGGCAGCCAAGATCTGGCCTATTTTGTGCAGGCAATGAGCAAAGATCTGCTTGCTATTCTGCTGGTATGTTGTGAGAGAAAGGAAAGGGTCAAGGATAATGCTGACATTTTTTGTCTGAACAACTAGAAGTTGTCATTTACTAAGATGAGGAGACATTGGTCAAAGCAGATTTTTTTAAAAACAGGGTGGAGTCAGAGTTTAGTTTGGTACCTGTTAAGTTAAAGTTGCTTATTAGACACACAAGAGAAGATATTAAGAGGCAATTTGATATGGAAAGAGAATGGGGCTGGAGCTAACAATGTGAAGTTTGTTATCACAGACACAGTATTACTAGTAAATGCCATGGGATGGCTGAAACCACTAGTGAGTGTGACTGTAGAGAAGAGAATGAGTTAGGTAATAGTTCTGGAGCAGCTAAGGACAGGAGGATAAGAACTAGCAAAGAAGATTGAGAAGGCAGAGTTAGCAAGTCAATGATAACCAAGAGGTATTTCAAGAAGGAGGGAGGAATTAATTGCACCAAACACTGCTTCTAAATTGGGTTAGATTAGGACCGAGGATTTACCTTGGTTTTAACATGTGTCACATTATTGGTGACTTTGGCAGGAGTAGCTTGGTGGGGAAGAAAGCGGGAGAGAATGGGAGGACTGCAAGGGGAAACACTTCTTTTTACAATAAAGGAGATGATTTTTCTCAAGATGGAAAGTATTGCAGCATGTTTGTGCTCTGATGGGAATGATGGACAGAGAGGGACAATTTTATGATCCAAGGGGAAAAAAATGGGGCAATTGCAGGAACAGTGTCCCTGAGCAGAATGGAGCAGATGGATTCAGTGGACAGCTAGGCTGTTTGTCCTTAGAATCCAAACCCCCATTCTACCAACTGGCCTCTCCCCACCATGATGTATTCTTAACTTCTCTCCTCTGAACCCTTCAAACTTCCTAAAGAATGCTCCTGCTTGAGAGAACAAAGCCTAGAACAGAATACTTGCTATTTATCCTACTGATAACCATGAATTAAAGAGAAAAGAGAAATAGGAGGTGACAGAAGACTTTGTCTGAGCTGCTGAATTTAGGTGTGTGCATTGTGTGTATTGTGAGCGTGCTTGGCAAATCACCTTGCTGAGGATGTTTTCAAGGTTGGGAGGCAGTTTCAGAAGGAAGTAGAGACAAATTAATGAGCACCACTAAAATGTAAGTGGTGAAGTGATCTAAGAAGTTTATAAAAGACATGGCATTTACCATGGTCTCCAGCTTAAAAACAGTTGATTTTTTAATAGGTTCCTTTTAAGGTCATTCATGCAGCAAATGTAAGAGATTTGGGCAAGGTCCTGGAGATAAGGAGGAGAGAAGGCTCTTATCCTCAGGGAGCTGGAAGTCCTGTAAGGTTTATTTAACATAGGATGTTTATAGTATGACCTCCCATGTTACGTGCTTGGGGAGATATGGGCATGAATGCTATGGATGCACACAGCAGGGTTGGATAACCCAGGTAGTTTGAAGGAGGCAAACTTAGGCACATGTCAAGGAGGAGTGGGCTCTATGCAGGGAAATGTAAGGAGAAGTGTGCTTCTGACCTAGGGAATAGCATGTGCAAAATCCTTTTGGTGTGAAATACCAGGTCACATTGAGGAATCACCAAATAACTCAGAATGGCTGGAGTTGGGACTTTATCCTGAGCACCCTGAGGATCCATTGAAAGATTTTAATTGGGGAACAATTGGGGTGGACATGTTTAGAACTCAGAACATAAAAGAAGTGTAAAAGAAGTGCTCAGGATGCAAAGCATCCTTAATGAATGAAAGTCTAGTTGAATTGTCATACTGTTTAGGGTTTGAGGGTTTAGAGGCAGGTGTGAAATGAGAAGGAAATGTTTTGTTTCATGATTATATATTAAACCAAGGTCTTGTGCATCATTGTTAAACGACTATTCTTCAAATTAAGATTTAGAGTTAAGAACCAAAATTTTCTAAGCATAGGATTCCAAACCTAGTCACACCCAGTTGGACAAAGCACAAGGATGATCTGGGAGTACCCTAAAAATGTGGGAGGCATACCTTTGATGCATCTACATTTATTTTAAGAAGTGGACAGATGAGCATTAGATAATTGAATGGCAGAATGAGAAAGTTATTCACTTTGGGTTATCTTGCAATCCTTTTGAACACTTCAATGAGAAATGTTTAGTTTGATGCTAACGGATCTTTAATACTTGTCTTTTTTTTTTTATTGCCTAAGGTACATATTTGAATTGGATTGAATAGACAATGAAAGAGTATCTTAAAACAAGATATTCGTAGAATTTGGAAAAGCAAAAGGCGGCCACATCAAGACATGTTGGAGCACAGAGTAGCCCCTTCAAACCAATATTTTTCCACATTGTTTAGTATTTACTTAGAGAAAAGGTGTGTAGTGTATGAAGAAAGGGTGAGGCACTGCCAGTAGAAGGCGCTATCATTTCTCCTGCCTGGGGAACTTAACTAGAGTAGAAACCCCAACACTCCACTTAGCCAAAACATACATATAAACAAATAAAGGAACTCTCCAGGAATTGAGATTTACTCTCCATAATGGTTATCTACACTTCCTAGAGTAGATGTCATTCACTCAACCTGATTTTTCCAAGTATTTTTCTCAAAACATTATTTCTATGGCAGGAGTTCTATATTGCATTTCACTCTATAATGTTCTATCTCCAGGGATGTTTTAGCATCCCTTATGGATGACAGGCAATTGCCTGTTTGTTACTTTTTTATGGCTTAAAACAATGTTTATTTTACTCACAAATCTATAATTTGGGCAGGGCCCAGTGGGGACAGTATGTCTATACTCCCCTTGGTGCCAGCAATGGTGACTTAAAGGCTGAGGAAGGAATAATCTAAAGGCTCATTCACCCACATCCGGTGATAGGTACTGGTTGTGGCTGGGACCATAGGGAGTTCAGCCAGTATACCTACAGGTAGCCTCTTCAATGTGTCTTGATCTACCCACAACATGGTGGCTTGATTCTAAGGGTGAGCCTCCAAAGAGAGAAAAGGGGGTGGAAGCTATATCACTTCTATGACCTAGCTTTAAAAGTCACACAGCAGCATTTATGCTACATTCTGTTCTTTAGAAGCAGAAAGGGAGATAATTCAACTTCATCCCTTGATGATAAGTGACAAAAACTTTGTGGGCATGTCTTAGAAACCATCACAGTCCACCCTCTGGCCATGAGTTATTTATATTTCTCCCACAGGCAAAATAAAGACACTATCTCAAGAGTATCCCTCCCCCAAGTTTTCATCTATTTAGAGAAACAGGTCCAAATGATACCTATTAATCTCTTCTTTTAACATGTTGAAACCAGATCTCAGGCTTAGAATCTCACAGAGGTTAGTAACCAACTAGAATTAAATAATGTTTGTTTGATTGATTAATTGATTTTTTCCTAGCTATAACTCACAGCAGCATTTTATTTATTTTATATCCCTTCCATTACTGTAAGTAGTATTGATTTTCCATTCATAGTACTAAGGTCAAGGTTTCTTTTAAGATGGCTTTTTTTTTTTGGTAAAGTGAATGGTTTTAAAGAAAATAATAAATCAAGAATAGTATTTGACACTTGAATTTGGCAAAAATTATTACAGTGAGTGGTATAGAGGAATTGCAAAATGGATAAACCTAAAAATATTATACAAAGGGAAACAATCTGCCTACAAAATTCCATATTATATGAATCCACTGATATGAAATGTCCAGAAAATGCAAATCTAAGTAGATAGATTAATGATTGCCTGGGGCTGAGGGTGTGAAAGGGAATAGACTGAAATGACCATGAGCTTTCTTTTGGGGGTGGTAGAAATATTCTAAAAGTAGATTGTGGTAATGGTTGCACAACTCTGAAAATCTCCTAAATATCTTGAATAGGACTTAAAACAAGTTAATTATGGTATGTAAATTTTTACCTCAGTAAAGCTGTTTACATATTTTGAGAGTGCATATGAATGCCTGGAGTTTTGGAGACATTGGACAATAATAGTAGGGTGGTTTTCAAATTATGTTGATCAGAGCTGCTGCTTTGAAGGAAAAGATATGAGAATAACCAATTAGTGCTTGTTCAAGACCTCTCTGATCTGTCATTATTTATTTTATAAACAGTTCAACTTAGAATCATAGAAATTGCTAGAAATGAACAAAGCTACCCATCAGAGCAAAGGCGGGTCTGCTCTGCCCAGTACCAGCTTATGGCATGAACCATTGTTTGGGGCCATATTATGTGTAGATTTCCTGATTTATTTATGAAGGTGACTCATGTCTTATCCTATATAATAAAAGCCTAATATGCTGTGTCTGGTTGTCTGGTCATCAGTTCAACCAATCATAGTGTAATATGCTAATGATATGCTAAGACTGCTCAACCGCTCACTATGACATGCAATGGCCACCAGGGGGCAGACACTTAACACAGGAGCTGACCCCTGGAGACCAGTGCACTCTGACAGGGGGAGCACCACTCAGCCAGAAGCTAGGCTCATGGCTTGCGAGCGCAGCGGTGGTGGCGGGAGCCTCTCCCATCTCTGTGGCAGTGCTAAGGATGTCCAACTGCTGGCTTAGGCCCACCCCCCACTGTGAGACTCCCCAGAATGCAAGAATTTTGTGTACTGGGCCTCTAGTTTATGATAAAAAGGACAACTATAAACATATTTGAACAAAATGTCTATGAGCACAGAACATAACAGATGAGTCAGCATATAGACTATGGCTTTATTTACATAGGTGTGCATCTGTCACTTGTTCAGGATCTCAGAAGTAGGCACAGATGGACCTAATAGAGAGCTTCATAGAACCGAACCCATTAGTAGTAGACCGAGGAGTGTCCAATTTGGTCTTTAGCAGATGAGAACATTGGAGGGTAAGATCTTTAAGCTAAAAATATCTAATAATCACTGGCTTAGAATATGCAAAGTGGACATCACCATCACAGAGTTTTGTTTGGTTTCCTACAATCTCCACAAATTGTAATAATTACCATTTGTGATTTCCTTTACGGATAGGCAAATGAAGACTCTGACCTAAAGACAGTGGAGCAAATGATGGGGTAGACCAGCCTCCCTCATGAAAATTCCATGTGTGTGAGGCCAACCTTTCTTCCCCTCCTGTTTTTCACAGTGGCTGCACCAATCTGCATTCATATCAACATGAGGGTGCCCTTTTCTCTGCATACTCAACAACACTTGTTTATGGATTTATTGATGATAGCCATTCTGACAAATGTGAGATGATATCTCATTGCGGTTTTAATTTGCATTTCTCTAATGATCAGTGACACTGAGCATCTTTTCATATGCCTCTTGGCCATCTGTATCTCCCCTTTGGAGAAGTATCTATTCAGAACTTTTGCACATGTATTAATTGGATTTTTTTTTTTTGGTGTTGAGTTTTATAAATTCTTTATAAATTTTGGATACTATCCTCTTATCAGATTTATCATTGGTGAATATGTTCTCCCATTCAGGGGCTATTTTTTTTATTTTGTTGATTTTTTTTTTTTTTTGCTGTGCAAAATCTTTTTTTTAATGCAGTCCCAATTGTTTATTTTTCCTTTTGTTTCCCTTGCCCAAGGAGTCATATTAGAAAAAAATATTGCTGTGAGAAATGTCCCAGCTTTTACTGCATATATTTTCTTAGAGGATTTTTATGGTTTCAAGTCCAATATTTTAATCTTTAATCCATTTTGAGTTTATTCTTGGTATGATATAAGATGGTCTAATTTCATTTTTTGCCCTATCTGTCCAATTTTCCCAGCACCATTTATTGAATGGACTATCTTTATGTCACTTTATGTTCTTGTTTCCTTTTGCTACAAAGGTATGAATTTTCCCTAGCCAGTTTGGCATAGTGGTTAGAGTGTCAACTCTTAGAGTGAAGGATCACAAGTTTGATTCCAAAGCATCCCCGAGATCTGCCTTTGCCAGCCTTCACCCGCCAGCTGCCCGCCAGCTGATAGGCTTAGTCACTGAAAGAGCTTCTGGTGGTCTTGAGTTGCATGAGGTAGGTTCTCAGTGAGTCACCAGGTAGGGGCAAGTGGTGTTCATCAAATTCATAGAGGTTCAAACTCAGTGCCAATGCTGGGTCTGAGGCCACTCAGCATATGTTCCAGGGTATACCAAGCCTGGCTGTTCCCTGCTGGGTGCCTGCAGACATTTGTGGTGGGGTGGGAGTCTCAGGGAGTCATCTGGGTGAGGCAAGCAGATTTTATCAGGCCCAAACAGACCAACATTTAGTCACGTGATGGGAGGGCTCTGCACTGGTTGGGCATGTGAGGGAAAAATGGCCTCCATCCTAGAGCTGTGAAGCTTGTACTACTTTAAAAGTCCCCTTCAATGACAATAACTTCCTAATTTTTAGGTAATTTTGAGTGAGAGTTTAGTGATATACAACTGAGAGTTAACTCGACCTGATACCAGACCTAGTCCTATGAGGTGTCAAGGAAGACTTCTGTTTTCAGTCATGTTCCTCAAGAAGTAGACTCTGTCTGAATAGGATATTCTTAAGCAGGAGATTTATCAGGGGGTTCCCCTGAGATCAGTGCCTGTTGTGGAGTGAGGGGAAGTGAAATTAGGCAAAGGAGGAGTTGAACTGTACTGCAGGCACAGCTGATTCCACAGCAAGCTGTGGAGTTGGGATGCCCCCAAGAGTTATACTTCCTTGAGACATAGGGGTAAGGTTTCTGTATAGCCATGTGGAACATGTGAAAGTTAGTTGGTGTCAGGGAGGTGGGGTAACTTTGGTTAAAGACATTTCCTGGGGAGAGACTTAGATGAGAGCTGTCAGACACTGACATCCCAGTGGCTGGAGGTGAATCTGGGTGGCTTACCATCACAGCAACTACAGGTTCTTACAGGAGGTGATATCTAAGCCATGATCTAAAGAAATAAGTAAGAGTTGTCCTGGTGGAGGTCTGGGAAAATGGAGACCATCCAAAGGATAAAAAATAGCATTTGAAAATCTTGGATATGACAAAGAGCATGATTCATTCTCAGAATGGAGAGGCGACCCTTTTCCTCCCCACCCTAAGTCAGCTTCAACTGTGTTTTCTGTCACTTCTACCCAATGGGTCATGATTGGTACATACAGGTTCTAGGTGGCAGAGCCAAGATTTGAAATATGTTTTCTGTGATTCAACAGTCTATGACCTTACTCAACATGTCATCTTGTCTTGCCAGTTAAACAGCATTTCCTGTATCTGAGGCACTTGAAGTATCTCTAGCCAAGACTTTCAAGTTGTCCACAGCTTTGAAAATAAGGTTATATAGGTCATTGCTAAGAGTATTAAATTTTACATATTTTTGTTCCACATGTTTATAAAACAGCTTTCAATTCACCTCTTTGATGTTTAATTTCTGTTTATGAGCCTTTCTGTGTGGCAGGAGTCATAGGAAGGAGAAAGAGAAGGGGCATGGAAAAGGCTAGAAGTTCAGCTCCTCAATCATAGCAGGAGTCCCATAAACTAAGTTGTAAGAATGGAAGGCGATTATTTCACTCACACTAAATCAGCCACTTTCAGGCAGGCCTTTTGTCACTGCTGAAGGCCAAATGTGTTTTTGGAGTGAGTTCATCAAGTAAAAGTAGCATCTGGAGACCAATCAACATAATGTTGAAGGAAGCAAACAACCTGGCTCTCAGTGCCTGTCTCTGAAGCAAATCTGCCACTAAGAGCTGTAGGATGTCCTGTAGGCTGATTAGCTCAGTGCTTTCCCTCCAAGGCAGCCATGTTCCCAGGTCAAAACAAATCGGGTTACAATGAGGGAAAGAAAATGATGGCCTCTGCACCATGTTCCAATATTTCCCCACCTCTGGACTTCTCCAGATGCTGTTCCATCTTCTGAGACCTCCTGACCCTTTCCTATGTTTAGAAAACTCCTAGTCATCCTTCCAGACCCAGCTTGGGAAGCATTCCCCATTTCTTCTTGGAGCCTTCTCAACAATTTGCATGGATGCTTTTTATAGCATTTTTCCTTGGTGTGTAACATAATGTATTGTAGTTCTTAGTTCGAGCATCTGATTCCCTGCTAGACTCTGAACTCCTTTAGGGGAGGGCAATGGGCCATTTGTCTCTCCAGTTCCATGGAGCTGGACACATGACATGTCCTTGGTAAGGGTTTGAAGAATAAATAAATAACTGCATGAGTATGTGACAGTAAATGTGAAAGTGGATGAGTGAGCATGTGTTGCCTGAATGGTGAATGAAGAAAGAGTGAGAGAGTGACAGGATATGTATAGGTGAGCACCTGCGTTGATCACTGAGTGGGTGAATGATGACTGAAGGAATAAAGGGAAGTCAGAGTCAGCATCAGACTTTGGAAGTCAGTCCTCTTTTCTGACTTTTTAATGGCTTAGTTCCTTTTCCACAAGACTTGAGCACCCCCTGTACCCACCAATCAGTGCATTGTTAGCATAATTAAAGCAAAACCAATTACTTTCTCTAAGTATTGGAAGGCTTTGTTTCTTCAAGCAGTAGGCATGAAGCAGTAGGCATGAAGGCAGGTCAGAACAGGAAAAAAATCAAGAACCTTGTGGGTATGGAGGTGATAAAAATCATAGAAATGGCTCCAAAAGTTCTCAGGTGAAGGTAGGGACACCACTATTTTCTAGATTTATAAATTCTTAAGCTTTTTGTTCTTGTTGAAGGTAGGAATCTTTGACAATAGGGTAGACTCTATGGGCCTTCTTCCCAGAAAGAACATAGAATCACACATGAATACACACACATACATGCACAGTTGTGTATGGAATTTAAGTTAATGGAGCCCCTTGAACCCAACAAAGGACACACAGACCATACTCTGGGGGTGGCACCTGTCTGTTTTAGTTTAGTAAGGATTCCCAAGATGTATCACAGGGCCTGTCACCTAATATTAGGGTTTCACACATTTCTGTTTAATTGGATTGAATTGAAATTCCCTAATTTGACCAGCTGACTTTCTCAAAGTCTCACAAACTTTGGGAATCCTTGATGTGGCCCATGGAACTGGCTCTAAACTGAGAAATAATCTTTCCAGACACTTTCCATCTTCAACCCTTGCTAGGACAATGTGAGTCTTTCTTCTAACGCCTCTTAGGAGAAAATCCGATAGTATAAAATATGATTCACATCTGGATGAGCAAACAGAGCTCCGTGTTGGAACAACCTAATTCATGGTGATGCCAAGTGTTTGGCCTTGTTTGTTCAGTGCCATATGCTATGCAAATAACACCCAAGCCTCAGTAAGCTCCAATCTAGAGAGGGTAGCCCAGAGTGGTTAAAAAAAGTAACAGCTGAGGTGGAACAGAACTACACTTCAGTTTATCCTGAACCTGTCCCTTAACGAAGGTGTTTAATTTCATTAATACAGCTTGGAGAGCCTCTCTTTGTTCACAAGGATTTATATGAAGGCAAGATGAATAACTTTCAAATCATTGGGGAGGCAGAATATAGATATTAAAAAGGCCAGAAATGTGTGGTTTGGGTAGGGTGTGGGGTATAGGCATTTCCACATGCTGTTGGAAGAAGGGTGAAATATACAAATAGTTTGGAGAACTATTTGACAATATCTGTTTAAAAAAGCACATTTATTCTTTGACACAAGTATTCTAGTATTAATATGGTTTCCTACAGATGTGCACAATGAAGATGTTCATTGTTTATAATAGCAGAGACTGGAAACAACCTAAATGTCCAACAGTAGGGGATTGGCTAAATAATTCATCTATTCTCATAATGGCACACACTGTGGCATTTGGGAAGGAGAAAAGAGCCCAATATGCTCAGATGAAGAGTAAAACCCATGATATATTTTTCAGTATACTTCTAATTATAAAAACATGTGCAAACACACACACACACACACATACACACACACGCACATACACTTATTTATAATTTATAATTACTTCTAGGCAGAACTAGGGAGAGGGTCAGGGACACGATTAATACTTATTTTCATTTGTACTGTTTCAGTTTTTACTATGTGAATGTGTTACTTTTTTCAATTAAAATTGTTTTTGTAAACAAGAAATTTCTATTACAAATAGCACCTATTTCTTATATTAATTTGTTCACTCATTCACTTAAATACCTGTTGAGATTTGACCATCCAGCCTTCAAAAAATATGACCCAATATTCAACCACTGACAGAGCTGAACAGATGATATGCCTTTTACAATGCTCTCCAACCACATCCACCTGGGATCTCCCAAAGTCTGTTTTGGGAAGAGGGAGGAGGAGAGAGGTGATGACATGCTTTGAGCATCTGCTGTTTCCCAGCCACTGTGTCAGGCACTCTCTGCTTACCGTCTCATCTAATTTGCTCTTCTCATCACTAAATTTCTAGCATCTAGATCAGAACTGGCACCTGATGAGAAAATGGATGGCTACAGTTATAAAGAAAGGAGTGCATTTAGTTGTAAGGTCCCTCTAGGAAGAGGGAGCAAGTGGCCTGTGGGAGGGCAGACCCTCAGCTAAGCCTGAGGCCCAGAGTCCCCACTGAGCTGCTGAAGGCAGATGGAGACCATTGGTTTTTCTCCTGCTGCCTCTGGGAAGAAGTGTGGCATCACCACCCATGATCCATGGCCAGGATCTGAATGAGGAAATGGCAGAGAGTGTGTCACTAGGAGGCCTGTTTAATATTTTAATATTATGTATTTTTAAAATATATCTTCAGGATACACGAGTCAGTTTTTCTTCACTCTTAATATATGCATTGAAATCAGAGGGTTTGTCTACTTTCTGGAACAGTTGCCTCTGTGGGAAAAGTCTTCATTTTTCCACAAATATTTACTAGGTACTTTTATTAAGACTGTTGCTAAAGAAATCACTGTAGACACTTTCTCTCTTTAAGAAATGTTTTGCCCTACTCAGGTCGTCATGGTTATTCTGTGTGACTCTGTTTCTTATAGACATAGTGGATCATGCATGATGTTGGGTTCTCTTTTTTCATCAGCTGCAGGGAGCTCAGAGCCCAACTGTGCCCTCTATTTCTAGCAGTTTCCACTGTGTCTATGTAGATGGCTCTTATTTCCATTTTTTCTATGACTTTACATGGCTTTTTCCTTAAGCTGATTTTATTTTGTATTAAATAAACCATATCGGGGCCTTTTGGAACAAAGCAGGTATATTAGTTTCCTTGAGCTGCTATAAAAATATCCACTAAGTGGCTTAAAATAACAGAAATTTATCTTCTCACAATTCTGGAGTCCAGAGGTTCCAAATCAAGATGTTGGCAGTGACAGTTCATCTTAAAGATTTGAAGGAGAATCCATTCCATGCCTCCCTCCTGGTTTTTGGTTATTACCAGTGTCCCTTGACTTGTAGACTCACCATCTTGGTCTTAGTCTCCCTTCTGCAAATGCATAGAGTGAGGAGATGTCCTAGAGTCTTCTGGTCCAGAAGTCCAGTGGCTTCCACAAAGGGGGAAGGGTAGCTGACCATCACTAGATTGTACGAAGTTACATCTTGGAAAGTGGCCCTAATGGTGGAGTGGGAAAGACAATTTGGGTCATGTAATAGGGGCCAGGTAGGGGATCCTGATGGCTAAGGGATGTAGGTCAAGATAAGCAGAGTGAGAAGATAGAGCACAATAATAATAAATAACAATGTTCTTGACATTTTCACCCAGTGGCTTGCCATGCCAGAGGGAGTCCCAGAGCAGCATGGAGTATAAGATCCTGGGACTGGGGTGGTGTCTGGTGTGTTCCCAACTGCCTGGCTCAGAGCCTAGCTTAGGGAAGGATTTCAAACAGTATCTGCTGACTGACTGGCTAGATGAGTCATATAGCTCTGGTTCAAATACTGGCTCTACCTCTTGGACTTTTTGAGCCTCTGGCGGCACACCTGTAAAATGGGTACCACCATAGCTACCTTGAAAGGTTGTGGAAGCTTCTGATCTAGAATTTAGTGTTTGAGAGTCTGGGTTCTAAGGTTGGATGGTATGAGCTCCAAGGCCACCGCTTGAACTTATCAGCTGTTAGATTTGAAGCAAGACCTTTGGAATTCTTATACATCTGTTTCCTTCTCTATAAAAATCAGATGTGAGTGGAATGTGCTTGGCACAGGACCTGGCACACAGTACGTGTTCATAATTCTGTTTTGTTCTTTAGTTTCCCCTGAAAGATCCTGGGTGTGGGAGCAGGAGAGGCTTCCCTGACAGTCCTACAGTTAACTGAAGGGAGTGATGGTGTCCTCCCCCAATGCCCAGACCCCTGCAGACTCCAGATTCCCCACTCACAGCCAGTAACCCTCATGCCAGATTGGGAGGATGGGCAACACCCTTTTAATAAAAATGGAGAAAGGTTTTTTGTTTTTTTTTTTTTTGGTAGGCTCACTTGCTGAAAAACTCTAAGGAATCCATTAACTCCACTATTACTGAACATCTGAATGCAATTTGCAAGCTATAATAACATCTCTCTAGTTAGCAAATGTTTATGCCTCTCTATAATTTTCTTTTCCATATGAAAATAGACCTGTCATACGAACATGGTCGACCAGCTGCCTCTATAATATCGTTAATAAGCAAGAAGGGTCGCCTGCTCTGCCGTCGGAGGGGCTTGGTTTGCGTTTCTGTTCCAGAGTGGACAAAGGATGGAGTTTGCCGCCTTGGTGGCCACTGCCTGTGTGTCGCTCAGTAGGTAGAGAATGTGGAACTTGAGAAGGAGGGGACTAGGAGGTTCCAGGCCTATACCCAATGGGCAGAGAAGAGCAGAGCTAACATTTCCAGAGCCCCTGCTCTGTGCTAAGCATGAGGCTAGGCTTATACAGGGCATCTCAAGAAATGTATACATACTTTAACAGCTGACAGCTCAATCGATGTTTCTTTCTTTTCAGATTTAACCCAGTGTGCCTTTATCATTATTCAAAGTATGTATACATTTTTTTTTGCAGGGGACACCTGTATATCTTTCAGTGGGACCCCAAGTTGAGTGTGTGTGTGTGTGAGTGTCAAAGTCTCCCATAGGACTTCTTCCAAGTACAGATTCCTGGGCCTCACCCCAGACTAGCTAATCCTTATGGGTAGTGCCTGGGCATCTGTATTTTAAAAATGTTTCTTTGACTACCTGATGGTTTCCATGCATATCGGAGTATGGAAGGGCTGCTTCCAGCACAGAGGGTAACAAAATTACATTTCAGGGGAAAGGTTCATTTTATACAATAGCTCTGGATCATGTAAGCTTCCCCCAAAAGTTGATTTCCCTTCATATAACTGGATATTTGGACTCCCAAACCAATCAGCAAAACTGAGTGCCCACTGAGAGCACTGGTGCATGGGGCTGGGCTACAAGAAAGACATTGCCCCTGCCCCTCCAGAGGGTACATTTCAGTGGGAGAGCCAGGCACCAGAATAGATGATTACAACAAAGTAAAACAGTGCCATGAATGGGGATGTGGGAGCATAGGAGCTCCCAGGAGCAGCATTGACCAAGTCTTAGAGAACAGGGAAGGCCACGGAGGGCAGTGATAGCTAAGCTGATGAGAAAGACAACCAGAAGTTTGCCAAGGGGAGGGAGGATGTGCTAGGCAGGAGGAACATCCTAAGACTGGGGCTTGGGGCTGGAAGGAGCTTGGAAGGTCAGAGAGACCATGCCACTTTCTGCATGGCTGGAATGGAGAGTGAGTTGAAAAGGTGCTGAAACATGGTGTCAGGCGGGATAGGGAGGTGGGTGGCACATTAAGGACTTTATCCTGAGGGCAGTGGGGAGCTATTGGAGGGGTTAAGCAAGGGGATAACATGGTCACGTCCAGGTTTTATAAAGATCACTCACTGTGGCTGCTATGTGAGATGGGACTGGAGGGGGAGGACTGCACATCTAGAAGACCAGCTGGAAGGCTGTTACCATTGCCCAGGTGAAAGATGGTGACCTGGGCCAAGGCAGTGGCCGTGGAGGTCGAGATAGGTCAACAGGCTCCAGACACCACAAGGGGGTAAAAGTCACTGTGTTGTGTGAGTGATTGGACACCAGCCAGTATGGGGACTAATTAGGAAGCAGAAAAATCAACTGAAGCCCCCTCCCAAGGCAATGACTATGACCTCTATTAGTTTTTAATATTGTTGAATACTGATCTTTTTTTTTTCATTTAACATTATTTCTCATGCAGTTCCTGCACTATGATACATCACCAGCTTCCTTTGTCCAAGGCTGGTCCAGAGAATGCTGGCTTGATAAGGGACCCTCTCAGCCGGAGGTCAATTTTGGATTTGGAATCTATTACATCTTTCTGAATGTGCTCCAACGGTCTGATGTGCTGTCATGGACCTCCTAATAAATGAGCCAGTTTGCTCAATTGCCTGTAACCTTGCCAGGATTGGAGTAAGGGAGAAATTATAAACGGATCCCGATCTTCTGTGAAGTAACAGCTCAGCTCCTTGGCATGGCTTTTATGGATACAGACTGCCGACAGCAAGAGGATAAAGCCAAGTAGAAACAAGAAAAAATGAGAAAGAGACAGGAGCGAAGCACATTGTGTCATTATTTAAGCTAGTTCCAGCCTTATTTTTTTCTTCTAAATTTGCTACTCAAAAATACCAGATGAAGTTGTCAACACGGTACAGGAAGAGCTTTTGCCACAAGAGGACTGGGAATTTTTGTAATTCATGACATGAAACCAGCCCTCACTTGCCTGCCTCTGTCCCAGCCCCAGTATTCCAAGCTGAGGTTCAAATTAACAGAGCCCTGGTAAAGACTCACACCAGTAGATGCTCTGCAGAATGTAGCTTTGCAGGTAGGCAGACGAGGGTTACATCCCAGCTCTGTCACTTACTAGCTGTGTGGAAAACTCCCATAAATTATAGAAAATAGTTTTGTTTTTTTTTGAGGGGGCGCAGGGGAAGGTTGGGTCAGGGATCAGGCAGTGACAATGCCTGTGGCTTGAGGTGGGGTTGAGGGGAAGAGTAGACAGATTTAATGAGATTTTGTGCACATTATATACCCTGAGTTTCTTACCTGTCAAAATGGAAATACAAACAGAGGCCCCCTAAACCTCACATGGTGGGGTTGTATGCAACTCGGATTCTCAATAATTACTGCACTCTTCAGCTATAAAAAAATTCTGATACATGCCACAAAGTGGATGAACCTCAAAAACATGAAGCTCAATGAAAGGAGCAGCTTCAAAAGGTCACATGTTATAGGATTCCACTTACAGGAAATGTCCAGAAGAGATAGATCCATGGAGACAGAAAGCAGATTGCTGGGTCCAGGGACCAGGGGAGGGGGCAATGGGGACTGACTGCTAATGGGTAAAGGGTTTTCCTTGGGGGTAAATAAATGTTTTGAACTACATAGAGGTCATGGTTCCACAACATGTACTAAATGTTGCTGAATTGTATGCTTTAAAATGGCTAATCTCCTGCTATGTGAATTTCACCCCAATTTAGTCCAAAAATCACAGGATGCGGTTTTAGAATGCCAGATGACCCGCTGTTTATCCCATCGATTCTCATTCTTCTGGCCTGAAAAGAGGCCCAAACATTGGTTACTTTTTAGAATTTCCCCAAGAGGATGTAATGGACTGCCAAGGTGAGAACGATAGGTTTAAGGACTGTCTTATGGTGGAAAGGGCGAGAGTTTGGTGTCCATCTCACCCAGGTTTGCATTCCATCTCCATCACCTAATTGCTAATTCCCTGAAACTATTTCCTCATTTGTGACTACATTAGGGTTGTTTTAAAATTATATTAAATCATGTTAGGAAAGCACGTGGGCTTGGCTTCTGTTAGGTACTAAATAAATTACAGTTATTATTTCTTATTAAGAGTAGTTGTCAAACTTGATGGTAAAATAAGAAAGAGCATTCAACTGTAAGCTGATAAATGGCCAAATGTGTATTTCCCATAAGTCACAAAATCGCAATTATTTACCTTCCTTGCACCTTAGCCTCCCTGTCTCTAAAATGTGATGAAAGTGGTACCTGCCTTTAGGGTTATGCTGAGGATTAAAGAAGGATATGTTTAGAGTAATACGAAATAAGTGCTGGCTATTTATTTTTAGCAATACCATGAACAGTTTGCAGACTTTGGAAGAAATAGACATAAAAGCTCTTTGGGGGACTGGGCCTGTGTCTTTGATATCTCTTGTATAATTTCAGCATCCAGCCTTTGATGGAGGGTGTCATGGGGAAATGTGATCATTCTTTCCTGTATTTAAAAAATAATTTTGTCTGGTCCAGGCCAGTGTGGCTTGAGTGTTGTCCCATGTACTGAAGGGTCACAGGTCAGGGCACATGCTTTAGTTGTGGGCTCAAACTCCAGCAGGGGCATGCAGGAGGCAGCTGATTGACATTTCTCATTCTCATTGATGTTCTTCTCTCTCCATTTCCCTTCCTCTCTCTTTAAAATCAATAAAAGCATATTTATAAACTAGAGGCCCAGCGCACAAAATCGTGCATGGGTAGGGTTCCTAGGCCTAGACTGCGATCAGGGCCATCTTCTGCCCACTTGCTAGTCCCCAGTACCACCCTGCCGCTTCCACCCACCCAGGTTCCCCATTGGCTGGGCGATCAATCTGAGCCTGCGGGCTGGAGGAGAGGACCAAGAGGACCTGCTCTCCAGTCCCCAGTACCACCCCGCCATCATCCACCCGGGTTCCCCGTGGTTTCCCTATTGGCCATTCAGTGATCAGAGCCTGCGGGCTGCGGGGAGAGACCAAGAGGTGGTCAATGCACCTCATAGTGACTGGTTGGTTGGTCGTTCCACCATTATGGGTGCTGGCCTTTTATTATATAGGATAAATAAGTTAGTCTGAAGAGTAATTTTATGAGATGTGTGTGCATCCTTGCATTTTATGGCTCAGACTTTCTTCCCCTGCCTGCTCCTGGGCTTCATAAAAGCACAACAATAACAAGGGCAGCATTTGGGCAAGCTGAGGAGGAGTTTAACTTTCAAGAACCAAGCCAGCATAATTGAGCATCAGCTTCAAGTGCAAATGGGCAGCAATTTGCAGCAGCTGCTGAGGCTGTGCCCCCCACTCCCTCCCAGACCTGCTCCTCTTCTCAGCTACTGGGGGAGGGACTCCCAGGTGTGACACCACTCTTCAAGGAACTCAAAGCTCCAGGATATAGAAACAATGTTAATTCAAATTCAGAGAAGGGTGTTAACCAAGCACACAGAGACCTGCCATTAAAGCAGGTTTGGAAATGGGCTCAGACCAAACACTTCAAACCCAGCAGAATCCTCCAGTTTTCTGAGCCTAATAAATTGAATGGCTGTGTGTCCACGTGTGGACTTCCTTTGTTCTTTTCCCTGCCCAAATTAACTGTTTTAGAGCCCCCAGCTGTGACAAGTTACCTCCCACCCCTCACAGTACCCAATCCATGATTTGTAATTTTAGATAAAGCACCTCTTCAAAAACCACTCTGATCTTGAAAAAAAAAAATCACAGGATAAGAAAAAGCCATAGCACAAAATGTCTTAAGAAATCTGCTTAAAATTTGAATGAGCATCAACAAAAATTTTCAAATACTAATACGTTTTTTAATTATCAGGCTTGGAACAGATGTCAAAATGTGACTTAAGTTACTTAAATTCTAAGGTTGGTTTGTTTTATTAATAAGAAAATAAACTATAGTTTTTAGTCCATCTTTAGATATATTGGTTAATAACAAAATCTTTGATTGGCACTTGCTGTCCCCATCCTGCAGGCTTAGGGCATAAAATGAGGTTTGGGTGGTATCTTCCTGTTGATGGTTTGACTCAACACAGCATTCTCTGCTTTGGGGATTCATGGCAGCTATAGCTTATGAGGAAAGATGGGGATGGTGAGAACTAATGGGTGTTGATTGAGTCCCACAGTTATGACTGGCTGTGACTTCAGGCAAGTCCCTTAACTTTTCCAGTGTCTTCATCTATAAAATGGGACTGATCAGAGCACCTATCTCATCATAGATTTGATGTGAGGATCTTATGTAAGAATCCATGTAAAGCATTTAGCACAATGCTATGAGACATTGATATTTGACAGGTGAAGAAACTGAGTCACAGAGGTGAAGTGATATGCTCATGCCACACAGTAAGTTATTTGCAGAACTTGAATGGGAAGCCAGCTCTGTCTGAACTTTGAAGCTGGTCATGTCTCCTCAATGCCATGCTGCTTCCTTCTTCTCCTCCTCTTTCTGGAACCCCACTTCTATCACTTCCCACTCACCCTGCACCCCCCACTTCCCAGCAGCCTGTGGAGCTGCTCTTTGTGGCATGGGCTACAGTGTGAGAGCATGTGCGTAGTGTTCCCTTGTGTCTGTGCTCATCAGTACTGTGCTTCCCAGTCAGGTTTCTGGGCCTCCTCTGAGCCACAAGGAAGGGATGTTGGGAGTTGATAGGACTTTACAGTCATTAGAGAGAAGACCCAGAAAATAGCCAAGACACTGACTTAGGGCCCTTTGTGTTGGTGAATGAGGAGCTTTGAAATGCTCCTCAGACCCATTTAAAACAACAGAAAAACACCATTCAGACACAAATCCCTCTGCCTGGTGTGCCTTCCATTAAAGCTTCCTTTGTGTGGGCCCAAACAATGGGCTGGTGAAAGGGAACAGTATTGTGAAGTACAAGGTGGCATTTCTCAGAGCTGGCTTTTGTTGGATGAGCTGTCATTGAAATATGGTGAGGGGCACCATGACAAGCAAATGGTCTTGGGGACAGAGTTATGTGAAATGACGATAAAGATGGAAGCTTTCTGAATAGCCCCTGGCACTTGGCTGTGAGAAGGATTGGTAAGATATTGTTAAGAAGGATGAGCATGGAGCTGTGAGAGTGTGACTTCTACATAGTATCCTCCCCCGCAGTAAAGTTTTCTGAGCAACATCATCAACACCTTCAGAATTGCTTCCCTCTTCATTATGGTCATTACCATCATCATCGTCATCATCATCAACATTATCATCACCATTGTGGAGGAGGAACAAACTTTCCTCTACCCTCAGGGTAGATGTATGTGCTGGTCTAATAATCAAATGGACATGAGAAAGATTAGCAAAAGAAAACAACCAACTTTAATACATGCATATGTATGGGAACCCTGAACACATAAGAGAATCAGAGGCCCTTCATGCAGGAGATGTTCAGAGAGATAAAGGGAACATGGGTACGTAAGACATCCTGATGAGGGGTGGAGTAAGGTGCTTGGGGGCCTCAAAGGGTCACTGCAGAAGGATAAGAAAAACAGATGTTTAGTAAATGAATGTTTGTCCTGCAACATAGATGGGTAAAAAGAAAGACTATTGCTGATAATCTCTTATTATGGACAAGGCCCCTAATTCAAGTTCTCCTAAGTAGTTAAAAGGAGGGGTGATATTTCTCTTGAGCCTGAAGCTAAAATTGCCCTTAGCTCAAAACAATATGCACACCTCAGAAGCACATCTTGGAGTGACTAGCTCTGAACCTCCACCCTATCATCATTGCTATCATCATCATCACTGCCATCATCACCACCACTATCAACATCATCATTATTAGTACCAATTTTCTGGGACTTCTTATCCACTCTCCCATGTTATTACCATAGCGGTCATGTAAGGCTGTTATCTTTATTTCTATTTTATAGGTAAGGAAACTGAGGGTCATAAAAGCTAAAGAGCAGTCTGGTTTTGCCCTCAGCTGGAGGTCATCTCTGCAATTACTTCTGAGAGATATTTACTCACTGTTGAATCCCTACACCCCTTGCCCGGCACCTGGTAAATCTCTACAGACCCATTGCAGAATCAATATGATCCCTAAAGTTACAGATAAGGCTCAGAGAGTGAAGGTGACTTGCCCAAGTCTGCATAGCCAGGAAGCAGGGAAGCTGGGCTGGCATCCTGTGGCCTCCCCCTTCCCTCTGAAATGAGTGGGAAGCTCAGAGCAGGTTCAGGGGCAGCTGCCCTCTGACTCCAATTGAGGAGGCAGAAGCTGCAGGGAACAGATAAAAGGTGATTTATTATCCACTGGGTTTCAGAGGGAGACTTGCTTAGCAGGTTATTTCCCAGGAACCAAGGATTTTGAACCCTACATTGAGGAAAATGTCATACAGGATAATGCTGTTTTATGAACTGTGACCCTAGCCTTTGGGAAAGTTGAGAGACTAGGGCTTTAAATGGGGTCAGAAGAGAACATTAACATTGACATTCCACTGAAATCCAGGTTCTCACAACTGCACCTCCATTTCTAAAGGGAGGAATATATATCTATTCAGTGAAGCAAAACTTGTTTTACTTTTCTGAAGGCAGCAGGATACTGTGAAAAACCCAAAGGCTTCATGGGCAAAGAGACTTGGGGCTTGGTCTCACTTGCACTACTTATGAGCTGTGTGTTCTAGGAAAAGTTGCTTAACCACTTTGTCTGTGCCTTAGTCTCCTTGTTGGCCTTGAAAGACAATAATGCCTACCATTCATGGCATTGGGGGATATTTAATGAGACAAAGAATTTATAGGTACTTAATAGTGTGCCTATCACAGGGCATACGCTCAGGAAATCTTAGTTCTCATGGCATGAAGTGTGCTCATTTGAATGAACACTTCTATTGTTAGAATGGGGGCAGACAATGGGGATTTTGGAAAGAGGTGGAAGAAGGGACACGTGACCTTTAGGGTCTTCTTCAAACCAGGATACCATGATTCTCCTTCATGTTTATCAATTGTCTTTGAGTGTTAACATGCACCAGGATTTATGTTTGGGGGGCAATCATTTCACATCAAGACATGAATAAATTGGGTCTTGGCCATGAAAAACTTACCAGGACTTTTCCATGGTAAAGATAACATCTTTAGGTTCCTTGTTTAAATTAGAGATATCCAAGTCGCCCAGTCCATTGTCTTATTCAATGTGGGCAATGACGATAACAGCTAACATTTTGGGGGTGAGTACTAACCCTGAGCCAGGTACTGGGTTAACATTCAGACATTAGTGCATTATCTCATTTGATTATAGGCCAAAAGGATAAATGCTGTTTTCCTTATTTTACAAGTGAGGGAACTGAGGCTCAGAGAGGTTAAGTAGCTTACCCAAGATCACAGAGTTGGTAAGTGATGAGATTAGGATTTGAATCAGGCAGTCTGACTCCATAGCCTTTGCTCAAAGCTATTAGGCTACACCACTCCCAGCTGAGCAGGCTGCTCCTCCACAGAAAATCCTTTGATGGTTAAGCCTCAAGATATGTAAGATCCTTACTTGGAAAGTGAGAATCATGACAACAGTTAAGATAAATGTCTCTTAGTAATTCCAAGGTCTGCACAGAAGTTCATTGAAAATAAAAAAATGGAAGTTAATAGCAAAAATGGAAAAGTAGAAACATAATATAACATGGTGTGTCCTAGAAGGGAAGAGAATGGGTGAGGTGACTGGATAGGGAGTCAAGGAAGGCTTTATGTAGCCCTGAAACTTGAATCAAGTCTCTATTTTAACTTTCTTTCTTTCTTTCTTTCTTTCTTTCTTTCTTTCTTTCTTTCTTTCTTTCTTTCTTTCTTTCTTTCTTTCTTTCTTTCTATTAATGTTGACAATATTACAGGTATTCCCCAATTTTCCTTCCCTTAGCCCCCCTCTTCTCAGCCCCAGCCCCACCCCAGGCCTTTTTTTCTCCCCCTCACCCCTGATATGTCAGTCTGTTCCACACATCCATGCCTCTTGGTCTGTTTTGTTAGTCAGTTTATTATGTTCATTAGGTTACACATATAAGTGAGATAATGTGATATTTGTCTTTCTCTGACTGGCGACTTGGATATCTCTAATTTAAACAAGGAACCTAAAGATGTTATCTTCACCATGGAAAAGTCCTGGTAAGTGTTTCACAGCCAAGACCCAATTTATTCATGTCTTTATGTGAAATGATTGCTTATTTCACTCAGCACAATATTCTCCAGGTCTATCCATGATGTTGCAAAAGGTAAGAAATCCTTTTTTTTTTTTTTGTAGCTGCATAGTATTCCATTGTGTAAATGTACTACAGGTTTCTTTATCCACTCATTTACTGATAGGCACTTGGGCTGTTCCCAGATTTCAGCTACTGTACATAACACTGCTATAAATTGTTTTAGTAAAGATAGATGAGTAAATAGAAAATAACTTCAAAGTAAGAATTCTCTAGGCATGATAATGTAAAATTTCATTTGATCTACTTAATTCTGAGTAACCATCCATCTCTGTCTTTTGGGTAGACACAATGGAATGGCCTAATAAGAGCAGAGGGTAATTGGTGAGTTTCAGATAATGTTCTTACTTCAGCTGAATCTCAAAGGAAGAGTTTTGAGCTCAAACCAACTTTTGAGCTGAAAACTTGAAGGAATGTCAGTCAGAGAGTCAAACATGTTTAAGATCTTACAGGTAGTACATGGCAGAGCTGAAATTCAGACCTTGCCCAGTCTGACCCCAAACCCAGGGAACACTTTCTATTAAAAGAAAGGAAAAAAGAAAACTCAGAAAATATAATTTACAGACATTATCAGATATGAACATAAATTTTTACAAACTTTCTGAAAAGCAGTTTGAAATATATATCCTGAGCTTGAGAAATGTTCTTACCTGTTGACCCAGTAATTCAACTTGTAGGAATTTATCATAAGAAAATAACCACAAATGTAAACCAATTAGACATACATAAAGAGGTTCGAGAAACCATTATTTGTAATAACGATGCTTTGGAAATAATCTACATGTCTAATAGTAGAATGCAATGGTAATTATGGGATATCAACATGACAGAGTATTATCTAGCTATTGAAAATAAGGTTTTGTTTTCTTCTTATGATGTAGACAGTGCTTACTTATGAGCTGTGCAACTTAGGAGCTGTGCAAAAAATACACATCTTAATAAAATAGAATGGCAATAGCAATGTTTGAATGTTAACACTAATGCATGGAGGGATTATGGTTGATGTTTTATTTGATTCCTTATATCTGTCTCTATTTTCCAAGTTTTCTCCAACAAACATATATTGCTTTTATCATTTCAAAAAAGAACAAATAAAAACCATACATATTTTGGGGTTGGATGAACTTCCTTAAGTGAAAAAGACAAATTTTTATTTTGAATCTCTAAGTAGCAAAAGGAATGGATGCATCTGCAACAATGGGGCTGATTCCATAGAAGTTTCTCTTTAAAAGTGATGTTGAGATCCTGTGACAAGAGCGCCTGGGGATGGGGATGAGGGTTGGATTTTATGCCCTTTTCCTCCTGCATTACAGAGGAACATCCTTGGGTTGGGGACTGGCACCTTAGCTTTGGTTTTCTCATATCCATGCATGAGGAACAATATCTGTTGAGCACCAACTATTGCCACATAGTGCCTAAAGTCCTTGAACTTCAATGGTGAATCTTAGATAGATTGGGAAGTCTTCTTTCTTTTTAAAAATATTTTTAATTGATTTGAGAGGGAGAGGGAGAGGGAGAGGGAGAGGGAGAGAGATTGGTTGCCGCCCACATGAACTCCAACGGAGGCCTGGGATAGAGCCTGCAACAGAGGTATGTGCCCTTGATGGGAATCAAACCCAGGACTCTTCAGTCCATGGGCCGACACTTTATCCATTGAGCTAGGGCAAGTTAGATATTCTTACTCCCATTTTAAAAATGAAGAATGAACGAACTTAGCCGTGGTTTCCACCTAGTAATGGTGGATCCAAGATACAAACTCATGGTTTCTCACCCCAAAGCTGTGTTTTTAACCAGCTCAATGGTTTGTGCTGGGAAAAGACTGGTGACAAATGACCTGAATCAGGCACCCGGGAGCAGGAGGGAGCCTGAGGAATGTGGGGAGCCTTTGAGGCGCTGGTCTTGATGATGAATTGGAGCTAGATCGGCAAAAAAGGGAGAGGCCAGGCATGAGCGTGGCCTGTGTTTGGGAGCTGTCAGGAGTTGGAGTTGGCTGCACCTGGATGGATGTTGGGCGGATGCAGGAAACAGGCTTTAGGAGGAAGGGCAAGATCGCAGGCTATTATCTTTCCATTTTGGGGATTTGGATCTTGTGCTGCAGAACCATCAGCTTTATGTTTTTGAAAGTTTTCTTTATTTAGAAAGAAGATGCAGAGCTATTGTTGTTGACAGGTGATAGGATTCTTTAACTCAGGGAAGCCAGGGGAAAAGCCTTAGAACTAATAAGAAAAGACAGTAAAATGGCTACACAATAGTTTTCTTATATGTTAGCAATCAGCAGTTAGAATATAACAACAGCCCTATAGAATTTTATTAACCAATGTCACTCCAATAAATTCAATAAAAAATAATAAGGGAAAACAATCATATTCCTCCACAGTAGCAGAAAAAAAATAATTTGTTTTTAAACCCTTAAGGAATAAGCTTAGCTATGTGAGGAAAATTACAAAACCTTACCGAGGAATATTAACAAATACTTGGCTTTATGGAGAAACCCATCATATTCTTACAAGGCAGCACTCAATATTATAAATAGGTTCTCTCTTAATTAATTTACTGGTTTAATGCAATTATGAAATAAATCCCAGAAGGACAGATGTTGGGAAACTTGACAAAGTGATTCTAAAATGCATTTGGACAAACAAATGGGTGAAAAGAGCCAAGAAAAAAATATTAAGGAAGTAGTAAGGTGAGATTATAATATATTTAATATCTGTGAGTGATGGGGGGAAATAAATTAGAAAGTGTGACACTGCTACAAAAAGAGACAGATTGATGGAACACAGATGAGAGACTAGCAACAGATGCTAATGTAACATACACACACACACACACACACACACACACACACACGCACGCACATACACATGTATCAAATTAATGATAAAGTTGCTGTCTCAAAGTGGTGTGAAACAGGATTATTCAATCTGTAGTGTTTGAACACTGGTTAGCTATTTACTTGAGCAATACATTGCACAACATTTTTGGTGGCTAACTCTGCCATTCTTACTTAGTTCATAACTTGCTTCCTCCAGTCATCTCGGGTAGTGCAACCAGATCCTACTCTCACAGCTGCCTTTGGCACAGCACTCAGCACAGGGAGGTCATTTTTTATTAATTAGCTATCTCGATGTCTAGACCATGATCTCTTAGGAAGGCAGCAACTTTGCCTTATTCATATGTGTATGATGCCAGGTGGCTACTAGACTTATCAAGGGAGATCACTTTGTAAATTATATAAATGTCTAATCCTAAAATATAGTAGGTGCTCAATAAACATTGTTGTGTGCATGGGTAAATGGCCCTTATGCACCTGCCTCTTCCTGGTTCATACGTCCTAGGTGGGCAAGATGGCTTCATTTTGCAATCTCCAAACCTTATAAACTATGCATCAGCTATAGCTCTCAACAAATACTGGGTGCAAGAATCACAATCACATTGACAGTTGCTTCCATTTCTCCCAACTAATTTTGAGCTTTTGTATGTTGTTATCTTCTTTGTATATTGCACTTTTATCTCTTGAATGCAATTTAATTAGATCATAGATGGGAGGGGCACTGGCAGGAGAAAACCGTCTCAGTATCTGAGACATATTCATTCAGTCTTTCTTCTATTTTAATTTTTTAATTACAGTTGACATTCAAAATTATATTATATTAGTTTCAGGTGTACAGCATAGTGATTAGACATTTATATAATTCACAAAGTGATCCCTCTTGATAAGTCTAGTAGCCACCTGGCATCATACACAATTATTACAATATTATTGACTATATTCCCTATGCTGTACTTTACATCATCCTGACTATTTTATAACTACTGATTTGTACTTCTAAATTCCTTCACCTTTTTCACCCAGCCACCCAACCCCCTCCCATCTGGCAACCATCAGTTTGTTCCCTGTGTCTATGAGTTTGTTTCTGTTTTGTTTGTTTATTTTGTTCTTTAGATTCCACAAATAAGTGAAATCATATGGTTGTTTGTCTTTATCTGTCTGACTTATTTACTTAGCATAATGCCCTCTAGAGCCATCATGTTGTTGCAAATGGTAAGATATCATTCCTTTTTATAGCAGAGTAATAACATTCTATTGTACATATAAACCACATCTTCTTTATCCAATCATCTATTGATGGGCACTTAGGCTGCTTCCCTATCTTAGCTATTGTAAATAATGCTGCAATGAACATAGGGGTGCACATATCTTTTTGATAGTGTTTATGATATATGCATTCCTATGGTCATTCAGTCTTTCATTCACCACACACATATTGACGCCTATTATGTGCTAAGCAGTTTTTCAAAGACCAATGAGTTTCTTCGTTTATTTTAAATATATAAATATATTGATTTCAGAGAGGAAGGGAGAGGAAGAGAGAGATAGAAACATCAATGATGAGAGAGAATCATTGATCAGCTGCTTCCTGCACACCCCCTACTGGGGATTGAGCCTGCAACCCAGGTATGTGCTCTTGACCAGAATCAAACCCAGGACCCTTCAGTCTGCAGGCCAATATTCTATCTACTGAGCCAAACCATCTAGGGCATGAGTCTAAGTTTTAACGGTCTCAGTTTGGGCAATTTTCTGTGTATTGTCTCAGCTCTTTCTCTATTTTCTGACTTCTGACAATCATTGATATTCTTGAGTCATTTCTGTGATTTTTTCCCTCTTTGGGTCACAAGAAAGAAAGAAGAAAGCCATCAGGGAATTCTTCACGCAATAATAATGTCCACTGAAGTGGCCTCTTCTGGAAATTGCCTTTATGGGTGTGGAAAAGCTCGTCTCCTTCAGCTAGAGAAATGCCATCAATCAAAACTCCAAATGGTTGTGGGAGACGTCTTGCCAGCCCCGAACAAAGCAAGATTGGTTTTCACTTTCTCCTCAGCAGATGCCTTAAACCAGTTCCCATTTGACTCAGCTCAGTCATTCTCAGCCAACATGGCCTTTGCCTCTCACCTTCACCTTGAAAGATCCCTTTGATATCTTTATTTGCCACTGGTTCTACAGCTCAGGGTCTTTAATCAAATCACAGCGGCTGATTTATTGGAACATATTCATCCATGTGTGCGTCCTTCCTCAAACCAGTGCCTGTGTCGGACTTACCATAAGACCCTGAATCATTATATCTGGATTCTTCCTGTGTGTACATTAAAACCTCATATTAACCTCTAATTTTCACCACTTTCAGAGACAAAACAAGGAACCTGGGACTCATTCTTGGAAATTGTCATTATTACCATCATCATCACTACCATCAATTGAGTTCTTATCATAAGCACCGCACATACATTATGTCCTTTAATCCATTTAATCCCCACAATATATAGCCTTAGGAGACAGGGACTGTTCTTGAGGCTATTAACTTAATTAAGCCAATTCAATTTTTGATCCATTACCTATATAGTACATTCACAGCAATGTCATTTCCTCCCACTTCTACTTTAGTTTTACTAAACTTATTTTCATCAGATCAATCCTTTTCACATAAATATTGGTTAGAAATGTTTTAACCTCATGGCCTTGATGCCACTTTTTGACCTGGTGAATATTTAACGCCCGCATTCTAAACTGGCAAATATTCAACAATTTTGATTTCTGGGGTCTTTGTCTTGAGAATTACTAAAATATTGGGATTATTGGGGCATTGTGTCTTCAACACACTCACAAATGGTTTTAAAAAAACCTTTTATTTGACTATGCCCACAATTTTTCTCTGTATTTAAAATTATTTGAAATACAAAATCCAAATATATTTTATTTCAATTATTAAATATAAAATACTTCCTATAAACCAAAAGAGGTGCAGAAAATAACTTCACAAAAAAGGAACCAAATAAAGAGCATGTCAAAGTAAAATAAATATTGAAGAGCACAAACATTATAACCAAATATCCTGGCTTCTCTTGCACCATCTGCCTTTATTTGCTGTTTAATCTATCTGGGCAAGTTCTATAACTACCTTTGTCTCAGCTTCATCAACTATCAAATGAAGGTGACATTAATATCAATCTCCCCGTCTTATTTGAGAATTAAGTAAAATAAACCATACAAAGTGCTTATTATATTGATTGATCTACAGAGAGCTCTGATAAGTGTTAGCCATTTCAAAAACATCTTTACTAATTTTTTAAAACTAAATCAAATTTCCTCAGGTAATATTTTGCATGCCCAAATTTTGTCAAGAATATTTGAATCTTTCAACAACTTTTCTTCAAACACAGACTTTACCAGTCAGCACAGTTTTAGCTGTTATGTATTTTTCTTTCTGCTTTTCTTTCAACACGTCAAATTTTTTCCTGGGTCGTTTGTGTGTGTGTGTGTGTGTGTGTGTGTGTGTGTGTGTGTGCAAATTTCACTGTTATCAAAAAGTTGTGATTCTTCTGTCAGTTTTTCCATTATAACAAATGTTACCACGCGCAGATTTAACAGCTGTCAGGTTTAGTTTGTGTCATACATTGCTCTGAGTAATATGAATCATGAATTGGAAAAACAATTAAAGATGTTTTCTCATCTCTTGCATTGGAAAACATTCATCTGCAAACCAGATGTGTAGACATGGATGTACAAGAAAGTCAAAATGGCGAGGCATGAAGCATGCCCTGCATCCTACCACTTGTCTGGGATACAGAGGACTGAGACACTGGGCGAGCGACTGCATTTTGATTCCTTTAATACAACGATTTCAGGATGCCTGAATAAAAAAGTCCACACACACATAGTTATACTTCAATAAGAAGCAAATGATTACTGCAGAAAGAACCCTGGGTTTTGAATCCAAATAGCTTTGGTCTTAGATCCCAGCTCTCCCACATCCAAGCAGTGTGACCTTGGGTAAGTTGCTTGACCTTTCAAAGCTCTAATCCTCTCAACCCATGGACACAGACAGTAGGGTGCTGAAGGCCTGAGGCAGGGTGGCGGGGTTGGAGGGGGTCAATGGGAGACAAAGGGGACATATATGATACTTTCAACAATAAAGAATTATAAAAAAAGAAGTAAAAATAAAATGGGGGGTACTGTTCACTTTTAGAATTTTGAGTATTGAAGAAGATAATATATAGAATGCATTATCCCCAGTGTTTTATAGACGATATGTGTCAACAACTGAAAAGTCCTAGAGCCCTCACAGTGAAGAGATTGAGTGACTAGATACTAGAAGCCCTAGACCTTCAGTTTCCAATATAACTTCCTGTGATGATGGAAGTGTCTATACAGACATTGCCCAGTATTGTTCTAGACACATGAGGCTACTGAGCACTTGAAATGTGACTAGTGTAAATGAGGAAATTACTGTTTAATTTAATATCCATAAATTATTTTTGAGTGTTCTGAAACTATGTGTTTTATAAAACAATATGAATCCATTAATGAAACGTCAGCACTAAATATAAACCACTGACATGGGTGATCCTTCTGAAGACAGATTAAAAAGATATTCATTAATTTGTTCACTTAAAAAAAAGTATTTAATTTATTGGAGTGACATTGTTTAATAAAATTACATAGGTTTCAAGTGTATAATTCTATAACACATCATCTGTATATTGCATTGTGTGTTCACCACCCCAAGTCAAGTCTCCTTCCATCACCAGTTATGCTCCCTTTATCCTCTTCTACCTCCTCCCACCCCCACTTTCCCTCTGGCAATAACCATACTGTTGTTTGTATCTCTGAATTGTTGTTTTTTGCTTAATCCCTTCACCTTTTTCATCCAGGTCCTCAACTCTCTCCCCTCTGATGGCTGTCAGTCTGTTCTCTGTATCTATGAATCTATTTCTATTGTGTTTGTTTGTTTATTTTGTTCATTAGATTCCATCTATAAGTGAAATCATATGGTATTTGTCTTTCTCTGACTGGCTTATTTCACTTAGCATAATATTTTCCAGGTCTATATATGCTGTTGCAAAATGTAAGATTCTCTTCTCTATTAAGGCTGAATAATATTCCATTGTATAAATGTACCACAGCTTTTTTACCCATTCACCTACTAAAAGGCACTTGGGATGCTTTTAAATCTTGACTATTATAAATAACACTGCAATAAACATAAGGGTACATTAATATACATTAATTTAAATTTAAGTTGAAGCAGCCACTTATGAGTTCGCAACAGTATTGAATGGAATAATCATAGACCTATGCATTTTCAAACTTTCCTCCAAAACACTTACACAAATACCCCTAGATTTATTCATGCCAAACCACATAGATGCTATGAAAATAAACCAAAAGTGCCATATAGACACCAATATTTCAGGACTCAAATGATTTCATGAAATATCTACAATTCCACTGTTTTCTATCTAGGGCAATGTTTTGTGATCTGCTTGCCAGACCTGGCAGAAGGTTCCAGAGGATGGTAAGAACACACTGCTGAATGGATGCTGCCCAGGGCATTGTCATAGAAATCACATCTGCAATCTTTGAGGTCTGTGTTTTTCCTGAACTCAGATAAGTCTCTTCCCCATTCCTGTCCTCAAGCGCCATGCACTGACTGACTTATTCAGTCATTCATGACTCAACCATTTATTGAGTATGTATTATGTCTCAGGCACAGTTTTAGGCATTGGAGATCAATCAGAAAACCAAAAGAGACTGCCCGTGCCATCATGAAATTTATAGTTGACCAGGGGACCGTAACAAGTGCCTCAATGACATAGTTTCATGCATAGCCCATGTTTTAATTACTATGGCTGGGTAGCAAAATCACTGAAAAACTCAGTGCCTTAAAATCACAGTTGATTCTCTCTCATGGTTTCTGTGTCTCAGGAATTAGCGAGCAGGAGGCTGGGCAGTCTCTCATGAAACTGTGACTGGGGCAGAGGTCATTCTGAATTCTCTACTCACATATCTGGCACTTGATGCTGGAGGACTGAAACAGATGGAGGCTCACACATGAGGGCTCCTTGATCATCTCTCTCACAGTTTTGAATACAGGTGCATCTTGTAAATATGTGATGAGTGGAGGTCAGCATGCATGACCACTAGGAAACAGCACACTCTCTTTTCTGATGCCCAGACTATTGTCCTTAGAGCTCAAAGAAGCGGGAAGGGGATGGCTAGCTCACAGAAAATGACCTCTAAATCGGATTGGAAACTTAAAAGGGGCAGCATCACCCCTCCCTTCTGCCCTGCTGCCCTTCTATTTGCTGAGAAAGGAAACACTGCTTTAAAGATAAGAGTAATGGGATTTAGTGTCCACTCTAGATATGCTCAGTTGGTTTTATCAATATATTCCCTTATGGTAAGCAGTAGTTTATCACAACACCTGGATTGGGCAAACTATAAGTAACTGGTTTATCAGATGATGCCCTTTGCATGAACAACATTTACTATTTCTCCTATAGAAATGAGGTGGCTGCATTCAAGCATGTTTATGACTTGAGCAGATGAGAAAGCAATCTATTTTAAAAGATCTTGAAATCAACCAAACTGAGGAGGGATGGGGCACATCTAAATTCCAGACATTGTCTGTGAGCTCTGTGACCTTGGATAAATCACATGGCAGCTAAGTCACCTGATTTAGTGAAATGACCAAAAATAGGCTTTGGAAATAGAAAGGTCTGGTTCAGATCTTGGATTTCCACATTCCAATTGTGTGACCTTGGGCAAATTATCTAGCCCTCTTTGAGTCTCACAATTGTTATTGGTAAATGGAGAATAAGAACACCAACCTGGTAACATTGCCTTGTAGATGAACTGAAATATAATAGGCAAAATGGTACAGCATTTGTCTATGCACAACAGTTCTTTTCCCCTTTGTCCTACCTTCTCTGTTTCCTTATCTTAAAAACGAACAGTTGACCTCAATGGTTTCTACGTTTCCTTTAAGCCCCAAATAATTCTGATTAATTTCTGGGGCTAAGTACCAGGACACAGATGGGTCATGTTAACCTGTGGAGAATTTTTTTGTGAGTTTATTTGAGCTCATTTGTCGACAAAGGCTGGGAAACAGAATCTCAATAGATTGAGATTATGCTCTTGAGAATGGCAGTTTTGCACCTTATTTTATACATTACAATCAAGAGAGAAGATGTAAGTGGATTACATGAAATCCACTTGTGATAGAGAAAGCAAAGTGGGAAAACCTCTGGGATTCGAGGTTTCTACTTAGGTGGCTGTAGGATAGTTAATAGCCCACAATTAGCTCAATGACAATGAATGGATTTGTGGTTTCTACAGAGTGTGCCTGTGCTTTGAGGGGTCCAGAAAAAGGAAAATTACTTTGACATTCCAACAATATATTATTGTAGATGCAAAAAGACAATAGACAGGTTCAGTAAGATAAAGATTGACCTTTGTCAGAGAAGATACTGACCTAGGACATGACTACCTACCATAAACTGCTTTTTAGTTAAAAAAGTTTTCATTTCAGACCATCCTTTGTGGTTACTTTAAGTCTCTGAGTTTACAAGGCCACCACCCAGGCTTTCCCTGAGATTGTCAGGTTTAGTATGTGGCTCCTTTTCATCCACTGTCATACAGACATGAAACCAAGACAGATGGACACGCGTTAGATGTGTGTGGGTATAAAGTTAAAAAATTGTGGCAAAATCAGAGGAGCCACTTATAGGTGAGCAGGATCAAAGATACACTAAAATAGCAACTATTCTTTTATGGGACATAATGAGTGCTTCAGCTGAGGAATGTCAGACCTAGAGAAATCAGGTGAAATGGTGAGTTCAGTGGATTTGCAATTATAGGTTGAACAAGCGCGCCCCGTGCCTTGTGAGAGATGAAGCAGGTGGGAAAGGTCAACATTTTTTATCAATAAAATGCTGCAAATGGAGATTTGCCAACACGAGAATAAAAACTCAAGAACAGCTAGTTTCTTTTGTGCTCCTATGACACCCTGTTGTATATATGTTATATTTGTCAACTCATTCTTAACAATCACCTTGTCATGCAAACACTGGTATTATATGGGGTATAGGGAACTAAGTGGCCCAAGATCACAGGTAAAGACAGGGTGGGAATTCAGATTTTCTGGGTCCAGGAGCCCTACTCTTAATTACTGCTTCTGTATGGAGTGTGGAGGGACTGGTCATCTATTATAGTCACAGTGGGCTGAGGCTCAAGACAAGGCTGCTTGGTTACCTGGTGGTAGTCAGTGGTCAGCTTGGGGAAGCGTGTTGTTGGTTACATGAAGACCAACTCTGATTGGGGCATTTGAGTTGTATCCATATCAATGAATGACTTCCACTCAAGCAAGACTGTGAGGCCAACAGACTGAAAACCTATGACCCTGCCTGGCCCTTGCCTACAGTCTATGGAGAAGGAAACTTCTCCCTGGTCACGGTCATCCTAGCTAGGGGTCATCTCTAACAAAATCAAATCTAGAGATATATTTCCCATGTGGTTCCAGTTTCAAAGAGAAGGCTTCCACTATGAGGCCATAACTAAAATCAATATCTGGAAGCTTATTCTAAGGCCAATAAAACTCAAAATTCTCATCAATGATTGAAGAACACAGAGAATGATCTTTCTATGAGCCTTGCATCCTTGCTGAGTAAGATTTTACAAGAATGCAAAGGGGGAAAAACATAATATTTTAAAAAGCAAAACTAATTTGTGTCTTAAGAAGTGGTTTTGAGATCTTATTCCATTATTTGTTAACATCATGACCTTCTTTGCCACACAGGAGCATTTCATGAATCAAATGATAATCCACACAAGTTGTATGTAGCTCCAGGCAGACATGTCAGGGGTGAAGTCAGCAGAGAGGGGCAAAATGGGGCATCCAAACCTCTCCTAGCATCTAGCAGAGACAAATCGCTTCCATCTGTTTAACTCGAGACTTGATTTGGTAAAGTGGTCCTGTTTCTTAGAACAGATGGACAACTGTGATGGATGTCACTGTGCACTGGAAATGCTAAAGCCTCTTAAATGTCAATGTTCTGATTCAGTAAGTGTATCAGTTTCCCAGGGCTGCTGCAACAAATTGTCACACACTTGGTGGCTTCAAGCGGTGGAAATGTGCTCTCTCTCAACTCTGAAGGCCAGAAGTCTGAAATCAGGATATGAGTGGCCTGAGGGAGAATCTGGTCCAGGCCCCTCTTCTGGCTTCTGTAGTTGCTGGCTGTCCTGGGCATGCTTGGAGTTATAGATGCATCATTCCAATTTCCATCTCCAATGTCACATGGCCACCTTCTTTCTGTATGTGTTTGTATTCTCTCCTCTTCTTGGGACACAGGGCTGTATAATTTCACCTCAAGGTCCTTCAGTTAGTACCATCTGCAAAGACCCTCGTTCCAAACAACAAGCAAGGAAATGATATTTGTGGGGGGAAAAATAAAGTCACCTTCTGAGATTCGAGGTGAGCATATCAGTTGTGGGGGGGACACAGTGCTACCGACTGCGGAAGCCTGGGCCTGGCCTAAGACTCTGCTTTTCTAACTAGTTCTACTTGGTGCCATAGGCCCACAGACCACATTTTTAGAAACAAATTTCTAAAAGACACACAGGATCGATTATTTGCAGCATTTTAGGTGGGTTATATGTCACATAGCTACACACACACCTACTGTAGGTTTCAATTTTGATTAGTCAAAATTCTGGGACTTTTCAAGAGTCCAGAGTGAATGCCTAAGAGCAGGAGTAGATATAGCGTGACCCAGATAGAGATTTTCCTGACCCCCAAACATGACACTGGCTACAAATGGGTAGGTCCATGCCAAAATATGAGAGCTGCACAATCATTTCTGTGGCATTGTCTTTTTTATTCTTGGGGCTTACAAAAATCTCTCCACCTCCCAGAATACCTTGCACTAATAATACACATGTTTCTATTTAGAGATGTTTATAGATATCTGAGTCTCCTTGCCATTGAACCAAATTCACATCATCAAGGGAACGTTTTTATTTGGGAGAGAAAACAACGTCAGTGGCTTGCTGTCTCTAGATTCAAGTTAGCTGCCCAGGTTCGAATCCCAGCTCTGCCACTTGATAGCTGTGTGCCTTCAGGCAAATTATTGCCTTCTCTAGTTCAGTTTTCTCATTTGAAAAACTGAAAAGTATTATTATTTATTTCATAGTATTATTTTGCAGATTTAAGAGCTAACATAAGAATAGCATTTGGAAGAGTACCTAGAGTAAACACTCAAAAAACTTAGCCATTCTTTTTATATTTACTATTTTTTTAAAATATATTTTATTGATTTTTTTTTTTACAGAGAGGAAGGGAGAGGGAAAGAGAGTTAGAAACATTGATGAGAGAAACATCGATCAGCTGCCTCCTGCACACCTCCTATTGGGGATGTGCCCGCAACCACGGTACAGGCCCTTGACGGGAATCGAACCTGGGCCCTTTCAGTCCACAGGCTGATGCTCTATCCACTGAGCCAAACCGATTAGGGCATTATTTTTATATTTACTATTATTATTATTTCCTTATAGCTCACTTATGAGTCTGACTTAACACCACCTTCTTATCTGGGTGTTTTTTAATAGAGAGTTTGGTCCCAGGGACCATGATAACAAAATCCATTTCCCATTACCTTTAATATTTCATTTCATTTCAATTTTTATCTGTTAATTTAATTTATCACCTCATTCTCCGAAAGATATGAAACAGAAAAGGGCTCTCTAACACTTAACACTGACTATGTAGGGCCTTCTCTTGATTGTTTTCTGACCTTATTCCTCTGCACGTGAGAAATGTCCATGGACATCTCATCAGGAGAAGTGCTACACAGCTGCTTACAATGTCTCCAAGTTCTCAGGTTGACAGTGAGAAATGGGAGAAATATGACCACTGAACCCCGAGAACTGGTATGGGATGAAGATGCTGTGACAGACCTTCCCTGGAAATCCATCTTCAGAGGAGCATGTCATAAGTGCAGATCAGGAAGAGACCACGTGGCAATAAGAAGAATCCAGGAGATGCCCCATGTCCTGGCTCAAACCTCTCCTCTCTTTCCCTTCCTGGTGAAAGCTATTTTCAAGCTAGAAAGTTTTCTATTTATCTAGAATTCCTCCTTGCAGCTACAGTTCTTTGGAGGAATAAAGCAATGGTCCATCCACTAAACTTTAAATACTAATACACAGAAATATGACTTTCCATAATAATAACATATTTGATTTATGCAGCACAAATGGTGTATTAGGCACAATACCAGAATCTTGTATGTAGTTTCACATGTAATCTTTATAACAACCCTGTGAATGAGACATCACTGTCCTCATTTACCATGAGATAAATGAGTTTTAAAGAGAATACATGAAGTTCCCCAGGCCACAGGATTAGTATATGGCACAGCCTTCATTTTAACCTATGCTCTCTGACTCAAAAACTCTGCTGTTGTAATACACAATATAGTACATAATATTCAATATGTAGTGTATAATATATAAGTGTATGGCTATCGTGTTTTTGAAGCTAGGGGAAATAAAGTTAGTTTTATGTACTCTATATGAGTGTGAATGTTTATTTATTGATATTTATTTATTTATTTATTTTAATCCTCACCCAAGGACATTTTCATTTATTTTGAGAGGAGAGAGGGAGAAGGAGAGAGAGAGGGAGACATGGATTGGTTGCCTCCCACAAATGCCCAGACCAGGCCAAGGATCGAACCCACAAGCTAGGTATGTGCCCTGACCGAGAATTGAACCTATGACCTCAACTGAGCCACACCTGTCCAGGGCTGTGAATGTTTTACATTTGCTGTCATGCACATTTATTTTTCTAATTGTATTTTAAAGATAAGATTTATCTATAATAATAAAAGAGTAATATGCTAATTAGACCAGATGTCCTTCTGGATGAAGCTGGCACTGCAAGGGAACCCCGGGTCCGGGGTGCCACAGGGAAGCCAGTGCTGGCAGCCAGAGGGAAGGAAAGCCTACTCTTGCAGAATTTCGTACATCAGGCCTCTAGTATATATATAATATCATATTTTATCATACTTTAAAGCAAATAACACAAGGCCAACTTGACAGGGGATGATGATAAAAGATGAGCTTTTCATAAAATTCAAGGCAAATGAAACTAAATTCACCTATGGATTCTAAAAATAACTGGACAGGCCATTGAGTTTCACAGTCTGCTCAAAGTCAGCCTCACAATGTGTGATGGATGCTTTTATATATTTGCTGCATATGAGGAATCAGTGGATCACTGGTAAGAAAATTACATGTCAGTTTCCAGAAAGAACAGATGTCGATAAGCAAAGCAGGCTGGTGTACAAATGGGAGCAATTAGAACTGATTAGACATGAATTGGAAAGTTGCCTCCTCTTGCAGCTATAAGTTTTTATTCACACCATTTTCTGAGTAGTTCAACCAGGTATACAAGAGAAGAAATATGGTAGCAAGCATTTATTGAGTTTTTGTGATATTGAAGACACTGTTCTGGGTGCTTTATATATAATAAAGCATTTACTTCTCACAAAAGATCCATTAAGTAGGTGCCACTCTAATCCAAATTTTTATATGAGAAAACTGAAAATTTAAATGGAAGCACCAAGGATACCCAAGTGCAAAGAATATCCAAGTAATTGGTTTTTTTAATTTCTTTATTGATTAAGGTATTACATATGTGTCCATATTCCCCTATTACCCCCCACCTCCCATTCATGCCCCCACCCCCCTGTTGTCTGTGTCCATTGATTAGGCTTATATGCATGCATAAAAGTCCTTTGGTTGATCTCTCTTCCTTACCCCCACTGTCCCCGAGGTTTGACGTTCTGATTGATGTTTCTCTGTCTCTGGATCTATTTTTGTTCATCAGTTTATGTTGTTCATTATATTCCACAAATGAGTCAAGTAATTATTGATAAAGGGTGCAAAGTTGGAGAACCAATGCTTTCTGACTTATTATAAAGCTATATTGACACATTGTGATAGAGTCACAATGACAGACTTCTATATTAAAGGTCTAGAGAATCCAGAAGTAGACTTAAACTTACATGATAAAATGACTTTAGACAAAGACACCAAAGCAATTCATTGGGGGGAAAAATGAACCTCAATCCCTTCCTTACACTATACAAAAAACAAATAAATCTGAGGTGGATTAGAGACCTAAGTATAAAAGTCAAAAGTACAAGGTTTAGAAGAAAATATAGGTGAATAAATAAACACACAATCTGGGAGTGGTTAAAAATTTCTTAAGTAAACTCACACAAAGAAGGGAAAAAAGATAAATTAGACTTCATGAAAATTAAATATTCTTGCTCATCAAAAGTCACCATTAAGAAAGTTAAGCAAGAAGTCATAGATTGTGAAAACATATTTACAAAACACAGACATGATAAATGAATTGCATCAGAAAATATAAGGACCACCTGCAAGTCAATAAAAAAAGATAAACAATTTAATTAAAAATGGACAAAGCCTTGGAACACCCTCTCACAAACAAAGATATAGTATTAATTTTGAATAAGCACAGGAATGTGTTCAACATCACTAGTTATCAGGGAAATGCACAATTAAAGCCACGATGACATACCCCTTACACCCTCACCCGAACAACTAAAACTGAAAAAGACTGACAACAGCAAATGTTGGCAAAGAGTGGAGCAACTAGAACTCCCATGCATTGCTGGTGGGTGTGCAAAGTGTTACAACTACAAAAAAAAAACAACAAAAAACCAAAACCCCAAATCTTACAACTACGTTGGAAAGAATTGAAAGCCTCTATCTAATAACTCAGCAATTCCATTCTTAGGCATATGCCAAAGAAAAATGAAATCATATATTCACAAAAAAGCTTGTACCAGAATGCTGATCACAGCTTCTTCATAATGCCTAAATATTGGAGACAACCAAAATAGCCATTAACAGAAAAATGCCATTAACAGAAACAATTTGTAGAATATTTATCTAATGAATTAACAACTTGACAATAAATGGGATTGCACATGTAACAACATCAGTAAATCACTTCAGTATTATGCAGAGTGAAAGAAGCCAGACACAAAAGAGAACATGCTATATGATTTCAATTTTATAAAGTTGTTGTGTGTTTTTTGTTTTGTTTTGTTGTTGTTTTTGTTAATTCTCACGCAGGGATATTTCCCCCATTTATTTATTTATTTATTTATTTATTATTTTTTTTAGAGGGAGTGGAAGGGAGAGAGGGAGGGGAAAGAGAGAGAGAGGAAGAGAGAGAGAGAGAGAAACCCATGTGAGAGAGATACATTGATTGAATGCCTCCAGCATGTGCCCTGACCAGGGCTGGGGGTCAAACCTGCAACCCAGGTACATACCTGACCTGGAATTGAACTCTTTACCCTTTATGCATGGGCTGACACTCTAACCACTGAGCATACTTGCCAGGGTGCCAATTATGTAAAATTTTAAAATAGACAAATGTTGATGAGAAACATGAAAAAAAAAAAAAGATTGACTCTTGTGGAAAATTGACTGGAAACAGACTTAATGGAACTTTCTGGCAAGATAGGAATGCTATCTATATTGATAAAATAGACATATGCATTTTCCAAAACTCATTAATTGTATGTTTAAGATTAGTGCATTTCATTTTATGTAAACTTTACCTAAAAAAAGAATTAAAAAGAAAATTTGAGCTCCAGCTAATTGGTTTACTTTTCACAGTGACATGAGTTAGCAATTCTAAACCTACTTTTTGTGTATCCTGGGCTTGAGCAAAAGAGTAAATATTTTGAAGATAGTGAGATCCAGGTTTCTCACTGTTGAAAAAGGCAGTTGTAAATGTGGAAAGAGGGAAAACTAGTATGTTTCTTGTACTGTTGTATTAGAATTAGAAGTATCAGTAAAACTCATGCTGCTTTTAAACATAGGGAGCAGTGTGTGTGTTTGTGTGTGTGTGTGTGTGCGTGTGTGTGTGTAGACATATGCATGTTTTAGCTCTATTGCTGAGAAGGTCTAGAAGCAATGATACAGTAGTAGCAGTGAGCACATCTAGACCCAGATCTTCATTTCCAAATATTATTCTCATTCTCCTCTAAAAGGAACCCAGATTCCTTGGTGAAAAGGCCAAATCCAGGGCTGGGGAAGGGAGAGCGTAAATTGAACCTAGAATTCCTTTTTGTGCCAGAAAGTAAGGAAGTGCTCAAGAATTATGTGGATTTATCAAAAGGACACGAGATCAATGTGAAGAAGTTCCTACTGGCTCAGTCTGTACAGTGTAAATATGAAAATAGATAATGATAACCTATATATATAAAAGCCTAAGTGACCAAACAGCCAGTCAACCAGTTGCTATGACGTGCACTGACCACCAGGGGACAAACACTTAGTGCACCAGATTGGGCTCCTTCCTGCTGGATTGGGCCTGCAGGGATAGGCCGAAACCAGCTACCTGACAACCCCTGAGGGGTCCCAGATTGCAAGAGGGCACAGGCCAGGCTGAGGGACCCCACCAGTGCACGAATCCATGCACCCAACCTCTAGTAGATTATAACTCATTGAATAAAATAAGAACATGTGAGTTCATAAATAAATAAATAAGTTAATGGGAAAGGAAGAAAGCTCTGTCTGATGGTAGAATGTCAACTAACAAATATAGAAAGATTGATGGATGGGGAAATCATCAATTAAAGTGAAGCCATTGCTGTGAAAATTTGATAAAGGGATAGGATCTGTACAGTTTCAAAGGGAAGGTAGTGACTAGACAGTGGAGAAACCTGCAAGACATGTTATCTTAATGGTCTTGAGGGACATTCTATAAAGTAACCAATCAGAATTTTTCAAAACAAGGTCAAGAAAGAAAAAAAGTCAGAGGGACATTTCAGAAGAAAGAAGACTAAAGAGATGTGACAACTACATGCAATGTGTGAACCTGGATTGGATGGTAGAGTAGATTGGGGGAGAAAGGAAAGGCATTGTTGGGAAAATTGACAGCATTTGAATACAGACTGGATTTCATGATAGTTTTATATCACTATTACATTTTTTTAAGTTGATACTGTGTTTTTGAAAGAGAATATTGTCGATCCTAAGAAATACACACTAAAATTATTAATAAAGGAGTGTGATCTTCAACTTCTCAAATATTTGCAGAAATATATGTAGAATATGAATAAAATGGGGCAAATATTAAGAATATGGTTGCCCAGCCTGTGTGGCTCCGTGGTTGGGCATCCACCCATAAACCAGGAGGTCACAGTTTGATTACTGGTCAGGACACATGCCCAGGTTTCGAGCTAGATCCCCAGTAGGGGAGTGCAGAAGACAGCCACTCAACGATTCTCTTTCATCATTCATATTTTTATTTCTTCCCTCTCTCTCTCTATCCCTTCCTCTCTCTGAAATCAATTAAAAAATAAAAAAAAAAAAGGAAATCCAGGGTGGAAATCAGACTTAATCCATTAAAAAAAATAATATGGTTAAAGGGTATCAGGATTTCCTTGTACTGATCTTGATGCTTTTCTGTAAGTTTGAAAATATATAAAAATTATAGAGAGAGGGAGAAACCCAGATATGCTTCCTGAAGAGCAGGGCCTCGGGCCAGGTTGTTCAACTCTGTAAGGTCTTGGCTAAACAAGCCCAGACCATTCCTGGGGTTGGCAGGCACTGTCAGGCAAAAAGTGATTACAAGTCTGGAAATCAGAGAGCTGGTTAAGACCATATAATTGGAAGTTAAAAAAAAAGAACACATGTTGAGCTACAGACAATTTAATCCCCTTGCATATATTATTCTGAAAGTTACTTTATAATTACAAGCATAACTAATATAGAGTTACATACTTTGTTACTAAAGATTTTGTGGAGTCAGGGAAAAAAAAACATCAGAGAGGGGAGCTGGCATTTCTCTGCTCGTGTGTATGCCAGGCACTGGGCACACAGCACTTCCCAGGATCATCCCAGCAACCCTTCTGGTGACTGTTATCCTCTGCATCTTACAGAAGAGTCTTGGTTCGAAAACTGGCCCTATACCTTGAGAGCAAGGAAAAACCTAAGAAAAAGCCTGGCCACTGCAGATAGGCAGTTGACAATGTTAACAAACAAGGGAACTTATATAGGAGACTTGTCTTGAATAGTCATAAGACAAGGAGATCTCTGTAACGACAGAAAAATCTTAAAGTTTATATAGAGGCCTTAATGAAGTTCCATCATCTTTACCGACCAGATGGTCTCAATAACACCTTACTCTCTTGAGGATGCTTCCTTGACACAGCTCCAAAGACAGGTGAGAGGGGAAGAGACTCAAGTTGCCTAGGTCCAGCTCAAACATCAGCCACTGGTCACATACTCTAGATGAACTCCTCCAACAAGGAGGGGATTGAAACACTGAAAGTTTATCTTGCCCAAGGTCACACAGGTAGAAAGTTTTTCAAGAAGGAGAGGTGCTGCAGAGAGAATTGAAAAAATGATGGCTTTCTACCTCACTACTCTCCTCTGGAAGGTGAGCTCCAGGTGGGTAGGGATTTCTGCTTATGATGTTCAGAGATATATGCCAGAACCCAGAGCAAACATTGTTTAAAGAAATGCTCAATAAGTGGCCGTTGAATGAATTCCCCATTGGCTTTGGCATGATCTGGGTCATGGTCAACTTCTGGTAATAGTCATTACTGTGCAGTGGGTTGAGGAGAGGATGAGAAGTGAGGAAATGAAGACAGTGAGTCAAGTCAACTTTTTAGAGAAACTTTGCTGTGAAAGATAGAAGAGACATTGAGCATTATCTGGAGAGAATGAGGGTCAGTGGGAGGGCTTCCTGTAGGACCTATAAAGTCACATTGATAAATCATTGGGATGATCCAATGAAGGTAGAGAAATAATGCAGGAGAGAAAGGGGATGCCAGGGTAATATGGAATTCCAGCAAGTGAGTCTGGTCAGAAGGGACAGAGTGCTAGCAGAGGGTACCCAGCAGAAAATTCCAATACAAACTATAGAGGAGTGTGTATTTTGTTGGTGTTTCAGACATAATCATGACTGTAAGTCCTGGGGAGAATGTTCATGTTAGAATATGGTATGAAATTCTTCCCTGAAAGTCAGAAATTTTCTTTACATTTTTTCTCTGGAGGAAAGGATCCACAAGAATCTCATTTCTCTAAGAAGCTTCTGGAAACCTTAGTCTGAGAAGCAGTTCCTTTCCAAATATTCATTTTCCTACTACATGTCAGAGTTTACCAGATGCCTCATTGAAACCTCACAATCCTATATAATAAAAGGCTAATACGCAAATTGTCCCCTCAACTGGGAGTTCAACCGAGAGTTCAACCAGGGGTTCAAACAGGGGCGGGGTTGGCCGGCCAACAGCCTGCAGCTCTTCTCCCTATTAGCCCCCCCCCCCACCTCAATTGGGGGGGACAGCCCACCAACCATCCACGGCCCCACTCCTTGTCAGCCCCCCCCCCCCCCCCGCATCACCCACACACACATAGGGGCAGGCCAGCCGGACCCCACTTGTGCACAAATTTGTGCACCAAGCCTCTAGTGATATTATAATGTTTGTATTATAAAACCCACTTGATGAAGTGGAATCGGAGGGCTACAACATCTCAGTGGCTTTCTAAGGGTAACTTCCAGAAATGGAACCCAGTTTGTCTGTCTGGGTTCTTGCTTTTCTACTGTGTCTTTGCAAATTTCATTGCATATTTGTTGATAGCAGTTGTGGGGCTCCCTGGACCCAGAGTCCAGCCTGAAGAGAGAGCCCCTGTGCCCATCAGTGTGGCTTCTGATGCTTGTGACCAGCCTGCTTCTCCTGGAATAGCCCCAGAAAGGTACCTACCTTTCCCTGCCAGCACACTGAGACAGAGCGAGACAGACCTAGCAGGCTTTAATGTCACAGCAGCAACAACAATACTGTTGCTTCAATAGCACTAGTTTTCTTTCTCTTCCCCCAGAGAAATTTTCCAAGTATCAGCATTTAAAATGTGCCTTCTCTTATCAGAAGAATGGATGAACAAATTGTTATCCATTAAAAAAACAATGCAAAACAACTGCTACATGAAAAAACATGAATGAATCTCAAAAGCAGGTAGGGCAAGGAGGAAGACACCACAGCACACATACAGTATGAGTCCATTTATATGGAGTTCAAGGGCAAGCGAGACCAAGCTGTGGTGGCAGTTGTCAGAATAGTAGTTGATACTCACCAGAAGGGAGCAGTAACATTTCTGGAATGATGGAAATATCCAATGTCTTGATCTCACAAGGGTTTAGATATGTAAAAATGAATTGAGTTGCACTTAAGAATTATGTATATTACATGTAAATTATACTTCAGCTTTTAAATATCCCTTCCCTGAGCCTGGACGGGGGTGGCTCAGTGGTGAGCATCGACCTATGAACCAGGAGGTCACGGTTCAATTCCCAGTCAGGGCACATGCCTGGGTTGCGGGGGATGTGCAGGAAGCAGCCAATCAGTCATCCTCTCTCACCATTGATGTTTCTAACTTTCTCTCCCTTCCTTTCTGAAATCAATAAAAATATGTAAATAAAATAAAATATCCCTTCCTTGAGAATATGGTCTTGTGGAGAAAGGTGAACACCCAGGAAAAACATGGTGTGGAGTGCTTCCAGAAAAAGAGATGCTGCATGAAGGTAGGTGGATGAAGGGACAACCAGCAGGGTCTGCAATCAGGATGGATAAGAGGGAGGTCTGTGCTGGCCACCAGGGCACTCACAGGAGCCTGGATCCCTTAATGGGGTTGGGGCTTTCCACACCCTCAGCTTGAACCAGGTTGCTGGAACCTGGGTGGGAGAGCTTTCCCTGTTCTTAGTAGCTTGGTGGGGAGGAGGCTCTGGGTGCAAGAGCTCTGCAGAAAGCCTGACTGGGTGGAAATTCAAGTTTGTGCTCAGTTGGCCTTATTCCTAGGAAGCTCGGAGCTTGCCCTGAGGTAAAGCCCAGGCACAATCAGCTCTGTCAGTGGCTGCCCCTAACACACATCCTCTCTCACTCCCATCCCACCTTGATTTATCACCTGGCAATCCAGGGCTCTTGTGGACGGAGTTTCAGTTGATGTTCCATCTTCTTTCAACTATCAGAGCCTCTATTTGTGAGTTCATTAAAGAATATTTTTCACAGAGCATTTCAAACAAAATCACAGACTGTGTAAGGGAAGGAGGAAGGAGTTGAGATCAGGAGAAAGAGGGAGGGAGGGAGGAAGAGGAAATAAAAGCAATGGGATGGGGGTGCTGGAGACAGAGATGGTGATTAGGAGGAGGGAAGGAAGAGATGAGAAGGAGACAATATAGACTTCAGAGACTAGATCTGCTTTGTCCTTTGCACAAATCCTCTCCCCATTTCTCATGTTAATCATGATATCCTTATACCCATCCGAGATGGTTGATAGGAAGCATGGAAGATCGAGTGCCAAAGATGAATGAAGTGCCAAAGATAAAGAAGATATGGTATATAAATATGAACATAGATGAAATATACATATACCTATAAATATTTCTCAGTCTTGAGAAAGAAAGAAATCCTGCCCTTTGCAACCACATGGATGGACCTTGAAGGCATTATTCTTTTTTTTTTTTAATAAATCTTTATTGTTCAGATTACAGGTGTTCCTCTTTTTGTTTTCCCCCTATAGCTCCCCTCCACCTGATTTCCCACCCCACCCTACCCCATGCCCTTACCCCCTGCCACTGTCTTCATCCATAGGAGTAAGATTTTTGTCCAATCTCTTCCCGCACCACTCACACCCGCTTCTCCCTGAGAATTGTCAGTCCACTCCCTTTCTATGTCCCTGATTCTATTATATTAGCCAGTCCATTCTGTTCTTCAGATTTTTTATTTACTTGATTTTTAGATTCACTTGTTGGTAGGTATGTATTTGATGTCATTTTGTTGTTCATAATTTTTATCTTTACCTTTTTCTTCTTCTTCCTCTTCTTAAAGAATACCCTTCAGCATTTCATGTAATCCTGGTTTGGTGGCGATGAACTCCTTTAGCTTTTTCTTGTCTGTGAAGCTCTTTATCTGACCTTCAACTCTGAATGATAGCTTTGCTGGGTAGAGTAATCTTGGTTGTAGGTTCTTGCTGTTCATCACTTTGAATATTTCTTGCCACTCCCTTCTGGCCTGCATAGTTTCTGCTGAGAAATCAGCTGACAGTAGTATGGGTACTCCCTTGTAGGTAACTAACTGTTTTTCTCTTGCTGCTTTCAAGATTCTCTCTTTGTCTTTTGCCCTTGGCATTTTAATTATGATGTGTCTTGGTGTGGTCCTCTTTGGATTCCTCTTGTATGGGGTTCTGTGCGCTTCCTGGACTTGTAAGTCTATTTCTTTCACCCAAGTAGGGAAAGTTTTCTGTCATTATTTCTTCTAATAGGTTTTCAGTATTTTGCTCTCTCTCTTCTTCTGGCACCCCAAAAATTCGGATGTTGGTACGCTTAAAGTTGTCCCAGAGGCTCCTTACACTATCTTCATATTTTTGGATTCTTTTTTCTTTTTGTTTTTCTGGTTGGGTGTTTTTTGTTTCCTCATATTTCAGATCTTTGGTTTGATTCTTGGGGTACATTGATCTACAGTTGAGTTTCTGTATATTCTTTATTTTAGACAGTGTATGCTTCATTTCTGACTGGTCCTTTTCCATTTTTTTGGCATTCTCATTAAGGTCTTTGAAGGTCTCACTAAGCCCCTCAGAAGTGTCATCAAGTTTCTCGGCGGTTTTTAGAAGATTCTTGAGTAACCTTATAAATGTGGTTCTGAACTCTATGTTGTCCAGTAGTTTGCTTTCCTCCGTTTCTTTCGTTCATGACATGTTTCTTTGTCTCCGCATTTTGGCTGCTTCCCTGTGTTGATGCAGTGGCTTTGTGTGGTAGGTGACCTATAGGGGGCAGTAGCTCAGCCTCCCCAATCACCTGATGTGGGAATCTGGCTTTGCACTTAGATCTGAGTTTATGTCTTAAACTCGACTGATCATTAACTACATCCTTGGTACACTCCTTTGTGGGCTGAGTGCAAAGTCTTGGTGTAGATAAGTCTTAATTGCTATTGGTATGCTGGGAGGAATTGACCTCCAGGCCAATCGGCTGTGAGGACTCACTGTGTCTATAAGAACTGCTGTGCTGGAGACACACTTATGGTGCAGGACTTGTTTCAGTGGGGCTTTGGTGCTCGCTGAGTCTGCCTCTTGAATGTGTCACTTATGGATGTGAGGAGTTGAAATCTGGTTTCTCACACTGACCACTAGGTATACTGGCTTCTGGATCTCCAATGGGGTGCAGGTCAGCTATTGTCTGAGTCCACACAGCAGGAGCTACAGTGAGAGCTACAGTTTTCTCCTCTTTGCTTGGGGTTTGGAGGTTTTGGAGCTGTCTGACCCAGGCTGCAAGTTTGCTAGATTATGCTGTGATACGGCAGGCCTTTCTTATGCTAAAACTGCTGCTTGGAGCTTGGGTGGGTTTGTAGGTTGTGTGGGGCGGGGTCTCAGGGCATCACTAGGCTAGGGCGTGGCAAACAGCGATGGCTGCTAGTTAGCCGGCTCTGTGCCTCCAACTGTGTCCCGTGCCCCAGTGCAGTAAACAATTATTCTTGCACGCAGCTTGGCAAGCAAGCCCCCCTCACTTTCCGACCTGATGGCAGACAGTCCAGCTTCTCCCCGTAGGTGTTTGGGTCCCCCTAGTCTCCCCTGAAACTGTATTTCAGAGTAATCAGGGGCTTGTCTCCCTTTGGGTTGAAAAAAGCAATGCCTGCCACCAGCCCGGATCACTTGCCTCCATACCTCAGCTTTTCAGCACTTGTGCACATCTCAATGCTCTTTTCTCTTTCCTTCTAGTTGTAGAACTTCCACTCAGCCAGTTTTCCCGTGGTTCTGGGTGATAGACGTTTTGTCTTTTAGTCGTAGTTTTGAAATTGTTTTGCGAGGCAGCAGTTTAGGTGTTTACGCCACCATCTTGGATTCTTGAAGGCATTATTCTAAGCGAGATAGTCAGACAGAGGAAGACAAATGTTGTCTAATTTCACTTATATGTGGAATTAAGAAAGCCAAACTCATAGAAGCAGAGTAGAGTGGTGGTTGCCAGGGGCTGGAGGTGGAAGATTGCTTGTATAACATTGTAATATTTCCTGAAGTTTCAACCATATTTATTAAGTTTTCTGGATAAGAAACCTTTTCAACCTCTTTAGTGGAGAGAATAAGAAAAAAAAAAGTAAACCTCAAGCCACCTCATCTTTACAGCTCCTGGGAGCTAAGGAATTAGCAGCCCAACTTTAACTTAAAATCCTTTCTCCCCATTGATGCTGAGCACCTCCTTGCGCCCACAAAAGTGCTTTGCTTGCCCACTGTGCATGGAGCTCTGACAGGTTTTGCAGTGCAGAGGAGCAAAGGAAATAAAAGGGAAAACAAATACACATAAATACACAGCGTATCAGTTATGACAATAAATATAAATAGATCTAGTTGTCAATCATAAGGCAAAAGCTCCTTGTAAAAATTGTCTTAAAAATCCAAGTTATGTTGCCTGTGTCTTAAAGGACTAATAGAGGTTACAAATAAAAGGAAAATCAGCAAGTAATCTCAGAAAAAAAAACCAAAACACTTTAAACATAAATGAAAAAATCCAAAAGATAAAGGCCACATTCATCAAAGGCAAAGCAGTATAAGGTGGTGAGAAGAATCTGGCTTTGCACTTAGATCTGAGTTTATGTCTTAAACTCGACTGATCATTAACTACCTCAGTGAAAAAGCTGGGATTAAATAATACCTACGTTTCTGGGTGATTGTGATCATTAAAATGAATGCTAAAGCTTATGTATAAAACTTACTAAGTATTCTGGCTCAGGGCATTCGAGAGTAATATTGGTTAGTTATCACGACCTTAAAATAGATTTCTGCTCTAAAAAAGAAATACAGTAGATCACTGAAAGTTTCAATGTCTAAGTCCTGAAATACGTATGAATTGTTAAATTCATACACAGCAGCAACTAAATGACTGGTTCTTGTTCACTGTGGGCTTCCTGGTTGCTCATAAATAGAACAAACCTCATAGTGGCAAGACCTCACATGCTATTGAACTATTGAAATCAACTGTCTAGACCAGGGGCTGAAAGTCAAATCCATACAGAGATCAAGCTGGAAATGAAGATGAATGAAACCATCTGGGTTAGATATATGATTTTGATACAAACTATCCTATCTAATAAAAGAGCAATATACAAATTGACCATCACTCTAAGACACAAGATGGCCGCCCCCATGTGGTCAAAGATGGCTGCCCCCATGTGGACACAAGATGGCCACCACAAGATGGCCGGCAGGTTAGGGCAGTTAGGGGTGACCAGGCTCACAGAGGAGGGCAGTTGGAGGAGATCAGGCCTGCAGAGGAGGGCAGTTAGTGGTGACCAAGCTGGCAGAGGAGGGCAGTTGGAGGAGATCAAGCCCGCAGAAGAGGGCAGTTAGTGGTGACCAGGCCTGCAGAGGAGGTCAGTTGGGGGAGACTCAGGCCTCCAGGGGGAGGGCAGTTGGGGGAGACCAAGCCTGCAGAGGAGGGCAGTTGGGGGAGACCAGGCCAGCAGGGGAGGTCAGTTGGGGGAGACTCAGACCTCCAGGGGGAGGGCAGTTGGGGGTGACCAGGCTGGCAGAGGAGGGCAGTTGGGGGAGACCAAGCTGGCAGAGGAGGGAAGTTGGGGGTGACCAGGCATGCAGGGCAGGACAGTTGGGGAGACCCAGGCCTGCAGGGGAGGGCAGTTGGGGGTGACTGGGCTAGCAGGGGAGGGCAGTTAGGGGTGACCAGGCCTGCAGGGGAGCAGTTAGGCATTGATCAGGCTGACAGGGGAGTGGTTAGGGGGAGATCAGGTTGGCAGGCAGATGCAGTTAGGGGCAATCAGGCAGGTAGGCAGGCAAGCGGTTGGGAACCAGCAGTCCTGGATTGTGAGAGGGATGTCCGACTGCCCTCAAGGGGTTCCAGATTGGAGAGGGTGCACCCCCCCATGCACAAATTTTGTGCACTGGGCCTCTAGTGATCATATATTAAACACGCAGGATATATTTCAATTCTATAATTCTACATTTTCTTGAAAGGTATGGTTCTGTTTGTCTTGTTTTCCTGCATTAGATGGAGATGGTATAATAAATATTTCATCTTTTCCTTAATTTCCCTGAAAGGAAAATAGCCCACATGCAATGATAAATGTCGAGGAGCACTTGGATTTGGACTCATAGAGGCAGTAGGGAGTGGTGAGGAGGGCTGCACACCAAAGCTCCAAGAGATGGCTGCCAAGTGGGCCTAGTATTGCTAGAGTTCCCAGTATTTCCAAAGGCACAGAAAGTCTGGGGTTTAATGGGGGATATTCCAATTTTGTAACTCCATTTTTTTTTAACAGGGTGTAAGCGGACATTTGGCGAGCCAAACTAAACACATTTGTGGATGTCTGACCAGCAAAGTCCCTTGATCAAAATCGCCTGGCTGCAGATTCAGCTCATACAAATCACATACTCATTAATTTATTCCACACACATCCACTCCTACTGCGTTCAAAGCCTTTGTGCTAGACAATGGCAGAAACCTCAGCCTGGGGGGAGGTAGAAGGGAATATTTGCATTCATGGCTTTTGAAATCAGACATCCTTATTATTATTATTTTGTTTAAATTCCTTATTGTTTAAAGTATTACCTGTGTCTCCTTTTCCCCCCATTGACCTCTCTCTGGCCCTTCCCACCCCCCAGCACATGCCTTCACCCCTGTACTGTCTATGTCCATGGGTTACTTATATGCATGCATACAAGTCCTTGGGTTGATCTCTTACCCTCCCCCCTCTCCTGCCTTGCCTCTGAGGTTGGAAGGTCTGTTCAATGCTTCTCTGTCTCTGGATCTATTTCTGTTCATCAGTTCATGTTGTTCATTATATTCTACAAATGAGTGAGATCATGTGATATTTATTTTTCTCCAACTGGCTCACAGACATCCTTATGTTGAATTCAGCTCTGCTATGTTCTAGCTGTGTGCCATCAGACAATATTCTTAACTCTCAGATCATCAATAAAGTGGGGGTTACGCCTCACTCCCTGGGTTGTTAGGAGAATTAAATGAGATAATGCATTGGTTATTCATTGTGAGTATCAGTTTGTTAACTGTTCATAGCCTGGCACCTATGAAAGGCTAGCTCTTATGGTAATGAACAGCCCAGCGATGCAATCCTGGCAGTTTGTCCTGTGTGTTTCTAATTTTCCTCCCTGGCCAGCATCCTGTTAGCTCCTTTCTTGATAACGTCCCTTCATACAGCTACCATCCAAATTAACACAGCTGATGTAGACACAGATGCCTCCTCTCTGGACATTTCAGCCATCATGTTAAATTATACAGCTTGAGCCTCACTGTGCCTCCGTGCTTTGCAACACAGTGGTTTACATAAGATACCATGAATCACCATCCTGTTAGACTCGATTTATGTCCAGATGCAGAGCTGTATTTTCTTGTGTCGTGTCTTATTATATGCATCCTTCCAGAGTGACCGACAAGGTGGCTGCAAAAGTCCCCTAAATTCAGAGCCCTAGACTGTGCTGCTGTATCAAAGAGTTCCTTCTCTTTCTAGCCCCACACATCCATTCTCAGTCTCTCTGGAAGGCTCTACCTTGTTCCAACCAGAAAGTTTCCTTTCTAATGGCCCCTGATTTCTGCTTCAAGACATCTCCAAATGTTTGTCCAATCTGCTTATTTGTCTTTGATACAGAATTGATGCTTACTATACTCTCGATTGTAGTATACACTGAGTGACCAGATTATTATGATCTCTGAATGCATACTAATCTGGCCACTCAGTATAGATATAGATATAGATATAGATATAGATATAGATATAGATATTAGAGGCCCAGTGCATGAATTTGTGCATGGGTGGGGTCCGGCCAGCCTGGCCAGGGGGAGGGGACATGGGCGGTTGGCCGGTCTGCCTGCTGGTTGAACTCCTGGTTGAGGGGACAATTTGCATATTAGCCTTTTATTATATAGGATATACACTGAGTGGCCAGATTATTATGCGTTCAGAGATCATAATAATCTGGCCACATTATGTCCTCCTAAATACTCTCTCTGCCCTTGTGTGTTTCTTTCCTCTACTCTTATTCAATTTTGAGGACTTCCAAAACTCTGCTCATTTTTATGACATTTCTCAGGATTGGGAATAAGTATCCTTTATGTACAGTATGATGTAAAGAAAAGTCTAAAATCTCTGGGATCAGATGGTCCCGCATTTGAGTGCTGCTTACCTGGCAGCTGTTTGACATTTGGATGGTTCCCTTTCCCCTCGAGCTCCAATTCATCATCTGTTAAATGAAGTTGTTAATGGTAACTGATTCATACAGTTGTGAAGATTGAGTAGACATTTCTGGCACATAATTAGCATCCAACAAATGTTTGCTCCTTTATTCTATCAGAAAAATAAATGCTTATTAATAACATATCACAGGATTTTTAACACCTGCAGGTAAGGACTGTGCCTTAATCATTTCTGAACCTTCAGGGGCATCACAATGCCAAACATATGACGAAAGAGAGGAACATTGGAGAGGAGGCGTGCCTAGAAGACATGAGCCCATGATGCAAGTTCCTTGTTACCTGAAGTGAAAAGAGCTCTCAGACCCTCTCACCAGCAGCCATGAACTTCCTTCCATATCTGATCAGAGTGCTTGTAGCACTCTAATAATCTGCATTTCTAACATGTCCCCAGATGCTGCTGCTGGTGGGAGGACCACACTTTGAGAACCCTTGACTTTTTTATTACACTACTCTTTACCCCAGTGTTTCTCAACCAGGAGTTTATTGTGCCTCTTGCAGAAGATGCTTGTCAATATCTGGAGACATTTTTGATTGTTACAACTGGATTGGGGGTGGGTGCTACTGGCATCTAGTGGGCAGAGGCCAGAGATGCTGGTAAACATCCTACAGTGCACAGGACAGCCCCACGACAGAGAATTATGTGTCCATCATGTCCAGGTTGAGAAGTCCTGCTCTTCCTCCCTCATGCCAGTAAGTATTCAGAATCACAATGTCCATCTGTCCATCTGGAAGTCAGCAGGCCTTCTACTGCTGTCTCTCTCCCTTACTGCTTCACAGAAACAGCTGAATGATCTCAATCTACTCCAGGGCTTTGTCATTTTACAGCCAGAGCTGTCTGACAAAATTGCTTCCTGGCCAAGAGCCCTTTGTGGCTTCTCACTGCCCTTTTGACCAAGATCGAGACCTTCCTGCACTCACAGAGCCGTTTGTCTTTCCAGCTTCCTCTCCTGCAGGTGTCTCACTGACTCTGCCCTCCAGCCACTCAGATCTGCTCTCAGATTCCCAACAGTGGGAAGTCTCTCTCACCCTGGACCTTAGCTCATTTGTTCCATTGATCCAGAATGTCCTTCCTCATCTAGTTTGCTGGAGCTACTATAACGAAGCACCAAAGTCTGCTGGCTTAAACAACAGAAATTTATTTTCTCACAGTTCTGGAGGCTAGAAGTCCAAGATCAAGGTGTTGGCAGGGTTGGTTCCTTCTGAGGCCTCTCTCATTGGCTATCTAGCCATCTTCTCCCTGTGTCCTCACATGGTCCTCCACTGTGTGTGTCAGGATTCCAATCTCTTCTCACAAGAACACTATTCATATTAAGTTAGGGCACACCCCAATGATCTCCTTTAAACTTCATTGCCTCTTAAAGATCCTTTCTCCTAATACAGTCTTATCTAAGATACTGGAGATTAGGAAGTCTACATGTGAATTTTGGGGGACACAATTCATCCCATAGCAGTGGGCAACCAAAATATTCTCTGAGCCTTAACTTCCCATCTCTCAAATAGTGAAGATTATACACAGAATGCCTTAGCGCAGGATAGGAGTTTGATAAATAAAAATGTCCTTCCCAGTAGCAACTCAATGGCCTGCCATTCATCTAGCTTCTTCTCTAGGGGTGAGGGTGGGGAGAGGAGGTGTGTGGTGGAGGGGGCGGAAGAGAAGGACAGATGAACATCTCTTGCAAAATTTACAATCTGGAATCTTGTTCTTCAAAATGTGGTCCCTGAACCATCAGCATCACCTGGAAGCTTGTTGAAAATGCAGAATCTCAGGCCCCACCTCAGACTTACTAAGCAAGAAACTTCATTTTAACAAAGTCTTTAGGTGATATGCAAGCACACTGAAATGGAGAAATATTGGTCTAGACTACATATAAAGTCATTCAACTGCCCCTCCTGCCACCTGCCTCTCCAGTCCTGACAACATCTCCAGAATCAAAAGGTCTGCCATGCCCTCTTTACCATGCTGATCAAGTCTTCATGCCCCTTCCTGGGGTCATTTTCTCCAGCAGCAAGAAGAGAAAACATTTTCTCAGGAAGACAAGCCTCCGCCTCGACATTTAATCACTATGGGTTGTAACCTGTCAGTCAGGAGAGGGGCGAAGCTCACCTATCTGATCTTCATGTGGTTCAGGCTTCCTGCCTGCTCTTGGGAACATCACCAAGTCCAGCTCTAAACTCATACAGCAGAGAAGCAAAGCCATCAGGACAGGCCAATAGCAAGCATCAGGCAGATGGTGTCGGTGGGAAATCATGGGCCAGAATGTCTGATTGCTCTTAGACCTATCAGGAGAAGTACTCTATTAATTCGATCCTTCAATACCTTCCCCCAAAGCTTTGCACATAAGAGCGACTCAGACTATCAGTTTTCTCTTCCATGCTGCCGGCTTAAGCCCCACGAATCTTAAGCCAGCTCCACACAAACCAAGCACATCCCACCATGGGCCAATGCTTTCAGCTGTGGTCATGTGTCTGGGACAGGGAGAGCTTTTACCCCCAATTAAAAACAAAAAAGGGCTGCCTCATATTTTAGCATGGCTTCAGCCCCACCGTTTGGCTGTTCTGCTCTCTCCAACATAGCTAATCCCACAAAGCCCATTAGCATCTCAGCCTGCTACCTTCTGCTTCCAAGACTCTTCCAAGGTCTGCAATTGGACCTTGTGATAGCTGCCGAAGCCACAGATGGAACAGTTTAGGAGACAGTGGCACCATTTCGTGTCCCTGTCATGGGCTTCTTACCGGTTATCTGTCTGGATGAATGGCTGCAGTTTTCTAGAGACCTAGACTCTTTGGTCTGTTGCTCAGACACCTGGAGTCCCAAACCCGTGTCCTTTGCAATTCCTAATTTCTGGCAACTTATAACACACTCACTGTTAAATATCCATCACCAAATGTCAGCCAAGCATTTGCCTGATACCTGCTTCCTAATGTTACATTCTGTGTACCCCTTCAGGTGCAAAAATAGCTCCCTGACATGGGAAGCAGTCCTGTGAGTAGCTGGTTTGTTCCCATGCCATGCTACTATTGGTGAGTGATGCTCTTTGTATTTAGATGAGCTACTTGAACTCACTTCTCTTCAGTTCTCAAAAGGGGAGTAGTTTTGATTGGATTTGATTCCTCAGCCCCTCTGAAATATTTTGAAATATAATCTATGGGCCACTGAGTAATGGCAACGATGACTTGCTGAGACCAACCATTGTAGCATGGTACGTCCTGAGTGAAATGATTTCAGCACCACTCTCATTTCTTAAAAAGCTCAACATTTTTTATTTTAAGATTACATAAATACACATGAAGTTGTAAGAATTAATACAAAGAGATCCATTGTATCTTTATACAGTTCCCCCAAATATAAAATTTTTAAAACTTTGTACAATGTTCACACAACTTCCCTTCATAACCTTCATCTGTTGTAATCTCTATTTCTACAATGTTATCATTTCAAGAATGTTTTTTAAATGGAATAATATTATATATGACTTTTTATATTGCTTTTTGTCACTCATAATAGTTCTCTAGAGATTCATCCAGGTTGTTTGTACATATCTTTTATTCCTTTTTATTGTTAGGCAGTATTTCATGTTATAGATGCACCAGTTTGTTTAACTATCCACCCACTGAAAGGCATATGGACTTTTGGTCATTATGAATAAAACTCCTGTAGACATCTGTGTACAAATCTTGTGGTAACATAAGTCTTAATTTCTCTGGGGTAAATGCCCAGTGCAATTGTTGGGTTACATGGTAGTTGCATGTTTAATTTTTAAAGAAACTGGAAAACACTTTTGCAAAGTGTCTTTACCATTTTGCATTCTTGCCAGAAATGTATGAGTGATCAGTTTCTCCACATCATCACCAGCATTTGGTGTTTTGACTATTTTTTATTTTAGCCATTCAGATAGATGTGTAATAATATCTCACTTGTTTTAATTTGCATTTCCCTAATGGCTAATGCTGTTGAACATATTTTCATGTGCTTATTTCTACCTGTATATCCACTTCAGTAAAATATTTCTTCATATTTTTTGCCTATTTTTCTAATTGGGTTATTATTGTTATTTTTACTATTGAGCTTGGACGTTCTTTAAAATATGTTTTTATTGATCAGAGAGAGAGAGAGAGAGAGAGAGAGAGAGGAAGGGAGACGGATAGAGAGATAGAAACATAGAGAAGAGACGAACATGGACTGGCTGCCTCCTGCATGTTCCCTACTGGGGATTGAGCCTGAAACACAGCATGTGCCCTGACTGGGAATCAACCAGTAATCTCTTGTTTCATGGGTCAATGCTCAACCACAGAGCCAGCTGGGTGAACTTGGAAATTCTTTATCTATTCTAGATACTAGTCCTTTGTTAGATATGCGGTTTGCAAAAATTTTCTTCCCATTAGTACCTTGCTTTATCGTGTACTTAATGTGGTCTTTCACAGAACAAGAACTCTTAATTTGTTGAAATCCAGTTTATCAACTTTTTTCCTTAGGGATTGTGTTTTTGGTATCAAACATAAGAACTCTGCCTAATCTGAGGTCCCAAAGATGCACTCCTGTGTTTTTTTCTAAAGGTTTATGGTTTTTACATTTAAGTCTGTAGTTTCATTTTGAGTGTTTTGTTTGTTTGTTTGTTTTGTTTTTTGTAAAAAGTATGAGACTTAGGTTGAGGGTGTTTTGTTTTGGCCCCTTGGATGTGAAATTTCAGCAGCATCTTTTGTTGAAAAGATTATCTTTCCTTTATCAAATTACTTTTGCATTTTTGTCAAAATCAAGGTAGTTGTATCTGTGTGAGTCTGTTTCTGAGATCTCTGTTCTATTCCACCGATCTATGAGTTTATCCCGCCATCAACACCACCAATTCTTAATTACTGTAGTTATGTAATAAGTCTTGAAATCAAGGAGACTGATTCTCCCACTTTTTCCCTCTTTTTCAAATTTGTTTTAGCAATTTTAGTTTGTTTTTCCATATAATGTTTAGAATAATCTTACTCCTTATAACCCTTGCTGAACTCATTTATTTATTATTTCTAGGAGTGTTTTTGTTTTCTTTTAGTAAATCACTTGAGGTTTTCCACACAGACAATTATGTCATCTGCAGATAGGAAGGATTTATTTCCTTTTCCAGCCTTCTTGCATTTGCTAGAACCAAAGGAGCAAGAATAGAAATTCTTACCTTGTTCCCAGTCTCAGAGGGAAATGTTCTGTCAAATTATGAGTTTCTTTTTATTCCTATTCTTCTAAGTTTTTAAGTAAATAAGGGCATTACATTTTGCCAAATGCCTTTTCTTTGGCCACTGATATAACCATGTAATTTTATTCTTTAGTCTGTTAACATGGCAGGTTACATTGATTGATTTTCAAATATTATATCCTTGGGATAAACCGCACTTGGTCAGGTGTATAATTCTTTTTACATATTGCCAAATTCTGTTGGCTAATATTTTGCTAAGGACTTTTGTGTCTATATTCATGAGGAATATTGGTCTACACTTTTCTTGTTCTGTACTATTTTTGTCTGGTTTTGGTATTAGGGAATCAGGGTAATACTAGCTTAAAATAAATTGGTAGTTTCCCCTCCTTTTCCATTTTCTGGAAGAGACTATGTAGATCTGGTGTTATTTCCTCTTTAAATGTTTATTAGAACTCTTCAGGGAAACTACGTAGGCCCAGAGGTTTCTTTTTAGGAGTTTTGTATTACAAATTCAATTTCCTTAATAGCTATAGAGCTATTCACATTATCTCTTTCATATTGAGTGAGTTGCCATAGTTCGTGTTTTTCAAAGAGGCCCATTTCATCTACTGTCATGTTTATGTGTATAGAGTTGTTTATAGCATTCCCTTATCATTTTGATGTCTGGAGGGCCTATAAGGATAACCCTGTTTTATTCCTAATATTGCTAATTTGTGTCTTCTCTCTTTTTCTCCTTTGTTAGTCTTACTAAAGGTGTATCAAGTTACCTTTTTAAAGAACTGGTTCTTTGTTTCATTATTGTCTCTATTATTTCTCAGTTTTCAATTCCATTGATTTTTGCTCTTATATTTATTATTTCCTTCATTTTACTTGCTTTGGGTTTATTTTTGTCTAACTTCTTGAGGTAGAAGCTTAGATTATGGATCTTCAACTTTTACTGTTTCCTCATACATGCATCTAGTGCTATAAATTTCTTTTTCAGCACTGCTTTTGCTGTGGACCACACATTTTCATAAGTTGTACTATCCTTTTCATCCAGTTCAATGCATTTTAAAAATTTCCCTTGACACTTTCTCTTTGACCCATGGATTATTTAGAAATGTGTTGTTTCATTTCCAATTCTTGGGAGATTTTCTTGTTACCTTTCTGTTATTGATATCTAAGTGGATTCCATTATGGTTGGAGAACACACTTGGCATGATTTCAGTCCTCTTCAATTATTTGAGGGTTGTTGAATGACCCTGGACATGGTCTTTTTGGAATATGTTCCATAGGCACTTGGAAAGAATACTAGTATGTATCCTGCTGTTGGCAGAGGGAGTGTTCTAAAAATGTGAATAGATCTTGTTTGTTGATAGTGTTGTTGTGTCCTTCTATATCCTTGCTAATTTTCTAGCTGCTCTATCAATAGTAGAGAGAGAGGTTAAAGTCTCAATTATTTGTGGATCAGTCTATTTCTTTCATTTCTATTAAGTTTCACTTTATATATTTTGCAGCTGTATTGTTTGGTGCTTATGTGTTTAGGATTGCTATGTATTCTTGTTTGACTAACACTTTTATCTTTATATAACATCCATATCTGTTTTTGGTATTTTGTCTTTTTTGCTATGATAGCTACTTTACCTGATATTAATATTGACATTTCTTTTGTTAATGTTTACATACCATATCTTTTCCAGATTTTCACTTTAAAACTGTCTATGTCATTATATTTGAAATGAGTTTCTTGTAGAGAAGAAACTCATATATTCAGGTTATATTTTTTAATCCATCTGCAAAACTGTCTTCTAATTGGTATATTTAGATCATTTGCATTTAATGTAATTATTGATTTGTAAGGACTTAATTATGATTTTGGGTTCTTTTTCTATTTGTTCTTTCTGTTTTTTATTTATCTATTTTCAGAATCTTGTGAATGTTCATAGTATTTTTTATTGTGTATTTTTTTGTAGCTTTTTCAGTGTTGCTGTAGTTATTCCATTATACATACAAAACATCACAGTTTACTGGTTTCACCATTATACCAGTTCTAGAAAAATATAGACATTTTTCCTACCACTATGTCCCTTTACCATCCCCATTTATAATATAATTATGCTCTGGTTGGGGCTTTTTTAGTCTGTTCCTATTTGCATTTCTAGGTAACCAGTTTCTTCATCTCCATATCTTGGAATATGAGACAAAACGATGATGCAGAGAACTCATTACAGCCCCAGTCTTCAGGCTCCAAGGTAGCATGTATCAGCACATCATTCCTTTTTGTGCTTACATAATATTCCATTATATGGATATAGAACATTTTGTTTATAATTTCATTAGTTAAAATACATTTAGCTTATCTCCCCTTTTCAGATTATTATGAATAACACCACCATGAATATTCATGTACAAGTTTTGGTATGGACATAAATTTTAATTTTTCTTAGGTAGATACTTAGCAGTATACTTGCTGGGTCATATGGTGACTCTATATTTAACATTTTGAGGAACTGCCGAGCTGTTTTCAAAGCAGCTGCAACATTTTATAATACCATCAGGAATGTCTGAGGGTTGCATCATATTTTTTAAAATCACTGAAATTGTCATGTATCCTTTAATTGATAGGACTTTAAAATTAAATTGGCAATGTCTTTTTGCTTTCTTTGTGGCAAATAAAATGATGCATTTTTCAATCCATATTAGCTTAGAGTTGACGATATATGGAAACTGTTAGGCACCACATAAATACCATCAGTCTTGATAATAATGTAAAAGCACAGGTGATAAAAATTGGGAAGTGAAAGAGGGAGCAGAGTTAAGGGGTGAATTTTAGATTTTATCTCTAGTTGAAAGAACAAGGAAAGGAGATACATAAGGAATATTTGCATTAGAGGAACTTATAAATGTGTTATATTTAAGAGAAGGAGAAAGGCGAAGTACTTTAAATGAAGAAAATCCTCAACTATCAGAGCAAGAAATCAATAGATAATTTATGAAACCCATTGATCCATAAATAGCAGAATAGTCACAATATTTAGAAATATCAACTTAACTATCATGAAAAACAATGAATGGTGATACCGGTGGTATCTTTCTTTGTCATTATGTGTTCTGGGAGTGGGAAGAATGTAGAGTTGGTGATGGACAGGAGGGTAGTCCTCTATAAAATGAATTTAAAGATATGCTTTATTAAACTAAACTCTCTTGTGGTGAATATGTTGAGAATGCTAAGAAATATAAGCTATGGACCTGAATAAGATGACAAGGGGGAGGGGAAGTAATAGCAAGCGATGGATCGATCAAAACTGTCAACTTTGTAGTTGCTATTTATCCAACATGGTTCCATTATATCCATTACTTATGCTTTTCTCCAACACCCAAGAGCAGCATAAGCTCAAGAAGAGAAAGGAGAGGAAAAGCATATTTTTCATTTGATCACATATTAGTGGCTTAGAATTTCTTGATGAAAGGAGGTTAACACTGGGATCCTGATACTGTTTACAGCATTTTCCAGGTGTGTGACTAAACTAAGCTATTTAATTTCTCTGTGAGTCAGTTTCCCCATTCCTAACATTGGGATATACTTCTCTACCAAGTCCACAAAACTGTCATGGAAATTAGATATAATCAAGAATGTTAAAACCTCTTGAAAAGTATAGATAAATGTTCTTTGTTAGGATTTTCTGCACATTAGCACCAAGGGTGTTTGAAATTACAACATGGAACTCTCCACGATATACTGAAAATAATAAACACTTGACATTTAAACTATTAAACTTAGTTTTACTTTAAAATATTAAATATTAAAATTCAAAACAGTTGCACATCTTTGTAGGAATCATGACATCAGAAGTAAATCTGTTACATACCAGTTGGAAATAAAGTGTGAATCTAACATCTTATGCAATGTTTCATGGGCAAGAAAACATGCCTTGGGTGACTGTGAAATATTGTATTGTGGAAAATGACCAAGGGACTCTGTTTATGTATGTATTTTAGGATCTTCCATCTGGTTTCCTTGTGCCAGTCCAAGTGAATGTGGAGCATCATGAGCAATTTCCAATCACCCACAATAGGTCTGCAAGCACTTGCTAGAAGATGATGATTTATTTGCTTTCAGACATATTTCACATATCAGAACAGAGTAAACTCTCCCTCCATCCTTTCTATGAATTCCAAGGGCTTGGTAATAATAGTTAATAGCTGAGGGCTATAATACAGTGAGCCTTGGCACTCAGCTATTTACTGGACACATACTTCCTCATCTAACTGTTACACAGCCTAAGGTGTGGTACTCATTATACCCATCTTACTGATAAGATCACAAGCTTAGAGAGATGGGCCAAATTGCTCAGAGTCTTGGGATGGAAGGGCAGGAACCATAACCCAAATATTGCCCTGGAAGTCTGAGCTCTTTTTATTTTTTATTTTTTTAAATTTAATAAATTTGTATTGTTCAGATTATTACAATTGTTCCTCTTTTTCCCCTCCATAGCTCCCTCCACCTGGCTCCCACCCAAACCTCTGCTCTTACCTCTCTCCACCCCCCCCACTGTCCTCATCCATAGGTGTATGATTTTTGTCCAGTCTCTTCCTGCACCCCCACACCCCTTTCCCTCCAAGAATTGTCAGTCCACTCCCTTTCTATGCCTCTGATTCTATTATATTCACCAGTTTTTATTCTGTTCATCAGATTTTTTATTCACTTGAGTTTTAGATTCACGTTGATAGATATGTATTTGTTGTTCATAATTTTTATGTTTACTTTTTTCTTCTTCTTCCTCTTCTTAAAGAATACCTTTCAGCATTTCATATAATACTGGTTTGGTGGTGATGAACTACTTTAGCTTTTTCTTATCTGTGAAGCTCTTTATCTGACCTTCAATTCTGAATGATAGCTTTGCTGGGTAGAGTAATCTTGGTTGTAGGTTTTTGCTATTATTCATCACTTTGAAAATTTCTTGCCACTCCCGTCTGGCCTGCATAGTTTCTGTTGAGAAAGCAGCTGACAATCATATGGGTGCTCCCTTGTAGGTAATTAACTGTTTTTCTCTTGCTGCTTTTAATATTCTCTCTTTGTCTTTTGCCCTTGGCATTTTAATTATGATGTGTCTTAGTGTGGTCCTCTTTGGATTCCTTTTGTTTGGGGTTCTGTGTGCTTCCTAGACTTGTAAGTCTATTTCTTCCACCAGGTGGGGGAAGTTTTTGGTCATTATTTCTTCAAATAGGTTTTCAGTATCTTGCTCTCTCTCTTCTTCTGGCAGCCCCATAATTTGGGTGTTGGTACACCTGAGGTTGTCCCAGAGGCTCCTTACACTATCTTTATATTTTTGGATTATTTTTGCTTTTTGCTTTTCTGGTTGAGCGTTTTATGCTTCTTTGTACTTTAAATCTTTGACTTGATTCTTGCAGTCTTCTAGTCTGCTGTTAGATCTCTGTATAATATTTTTTATTTCAGTCAGTGTATGTTTAACTTCTAGTTGGTCCTTTTTCATATCCTTGAGGGTCTCACTAAATTTACTGGCCTTTTCTAGCAAATTCTTGAAGAACCTTATAACCGTAGTTTTGAACTCTATAAGCAGTCATTTGCTTTCCTCCATTTCTTTCATTTGTGATCTGTTTCTTTGTCTCTGCATTTTCACTGCTTCCCTGAGAAGAAAGGGAAGAGTAGCTTTGTGTGCTAGATGTCTTATAAGACCCAGTGGCTCAGCCTCCCCAGTTACCTGAGGTGGATGCTCTTGGTGCACCCTTTTGTGGGCTGTGTGTACAGCCTTGTTGTAGTTAAGTCTTGATTGTTGTTGGTATCACTGTGAGGAATTGACTTCCAGGCCAATTGGCTGTGAGGATTAGCTGTGTCTATGCTGGGAGAATTTCTGTGTTGGAGACACCCTTATGAGACAAGACTTGCAAAAGCCTCTGTGCTCAGCTTGGATGGGGTGGAGCCTCAGGGCGGAACGGACAGCCTTGGCTTCCCGTCAGCCCTGCCCTCTGAGGGCCCTGGGTTTCAGTGTCCCTTAGTAAACACTGTAAGCACCTCTGAGAGAAAGCCACCTTTGAGTTTCACCAAGCTGCCAGACAGTCCAGTTTCTCCCAGAATGAGTCTGGGTTCCCAGTGTCTCGCCCAGAACTGGAGTTCAGTGCAGTTGGGAGCTTCCATCTCCCTGCTGCTTGAGAAAGCTAGCCGTGCACTCAGCAGTCAGTCCGCTCTGCGCACGCCTCCAGACCTCTGCCTTCTGCAGCTCCCCTGAGTCTCAGTGTGCTTTTCCCTTTTCCTGACAGTCCAGATTCCCCTCGGATGAGTCTGGGTCCCCAGGGTCTTGCCTGGAACTGGAATTCAGTGCAGTCAGGAGCTTCCGTCTCCCTCCCACTTGAGAAAGCCAGCCACGCACTCAGCCGCCAGTCCTCTCTGTGTGTACGTCTCCGTACCTCAGCCTTTTGCAGCTCCTCTGAGTCTCCGTGTGCTTTTCTCTTTCCTTCTGGTTGTAGAATTTCCACTCAGCCAGCTTTCCTGTGGTTCAGGATGATATCCATTTTGTCTTTTATTTGTAGTTTTGAAATTGTTGTGTGAGGCAGCAGTTTAGGTGTTTACCTATGCTGCCATCTTGGTTTCTCCCTGGAAGTCTGAGCTCTTAATCATGATGTTGTTCCCCTTTTTTGTATACACTGGGAACTCATAGAAGATGCAGAGAGAAGAGACATAATATCATCAGAGCTTCTACTATCTGTCAGGCATTTACATAGGGGCCCATTTAATCTTGGCATCAACCCTGAGGGATTGATTTTATTATTACCTTTTTCTTTTGTTGTCTCCAATAAGGAAATAGAGAAGCTCAGAGATGAGGGGTGGAGGGAAGTAAAAGAGTCATGGTCAGAATTGGTGGCCATGACGGCTGTGGGACTGGGGAGGAAAGAGGAAAAACAATCTGTTGAAGGGCAGAAGTTGAGAGACAGGAAAAGGGTGCTAAGGGTCTCAGGTCAGTGCTCTGATATATTAAGATGTTCTCTGGGCTAAAAGTATCATGAACCAACTTAATTATAGTGAAATCTGGAGCTGCCCATGGGCAACTAAGCTAGAAGAAAGTAAACCTGGAGCTGGCCATGTCTTTGATACCATTTGGGAAGCTGATAATGGAACCCACAGATAGGATACCAGAATCAAGAGATGAAGCGTGAAATGTTCCTATTGCTATCATTTCAGCACCTGGACACAGCTCTGCCTGAAGTCACCACTGGACTTTCTGATATGTTGACTGATGCTATTCTCTGTTGTGCTTAGTTTGAGATGGGTTCCCATGAGTCTTGGTTGCAAGAGCCCTGAAAACAGATACCTACAACTTTTCAAGGCACACATAGCCAACTTTTCTCTTCATAGCAGTCAATTCTTATGAAGAACGATATCTGGAAAGCAGGAATTGACATGAGGGATTTCCCCATGGTTAGGCAGCTGCTGGACACTGAGTCTGAAATCAAAGATCAGAATTAAAATCCTGATCTCAACCCCCAACCCTAAGTGAAACAAAACAAGTAGATTTTTAAGGTATTTAACTGGTCAATATGCTGATCTTCTTAATATTATTTTGGATACTTCAGATCATGTTCCATAAACAGAGTTTCACAAAAAAACTGAAGAACAGTTCCTTTTTGTAGGTTCTATTGGAATTATTTTGGGGGATAAAAGGGTGAGGAAGGGAATGGAAAAAGGAAACTAGCATTTATTGAATACTCCTTATTGTCTATGAGTGTGGAAGCATTTTGGCATAGATTATCTCGTTTGTTTCTAACAAAACCCACGGAAGATGATTATCCTCATTTCCACAGTATGGATGAAAAAATTAAGAGTCTGATTCAACTCCATAACCCATATTTTAATAGCTGCACTATAGCCCTCTAAACACACAGTGAAATGTGAGAGAGGGTCTCTGTTCACAAAGAGCTTATGCTCATTCTGTAGGATTCATAGCAGAAGGAACAGGCAGTCCTGAGGTGAAGTCCACCACCTTCAACCATTAACTGTGATCTTGGACAAGTCACTTCACTTCTCTGAAACTCAGTTTCCCATCTATAAATTTGGAATAATACAATATAACCTACAGGAGTGTTGTGAGAATTCTTGATTAAATGTATTGTAGTTCTCACCACAGAAAATGGGTAACTGTGTGAGGTGATGGCTATGCTAATTAGCTTGATTGTGTATGTCATTTCACAATATATCTGTATATCAAGTTATCACAATGTACACCTTAAATAAACACAATTTATGTTTGTCAATTATACCTCAAGACAGCTTGGGGCAAAACATTGCTTATGGAATATCTCCTATATGCCAACAGAGGGTGGCAGAGAGCACAATGAAAGCAGTAAGAGTGATGGAGAGCAGAGATCCAGATGTCAAGGGAATTGATGGTCTAGGGTCTGTCACCTGGCTGGGTGACTTTGAGTCAACCACTCAATCTCTTTAGACTTCATTTTCCTCCTATGTAATATAGAGATGACAACAGTTGCTTCCTTTTAGAATGGTTATATAATGAATGAAACAATGCATATAAGTTGCAGAGCACAGTGCCCAGGTCATATAATAAGGGATCAATAAATATTAGCTGCTGTTGCTGTTATCGAATCTCAATACTAGATGCCAGGGCAATGGTTCTCAATCATTAGCTGCCTGCATATTAAGATCGCTGAGGGAACTTTTAAAATTTTTATTTGCAGCTATATCCCAGGGCATATAAATCATAAAATTTATAGGTAAAAGCCAGGGATCAATATTTTTAAAGGTGATTGCAAGGTGTATCAAAGATGTACCTGGTGCTATGGAATCAGAGATGGTTTCAGGGAGTGTGCCCTCCCTCGGTGGAGCTCACAGCCTTCTTGAGATGTGCTATCATAACTCTATATTCCAAGAAAGGAGCTAGGAGAAAACAGCAGGAGTGGTCAGTCTGAAGGTATCTTTGAAGGCATAAAAAATAAAAAGAAAAAGGAACTGCCCACTATTTTTTGTTATTGTTCTACATACAGAAGAAAGTAATTGTCCATGACTCATATTCTTGCAAAAGTTGGTTCTCCTGAAAGTAACTAGGTCATTGCAACTCAACCACTAGCAGTTCTAAATAGGTCCCAGGTGTCCATTAACCTCCTTGCTTGCTTCTTCATGAGATGGGTGGGTAACTGTGATGTTCTTTACAGGGCCTGCCAGATGGCGAAAAGAATAGCTCTTGTCACCTGCCTCAAAGAAGTGTTAAAAGATTCAATTAGACATGGAGGCCCCGAGGAGACACACTGCAATCCAGTCAAGGTGTATGAGATCAGAACTACCCTTTGCCAGTCGGCAATGCCATCTCACCTGCACTCCATGATTCCTCTGGTTTCTTTTGTTTAAAGAGCCTTGATTAAGTCAAATCCCCCATTCACAGTCACACCAAGAACAAAGAAGCCTGATAAAACTAGTTTGCCTGGTGTTGTGGGTTGAGTTGTGTTTCCCTGAGGAATATGTTGAATTCCTAACCCCCAGTGCCTATGAATGAAACCTTATATTTGAAACTAGGGTCTTGCCCAGCTAGCATGGCTCAGTGATTGAGCATTGACCTATGAACCAGGAGGTCACGGTTTGATTCCCTGTCAGGGCACATGGCTGGGCTGCAGATTCAATCCCCAGTGTGGGGCATGCAGGAGACAGCTGATCAATGATTTCTCTTATTGATGTTTCTATCTCTCTCTCCCTTTCCCTTCCTCTCTGAAATCAATTAAGAATATATTTTTAAAAAGAAACTAGAGTCTTTGTAGATGTAATTAAGGATGGGGTCTAAATCTAATGACAAAAATCTTTATAATACAAAAAAGATACAAAGTCATAGAGGGAAGGCCAGGTGACAACAAAGGCAGAGGTTGGGGTGGTGAAGCTACAAGCCAAGGAAAGCCCAGAAGCTATGAAGAGGCAAGGAAGGATTCTCCCCTAGAACCTTCAGCAGAACATGGAGCACAATCAATTTCTGTTGTTTTAAGCCATATAATTTGTGGTAATTTGTTACTGCAGCCCTTGGCAACTAATAAAATTGGTGACCTATCACTTAGGGCCACTGGCTCTGACAGGGAGTAGCAGAACAGACAGGTCATGTCCACTGGGGATTGAGCTGACTGAGCTGACTTTCAGTGGCCAAGGTCTCAGGAGTCTGAAGCTTCATAACTACCTCTCAGGCTGTTCACTACTTTATTTAACTCAATATGGCTGTGATACAATTTGTTGAAATAAATTGAATTTTAAAAGACCTAAGTGAAGATGTCTATCTGTGTTGGATCAATCTGGCCACATGGGCACCAATACCAGGACCCTCCTTGACATCCACAGTGAAGAAAGAGATTGATCTTAGATTTGTTTAGCTTCTTGAATGCGGACTATACTTAGCTTTGTGGACAAAAAAGGGCCGCATGCTCACCTAACTCAGGGAAGGCCTGTGTGGTGGCCTTGCAAACTCAAGAGACCTAAAGTGACTACAAATGATGGTCTGAAATTAAAAACCTTTAATAAAAAATCAGTTTACAGTGGGTAGTCATGTCCTAGGCCAGTATCTTCCCTGACAAAGATGAACTTTGATCTTTACTGAGCCTATTGTCTTTTTGCATAACACACCTGTGAAATGTCAGGGTAACTTGTAACTTCCTCACCCCCCCCCCCGCCCCCCCTCCCACCCCAGACATCTCAGGGCACAACCAAATGTGCCTGGGCGCCTGAATGGAGACCACAAATTCCTTCATTGTTACATTATCAATGCTAATTGTCTATTCTTAACTATCCTGTACCCACCTAAGTAAAAGAAGTATGTGTCTATCAGTTTACTTTTAATTCAATCCCAGAAGTCCCCTCCAGCCCTTGCTCCCTAATCTCTCACCAATGGATTTCTTGTAACCCACTTACACCTCCTCCTTTTGATGTAAAGTATAAAACAAGGTAACAAAAAAAAATGCCATTCTTTGGAGCTCTATCTCAATATGTTGAGATTCTGCTTCCCAGCAATTGTTGACAGTTTGGCTTAAATAAACCCACAAAAAATTATTTACAGGTTTAAATGTTTTGTGGGTTTTTTTCTTTATTAATTAAGGTATTGCATAAGTGTCCTTATCTCTCTATTGCACCCCCCCTACATCCCGCCCCCCTGCTCATGCCCTCACCTCCCTGTTGTCTGTGTCCATTGGTTAGGCTTATATGCATGCATACAAGTCCTTTGGTTGATCTCTCCCCATGAACCCCACCCTCCCCTGCCTTCCCTCTGAGGTTTGACAGTCTGATCAATAATACTTCTCTGTCTCTGGATCTGTTTTTGTTCATCAGTGATATTTATCTTTCTCTGACTGGCTTATTTCGAGTAGCATAATGTTCTCCAGGTCCATCCATGCTGTTGCAAATAGTAGGAGTTCCTTTCTTTTTACAGCAGCATAGTATTGCATTGGGTAGATGTACCACAGTTTTCTAATCCACTCATCTGCTGACAGGCACTTAAGCTGTTTCCGAATCTTAGCTATTGTAAATTGTGCCACTATGAACATAGGGGTGCATATATCCTTTCTGACTGGTGTTTCTGTTTTCTTGGGATATATTCCTAGAAGTGGGATCACTGGGTCAAATGGAAGTTCCATTTTTACTTTTTTGAGGAAACTCTATACTGTTCTCCACAGGGGCTGCACCAGTCTGCATTCCCACCAGTAGCGTTAACAGCTTCAAGCCAGAGTTTCAATAATTTCTCCAACATTTCAATAATGTCTCCAGGTTCTTTCACAAAATTGATGCTTGTTTTTACGTTTCCAGGACTTCCTGACTTCACTGCAGACAGGTTTCTTCACTTACCTAAATACTCTTTTAGGTCCTATTATTTTACCTGTGTCTGAAGCACCCTTATTGTTCATTTAGACATTTGTTATGGAGTCCTTTCCCTGTGCTGAGAATTGGTGTAGGTGCTGGAGATGGATGGACTGGAGAATGGATGGACTGGAGAATGGATTAGACCAGCTCCCCATATTTCTGGAGCTCAGGTTTGGCATTGTCAAAAATCCTACCGTACAGAGACTTTAAATAATGAAGAGGGGGAAATTAGGCCTCTGTCATGAGAGCTTTAACCCAGCAGATAAGAGGGCAAGTCTAGGAGGTGATAGGGTTCAGGGCAGGCTGCTCCAAAATGTGTCACTTTCGCTGGGCATCATTTTGAGCTGAGGATAATCAAGGCCCAATAGACTCACGAAGAGCCCATTTACCTCCTCCTTAACTGCATAAAGATTTCAGATAGGGGGCTTGTACCAGCAGAGAGCTTTACAGAGATAGTTTTGTACCTGCATGGCAGGGCAAACATCTGTTTACCAAACATTTGCTCTCCCCATGTCCTGCGAATTGGCTTTCTCCCCTTTGAAGTCCCAGATTCCTACCCCCTTCTCCTTAGCTCAGGACAGCATAGAAGCCTCAATTGCCTATTAGTTGGGAGCCCATATGTATGAAATTAAATTTGTTTGTTTTTTTCCCCTTCGGTTAATCTCTCTTAAGTCAAGTTAATTATTAGACCAGCCAAAGAACATAGAAGGGAAGAGGGAAAAGTTTTCCTCCCCTATGGTGGTAAAATATATTTGAGAAAGTGCTTAGCTGGGAAAACAAAGAGAAAAAAGGGAATCAATTATGGAAATAAATGAATTAGTTCTTGAGAAACCTAGAGATGCTTGTTAGAGCACAAAGACAGAGGGTGAGGGAGTATATATTTTTTTGTGTCCTTTAGTTTAGGTCATTTCAATGCTGCTTGAATATTAGGGTGCTGACTGGCTAACAGTACTGCAGCTACCCATGGGCAGTGTTCATACAGAGGGAGGTGGAAGAGCAGGGTGAACAGTAGAGACCAAATCTGGCCTCACCACTTGTCAGCCCAGTGGTTCTGATAATTCCCTAACTTCTGTCTACCTTGAATTTCTTATCTCTATGGACTTTCACAAAACAGCATCCATTAGAAGGAATCACCTACCACTTACAGCAGCTGCAAAGGACAAAATAAGATAATGCATGTAAAATGCACCTAGAGTGGTTGGCAAGGAATGCTAGATGTTATTTTCACACGTTGTCTATGAAATATTTACTGATAATAGCACTCTTATTTGGCAGCTTTATTTTCCATGCTCGGATTCACAAGCCCCTAATTTGTTTTCCCTGCAGATGCCAAGTACTGCCTCCCATTTCTATTCTCACCTTAAATTTGGAATTCAAGATAGGCAGCTCCTTCTCTAGGCTAACTGTGGCTTTTCCTGCTTTATTTCTCCCACAAACGCTGATGGAGTGCCCCTTCCTGGTGCTGGAAACAGAGCAGTGGACTAAAGAAACGAAGTCTCTGACCTTTTGTGGCTTAAAATCTAGGGATAGAGAAAAATAAAAGGCACACACAGGATGCGGCAAAAGCGGGTTTACAGTTGATCATATAGAAAATAATACAATAATTAGTAAATAAGAATACAAGAATAAACTCTGTTTTGCATACTCTCAACTGTAAACCTACTTTTGCCCCACCCTATAAAATAAGGTCAGGTAGTGTTACATGTTATGAAAGACACACAAAACAAAATCAACCTGTAATTGTGGGACGTCTACTAGACACCGGGAGTGGAGGTGGGGTGGAGCTGGGGCTGCAGCCACCTGGTGCTGAAACAGAAATCGCATTACAAGCAGGTCTAATGGTAGCAGAGTAACAAGTAGTCTTTGTTTGGAAAATCGAAACGGATACCGCATAGAAACAACCAGTGGCATGCTGATTAACCAGCAAAAAAATGAGCATGTACAGAAGGTGAGGATTTCACCAATAAAGCTTGGAAATTTATCCTCTAATCCCCAGTTAGGTTAACTACCTTTGTTCTAAACTGAGATGTAAATGTGCAAGGAGGAGAGGAAGGAAGGACAGGAGGAGGAGGAGAAAAACCAGTCATAATCTTTCTAAAAAGGTCATTGTGGGATTTTAATTTCTTCCTCAAGCAGGAAATGGATATAGAGCTTGCCCAAAATAATTTGAGAATATTGCTTCTTCATTTAATTAGAAAATTCTTCCAGAAATGTTTTCACTGAAAAATTCGGTTAAATATAATTTAAACGATAAACATACATATCCCGACGGAAGAGGAAACCCAAGGCTTAAGAGTGGAGGCAGCTCCCCGAGGACCCACTTAGCTCCTCTCTCTCCAGGAAGCTCTGTTTTTTCAAAGACATTCCTCTGTCAGCCAGGTGAAGGGACCAAGGGCTTTGGCAAAACAGCAGGCCCCAGGGTGATCAGACCTGTTGGGCATGTGACCAGCTCTGGGAAAGAGCTGCAGCAGGGCCCTGCTCCAGTGCAGACAGCTGAGTCATCTTCTCTCCTCACCATCTTTGTAGCCCTTGACAATTACAAAATCCTGTTGCCCTAGGGCAGTGGTCGGCAAACTGTGGGCTCTCAAGCCGCATTGCTGCTCTGTTGACTAATGAGTTTGCCGACCACTGGGATAGGGTCTTAATCACAAGGAACAACAACAGCCTGTAATTATTGGAATTGAGAGTTTAGGTCAGTGGTCGGCAAACTCATTAGTCAACAGAGCCAATATCAACAGTACAACGATTGAAATTTCTCTTGAGAGCCAAATTTTTTAAACTTAAACTTCTTCTAATGCCACTTCTTCAAAATAGACTCGCCCAGGCTGTGGTATCTTGTAGAACAGCCACACTCAAGGGGCCAAAGAACCACATGTGGCTCGCTAGCCGCAGTGTGCCGACCATGGCCCTAGGGGACAGCGAGCTGTGAAACACCTTCAGAGTCAGAAAAATATGGGCTTGATCCCCTCCCCTGCTGGTTTTCAGTGGTGTGGCCTTGGACGTGAACTTAGCCTTTCCAATGGTGTTTCCTCCTCTGTACAATAAGGGTCTGTACGTAGGGATTCAACGCCAGCACATGTGTCAATTATCTGGCACATAATGAGTGCTTCATAAATGGTCTCCAGGACTGTTATGATTGACCTCAGATAAATGAAAGTCCACTTAGAGCCTGTGGGTCCTAAAAGCAGAGGGGGACTCACAGCCTGGCTGAGGATGAACAGATAATTAAAGTGGGAAGCAGAAGGTGGGAGTGTGTGATTCTCGTCCCTCTCTGTCTCTCTGGCTGCCTGTGCCCACTCTCGCAATCCATTTTAGTCCTCGTCCATCTGTTCTCATAAATGGAACTGATGCTTCCTCTCTCTCTGATTCTGTCATCTGACACTCACTGGTGCCATAGGAAGCCCCTTCAAGTTCAATGAAAACGAAGACCTTCGAAGCAGTACTTTTCAGCTTTGCAGACATATCTTTTGATTCGATCATCACAAACTTTTATTTTATTTATTATTTTATTTTACTATTTTATTTTATTTTATTTTATTGTTAATCCTCATCTGATGATATTTTTCCATTGATTTTAGGGAGAGTGGAAGAGAGAGGGAAAGACAGAGAGAAACATTGATATGAGAGAAACATCGATTGGTTGCCTCTTGCACAAGCCCTGAGCAGGGCCCGGGCTGGGGAGGAGCTTGCAACCAAGGTAAGTGCCCTTGACAGGAATCGAATCTGGGATCCTTTGGTCTGCAGGCCGATGCTCTATCCACTGAGCCAAACAGGCTAGGGCCACAACCTTTTTTTTATATCTCCTTTTCCAGTGGGTAGCTGAGGTCCACAGCCACAGAGGGGCTTGCACCAAACCTCAGCAAGATGCAGAATTAGTTGAACCCACTTCTCACGACCAAAGTATGAAGCCCAAATCCCAAATGGACTCTTCTTTACCGTGCATATAGTATGCCTAACACTGGTCGGCAAACTACAGTTTGCGAGCCACATGCGGCTCATGAGCCGCGGTTTGTCGCTCTGTTGACTAATGAGTTTGCCGACCACTGCTTTAGGGAAAAACACTTAAAAAACATTTTAATAATGTACTAATGTCTTTAACCTGAAGTCAAAACTTCTGGGTAAGGGTAATGCCTTACAGCAGTGGTCGGCAAACTCATTAGTCAACAGAGCGACAAATCGCGGCTTGCGAGCCGCAGTTTGCAGAGCACTGGCCTAGCACATAGTAGGCACAGACTAATGCTGAAATGAAGTGAATTAATACCCATGATGAACTGTAGAGGGCCAACTCTGAGACATGGAGGAAAGCCTTCAAGCAACATAATGAAACATAACTCTGTGGTCCTGAGGCCAGGGGAGAGCACAGGGTGTGGGTGAGCTGATGCTCATTTGGGCCAATCTGCTCTTTCTCAGTGTAGTTTCCATAGCTGGAGCAGCTGCCACAGTCTGTGGCTTCTTTCTATGCCTTTGATTAATTGCATCTCTCATGATTCATATTGCCTAATTGCCTCCCAAATGGGTATTCCTGGGTGATCACCTTATGAGGGGAGGTTTGTGGGTCTCTGGCGTGTCTTAAGTATGATATTGCAAAGCTACAACTAAATGAGGCATGCTCTTCCGATAGTACAAGGCAGGTACAGAAAGGGTGTGTGTTCTCTCAACAGCGGCGCTGTTCCACAGAACTTTCTCACAGATGGAGATGTTCAGTATCTGCACTATCCAATACGGTGGCTACTGTTTGCTTGTGCAACTTGGAACTAAATTTTACTTTTTATTTCATTTGAATTAATTTAAATTTTATGTAAATAACCACATGTCTAGTGGCTATCATATTGGGCCGTGGAACGCTAGAGTAATCAAAATATTTGTTTTACAAAATGAAATTTAAAATCCTAGCTCTGCCACTCACTGCCCGCCTCAGCTTGGACACTTACAATTGCATGTATGAGGAGATTTAAAGCACAGAGGACATTGAAGTGGCAACTTTTCCATCTTCTGAGCTCTCATGGGCTGTAGAAAGAATCCAGGGCCAATTTAGCTGGAATTTATCCATCTAACTACAAGTATCTACATTCATATGGAGATTACAGAGTGGGGCTGTGAAGATAGTTTATGGCAGAAACTTTCACCTACTTAGAATAAATGTTTGAGTGTGTTGAGGTCCAGGAATCTGCTGTGGCCATGAATGCAACTTAGAAATGTTCTGTGGAGTCATCAGTTCTGCTGATGACCACAGGGACCTTCTGATCCATGACCAGGCTTTGTGCCAGGCAACATAACTCCCTGAATGCACTTGACAGGTCTGGGTCTCCATGCCTTTCCTGACTGAAATGTTATCTTGCACCCTAAACAGCTCCCCCTAATCTACTTTATCAATTTCCTCTCTTAGACCTTCTTAAAGAGTCAGTTGAACATTGGTCCTCTTGGAAGTCTTTATTCATTTCTGCTCTGTTTCCCTGGAACAAGCCTTTGTCGCAGCACCTGCATGCCAATTGGATGTCTGCATGCCAACTTCCTGTTAGAGGATTATATCTTTCAATCTTTAGAAATTCTCCAAACCTAGTACAGAACCTGGTAGGTTGCAAGATCTAAGTAAATATTTGATAAGACAGTAATGATGACAACAATAAAGAGGATGATGATGATGGTGATGCTGGTGGTGGTGGTGTGGTGGTGATAATGATGATGGTGGTGATGGTGTGGTGGTGATGATGATGATGATGGTGATGATGGTGGTGATGTGGTGATGATGAGAATGATGGTGATGATGATGGTGATTGTAAACATTTATGTAGTGGTTGCCATGTTCCAGGAACTGTTATAAATGCTTTAAATAACATTCAACAACCCCCACAGTAGCTGCTATTTTTGTCTTCATTTTACATATAGGTAGATGAAGATTAGCGAGTTTAAATAATTTTCCCAAGGTTGACTGAGCTTGGAAGTGGATTCTTTACTAAAATGGCTGCATCTTCAGTGTGCTGAAGGACCTGCCCTCCCAGGAGATCTGGTCTCCCAGAATCTTCTTCCTGTGGATCCCACCAGTCAGGAGCAAAGCCGTCCCGACTCCTATTGATTTGGGAGCAAAGAGACCAACACCCGTGAGTTTCAGCATAAATTACTGAGCCTTGGAAATAGCCCTGTGTGGCTCCTGAGGGCAAGAGCACGTCCCCATGTCCCTTCCCAATTCCCAGGCACTTATCACTCGGACAGCTGCAGTGGAATGATTTACAACCACTTGGTGATTTTCAGCAAGAAGCTGAAAAAAAGTCACATACTGTGGAATACCAATTGCACAACCTCTCACAGAAAGCAGCCACTGGTGACTTTCTGCAGACCTGCCTACCTTCTCCCCCAATGCTATGCACACTTCTTAATGAGGGGCTCACCCTGTGGCAGTCCTGCCTCGACTTGCCTCTAAGCAGTAGGGAGGGAAAGACATTAGGAATTGAGTGGGATAAAATTCGTACAATGGTGGGTTTTTCCATGCTTCCACTGAGCATAAGGTTTGTTTCCCTCACATTCTCCTTCTTATCTATCACAAATGGACTCATTTAACAAATATTTATTGAGCCCCTTTCATGTGCTAGATGCTGGGGACACTAGCTTGAAGAAATACCCAGCCTCTGCTTCTTAGTCTAGTTGGGGGTGAAAGGGCTTGGAGTAAGTATTAGCTGTGCAGTGTGATAAACACTATAGCAGAATGGAGCCCAGGGTATTATGAGAGCACCAAGGAGGGGGTCTCACCCTGCTTGAGGAAATACGGGAAAGCTTTGTGAAGAAGGGGGCATTTAGGCTTGTGAAACTGAGAAAGTTGAGAGGGAAGTCCAGATGGAGGGAATAGTTTTCAAAAGGCATATGAGCGTGAAAAGTTAGTGTATATGTCCACCTGGCTAGGCTGTAGTATCCAGTTACTTAATCAAACACAGATTAGTTACTAACCTAGGTGTTGCTGTGAAGGTATTTTGTAAATGTTATTAACACCTACAGTCAGTTATTTTTATGTAAAGAACCCACACTCTTTGGCATGTGCCCACCATATCATACTAAGAATTCAATACATGGTATTCATGGCTAGCTATTATTACCATACTAGGGGCCCAGTGCATGAAATATGTGCACTAGAGAGGGGTCCCTCAGCCCAGCCTGCCCCCTCTCACATACTGGGAGCCCTCAGGAGATGTCCTACTGATGTCCTTTGCGGGAGGTAACCGGGTTGATCAGGGGAAGGCGCCAGCCCCATCACCCCGCTGCTGCAGACACTGCCAGTCACCGCAGCCGCCAAAGTATTTTCTTCAACATGGACTCCAGTCCCTTCACCATGAAAAAATGACAACTTTCTTTAGGCATTTTCAAGATTGTGTCTTTCATAGGATATGACATTTCTTTCTTTCTTTTATTTTTTTATCCTCACCTAAAAATGTTTTCATTGATTTTTTTTCCCCTCCGATCTCAGGCTCGGCCCCTGCCCAAGCCTAAAGCCTCCGCCGAAGCTTTAGGCTTGGGCAGGTGGCCCCCACAATCCAATGGCTGGCTTGGAGTGACCTGGGTGCCGAAGAGGTTCCCGGGACCCAGGTACATATGCAAATTAACCACCATCTTTGTTGGTTAATTTGCATACTCACTCTGATTGGCTGTGGTTATAGCGGAGGTATAGTCAATTTACATGTTTCTTTATTATTAGGTAAGATTGTATTATCTATACTAATAAAAACCTAGGTGGTCCTCACGCCTTCGCATGACGCTGTTACAAGAGGCTACCACAAAGATGGCCGCCCACAAGATGGCCACGTGCACAGTGGAGGTAGGGCCTGCGGCCACTCAGCGCAATGAGGCCTGGGGGTCCTGTGGTTCTGTGTGGCACCAAAGAGACCAGTCCCGGGATCTCCGCTGCCTCATGTTGAGGAGGTGGGTCCTGGAGGAGGAGGAGGGTCACAGCAGGGGAGGGTAGTTGGGGGTGATCAGGCTGGCAGGGGAGCAGTTGGGGGCAATGAGGCTGGCAAGCAGAAGCAGTTAGGGGCAATCAGGCAGGCAAGTGGTTAGGAGCCAGCGGTCCTGGATTGTGAGAGGGGTCCCAGATTGGAGACAGTGCAGGCCCGGGGCTGAGGGACACCCTCCCTTCCTCTGTCCCCCTCCCCCCATCCTGTGTACCGGGTCTCTAATATTTATTATGATAAAACTGAGATACAAAAAGGCCATCTGACTTGCTTAAGGTTATACAAATAGCTTTAATTTAGCAAGAACCCTGCATATGCTAGCTGCCTCTTACATATAGTAAATGTCAGCAGCCATTACCATTTACAGGTGAGAAAACTGAGGCACCGAAAGGTTAAGACACTTGACCAAGTTGGAACAGCCAGTAAAGGGCAGACCCTGGATTCAAACCCAGAACTTTGGGACTTGCCTCGCCCTACAGTCCAACCTGAAATTGATGTTCGACTCTGTGCCTTCTCTGTTCCGGCTTTACCAGTCCAGACATCTCTACTTCTCATCACAGCCATGCCCACCTTCTGAATAGATTAAATCAGACTGTGAGTTCATCTGTCTGCAGAAGCTGTGAGGGACTGGGACCTGTATGAGGCAGAGATGGGCCAATCTCAGTCAAATGTGTAATTTGTTGCTGGAAGACTCCCTGGCATCAAATCAGAACATTATCTCCATATCTGCCAGAACACCTCTTCTGTCTGCCCTCAATCATTTGGATTCTGGGAGTGTTTGTCAGGCAGTCAGATATGTCAGCTCCACAGGATGGGGCTTGTAGGGTGTTCCCCAACCCTGCTGGATTGCTGATGGGTTTGGCTGACAGCCTCCTGTAGTGTATTTCTCGTACTGGATAGTTCGGGTCAATATTGCACTGTCATCAATTATAGCCTAAGGCTGGGCAGCTAGTCATCCATCATGTCTTCACAGCTCACTGGAACTGAATCGCCCGGGGCCTGCTGCCCATTCTTCCAGGCTAGGGTCTGAAATTTCACTGTGAGAATTAAAAGGCACCTGCTCTCTCCTCTGATTTGAAACTTCTTGTATTTGAATTATTGGTATTTGTTGGGCTTTCCTCTGTTGAATGTTTAATGTTAGAGTAATGGGACTTAGAGGTTCAGCAATTCCCTTAATTAGTTTCATTTCAATTTCTTTTTTTTCTATTATATCCAGAGAAAAGCAATTTAATATAGCATTTTTTTAAAAGTCAGGATACTATGATCCCTTTCTTATAATTTTATTTCTATCTCTTGCTCTCCTGTCTATTAGTATATAAGCATGGAAAGATGTCTGGAATGATCTTCATCAAATGCTAACTATGGTTATTTTGGGATGATAGGATTTGGAGATGATAGGATTTGGGATGATAGGATTATGGTTAGTATTCTTCCGTTGTGCTTTTCTGAATTGTTTAAGTGTTTTATGGCAGTCGTGTATTTTTATTCCTGCCAAAACAGTCATAATAAAAGAGAGAGAGAGAGGTATGAAAGCTCAGAACTAAGAATAGGGCCCTATAGATTTTCAGTTCAAGCCTCTATAACGCAGATGAAGAAATGGAGGCTCAGCGTGGGCAATGGGTTTACCTCTGGTCACATTTTTATTTGATTGTTGAGGCAAGCCATAGATGTCATAGATCTCAGTCTGGGTTTTTCTCCCAATATTCACTTGTGCATTCATCAAAATTTAGTTAACATGTACTTGGAAATAAGATGAATCCAATGCAGTACCTGCCCTCAAGGAGTCAGAGAGTAGAATCAAGGTTTATATTGTAATTGATAAAATTATGAAGGAGAACACAGGGAGCTATCAGAGTGCAGAAGAGGAGGGACTTAATCCAGGCAGAAGAAAAAAGAGGGGCACCAGTAAGCCCCCTGGAGAAGACATGAATGGCCATTGGTTAGATACAAAAGGAGGCAGGGAGGGGTCCAGGCAAGAGAACTGCATGAACACATCCATGGACTCAATAGAGAACATGGGCCACGTATCAGATGAGGAAGAGTCACCACGTGGCTAAAACAAAAGTGAGATATAGGACTGGGAGGCACTGAGCTGGAGAGGTAGACATGGGAAGGTAAGAGTCAAACTCCCCAGAATCTGCATGGAAACTACATGAAGACATGAACCTTGTCTTTTTTTTTCACTGTAGCATCCCCAGCACCTGGGATAAGTGCTCCATAGATATTCTATCTAATAAAGAGGGAATATGCTAATTGACTGCCCCGCCCTCAAAGATGGTGGTACCCACAGCCACAAGATGTTGGCACCCAGTCCCCTCAGCCATGCTGCACACCTGCCTCCAGAGTCCCCCAGTTCCCTCAGCTCCCCAGCCCCCCAGGGCCGGCCCAAGGTGCAGGCAAGCCTCAGATGGAGGATGCCCAGCCGCCCAGGGCCGCCCGAGGCTCAGGTAACCTGGGTTGGCTGAGACTTGCGCTGCTGGCAGTGGCAGCAGCAGAGGTGTGATGGAGCGTTGCCTTCCCCTGATCACCAGGTCGCCTCCTGCCCCTAGGGCTCCCAGACTGTGAGAGGGGGCAGGCTGGGCTGAGGGACCCCCCCCCCCCCTTCAGTGCATGAATTTTCATGCACCAAGCTTCTAGTTTGTGACATAAGTGACTCAGCAAAAACCGGCATCCTCTCCAAGAAGCCTTCTCCAACTCCCTCCTCTTCCAGGTGCCAAAGTTAACCTCTCCCTAATTTCTATTTCTTAAGTCTTTGTCCATTTATTTTAGTGCCTACAAATCTGTCTGGTAGAAAAGATCATTTTTCCATGCCAGTCTTCGTCTTCCCCACTGGATCATAGCCTATAAAAAGAAAGGTGAAAGGTTAGCATGTCTGATTTCTCTCCTTATTACCCCAGAGTATCTGGCACACAGTAGGTGCTCAACACATGTTTGATGAAAAGATACTTATCAGGCTCCCCTTACTCAGGTTTTCCCTCTCAACTTACCTGGAGCTTTTTGCTACATGTGGTCACAGTACCTACAATCCTAAACACATCAGGAGGTCTGCAGAAAGGAGCCTGTTTGGTTAGCAAAGACGATAGTGAATATATTTTGGTTCCACCTATTCAAGATTCATTCCATTTTCTTTTGGGTTCCAACACATTTGTTATCCCTTGGTAAGCTACTCATTGAATGAAATTTTGATGGGAATGTCAGTGAAGATGACTCATCCAACCCCAACCTGTAGTTGACCAATAGGATCAATCAGTTCCTCTCTCCCAGGCTTTTCAAAATTAAGCAGAGTGATGCAAAGACCAAAACATACTGAAACAAAATTTCCCAAATGTGTTCCTCATATCCTTCCTTATGGGTGACAGAATCTGTTTTTGTTGCTTGCAACTAAAGAATCTCTGCAAACACGGGCATTGAATCATTTATGGCTTGGTGTTTTTTCATTAATTCTCTAGGGAGACAGGCTACCAGCAATGGGCCATGCTTTCTGTTCTCGTACAACTAATCAACAAGTCTTTTTGAGTGCCTACTTTGTTCAGGGCACTGTGCTATCCTTTTGAGAATTATATTACCTGGATATTAACAAGAAAATATAAGTAACTTCAATTTTAAAAAGCAGGCAAAGTATATAATTAGCCAGTGTTTGGAATCCCAAAAGACCACCAAACATTTGAAGAAATGCTCAAACTCATTAGTAACAGAGAAATACAAATGGAATCTACAACATGCTATCACCAGTTTACACCAATGAGATCAACAAACATTAAGATAATTGGGTGATGCCAAGTGCTGGCTGGGGGAAGTGTGGGTGGTTCAGGCATTCTGGAGCAACTGGGCAGTGCATGGTCACATGAAATATACTCGTACCCTGGGGGGCAACAATACAGTCCCTAAGGGTATGTCACATATCAACTTTCTCACTTGTCCACAAGGAAACATGCATGAGAACTGAAGTATTATTTGTGGTAACAGGAAGTTGGAGAAGACTAGGGTGCCCATCACAGGGAAAGTGGACATGTAAGAAATGAAGGACACCCCTCAAGGAGTACCAGACTATAGTTAGAAGAAGTGGACTAGCGTCACATCTAGCAATAAAGATGGAATGTATAAACAGAAGGTAGGGGAAATAGAAGAGAAAGAACAGAATGAGAAATGGCACAATGCCATTTATAAATTAAATGACACATCACCAAAACAATAGTAGTTTGAAAGAACATATACAGACAAATGATGCACATTAAATGCATTAGAATGCTTGTCTGTGGGAAAGAGAAAATGAAATGGGAAGTGGGATTTAAGTGGAATAAATAAATAAAACAAAAGACGATGGGGAAAATTAACATGGTTGGGTCTTTTCCCAAAAGGTGGTAGGGAGTAAGCTGACTTTAACAAGGCAGGAGGACGGGACCTTGAGAAGTGTAGAAACTGACCAAGAACAAGCTTTAGCTTTATCCAGGGACCCATGTGCAGGCACCCCTGCTTCCTAGAGCTCCTGCTGGCATGTTGTCCACAAGCAGAACACTGTTTTCTGAAAGACTTTGAGTGACAAAGTCCTTTGCTGCAATCTGGGTGTCTCCTGGGCACTGTATGTTCTGATATCATGGAGTTACTGACCAGTGATAGTGACAAGACCAGGAGAGGGACACCTTCTTGTGCTGGGTATGTGAGTCACTATGCTTTAGGACAGAAGGATGAGAAGTTAGCAGCAGAAAGCCAGCACATTAATATTCGGTGTTGGGTATCAGTGCCAGTCAACTTAGGATAAGTTAGATATAGTCCACATTTAGTAATCATTTTAAAATTCCTCAATCAAAAAATCTGTATGTATAGGTGAGTGGTTGAAAGAGCTGTTAATAAAGAATAATGTGGTCAAGATTCTATGGTTCTCCAGCAATTCTATTCCTTTGTATCTGCCAAAGAGAAATAAAGCATAGTCCATATGGATTGGGGCTTGTGCACAGTTACTGAGCAACCTTATTCCCAACATCCAAATACTGAAAACAACCCCAAAGTCCACCAACTGAAGGACAGGTGAACCACTGTGCTGTGTCCATACAATGGGATACTACTTAGCAATAAGAAGGAACAAACTTCTGACACACACCCATGGCAAGTCTCAAAAGGACTGTGCTGAGTGAGAGAAGCCAAACACTGGTGAGTACATATTACAGGATTCCATTTCTATGAAATTCTTATAAGGACAAACATAATCTGCAGAGGTCAGAAAGCAGATCAATAAGCAACTGGGGCTGGAGGGTGGGGACTGACTGGGAAAGGAAACAAGGGGACATTGGGATGATAAAAATGTTCTGGATTTTGATTGTGGTGGAGTTACACAGGTGTGATTGTTTGATGAAAGTCTATGAATGATACACTGGAAATGTGAGCATTTTATTTTGTGTTAATTTGTAACTCAATAAAGTTGATTTTAAAAAGGTAATAGGACATTAAGTCAACAGAATAGAGAGGAATCCCCTGTATCAGGGTGCTAGTATTGCAAACCCTACCCCACTCTGAGTGGATTACACTGCTTTAAAATGACGCTATTCCTTTTCTTACAGGCTGATTAGAAAGATCGAATGAAATAGCCTATTGGAAATGACAACAACAGTAATGAGAAGGAGGAGGGAGAGGAAGAAAGGGGCATTTATTGATGACTAACTAAGGGTTAGGAGCTTCAACAACTCTATCAGGTATGTACTGTTAGGAACCTCATTTTATATAAGGAAATTGAGACATTGAGCACATAAGTAATTTGTTTAAGTTCACAAAGGAAGTAATGGAGTTAGGGTTCAATAAATACATTTTCTTCATCTCCCCCATCCTCATCATTACTGTTGTTATTTCTAGAAAGCTTGAGTACAGAGGCACACCTTTGAGCTCTAATCCTTGCAGGCTGCAGGGCTCTGTGAGAGCTGTAAAAAATTAAGTGTCTTAATCAAAAGGAAAAAAATGAAGAATGGGAAATTTACGCACTAAGCCAAGCAAAAACTATTGGCACCCTCACACCTTAGAGGTGACAGTTATCTATATACTTAGTCACAGGGTCCTTTGAAAGGTTGAGAATGAACAAGGGTTGAGAATAAACCTTCTATTTTTTTCTAACCTTTCTTATAATGAAACTCTCTTATTTACTCTCACACCTGCCACCAAAGTTGCCACAAAACCAGTTAACAAATTAACACAAGGGATCAATGAGTAATGGCTGTCTTTCTCTCACGGTGAACAAGATAAATGACATTGAAGGATGACTCTGATTATTTGGACAGGAACATGAATAATTGCATGGGCTTCAATAGTCACTGGGCTCCCCACTCATTGGAAAGTCAAGCTCCTGGCACTAACACAGTAGTGTGGCCAGGCTGGCCTCACACCTGGCAGGGACCATCTTCTCTGAGGCTGGGAGTCTATGACATTTCCATGTTGCACTTGGCCTGGCATGGGCAAGTAAGCACAGAGGGAAAAGGGGCAAGCCCACAGCCATAGGATGCATCACTGGGTAAGGACTGAGCCCCCTTCAGCCTCATCCTTTGGTACTCAGCTCATCAACTATCCCCAGAAGCAACCAAGGGAAGAAAAGCCCATCGTGGGGATTGGAGCTGGGCCGCGTTTATAAAGCTTAGTCATACGCACTGGTTATAACATTCTGGAGCCAGACCTCTGCATTCAAGTATTGGCTCAGTCAGTTCTCACAGGGTGACTCTGGGAAAGCGTGTCAGCCTGTCTCCATCTCAGTTTTTTCATTTGCATTTTCTGAGGTGTTTCTCCCCCAACCCCACACCCCCGTTTTAATATATATTTATTTTATTTTTCCCATCACCATTTATTCTCCCCACACACTCCTCTACCTACCCTACCTTCCTCCCCCCCATAATCACACACTGTTGTCCGTGTCCATGAGTTCTTTCTTTTTTGCTCAATTCCTCCACCCTCCCAGCCCCTCCCCCACCCCCGCCCAGCTGTCAACTTGCTCTCTTTCTGTCTCTATTCTGCTTGTTAGTTCAGTTTGACCTGGAGAACATTATGCCAAGTGAAATAAGCCAGTCAGAGAAAGACAAGTAACATATGATTTCACGCATATGTATTTTTTGAGTACTCAGTACAGAGTTGGTACATAGTAAAAACTCAATAAATATTAGCTGTGATTGTCATAATCATAGAAATTGCCAAAATTCCAAGGTGCATCTTCTTCACATTTTGAACCATTTAACAAATTAACACAATGTTAATCAAATTGACATTTTGAGGTTCAGAATGTATCTTAAAATTTATGGTCAATCTAAAATGATCCCAAATAAGAAAGTTTACTTAGAAATTGATGCATTTCAATTAGATATGGCAATAAAGCTCTCACTATTTTTTAAAATTCCACATCCTATCTAAAAAAGAGGGAATATGCTAATTGACTACCACGCCCTCACAAGATGGCAGTGCCCACAGCCACAAGATGGCAGCTCCCAGTCCCCTCAGCCCCACCTCATCCAGCCGGAGTCCCCCAGTCCCCTCAGCCCTGCAAGGGAAGGCAGTTGGGGATGATCAGGCCAGTAGGGGAGGGCAGTTGGGGACAATCATGCCGGAAGGGGAGCAGTTAGGTGTCAATCAGGCCAGCAGGGAAGCAGTTAGGAGGTGATCAGGCTGCAGGCAGAGTGGTTAGAGGCAATCAGGTAGGCAGGCAGGCGAGTGGTTAGGAGCCAGCAGTCCTGGATTGTGAGAGGGATGTCTGACTGCCTGCAGGATCAGGCCTAAACCGGCAGTCAGACATCCCCCGAGGGGTCCCAGATTGCAGAGGATGCAGGCTGAGCCGAGGGACCTGCCCTCCCCCTCCCCGCTTCATGCACACATTTTGTGCACTGGGCCTGTAGTTAAAAAATAATGTTAATAAACCATTGGGTATCTTATAATCACTGGCATCTTAGAATCAAAACAACTAGATATTAAGGACCCAAGTTTGTGCTGTCAACGAAGATATAATGATGGGTTTTGTATTGTAGCAAGATGCTCATCAGGTGGAGTTAAACTGTCTTTTGTTAATCCTTCCTACCCACAGTGCTCTTCCCATCACAGGACTTTGCACATGATATTCTTTTGAGATTCTTTCTTCTCCAGCTAGCTAATGCCTCCTAATATGTTCGTCCCCAGCTCTAACATTATTTTCTCAGGGAAGTCCCTTCCAATTTCCCCATCTAGGTTAAAACTTTCTATGTTGCCATTTCATTCTAGTCCACATCACAGTTGTGGTTTTATGTAGATTACACAAACATTTGGTTACTATCTATCTCTTCCAAAAGACTTTAGGCTTCATGGGAGGAAGGGGCTGTATCTTCTTTTACTCACACTGTATCCCCAGCACCCAGCATGGTGTCTGGTGCAAAGCAGGAGCAGAATAAGTATCCTTTGTGAGAAGGAACAAATAAATGAGTTGTGGAGACACCATGAATCTGGTTAGAAAGTTTGGCACCTCAATTTTTAGCCAACATCTAAATGACAATTTAGTTCATGCCTCTTAAAATCCTCTGCAACCTACGCTTCCTGAGAACCAGACTCCTGTCTGCTCTGATCTGTTGTAACCTGGCACTTGTCGCATTTCACATCACATTAAAATAATTCTTTCTATTCTAAACATCATCTTTGGTAGTCATGAGAGCAGGTATTTTCCTGGCTACTCGTACAACAAGCCTATATAATAAAGAGGTAATATGCAAATTGACCATCTCTCCAACACACAATATGGCCACCCCCATGTGGTCAAAGATGGTCGCCCCCATGTGGACACAATATGGCCGTCACAAGATGGCCAGCAGGGGAGGGCAGTTGTGGGTGATCAGGCCAGCAGGGGGGGACAGTTGAGAGGGACCAGGCCATCAGGGGAGGGCAGTTAGGGGTGACCCGGCTGGCAAGGGAGGGCAGTTAGGGGCGACTAGGCCTGAAGGGGAGGACAGTTCGCGGTGATCAGGCCTGCAGGGGAGGGCAATTGGGGGCAACCAGACCTGCAGGGGAAGGCAGTTAGGGGCGACCAGGCTGGCAAGGGAGGGCAGTTAGGGCAATCAGGCCAGCAGGGGAGCAGTTAGGCATTGATCAGGCTGGCAGGGGAGTGGTTGGGAGCCAGCAGTCCTGGATTGTGAGAGGGATGTCTGACTGCTCATTTAGGCCCGATTCTACCAGGCAGTCAGACATCCCTCAAGGGGTCCCAGATTGGAGAGGGTGCAGGCTGGGCTGAAGGATCCCCCCAACCCCATCCTCATGCACCGGGCCTCTAGTGAGTCATAAACCTGCAGCTAAAGCTCCAGTTGGTTTCACAAGCTTCAGCACAGCGAGTCTATCTCTCTGTGAGACAGTGCACTTGGCTCCCCACAAACATTATAGTCAAAGTAAGACCTGCCCTCCCCCTAAATATGCACAGAGCTCACTCGTTGCACAAGTTCCTCTAGTACCCAGGCTCGCCTTCGCTGTACCACAGGTGATTTAAAAGAAGGGATTGCCTCCCCCCGGCCATTGTATCATCACAGTGGTGGGGGGAAAGGTTCTGGGGAGTGTGGGGAAGCAAAAAGAACATGGTTTTAGGGATCAACTAGTCTGGGTTCAAGCTCCAGCTCTATTCAACATGAAAAACAAAGATGGAAGGAACAAATAGAATGAGGATTATTAAGCAGTGTGTATGATGTTAAGGCTTTTTTATATAACAGTAAATCTATGGAATGGGCATTACTATATCATTCTAATAACTAGGAAATGGTCATTAAATGTTAATTAGCAGAGCACAGATTAAAATCGAGATTTCTCTGACCTCAAAAGGGAGCTTTTTATTTTTATTTTTATACCATCTTGCCTTATAGCCTGTCTGTGTGACCTTGAGTAAGCTGCTTAACCTCTCTGATCCTTTGTTTTCTGGTTTGTTACCAAGATGATTCCCATACCTACTTCTAATGGCTTCCCTGAGGGTCCAATGATAATGCATTTGAGGCAATACATAAATTCCAGTTATTACTGCACTCAATATCCACAAACAGGTAGATTAGAAGAAATAGATTCTTCTGTTCATCTCTTTAGGGCAGAAGAGAGCTTTTATTATTCCAGGAAAAGTCACCACAGCTGGAGAAGCACAAAATAATTCCTTCAATAAATGGGAGTTGTGTGGGCAGGAGTGGGTCACAAGGCAACACAACCCTGTCTTCCAATCCAGCCTGTTTTCATTTTTACCAAAATACAACTTCAAATTAGATAGCTTACTCTTTGTCTGAGGTCTGAGCATTTACAGCCCAGCTGTTGGGAGCAGGAGCACAGCGGTTAAATACTGTTCTGTGCCCTGGCCCTCTGCCGGCCGCCTGCAGGTGACTCAGCATGCAGGCAGCACCATTTCCCCCAAATGATCGCCCTGGTATTGCTTCCTGCATCTCACCACAGGCCCTGCCTTTCCCTGCACAGGTGCTGGTTTCCATGGGAACACGTTATCAACTCTCTGTACTGCCACCTGTTGAAATCATCAATCGTAGCCACTAGGTTAGCAGCTGGCATAGCATCCTGGCTGGCCCCAAAGGATGGTGCTTTTGCCACAGCTCCAGCTTATTTTGGCTCAGCTTACCTATTTACTGAGATTTGCTTCTGGGTGAATTTCCCCCACAATGAAACCCAGGTTGTTAAGGCTCACAGTACCCAGAAAACCAGTCTCCCTTTGCAGCAGAGGGAAGAAAAGAGAGCAGACAATAAACACTCAGGGAACAGAGGGGGAAAAACCACAGTCACTGCCCTCAATAAGGCTACAGTTGACAAGGAGACAAAATGTGAACAAATAAAAACAACAGTAATAATTTCTCAAGTCCTTACTATATGTCATGCACTGCTCTAAGTGTATTAAATAAGTGTACTATTCTTGTCCCCCATTTTATGGATGAGGAAACTGAGGTTAACTTGTCCAAAATCACAGCTACAAAGTGGTAGCAGCAGGAAGTTGGATTTCAAGAGTCTGTGCTCTTAGCCATTATATTATAGCTTCGCTCAGACGACTATAATATAGGCTAGGCTTAATAGAGAGAGAGGTTCAAAGATTGTTTGTGGACTAAGGTGTTCCAGACAGACAATCACACATGTAAAGGCCTTGAGGTATCAAAAAGCCTGCACATAGAGGGAACAGAAAACAGCTCATTACAGTTGGAGCATCACAAGGAATGGGGACAGGAGAAGATGGAGACCTGTGGTAGACATATTACTGGGCCGGAATGAGCCTAGAACGCCAAGTTAGAATCTTGGATTTGACCTAGTAAGATGGGGATCCACTGGCATTTAGAGAGGAGAGTGACATGAGCAGCTTAGAGTTGAGAATAATCTTTCAGGCAGGAGTATGGAAAACGGACCTAAGAGGGAGACTGGAGAGAGGATGCTCTGGGATGGTGAAAGAGGATGGGAGAATCATCATCTCCTCCTGTTTCCTATTTTTGGAGGGATGTGCACCCTTAAGGGTCTCCCCATCCTAAGTGACCCCTCAGCCTGTGTCTTGGCAGCAGCATGCTAGTATGCAATCAGCATGTAAATTGGGTTGTAAGGCTTCCAAGGAAGGGGAGATGGCCAAATGAAACCATTGACAGAGAAGCCAGTACACCCTTCCAAGTCAGAAAAGTCTAATGATAAAGTTGCTTTTCCGAACACCTGACAAGGATAAAGGAACCTTCACTCATAGCTGCAAGGAACTTTGGAGAGCATTTGGATTTTGCCTGTCTTGGGGAAGCTACTCATTCTCCACTGGGACTAAATGTCATGGTACCTGCCTGCCCTACTTCTCTGCAGCTATGAGGGTGCCTAGACCAGTTATAGAACTGCATTTTTCTCAACTGTAACTGGCCCAAGTGGTGGGATGTGCAGACAAGCAGGATCCATCAAGAGATCTGCAACATTTGATCTATGATGGTAGGCCAGAGAGGGGCCTTGCTGGTAGCCAGCATTCCTGACATATAAAGAATGAACCTGAAAATGAAGCAACACTAAGAGAAACAGGACCAGAGATGGAGATGGGCAGAATCTTGCTTGCACAATTGAGCTTAAGGATACAATTGATCTCTGAATGCATAATAATCTGGCCACAGTGCATGAATTCATGCATGAGTGGGGTCTGGCCAGCCTGGCCAGGGGGAGGGGACATGGGGGGTTGGCCTGCCTGCCTGCTGGTCTTACTCCTGGTTGAGTAAGCCTTTTATTATATAGGATATACACTGAGTGGCCAGATTATTATGTGTTCAGAGATCATAATAATCTGGTCACTCAGTGTATTTGCAATTTACATCTATATTTCCAACAAATTGCAGTTAAATCTCATTGGCTTATTCAGGAGTCAATCAATGAGGTCAAGTTGATGAAATATGCTGATTGGTCAGGTTTGAATCACATGACCTCTTTTAGAGACAAGGGCTGGGCTGTGAGTTGGGGTAACTGGGAGCAACCACATCAGAATCACATAAACTAAAAGGAGGGGTGGTGGCTTCCCAAACAAAGTCAAGGTTTTATTAACAGAATAAAGAAAAATGGTTTCCGGGCAGGCAAAATATAAGGGATGTGCTCCAAAACCTTTAGTAATTCAAATGATAAGATTACATCAATCTTTCAAACTCATTAGTCCTTGAGCTGGGTTATTTAGAGAGTAGGTAACCCCACTGAGAGCTCTTGGGATGGAGGGACATGGCATGTGGCTCTTCTTCATTTCAGCCTCTGTTTTTAACCATATCTCCTTGTCACTCTGCCCTACTGAAAGCCATTGGGTCAGCTAAAACACAAAAGTTTTGTTTCTGGAAGCCTGCGGCCTCTGTCTTAACTTCTTATGACTCTGCCCTCACATTAGCATTCATGAACTCAAATTGTCAGAGAGTCTCCGGTAATTAGAGGTGATAAACAAATGCTAATGAGCACCCTGGTTGTACTCAGAGAATGCCACAGGCATAGATCCAAGCCCAATGTTTGCTTTTCCAGGATTCCTTGAACTTCCACCTTTAAGAACTTGTTATGAACTTTCTTTATGAAAGAAAGAGCTCAGAGACAGTATAGCCTTTGCGAAAAGCATTGCCCTTTTAGTTTACAGACTGGCATTTCAAGAGCTATATCCATAGGCAAGTTACTTAACCTCTCTGAGTTTCAGTTTTGTCATCCACAAAATGGGAATAATAATCATCTCTCCTTTAATGTGTTTTTAAATATATTTTTATTGATTTCAGAGAGGGAGAAAGAGGGAGAAAGAGATGGAAACACCAATGATGAGAATCATTGATTGGCTGCGTCACGTACGCCCCCTAAATCGAATCCCTGACCTCCTGGTTCACAGGTTGATGCTCAATCACGGAGCCACGCTGGCCGGGCCAATAAGTTTTAAGAATGATTTCCAGAGCCAACCAATAGCCCTGATTAGGATTGGGAACAGAAGAGATAAAGCTTTGGAAAACGATAGCTATTAAACTCTATTAAAAAGCCCTATGTGCATTTTTTTTAATGCAGAGAAAGTAATCCAACTGTTGGATGTTAATATGTGAACCAGACTGGGCTCCAGCAATTCGGGGAGTTGGAATCAAAACCCCAGCAAACAGCCGAGTATGAAGCCGCGGAAGCTTGCTTTCAGCCGTGAGCAACACTGATCTGTGGGCGCGACTGTTTGGGACTTGGCGGCAAGGAGCAGTGGAAAGAATTATTTGGAAATGAAGAGAATCAACAAAACACGAGGAAAAAAATAGACAAAAGAAGAGAGCAAATGGAATAAGAGAAAGACGGTCGGGAACAGGCAGATTTATTCTGCCTCATGCGGCTTTGGTGGCTTGCGGTAAATGAGTTTCTAATGATGTTTTTAAAAAGCTGGTCCCATTTAGTGGGGCTGATGTAACTCCTGCTGCTTCCTGGCCGATGTCCTGGGGAATCAGATGAAAGCAGGAGGGAGAAGGCTTGAACCTGGGATTGCCATTCTCCTTGTCCTCCTGGGATGGTGGCCAGCCAAATGCTCCGCCCTTCCCCACTCCCTGCACTGGATATTCAACTAGCCCTACTATGTGCCAGCAATTCTGACCTTCAAGGATCACAGTCCCGTGTAGAAGAGAGACACAGACAGTAACAATACTGTGCTAATAAGTGGTTCTTTCATGCCTACTGTGTGCCAGGCATGGTATTTTTTTGAATTGAGGAATGGAAGAATGAATGAAGGAGGAAATGAAACAGATGCTCCGTGGGCCCAGAGATAGAGCACCCCACCTTTGGGGTGAAGTAGAGGAAAGGAACACTTCCTAGAGGAGGTGACGCAGCAATGTTCAGGGACAGAAGATACAGAGGGGAGTTTGAGGCAGAAGGGAAGGTGGAAGCAAATGCATGAAGGACTCTCAGAAAGGACATTTCAGTCCAGGGAATTTCAAGCCATTGCATTTAGGCAGAGAGTTTTAGAGGCAGGTGGTGGGAGGTGATAATGATAAACCTTATTGCCTAAGAGATGGGGTGAAGGAGGAAGGGTTGGGAGTGACTGCGCATGGGCATAGGGGTTCTTCTTGGCATGAGGGAAATATTCTAAAATTATATTGTGGTTATGGTTGTATAATTATGTAAATATCTCTCTATATAAAAGCCGAATATGTAAAGTGTCCCCTCTGGAGTTCGACCAACTGGGAGTTTGATTGCTCGCTATGATGTGTGCTGACCACAAAGGGGCGGTGCAGGATGAAGGAAGGCCCTGCCCAGCAGCTGGCAGCCGCTAGGGACTGTACCATGCACGAATTTCATGCGCTGGGCCTCTAGTGCTGAATAACGTTGAATTGTACACTTATAATGGATAAATTATGTGGCATGTAAATTCTATCCTAATATAGCTGTTAAAAAGGTGACGAGCCCTAGCCGGTGTTGTCAGTGATTAGAAGGTCAGCCTGCACACCAAAGGGCTGTGGGTTCAATCCCCAGTCCTGGTCAGGGCATGTGCAGTAGGCATCCAATTGCTATGTCCCTCTCACGTCGTTGTTTCTCTCTCTCTCTCATCTGTCTCTCTCCCTCTCCCTCCTTCCTTTCTACTCTCTCTGAAAAGCAATGGAAAAAATATCCTCAGGTGAGGATAAACAAAAAAAAAGATGACTGGTTCATTGCCCCAGCTAGTGAGGGTCAACCACTCAATCCCAAGCAGTCTGACTCCACTCACTCACAGCACAACCTTACTCCAGTAGGAGGGTAAATCTTAAACTGACTCAGTCACAGAACCCTTTCCTTGAGGGACCCAGGCACACAGCTTTGTTGCTGATGGAGGCAGTACCGGCAATAGTGCTCTGTGCTGTGCAGTCACTGGCCAGCCCAGAGGCAAGAGGGGACCCGCCTCTGATAACATCTCAAATGTGATTAAGCCAGCAAGATGTCCAATGTGCCTGCTGTATTTGTATCATGGCTCCCTGCGCCAGCCATTCATCTAGAACAAACTTGGCAAGACTGGGCAGCCAACTAATTAATTGTTGCATCAATAAAACCCAGGTTTGGCCATCTCATGATGAATTACATTGTTTAAATGAACTTAACAGCTGCATTAAAGAAAGAAAACAAAGGAAATCAATGCAGGAGAATTTTCTCAACCAAACTGTCAGCACTTCTCATGGATCAGTTCAGTGAGATGAGCACCTATTACATGGAGAGATAGTGTTTGTCGTTGACAAGACCATCCTAGTTTACATGCAGTGTTTTAAACAAACAAACAAACAAAAAGCACAATACTGCAGCCCCAGACACTTTAGATTGTGGTTGGCACAAAGCCCAGACTCTGGACTGGGCAATATCGTGATTCAAATACCAGCTGCTCCACTTCCTAGCCATGAATTTGGGCAAACCATTCAATCCGGGCCTCAGTTTCTCTTATTTGAAAAAAAGAGATAATAATAGGACCAATATCTTAGTGTTGTTAGGAAGATTAGATGAAATGGAGTAACACTGCAGTGCTTGCCAAGTAGGTGTTTAATAGAGGTTTGCTATTGATCATGTAACATTTTTCTCTTATTACAGTGTTCCCAGAAGTGGCAATATCATAATTTTCATCTTCCCCCATGGTTCTACTTCTGAACTCTCTATTCTTTCTATTGATCTATGAATGTCAGTCCCTTTGCTAATCCCATAATGTGCTGATTACTGTGGTTTATAGTAAGTCTTTTATTTTTAATTGTTGACAGCATTACAGATGTCCCCTATTCCCCCACCTTCCCCCCCCCCCCCTTCACCTAATGCCCAGCCCACCTCAGGCCTTCATCACACTATTGTCTGTGTCCATGGGCTATGCATACCAGTATGTACATATATGTTCTTTGGTTAATCTCTTCCAGTCCCCCCTCCCAATCCCCTCCTCTCTGAGATCTGTCAGTCTGTTCCATGCATCCATGTTTCTGTACCTATTTTGTTCTTCAGTTTATTTTGTTCATTAGATTCCACAAATAAGTGAGACCTTGTGATATTTGTCTTTCTCTGACTAGTTTATTTCACTTAGTATAATAATCTCCAGGTCCCTCCATGCTTTCACAAGAGTAAGAGATCCTTCTTCTTCTTCTTTTTTTTACAGATGCATAGTATTCCATTGTGTAAATGTACACAGCTTTTTAATCTACACATCTGCTGATGGGCACTTAGGCTGTTTCCAAATCTTAGCTATGGTAAATTGTGCTGCGATGAACATAGGGGTGCATATATCCTTTCTGATTGGTGTTTCCAGTTTCTTGGGATATATTCCCAGAAGTGGGATTACTCTGTCAAATGGGAGTTCCGTTTTTCATGTTTTGAGGGAACTCCATACTGTTCTCCACAGTGGCTGCACCAGTCTGCATTCCCACCAGCAGTGCAAGAGGGCTCCTTTTCTCCGCATCTTCATCAGCACTAGTTTGTTGATTTATTAATGGTAGCCATTCTGGCAGGTGTGAGTATAGTAAGTCTTATGAAACTGGGTATTATCATTTCTCTAACTTTATTCTTTATTTTCAAGTTATTTTGTTGGTTGAAAGATTATTTTTGGAAGGCTTTTAAAAAAATACTATGGATTAATTTTTTTTGGTATATCTATATCCATTCAGGTTATCTATCTCATCTTGCTGAGTTTGGTAGTTTGTACTTTTTAAGAAATTGGTTCATTTCATATAAATTCTTGCATTTATGTGTATAGAGTTGTTTGTAGGGTTTTTGTATTAATCTTTTAATAGTTGCGGGGTAATATTATCCCCTCATTTGATTCCTAACATTGGTAATTTGGGTCTTTCCTTTTTCAGTCTTGTTGGAGGTTTATCAAAATCAAAGAACCCGTATCTTTTGATTTTATTGATTTTCCATACTCCTTTTCTAGTCTCAAGTCCATCAACCGCTACTTTTCTCTTAATCACTTCGTTATTGAAAACAAATATAATAACATTGTTTTGTTTGCTTTGGGATAGATATTTAGCTCATTATTTTCAGATTTCTTAAAGTGGAGGTTTTGATGGTTGATTAGAGACCTTTCTTTTTTAAAATGTAAACATTTAATGCTAATAAATTTCCCTCCAAGCACTACTGTTCCTATTCCACAAACTGCTAATGCCATATTTTATTTTCATTTAGTTCCAGATATTTTGTAATTTTCATCACAATTTCATTTGAACCTTGGAACCATTTTTTTTCTCGTAGTCCAAAGCATTTCTTTTATAATTTCTTTTGGGGATGATCTGCTGACAACAAATTCTCTTATTCTTCCTTCATATAAACGTTGTATGGTGCCAGGTGAATACTGGACTTATGGACTGGGAAGAAAGGGAACCACTTCATAAATCATATAAACATCTAACCTCGATGCTATATACTTGCACTAACATAAAATAATATTGACCATGAACTGAAACTGAAAAAGTAGAGTTAAAAAAAGAATGTCTCTATTTCACCTTCATTCTTAAAGTACTACTGTCTCTATATATCAAATTCTGAGTGGACAGTTTTTTTCTTCCTCATTAAAAATATCATCCTGCTATTTTTTGCCTCCATAGTTTCTAATGAAAAGTGTAGTCAGTCAAGTTGTTGTTATGAATATTCTGAATATTACACTTTCCCTGCCTTAGTTGCATTCAATATTTTTCTTTGTCTTTAATTTTCTCAAGGTTGATTATAATATATTTGGGCATGAAGATTTGGAGGGACATTTTCAGCAATTATTATTCGAAGTATTTTCTACTATACACTCTTTCTACTGTTCTCAGGACACGGCTCTTCTACCTTCAGTGTTGTCTCTGAGACTGTGTTCAGTTTTAAAAATCTTGCCTCTCTGTTGTTCAGAGTGGATAATTTCTACTTATCTATCTTCAAATGCTCAGACATTCCTTTGTTATTTTCATTCAGCTATTGCCTCCTTTCAGTGAGCTTTTATTTTTTTTTTATAATGCAAAAACAAACTTATATGTATAGCAATGAAGGAAAGCAGTCTTCTGTCAAATGGAGAATGAGATTAGGAAGTAGCTGATTTGGAGACCTACTTCAATGGGAAGACTTGCTTTGTTGCCTTCAGATGTTACCTCTCTTTACCTGACACTTCAGCAGCTTTTTATTTTTTTAAAAATATATTTTATTGATTTTTTTACAGAAAGGAAGGGAGAGGGATAGAGAGCTAGAAACATCGATGAGAGAGAAACATGGATCAGCTGCCTCCAGCACACCCCCCACTGGAGGATGTTCCTGCAACCAAGGTACATGCCCCTGACCAGAATGGAACTCGGGACCCTTCAGTCTGCAGGCCAACGCTCTATCCACTGAGCCAAACCAGTAAGGGCTCAGCATCTTTTTAAATGGGTCTTCCTGCTGGGCCTGCTTTTGTAATCCCTTATAATATTCAAACTGGTGTGCCACACAGCCTGTGTTCCTCTCCAGTCTACCCAGGTACTTTCCTATGTAGCCTAAGAGCTCAGATTCATTGTTGGCAGAAACCCCCACCTTGAGGTCTAGAAGGAGCTCGGTTGACTTGCTCTCCAGCTCCAGAGCGGACTCTAGATGTGTATGCCATTTCCCCAGCTTTCTCTACCAGGCCTTTCAATCACCAGAAGGCAGATTTTACCACCACACTTTCTTAGATATTGCACAAATTGCTTTGCACACTCCCTCTTCAGCTCAGCTTGGTCTTAGAAGAATGCAGCAAGAAGAGGCGCTACTGTGTCTGTGTCTTCCTTGTAACAGCAGGCCATAGATAAATAAGCATGATCAACGTGCAGCTCAGAAGATGCCACGTGGTTAATAGCAACCATACACTGTTCAGAGTGGAGGTGTTGGGATGCCATCTCAGCTTTAGAGAAACCCAGACATAAACAGTTCTCTAAATGTTTGTTGTTGCATTTTCAGTTCTAAAATGCCCACTTGGTCCCTCTTTAAAGTTCCTGGCCTGCATTTCATATAATACTGGTTTGATGGTGATGAACTCCTTTAGCTTTTCCTTATCTGTGAAGCTCTTTATCTGACCTTCAATTCTGAATGATAGCTTTGCTGGGTAGAGTAATCTTGGTTGTAGGTTCTTGCTATTCATCACTTTGAATATTTCTTGCTACTCCCGTCTGGCCTGCATAGTTTCTGTTGAGAAATTAGCTGACAATCGTATGGGTGCTCCCTTGTAGGTAATTAACTATTTTTCTCTTGCTGCTTTTAATATTCTCTCGTTGTCTTTTGCTCTTGGCATTTTAATTATGATGTGTCTTGCTGTGGTCCTCTTTGGATTCCTTTTGTTTGGGGTTCTGTGTGCTTCCTGGACTTATAAGTCTATTTCTTTCACCAGGTGGGGCAAGTTTTTGGTCATTATTTCTTCAAATAGGTTTTCAGTATCTTGCTCTCTCTCTTCTTCTGACACCCCCATAATTCGGATGTTGGTACGCTTGAGGTTGTCCCAGAGGCTCCTTACATTATCTTCAAATTTTTGGATTCTTTTTTCTTTTTGCTTTCCCGGTTGAGTGTTTTTTGCTTCTTTGTATTTCAAATCTTTGACTTTATTCTTGCAGTCCTCTAGTCTGCTGTTAGGTCTCTGTATAATATTTTTTATTTCAGACAGTGTATGTTTCATTTCTAGTTGGTTCTTTTCATAACCTCTAGGGTCTTGTTCAATTTATTGGCCTTTTCTAGGAGATTCTTGAGGAACCTTATAACTGTGGTTTTGAACTCTATAAGTAGTCATTTGCTTTCCTCCATTTCTTTCATTTGTGATCTGTTTCTTTGTCTCTGCATTTTCGCTGCTTCCCTGAGTTGGTAGAGTAGCTTAGTGTGGTAGGTGTTCTATAGGGCCCAGTGGCTCAGCCTCCTCAGTTACCTGAGATGGACACTCTTGGTGCACCCCTTTGTGGACTGTGTGCTCAGCCTTGTTGTAGTTAAGTCTTGATTGTTGTTGGTATCCCTGTGAGGAATTGACCTCCAAGCCAATTGGCTGTGAGGATCAGTTGTGTCTATGCTGGGAGAACTTCTGTGCTGGAGACACCCTTATGAGATAACACTTGCAAAATTGCAAAAGCCTCTGTGCTCAGCTTGGATGGGGCAGAGTATCAGGGCAGAGCAGACAGCCTTGGCTTCCCATCAGCCCTGCCCTATGAGGCCCCTGGGTCTCATTGTCCCTCAGTAAACACTGTAAGCACCTCTGAGAGAAAGCCACCCTCGAGTTTCACCAGCTGCCAGACAGTCCAGTTTCTCCCAGAATGAGTCTGGGTTCCCAGAAACTCACCTGGAACTGGAGTTCAGCGTAGTTGGGAGCTTCCTTCTCCCTCCCACTTTAGAAAGCCAGCCGTGCACTCAGCCACCTCTGCACTGAGCCGTTCATCCTCTCTGCGTGCACGTGCCTCCGGACCTCTGCCTCCGCAGCTCTGAAAGGTATTCTTTAAGATGAGGAAGAAGAAGAAAAAGGTAAAGATAAAAATTATGCACAACAAATACATGTCTATCAACAAGTGAATCTAAAAATCAAGTGAATAAAAAATCTGATGAACAGAATAAGCTGGTGAATATAATAGAATCAGGGGCATAGAAAGGGAGTGGACTGACAGTTCTCAGGGGGAAAGGAGTGTGAGGGGTGCGGGAAGAGACTGAACAAAAATCGTACACCTATGGATGAGGACAGTGGGGAGGAGGTAAGGGCAGAGGGTGGAGTGGGAACTGGGTGGAGGGGAGATATGGGGGGAAAAAGAGGAACAATTGTAATAATCTGAACAATAAAGATTTATTAAATTTAAAAAAATGTTCCTGGCCTGGACTCAAAGTTTCTTTGCTGAAACTTTTTATATTTTCATTCATTTTAGGAGCCTGTGCTTAGTGGAGCATTTTTGTCAGAGATGCTTTAATTTTGTTTTCAGATCATGCCAACATCTGCTCATGTTGTTGTTGGTATCAGTTGGATCGCCTTTTCCCATGCAGGTTGAGTTTCTCCTGATTCTTCATAAGATGAGTGAGTTTGGATTGCATTCTCATACTATATTACAAGAGAGAACGTTGTTAAATCTCATCAAGAACATTGATATTTTTGTTTCAGTGGACAATTGACTCCATTGGGTTGAGGCCACAAGTTTCTACTGCTCTTCTGTTAGCTGTAGTTTCTATGCCTCCTCCACTTTCAGAGCCTCTGCAGTGCTGCCTGGCTTTGGTCCTTGCATGAACCACCTGCTGAACAATCTGGGGTCGAGCCAGTGGTCTGTTTCTCTGCAAAGAACCAGATCCATGACACGTGCAGTGCAGGGATCAGCCCCCTGGTTCAAACACCAGTATAGAGACATTTTCCCAAGCTTCTATCTTATACCCTGTGATCTTCCTAATATTTTTGATTCCTTGGTTCTACCTGTTTTAGTCCTGAACACTCCCATGTATGAGGTCAAGAGGGAAAAATGGCAAGTTTTTGCCTCACCTTCTTGGGACCATAGCTTCTTCAATCAGAAACAAAGTTTCCTGCTCAAGAATTTTAGGTGCCCTGCTGCTGCTGTTATGACCAGGATATCCCTCTCCTAGTCCCAGAGCCCAAGCTAATGGACTTTTCCTGGAGCTCTCGCTGTCTTCACGTGCCCACGCCTTGGTTTGGGGGCTACCTTGAGCCCAGGCCAGGGGATTTGAAGAAAACAATACTAAACATACTGATGGTCGTATGGTGCTTCAAATTTTAGTCTTTCCTCCAACCTGCCTGTAACTTTTTACTTCTCAGGGTTCTCAAAAGCTGATCCATACATGTGCCAGATTTTGTAGCTCTATTCAGTCGGAGAGGCAGGGTGCTGATCTCTCACCCTATCTCACCCAAAAGTGGCACAGTCTGGCTGCTTTTGAGGCACAGCAATATTCTTATAGACTAGAAATAGGTAAGGGCTTATTCATTAAAGTCAGAGTAACTCAAGTTTGAAAATGGCTTCTTACCTTATAGGTTTTCCCACATACCTTGTGAAATCAGTATTACCCCTTTTTACGAGGGCTTACATAAATTAAATAAGTTCGCTAAGAGCACACAGCTGGTAATTAGCATAAGCAGGACTTGAACCCAATGTGTGTTAGCTTTAAGGCCCATTTGTCTTGATATCAGTACCATGTGCTGATATGGTAGCATCATTTTATTACCTGCAAGCACAAAACTTATGCTTTCCTTTCTCAGATAATGTTGATTGACGGCAGCTCTTAAGGGCCGGAATTAGATCATCAAGTCCCAGTGCAATTCTGTTCAATAAAAACAAACAAACAAAAAAACACAAAAAAACATGAAGGCAATGCATTGCTATCTAAGTCTTTGTTCTTTCATGGTGATTTGTGAAGGAAATGGCCACCTTTTCACACTTTATGCCTTATCCTTTGAAAACATGGCTGCAGAAGAATCCTGACCCTTCATTCCAATTTTGCAGATAACCATTTTGGAAAAGAGACAGACCTGAGGCTACTCAAGTCAAATGCAGGTAACATATTTAAGGAAAAACAATCCATTTTTTACTTGTGAAGTTGAGAGACATGTAGCTAGCAGCTGAGACCCAGTGGGATTCTGTAATCACTACACACTCTATCTCTAGAAGACATCTGCCCAATTGGTTGGCTCCCTTTGGAGCTAACGTGTCTGATACATATTGGTCAGGTGTAGGAGGAAATGGAATTCACCCAGGCATCTTTCTGACCCACTGGAATATCTCAGTGAGTTGGTAGCTTTCCATCAGATGTAAAGAAAGTCCTCTTCTATTCAGACCACAGAGAAAGTGGTGACTAAAATGACTAAGGAGATAGGATAGAAAGCCCTAGCCTTCTTAGAGAAGATAGTGGGGCTCTGAAGCCCCTGTCAAATTTTAAATCACAATTGCAAGGAATAGAGCATAGAAATAAAGACAAGAGATTGCATTAATTGGGATTCTTTTAGTTGGTGATATCAGAATCCATCTCAAATTAGGTTAAGGAGAGGTATAAAAATCTATTGGCTTACAAAGTCATTAGCTTATGTCTCTTCAGATTCTCAGAGTTGTGCTAGCTCAGGTGTGGCTCAATCCAGGTACTCAGCAACATCAGGAATCTCTCTCTACTGCACACTCTCCTCTGTGTTGGCTTTATACCTAATATGATTGTCCACATATGATGGCAAGGATGGTCCCCAGCAGTTCCTGAATCCCATGCTAGTTCTTTAGCAATCCTTCTAGAAAGATAGCATGTCTTTCTCAATAATCTCAGAAAAAGCTTTAGGGCAGATTTTCAATGACTCTTGTTGAGCCAACTTGGGTTAGATGCCCACTTTCCAGCATCACTGTGGTCATGAAGATGTGTTTCTCTAATTGGCCAAGCCTAGACTGTTCGGTCATTTCTACAGATCCCTAGGATGAATCAGCTTAACCTAAATCACAGGGACGGAGAGGCAGGGAGAGGTGTCATACAAAGGAAAATTGAGGTCTTATTGCCAAATGAATGGAGAAGGCAATGGATGATAGATAGAAAAATATAATAAAATGAAATGAAAGGAAAGGAAAGAGGAAGGAGGGAAGGAAGGAAGGAAGGAAGGAAGGAAGGAAGGAAGGAAGGAAGGAAGGAAAAAGGAAGGATAGTCTTTATTTACTTATTTATTTACTTACTAGATGCCTGGTGCATGAATTCATGCATAGGTGGGGTCCCTTGGCCTGGCTGGTGATTGGGGCTGAACAGGGCGGCAGGAGGTTGGCAGGGGAGGTTGGCTGTGGGAGTGTACTGACCACCAGGGGGCAGCTCCTGGGTTGAGCATCATAGCGACTGGTCAACTGGTCGCTCAGTCACTTAGGCTTTTATATATATAGATGTATTTATTTTACTTCTAGCAAATGTCTATACTTAAGGCCATTTTTAGACAGACTCTTTCATTGGTGCTTTATCCATTTTTAAATTGTGTGAATAGAATAAAGTTGTAGGTACCACAAGTTAATTAGGAGGCACATTTAAACCAGATACTCTAGATAAACACTAATTAGGATGTTATGAGTAATTTTCTGTCAGACTTCGGTCATCTTAAAAAACAATAGTGAAAATAATAAAATGGTCCAATTAAAGGTAAATGTGTAAATTCCGTGTTTGTCATTTACAAAGCAATTTTAATCGAACCACTTGCAGTCATTAAGTCCAATGTAGTCCCTGACTTTTACAGAAGATTGACTGAAACATCAGAGTGCTTGCCATGTCTGAAACACTGTGCCAGATATTAAGAAACAAGTTTAGAATGCAAAGGTCAAGTGACTATACAGGGGAAGGGAGGGCAGTTATACATACAGAGGGAGGAGCAAGAAATAAAGGTGCATAGAAGTACATTTGGTCTCAACATTCCAAAATGAAGCAGATGTGGAAAAGCCATTTTCAAACCCAGTTCCCTCAGTCAAGCCTTTAAATAGGAGGGCAGCCTAGCCAACACCCCGAGTGCAGCCTGTGAAACCCTGAGCATGGGAACCATCAAGCCATGCCTGGAACCCTACCTTACCCATGGAAAAGGGAGATAACGCACATTTGTTGTTTTAAGTTGCTCAATTATTATAATTTGTTATGTAACAATAGAAAACTCATGCAAGGGGTAAATGAGATAAAGCATGTAAAGTGCATACACTTAGCATGGTGTCTGGCTAAGTAGTCTATATTTGCTACTCTTAATATTATAATGAAAGAGTTTGGCACTATAGATTCAAGATAGTACAAAGCTATAAACCTCACTGGGTCCATCAGTGATAACCTAGGCTGGATGGACCCTGGTCTGAGGCCACACTTCCATCCTAAAAGTGCCATCTTTGCAGACACCTATACAGCCAAGTGATGACCAAGCTGATGCACCATTAATTTGAAACACGTTATAATCATCCAATTTCAGCAGAAACTGGTTTAGTGTAATGGGAGCTGATGCAGAGTATCAGTGTTGGAAATGTACCACTGCACTTACCCAATGATGAGGTGAGAGCAGGTAAGGACAAACAGCTGTTTCCAACCACCTCAGTATAAAATGCTAAAATTGGGATCATCTAGGCTTTGGAAACTAAGAGAAAGGAAAATAACATTTACCGAGCACCTACCAGATGGTCTAAAACACATTGTGGCCTTTAATACAAATGGTCTATGGGAAAGAAATTATCCTCCCCATTTTATAGGTGAACAGGTGAAATGAAAAGTGAGCTCAGAGAAGTTCAGTGACATGCCCATGGTCACCAGGTCTAACCCACATTGTTACTGACCTTAATAACTGGGAGAGTCCTTGGAATTTACCATGACGGAATTGTAACATTTGTATGTGAAAGGAATGTAGCCCACAAAAGATGGGGGAGAGAATGGAATGGGTGAGTAGGACCCGAAGCCGAACAGCTTCATTTGAAAACTTTGACATTTGGCTTTAAAAATGTGTCAAATAATATGTTTCCAAGGCAGAGGTGAGGGGAGGGTTAAGGGAGAAAACAGGGACATACAGCCATTCCTGAACCCCCTAGTGGGAGAAAGGAAATAAAAAGCAAATTATCTTCCTTTTAAAATGTATTGTGTTAAGAACACTTAATATGAGATCAACTCTCTTAACATAATTTCAAGTGTTCAGCAGTTTTGTTATCTATAAATGCTGTTTTGTAGAGCAGATCTCTAGAATTTACTCGTCTTGCCTGACAGAGTTTGTACCCATTCATGAGGAACTCCCCACTTTCCTGTCCCCCCAGGCCCTGGCAACCACCACTTCCCTGTTGACTATGTCAGGTATCTCATATAAGTGGAATCCTGCTGTATTAGTCCTTCTGTGATTGGCTTAATACACTTAGTCCTCATCATTCATCCATGTTGTCACACATTGTAAGATTTCCTTCTCTTTAAGGACCAATAACGCTCCATTATATGTATATATCACATTTTCTTTATCCACTCATTCATCGATGGACATTTAGGTTGGCTCCACATTTTGGCTATTGTGAATAAGGCTGCAGTGAATGTAGGAGTGCATATATCTAATTGAGATCCCGATTTTAATTCTTTTGCATAATTACCCAGAAGTAAGATTGCTGGATCATTTGCTAGTTTTATTTTTAATTTTTTTGAGGAAACTTCATATTTTTTTCCATAGTGGCTACACCATTTTTGGAGCCAATGAAATACAAGGGTTCCAATTTTTCCACATCTTCATCAACACTTGTTGACTTTGAAAAGTATATAATAACAATCTTTCTAAAAAAAATAGAATTTTATTGATTTTAGAGAGAACTAGGGAGAGAGAGAGATAGAAATATCCATGTTGAGAGAGAATCACTGATTGGCTGCCTCCTGCATGCCCCCCACTGGGGATCGAGCTCTCAATCTGGGCATATGCACTGACGGGGAATTGAACCATGACCTCCTGGTTCATAGGTCTATGCTCAGTCACTGAGCCATGCCAGTTGGCCTATCATAACCATCTTAACAAGTGAGAGGTAATATGTCATTGAGGTTTTGATTTGCATTTCCCTGTTAACTAGTGGCACCGAGCATCTTTTCATACACCTGTTGGCCATTCATATGTCCCCTTTGGAGAAATGTCTGTTCTAGTCCTTTTCCCATCTTTTAATTGGGCTGTTAAAAAAAGCACAAGCAACAAAAGCAAAAACAGACAAGTGGCACTACATCAAACTAACAAGCTTCTGCACATCACAGGAGACATCCAATACAGTAAAAAGGCAACCTGCAGAATGGGAGAAAACATTTGCAAACCATATACCTGACAAAGAGTTAATTTTCTTTTTTTAAAATACATTTTATTGTTTTTTTTACAGAGAGGAAGAGAGAGGGACAGAAAGTCAGAAACATCGATGAGAGAGAAACATCGATCAGCTGCCTCCTGCACACTCCCCACTGGGGATGTGCCCACAACCAAGGTACATGCCCTTGACCGGAATCGAACCCGGGACCCTTCAGTACGCAGACCAATGCTCTATCCACTGAGCCAAACTGGTCAGGGCAAAGAGTTAATTTTCAAAGATACTTTCTATTTCTAAAGAGTGGACATTAATAATTTTCTTCTTAGCCTCCATATTGATTTTTTTCTTCCAATATTTAAAAAATTGACCACTGAAAATTGAAATGCCAGAGGCTGCTGCAAAGGCATTTTTTTTCTTTCCTTTTTTATGAGAACGTTTCTATCCTAGCTGTTCTAAATAGGATTTAAGGCAGGTATGAAAGATATATAGAGCATTTCTGTAATAATAAATCATAACTGATTAATTAAGAAGACACAACTATAAAATAGCCCCAACCAAATAAACAATAAGGTGAGGGAGAACCAGGAGCAATATTTGTTACACAAAATCCATGCTTGCCAGAGGGTGGCCACAAATCTGCTTCTGCAACCTGCCGGCATCTAACTAGAAGAAGTAAAGACGATTAGTTACAAGAATTGCATGTCTATACATAGGAAACAAATAACATGGCAATGAGCATTTATTGAGCACAATGCAGTACCAGGTCTCCACATACATAATATCACCTAATCCTCCAAGCTAAGTCTTAGTATTAGCAAGCTAAGTACTAAATATTATCCTTCATATCTGAAAATAAAAAAGAGGCCCAAGCTTACAGAGCTAAAAGGTGGTAAGGATGAAACTCCTGCCCAGGTCTGAGCTCTCCCAGACCTGCCCTTCCCATTGCACTGCGCTGCATGTTCCCACTGCAGACACTTTGGAGAAGAAAAACCAAAGCCACACAGAATTTCTCCAAGGCATCTCAGAGGGAGGGCCCTGTGTCATGTACTGAGCCTCGATGTCAACAGCAGCCTTAGAGCAAGCCAGAAACAAGCTGAAGGGTTGTTTCTCACCTGGTCCCTCAATACAAGTGTGTGCCACCATGTCAAGGTAAAGTGTGGCACGAAGGCATCCTACAGGGAGCCATCCAAGACATGACAGCTTATTGTTTTATTTTTTAAACGTGCTGTTGTAAAATGACTTCAACAAAGAAACTTCTGGTCCATAGTGCAGAAAGGTCACTGCAGAAATCAAAGTCTACATTCTATGTGGGCATCTGACTAATGAACTCCGAGGAGGTCAGCTCTGCTTCACTGAGCACCCGGGGGAGGTAATGAGCTGCAGCGAGGACTAGAGGTAGAGGGGGGCGGAGCTGGGCCCACTTCCACCAGACACATAGCTGCCCAGAACAAAAGCCATGCGAGCATCTGCAGGAACCAGCAAGAGGGAAGTAGAGGTGGTGAGATGTGTTTGGGAGGCTGTGAATTTCAATTAAGCACAGTCTTAATTAGGACTGAAACAGCTAAAACAATTTTTTTATATATACTCCCACAAGTGCCAGCACAATCTTGGCCTGATCCTAGACCCCAGTACTTTTAATCATTTCTTTATGAAATAGCAGTTCTGCAGCAGGCCAGGCTCTGGGGAAGCAGCGTGGGCCCTGCCCTCATGGAGGTCCCCTTTGAGGGTGTCTGGACTCTATCCCTCCACTGGGCTACTGAGGGAAAAGATCTCAGGAAGGGACAGTGGAAACAGGCTGTGTCCCTGTGGTTGGAGATTAAGGTGTACAGCTTCCTTGAGTGCCCTACACTTGGCATCCACAAACCTACCCAGCTCTGATCTCAGTGGATAAGGAGCTGGCCTCCCCATGGTGTTTGTGGGTCACCAAGTCTGGAATTAGAATCCAGTTCTGACTGGCTATAAAACCCATTTTGTTCTATAGCATCTCACTGCTCCTGGACTGGACAATCAAGAGGTCTATGTCATGACTCGACAGGTACACTGGCTTATTCATAACCCTCTCCTCTCTTGGGAAAATCTCAAATGAAATAAAACCCCTGATGTCTGTTATGCAGATAGGATGTATGGTTAGTACACCAGTGGTTATTTTTACAGCAGCCTTGCCTATTCGAATCTTAGTGAGGAGCGGGGATGGAGCCAGCAACCATCACATCAAAATGCCATGGAGAATCCAAAAGCAATGTCACCAATATTGCTCAAAGCCAACTCTAGCCTCTGACGTCTGCATTGGAGGCAAGTTATCTCACACGTTGCACCCAACTGAAGAAAGAGACAGGAGAAACACAGGGAAGCAGGTGGGAGAAGGGAAAGCAGCTCACAACCCCTCTGCGGAAGACACAGAAACCCATGAAGAGCAGACACAGCTCAAAAAACTCATCATTCCTAAAATCTAGCCCATTCAGCCTAGGATATTTCTGAAGCCTCACAGTACCATTGAACTTGGTGAAGTTCCCAGAGGCGCCATGTGCTTGAGGATATTAATAAGTCAGAGTTACCTGGGCATAACATTGCTTACATCAGGTTCAGTATTATTACAGTGAAAGTTCCCCCTACTCACCAACATTCTGATAAATAGCATTTGACATTATCTCCAGGAGAACGGCCAGGAGTGACCAGGCATTAACATAATTGATTTTGCTTTCATTTCTATGGGCATTTCTATTACCTCAGTTAATTGCTTTAAAATGCCTATGTAATTTTCATTCATCCTTCAGAGAAGTGCTTAGCTCCATTGATTATGAAAAGCATAGGTTAACAAGGCATCCTCAAAGTGGAGTATTGAATGTAATGGTGGGACTGTAAACTTTGGAGGCATTATATTATATTACATCTGAACAGATTGGACAAAAGCTTCCTCGGAGAGCACTTTTTTCTTCTTCATAGCGGAACTTCTGGGTCCTTTGGGCAGAGCAGATGTCTCTAGTACTCATCTGAGCAGGGAGAACACCTAAGCAACACTAGTCATTCAAACAACATGCTTCTCTTCCAATTAATTTCACAGCCTCTTTGTGACCTTGCATTCACAGCTCAAAAATCCTTCCAGAGATTCCTGCTACTCCCCCCCATACTTCTTGTATTCTAAAACCACAGTTTTAAGGGTATGTCTCCATAAACGAAGGCAAACAGATCTAATAAAGGTGGGGCTGACACAGCCTTGTCATTGTCTGAACTCATGCTTGGTTTAGAGCAGTGGTTCTCAACCTTCCTAATGCCACCACCCTTTAATACAGTTCCTCATGTTGTGGTTACCCCCAACCATAAAATTATTTTTGTTGCTACTTCATAACTGTAATTTTGCTACTGTTATGAATCGTAATGTAAATATCTGACATGCAGGATGTATTTTCATTGTTACAAATTGAACATAATTAAAACATAATAATTGTTATGTTTTGTGATTAATCAATCACAAAAACAATATGTAATTATATATTGTGAAATATTTATTTCTAATTACAAATAAATGAAATTTTGTCTTGAAGCATGAGGTAGCATGGGTAACAGTCTTAATATAACAAGAGTAAACTACATTGCTACATTTTATGACAGTATGTGTAAAAAGCCAACATCAGTGCAAAGGTTGAGATTGCTTTTTTCTCACCAGATTAGAAATTCTCGGGGCAGTCTTTGCAAGAGCACAATGAAGACCATCTTCCACAACAAGTCTACTTCTGTATTTAGACCTGATAACCAACAAGCTGGAAAACCCTGTTTCACAAAGATTTGTTGTTGGAAATGGAAGAAGAAGGCGCAACACAGTCTCAGACAGAACAGGATATGACTGCAAACACTTGATCCAGAATTATGTAACTGGCATTGTAGAGAAATCAGTTCTCGGTGAATCACTGTTAATAAGTTCAATGAACTCCTCTTGTGCTGTCTCAGGAACATCTTCAACTTTGACTGTGAATGGGCTTCTGGCAAGTGCAAATGGGGTGTCAGGTAGATTTGGAAAGTACGATGAAATTTCGTCTGCAAGCATGTGCAAGTGTTCTTTCACAGAAATTATCATCGTAATCCTTTTTGTCTGGTTCAATGTCATGTTCCTCAAAGAAAGCAGATAAGGTAGGCAACATGTAAGTTTTATTTTCATCCAATTTTTTTTCCAAAGCTGAAGTTTCATTTGCAATGATCGGATCTTTTCAGACAAATCGAGGCATGTTGCATTTGGTCCTTTCAGTGATTAATTTAACTCATTCAAGATGGCAAAGATGTCAACCAAGTAAGCTATTTTCTGCAGTTCACATTTATTGCTGAAAAGTGCTTCGAACTGTGGTCTTGCTTTCTGATTAAAAAACGTTTTGAGTTCATCACGAAGCTCAAAAACATGTTTTAAAACTTTTCCTCTTGACAACCATCTCACTTCAGTGTGAAATAGCAGAGCATTGTTCGGTGCATCCAACTAGTTGCACAGTTGTGAAAACAGTCAACTGTTTAAAGTGCTCACCTTTACAAAATTGACAGAACTTATGATGCTTTTCATTACTTCTTGTAACTCTTGTGGCAGTGTCTTCATTGCTAATATTTGCCGATAAATCATACAGTGAGTTCCAAAGACTTTTGGTGACTCATTCAGTACCAAACATTGAAATCCAGATCGACATCCTAGCATAGCTGGAGCATCATCTGTGCAAACACCACAAACCCTTTCCCAAGAGATCTTATGCTCTTTCAGAAGTGAACCAACTGTGTCAAATACATCATGTGCAGTAGTTGTCATTTCAAGTGGTTTGCAAAAAAGAAACTCATCTTTAAAATCACCATCATTAATATACCTCACGTAAACCAGTAACTGTGAACAGTTTGCAACATCTGTAGATTCATCAAGCTGGATACTAAATATTGGAAGTGGAGCATATTTAATTTTCTGGATTACCTGATCAAGAATATCAGCAGACATGTCATCTATTCTTCTGTGGATAGTGTCATTAGATAAGAAAATTGCACTCAATTTTATAACAAATTTGTCTCCAATCATAACTCAAACAATGTCTTTGGCTGCTGGCAACAGTAAATCCTCAGCAATGGTGTGAGGTTTCATAGCTCTGGAGATTCTGAGTGCCACCAAATATGAAGCTTCAATGGCTGCTATGTTTTGTTTGTGGTAGTTGCCACCAGTGTCAAGTTTGGCTTTCTTGAGTCCATCAGCTTTGCTTCTAAAATAATTGGTATTCTTGCTGGCAAAGCTTGGATGCTTGCTATCAAAATGGCATTTTAGTTTGTTTGGCTTCATAGATTCGGCTGATAGAACTTCACAACAAATAATACATTGTGGTTTCTCAATTCCTGCTGTAATTATTGAGGTAAAACTATACTGTAAAAAATCCTCACTATATTTTCTTTTGTTAACGTTCTTCTCTACACAATCCATTGTCATGGGATGGTTTGCTAATGAAAATAATATATAACAATAGCTTTAATAATACAAAAGATGATACATGGCTTAGTTCAGTCAATACAGTTCATTAAAGTTTCCTATGATTTACCATTCTCTGCGTTGTTGTTTTTACATACCTGTTACTATCACAAGGGGGTAGTATTCACATCAGCCACAGCTGAATATAAAAAGACCAATCAGCATCCAGATTAAGTTCGTATGGTACAGATTTTTTTTTTTTGCAGTAGTTGATGATTTTACATTTACCCAGTAATTATAATTCATGAAGTGTCGTTTTACCTCCAATACTGCTGCTTTCAACACAGTAGCTCCTTTTAACAGAGTAGCTGCTTTCAACACAGCAGCTGCTTTCAACACAGCAGCTGCTTTCTACACAGTAGCTGCTCTCTTCACATGTGTGACTGGTCCGCATAAGTGTATTATGGCGCCAACACTGTCACATAAACCTGTATTTGTACGGGGTGTATGTGATGGGGTTGGCGGGATGATGTCATCACGCCGGGTACTCGTATGTGGGCGTATCTGCATGTGGGCAGACCCTCCTGTAGATGGATAGAGAGGAGTGGTGTCTTGGTTCCTAACACCATCGGAAATAAGTGTTTTCCCATGGTCTTAGGTGACTCCTGTGAAAGGGTCAGTTGACCCCCATAGGTTGAAAACCACTGGTTTAGAGGGAGGCACTGGGGGGAAATGCTGATCTGTGGAGTTTGTTACCAAAAAAATAGTTTGAGTTACATTCTGGGGTTCTTAGAGCCAGAAAAGGTTGTTGACATAATCTTGTCAGCTATCGGTGAGTGTGAGGTGAGGCTTTATGAAATCCCACAAAACAAGATGCAGTTTGAATTCTGTGATTTGGAGGAAATGGAGAGAATGACACAGCAAGAGGTGGGAAGACTCCAAATCACCAAGGAACTTGTGTTTTCACCTCAGGACTTTTAATTTTATCCTGTAAGCTGGGTAGTGATGTAATCAGATCTGTTTTGGAAGGTGGACATGAGTAAAATGAAGCCAGTTAAGAGGCAGGGAGGCCAGGAATCGGGGATGTCACAGAGATAACTAGGGATGAGGAAAGGGCTTGTATGGGGACAGGAGGATGCTGGATAGCTCACTGAGGCCAACCTCTCCAGCCAGCTCACCTGTGTGGCTCTATTCTGTACCTGCAATTCACCTTCCTTCCTAGTTCTCTCCTGTGACTTCCAGAGGTCCTGATTTATTGGTTGTCCTGATGCAGGTTGCTGGCCTCTTCCCGATTAGCCTAAGCTAGGACATCCTGGGTCATTTTCCCGGCTGGACTCCAAGTTCACCTCTCAAACATTATTCTCTGGCCTAGCCCCTCTCACACCAACACTGCTACACTGACCTTTCTGTTCCTCAAAGTGCTGAGCTCATCTCTGCCTCAGGACCTTTGCACATACTATCACTGCTGCCAAGAATGTACTTTCATCTCATTCTTCATCTGTAAATGGTGCCTTATCTTTCAGGGCTCAATTAATATCATATCTTTAAAGCAGACTTTCCTGGTTAAACACCAGCCCCTTTCAGCTAAATTAAACCCTTCCTTTTTTTTATTTTAATAGCAGTTTTAATGTTCTGAAATGATATAATCCATTCTGTGTTTAACAACAGTTCTTGTACTAGACTCCATGACAAAGACTACATATGTTTTTCAACTCTGTATCCCTAGCATTCGTCCTAGCACTTGGCATAGAGTTGATGACCAATGAACACTTGTACAAACATTCTGGGTCCAACTTGCAGCCTTATTCTGTTGCTTCCTTGCCTGATACTCACACAGTGATAGGAAATGGGTTTCTGGAATATTAGAACAGTCCTATTAGAAAGGACCCCCTTTAATGGACCTTTGGCAAGCCTAATACCGGGGTTCAAATCCCAGCTCTACCTCTGGGTGGCTGAGTGGCCCTGGGAACATTACCTAATCTGAGACTCGGGTTTCTCAGGAGAATAATGTAAACCTTCACTTTATTTATAGGGTTCCTCTGAGATTCAAATAAAAGTCCATATCCATCACCAAGGCAGTGCTTGGTGAACATCAGTGACCTTTCCGGCCACAAAGTGAAAGCTGTGATTGGACAGGAAATGGCATCTATTTGGTAGAATTAATTCTAATCTTCAATATTGACCAGAACTCAGAGCATTTTTTTTTCTTCCTGGAAATAAATTAATATTTTAATTCAGTTTCACTTAGAAAATAAAAGTAGTTTTCTTGTGTCCACCTGAGCCCACTAACCACACTTTCACACACAGAAAGCTTAGGTACAGTCCACTGGTTTACAAGATGTCTCCATATAGTACATTTACATTCCTGGGAAGTATATGAGCTTATATAATTGCCTATATTTGTGACTTCTGTCTCTGGGTTGGAAGCCTGACTCTGCCACTCACGACCTAAAGGACCTCAGGAAATGTACTCATCTTCTCTGAGCCAGTTTCCTCAAATGTAAAATGTAGATGATCACATAGGGTTACTATGAGATTGCAGTGAATTTATATAGAAAGCACGTGAAGTGAAATCTGACATGTGGCAAGTTCAACATCAATTTCAGTGATGATTGTTAATAGGCTTAGCACAGTGCCTGGCGTGCAGTAAATATGTTCTCACATTAGCCACGACCTTTGCTGAAGTCCACTGGTTAAGATCAGGAGCAGTGAGAATGGACAGGGCAGGTGGGTGCTATGCTGCTGACCAGTTTATAAAACCTGATGGCTTGGCCATGCAGGCACTGATGGGATACTGTCACTTTAAGGGAGGAAATCAAAGAATACTTTTCCTCTAAAGCCCACAAACAAGTGAGCATGTCAATGTTTTGAAAGGGAGCTTGAGATTTAGATTTACACATTTCACTTGACATGACATGCACCTCACACGTGCAAGCCCATCTCCTCTGCAGCATACTCTCAGAGTTATATTGAGTGTCTATCCAGAGGTTTTGGGGGATTTTTAAGCACTTAGAAATATTTGAGGCCTTTAAGCCAGAGTTTGGAGGGAAGGGTAGAGAAGAATCCTTATTTTTCCTCTGATAACTTATAGCTGGGCCTCCTCCCGAGAAATGAAATGGGAACAATTTGATAGCTAGTGTCAAGGGCAGGACACTCCATCTGGTTGAATTTTTTCCCCAGCTTATAACTAGTAAATTAGCACATGCTTAGATTTCCTGGAATGTAATTCTCTTTAATGCCTGGTTTCTTTTGGCCTCTCAGAGTGGTTTGTCAAAGAGAAAAATCAAAGATGCCAAAAGAACACTGCAGCTTGCTGGGTTCTGACTTCTTAAGACTGAGAGAACTAGGACCTGAGAGCTGTTTTTCCATTTACAGAGCAGAAGCTGCAGCCTGGAGGGGCCACCTCCAGTGGGTAAAGTAGCCAGACTGGGATTTGAACCCAGGACACTGTGGTCTCCGGGGCCAGAGCTCTTCTTTCTGACACTTTAGAGTCTTTATTTATTGACTGTCCCACTCCAGGGGGAACATTGTCTAACAACCTGGGACCCTAACAACCTCTTTCCTGACCCTGGCTGATACTGCCTTTGTGTGATGCCTGGAACTGTAGCAGCCATCTTGCAGCCATGAGGTAAGAATAAACCCTGTATAATGATGGCATATCAGAAAAAGGGAAAAGACAGGAACCTCTGTCATCATGCTCCATAAGGTTTTAAACTTGGAGTCATCCAGAAGATCTCATGTCCTTGGATGTAGAAAACTGGACTAGATCTCCCCTATAAGACAGCCAGTAGGATAACTTTGATTGATTATAGAAGAAGTGACATATGCAGTGTAATCTCTCTATAAGCACACAGCAAAGGTCTGGTCCATGTTCAACCAGGATAGTGCCACCTGCGGGTTGGGTGTGGGTGGGGGTCGAACGGTATCTCTCTCTGTGTCTCTTTTTTTCCTGAATGAAAGGAAAGCATTCTCAGAATATCCTACAGCTGATTTAGCCTCAAGGCTTATTGACCAGGCTCATGTCACCTGCCCAGAGTACAATATCAATCACTTGACAAAATGAATGGAATTTCCATGACTACCTTAGATCAGTGGTCTCCACTGCTGGCTAGCCATTAGAATCATGTGGCACATCAGTTGCCCCTGTGGACTAGAGCTCTTTCTCCTTGTCCCACATCTTACAGTCTTGAATATGGAAAACTCCCCTCATTTTGGAAGGTCAATTTTTTTTTATGTTATAAACCTGACTCTGTGATACCCAAATGATACCCCATTGAGCATCTACAATGGGGCAGAAATTGCTCAGATCATTGGAGATGTTATTTTAGTGAGTGAGACAGGGAAGTCCTTGATCTCATGGAGTTTTATACTTAATTGAAGGGAAACGAAAGAGTAAACAGAAACCTGTAATAATTTTAGATGCTGTTACATGTCATGAATAAACTAAAACAGAAGAATTTCATAGAGAGAGACTGGAGATGGGGTGCCAATTTATATAGTCAAGAAAGGTCACTTTGAGACAGGGTCACTGAAATTGAGGCTGAATGGCTAAAAAGCAGCATAACATTCTTTTTTTTTTTTTTAAATAAATCTTTATTGTTCAGATTACAGGTGTTCCTCTTTTTGTTTTCCCCCTATAGCTCCCCTCCACCTGATTCCCCACCCCACCCTACCCCATGCCCTTACCCCCTGCCACTGTCTTCATCCATAGGAGTAAGATTTTTGTCCAATCTCTTCCCGCACCACTCACACCCGCTTCCCCCTGAGAATTGTCAATCCACTCCCTTTCTATGTCCCTGATTCTATTATATTAGCCAGTCCATTCTGTTCTTCAGATTTTTTATTTACTTGATTTTTAGATTCACTTGTTGGTAGGTATGTATTTCATGTCATTTTGTTGTTCATAATTTTTATCTTTACCTTTTTCTTCTTCTTGCTCTTCTTAAAGAATACCTTTCAGCATTTCATGTAATCCTGGTTTGGTGGCGATGAACTCCTTTAGCTTTTTCTTGTCTGTGAAGCTCTTTATCTGACCTTCAACTCTGAATGATAGCTTTGCTGGGTAGAGTAATCTTGGTTGTAGGTTCTTGCTGTTCATCACTTTGAATATTTCTTGCCACTCCCTTCTGGCCTGCATAGTTTCTGCTGAGAAATCAGCTGACAGTAGTATGGGTACTCCCTTGTAGGTAACTAACCGTTTTTCTCTTGCTGCTCTCAAGATTCTCTCTTTGTCTTTTGCCCTTGGCATTTTAATTATGATGTGTCTTGGTGTGGTCCTCTTTGGATTCCTTTTGTTTGGGGTTCTGTGCGCTTCCTGAACTTGTAAGTCTATTTCTTTCGCCAGGTAGGGAAAGTTTTCTGTCATTATTTCTTTTAATAGGTTTTCAATATTTTGCTCTCTCTCTTCCTCTGGCACCCCAAAAATTCAGATGTTGGTATGCTTGAAGTTGTCCCAGAGGCTCCTTACACTATCTTCATATTTTTGGATTCTTTTTTCTTTTTGTTTTTCTGGTTGGGTGTTTTTTGTTTCCTCATATTTCAGATCTTTGGTTTGATTCTTGGGGTAGGTTGATCTACAGTTGAGTTTCTGTATATTCTTTATTTTAGACAGTGTATGCTTCATTTCTGACTGGTCCTTTTCCATTTTTTTGGCATTCTCATTAAGGTCCTTGAAGGTCTCACTAAGCTCCTCAGAAGTGTCATCAAGTTTCTCAGCGGTTTTTAGAAGATTCTTGAGTAACCTTATAAATGTGGTTCTGAACTCTATGTCGTCCAGTAGTTTGCTTTCCTCCATTTCTTTCATTCGTGACATGTTTCTTTGTTTCTGCATTTTGGCTGCTTCCCTGTGTTGATGGAGTGGCTTTGTGTGGTAGGTGACCTATAGGGGGCAGTAGCTCAGCCTCCCCAATCACCTGATGTGGACACTCTTGGTACACCCCTTTGTGGGCTGAGTGCAAAGTCTTGGTGTAGTTAAGCCTTAATTGCTGTTGGTACGCTGGGAGGAATTGACCTCCAGGCCAATCGGCTGTGAGGACTCACTGTGTCTATAAGAACTGCTGTGCTGGAGACACGCTTATGGTGCAGGACTTGTTTCAGTGGGGCTTTGGTGCTCGCTGAGTCTGCCTCTCGAATGTGTCACTTATGGATGTGAGGAGATGAAATCTGGTTTCTCACACTGACCACTAGGTATACTGGCTTCTGGATCTCCAAAGGGGTGCAGGTCAGCTATTGTCTGAGTTCACCCAGCAGGAGCTACAGCGAGAGCTACAGTTTTCTCCTCTTTGCTTGGGGTTTGGAGGTTTTGGAGCTGTCTGATCCAGGCTGCAAGTTTGTTAGGTTCAGCTGCGATAGGGCAGGCCTTTCTTATGCTAAAACTGCTGCTTGGCACTTGGGTGGGTTTGTAGGTTGTGTGGGGCGGGGTCTCAGGGCATCACTAGGCTAGGGTGTGGCAAACAGCAATGGCTTCTAGTTAGCTGGCTCTGCGTCTCTGACTGCGTCCCCTGCCCCAGCGCAGTAAACAATTATTCTTGCGCGCAGCTCTGCAAGCAGGCCCCCCTCACTTTCCAACCCGTGGCATACAATCCAGCTTCTCCCCGTAGGAGTTTGGGTCCCCTGCGTCTCCCCAAAAACTGTATTTCAGAGTAATCAGGGGCTTGTCTCCCCTCTGAGTTGAAAAAAGCAACGCCTGCCGCCAGCCCAGATCCCGCACCTCCATACCTCAGCTTTTCAGCACGTGTGCACGTCTCAATGCTCTTTTCTCTTTCCTTCTAGTTGTAGAACTTCCACTCAGCTAGCTTTCCTGTGGTTCTGGGTGATAGACATTTTGTCTTTTAGTTGCAGTTTTGAAATTGTTGTGCGAGGCAGCAGTTTAGGTGTTTACCTACGCCACCATCTTGGCGCCCCTCCAGTATAACATTCTTAGAAGAAGGAGCAACATTCCTTATTTAAAATGAGCCTGGTGCCCAGCTGGTATTGCTCAGTTGGTTGAGCATTGTCTATGCACCAAAAGGTCATTGGTTATATTCCCAGTCAAGGCACAAGCCCAGGTTGTGGATTTGATTCTGGTAGGGAGCATGCAGGAAGCAGCTGATCCAAGATGTTCCTCTTTATCGATGTTTCTCTCTCTCTCTCCTTCTCCCTTTCTCTCGCTAAAGTCAATAAAAACATATATTTTAAAAAATGACCCTGGTGTGTTTGAGGAACATTCATGAGGCCCAGGTGCCTGGGATGAGAGAGGTGGGGAGCATGGTAGGAGATGAAGTCAGAGGTAGGAGCCTACTGTCCTAGAAATTATAGTGGGTTGAGTGGTGGCCCCTAAAATATATGTCCATCCAGAATCTGTAAATGTGACCTTATTTGAAAAAAAAAGGTCTTTTCAGCTATCATTAAGTTAGTAATCTTGAGATCATATCATCTTGGATTATGGTGGGCCTTACATCCAATGACAAGTATCCTTATACTAGTAAGAGAAAAGAAGAGGAGAAATACACAGAGGATAGGGTGATATGAAGATTCAGAAGAGATTGAAGCAATGCATCTGGAAGCCAAAGGATGCCAAGGATTGTTGGTAGCTGCAGGAAGCTGGAGAGAAGCACAGATAGGATTATCCCTCAGATCCTCCAGAAGGAACCAAACCTGACAGAACCTTGACTTTGGACTTATGGCCTCCAGAGCCGTGAGGGAATACATTTCTGTTGTTTCATGTCATCAAAATTGTGGAAATTTGCTACAGCAGCCGCAGGAAACTAATACAGAAGCTGTGACTCAGAGAGCCTTCCATCATTCTGCTCTGAACTGATGCTACATGTCGGTAGCCCACCCAACACCCGAGGAGCCATGCCAGACTCTGACACACTTGTCCCCTCCCTGGAAACATCTGCCTCCTGATTCTGAATGTTCTAGGAAATGTACAAGAGACCATTATTGCGCTGCAAGTCAATTCACTGAAATCCATGTGGCTTGAAAAGATTACATCTCCACGTTTGAAAATTTAGTTCAATTGTTGAGCATGTCTTGGCAGCCATCCTTGCAGTAAGCTGAAATTATCTTTCTGGTATCATCAAAATTCAATAGTAGCATTACTTGTGCTGGGTCCAACTCCAATGGCTTCAAATTATTAGCAATAGCTCATTATCTTATTTGGAAGCCCTATATATATACCTATTTTGTAAGACATTGGTTCAATGGGACTGGAAAGGATATAAACTTTCATTCTAGGGGCTGATGTGAATGAGGGCGTTGTTCACGAAAACTGAAGTCTGTGGGTGGGTGGATGCCAACTTGAAATATTGATTGGCTAAGCCAGCTGGGATCTGAAGCCTCAGCTTTTAGACGTGAAGCCCAAAATAAGCTCTGGGGAATAAGGAGGAAACTATTTTAATTTGTTCTCAGCCACCGAAGTGTCTTTCAGGGTTGCTTTCTCTTTATATCTCTGACACCATCATCTCACACTTTAAATGTTCAGCTGATCTTGACTGATCTTGCAGACCATCTATGGTCAGCTGGCTGGGGCTGGCCCTCACCTAGAGGACCTCCCCTGCCAGTCTGCTGGTTGGCTGGCTATTGGTTGGGGCAGAGAGTGACTGGGTCACATGTCCCTCATCAGTCAGTAAGCTAGTCTGGGCTTCCTCACCTGGCAGTAGGTTTCCAAGAACAACAGCAGAAGCACACAGGGCCTCTAAGAGTTCGGCTCAGAATTGGCACATGCCATTGCCTCCACCGCATGTTTTTTACTAAAGCATGTCCCCAGGCCAGCCCATGATCAAGGGGTCTGGATGTCACCTCTGCCCTCAGAATTCCAATTCTCTGAGGCTGCCTCTGTTCTAGCTTTCACAGAACCAGTGTGGAATTCAGATCTTCCTGAAGTATAAGGTCAAATGCACAGAGCATTTATGAATGTAATAAAGTTGACTAAATACAAAGACAACTGCACAAACAACTTTAAACTGAGTAACATGCATATCCTTTTTCTTTTAAATGTCCATTCTCTCTTCAGGAAATTTCCACTAGCCCATAACCTCACACAATATTTGTGATTCCTCATTCCTCTCCTTTTCTTCTCACTCCTTCTTCTCAAGAGCTTCGTGAACCTTCCTCTCATCCTTCTACACAAGAAGAATCTCTCTCTCTCTCTCTCTCTCTCTCTCTCTCTCTCTCTCTCTCTCTCTCACACACACACACACACACACACACACACACACACACACACACACACGCCAGTATGCCTAAGCTCAAGCTCATATTTTACACCAAATATCTTTCCAATGTATTCGTTCAGACGCTAAAAGAAATTCATGGCCAGGGCTTAAAATAATATTTTCACTTTATATCTTCGTAGAAAACTATCAGATAAGAAATACCCCAATATTTAAGTAGTGTCTGATTTTTATTTTTTCTTAAAAAAAAAACCCCTGTATTTCTAACTAACTTTCAGTGGAAGACATATTACATCATTATATAAATATCCCGTCTTCGCCCCCCACAAAGAGTTTAAAACTTTATTTGTAGCCCACCCACACAGCAATACTAACCGGTTATACTTAGACTCACAGAACTTGGGCTCTTCTGATAATACATGGGCTCAAGAAGTAATATCTAACACATCTGATTCTAGCCCCTCTTTCTGGAACAACCTCAAGGACATTTTTTCCTGCTGAACATTGATACTCACAGCTCAGAGAAGTTGAACAATTTCTTCAAGATCACACAGCTAGAGAGAAGCAGAGCCAAGATTCAGACTCAAATGTCTGACTCCAAAGACAATGGTCATTTTGCTATTGCACATCTCCACCCAGAGAGCCAGAGGCTGGAGATTCAAGGAGCCTAAACTGTGGAGAGAAGGAATCTAGAGAAACTGGAAAACACTTGGCCAGGTATCACTTGTGGTTTTTCTCAGGGCTTACACTCTCACATAATAGGGACAGTTCAGGCACAGGAACATGCTGCTAGAAAGATGGGGAGCCTTCACCTCCCTCTCTAGGCAACAAGCACATCTGAGAAGACATGCCCAGCATTCCTGACCACCATCAGAAACACTTGATCTGTGCGAAATCATGCTGGGAATGACCTCGGGAACAATTACCTCTATCAAATCATGTGATTGGAACATGGCCTTATAAAAATGGATGTGATCAGGCTCAATTTGGCGGTAGTCATTGGCAACACTAAATCATCAAACCTCTATTAGAACCAGAGATGGGTCGCCATGGTTTTCTGCCTGGGAGGTTCTGATCAAGTCTCTCCACTGCCATTCGAGAATAAAAAGAAAGTGAGCTCTGACTATGTGTCTCCATCCATGTGCATATTGGTGATGATGCACTGAGTTCTAGGGGTAAGGAAACCAGCAATGCTCACAACAGACCCCTTCCCCAGCTTCTTCCTCCAGGCTTTGGGCTCTGTTTTACCTCAAAGGCAATTAACTAAGCATTGAAGCTATGGAGGAGAGAGTGCTACTAGGCATTGCCACTGACTGACTTGCAAGCTGGACCCTGGCCAGAAGGGAGATTGTTTGACATTGAACTTCCAATTGAAGCTCATTTTTATCTTAATCATTGTGTGTTCTGGAACAAACCAACATCCCTTCACTGTCTCCGCTACATGCTGGGTCTGGAAACATTCCTATCATCCTGACCTAGTCAAGCATGCAACACAATTTTCTGTACCTGGTAGCCATCACACACTAGTACTTGTGACTGTCATCCCCTTGCCCTTCATAATTCTTTAGTGCTTGTTAAAAGTTATGAGCAGGTCATGGCCAGGGAATTGTATGTCAATTCCCTTCATAACTCTACTTGTTATGTGAACAGGGGACAGTGAATGAGGGAGATGGCTATTTGAATTCTGTCTCTGGCGTGGCCAACCCCTTTCTTAAGTCCTTCCCTGCCCTCTGCTTCTGGACATGGGTTTTCAGTCCTAACCGTAACCCTAATCATGTAAAAGAAGGTGATATAGTACAGTGGCTAGGAAGTTGAACTGTACTACCTGGCTCCTTTGATCATTCATTTCACAAACATTTATTATACACTTACTACATGCCAGGTACTAGTGTAGGTACAGTCACTAAGATAGGATCTTTGTTTTCATAATGTGTCTGGTCAAGTTGAGGGAGAAAACAACAACAACATATAAGCAATAACATAGCAGATGGTGATAAGTGATGTAAAGAAAGCAGAAGAGGGTGGGAGACAGAGGTGTGGGGGGGGCTGCTTTAACTGTAGTAGGGTAGGGTTTGGGAAGACTCCTCTGTGGAAGTGACTTTTAAGCTAAAACCTGAAGAATTAGAATGAACTAGTGTGGGGGTTTCTGGGAGGTGAATGTCAGGCAGACATTGCACTTACCAGTTGTGACCTTGGGAAGTTCCTTAATCTCACCAGGACTCAGTATTCTCACTTACAACATGGGGATAACAAAAGGCCATTGTTAGAATTGCATGCCGTAAGCCATAAACCATAAACCATAGGAAGCCCAGCATGCTGGGTGAGGCTGAACCACAGGAAATTAACACAAGTAGGATGGGAGTGATGGACATGGAGGGAAGTGGATGGAGGTCTGAATGAGGTAAGATGGGGCTATGTATGAGTACATGTGGGGCTGAGACAGAAAAGTGACAAGAATGGCTCTCTGCTCTCTGTGTTGAGCTTGAAAGGGGGTGGTGGCGGCCTCTACAATGGGGGGTGGGGGGCTTTGGGTGGTTGTTGGGACCAATGAGCAAATGGGCTTTGGGATGAGACCAGATTTTAGTTGGGGGAGTGTTCACTCTAATATTACTGTCAGATATCCAAATGAAAGTGTCGAGTAGGCAAAGGAAAATTACAAGTCTGAAGCTCTCAAGGGAGGTCTACAAGAAATATGAATTTGAGAGTCATCAGCCTACAGCTTGGATTGATATCATGAGACTGAGTGAGGACAGACAGAATACAGGGAGAAAGAACATATGGAGAAATGGAGATTGAGCCTTACATGCTCTGTAACACACACGCACCATGGACAGTGAATGGGGGACATGGCTATTTGAATTCTGTCTCTGCCCTTTACAACCTTTGTAACTTTGGGCCTTACCCTACCTCTCTGAACCACACTTTCTTTACCCATAAAATAGGAAAATGTCATATATATCGCAAGGTTTTTATGAGAACTGGAAATGATATGAGCTAATCCCCTGGGGTATGTCCTAAGGACATTACACGTGAGTAGGCTTAGGGGCTGCTTTTCCTCCTAGACCCCGCCCTCCCTGATCTCCCAGCTTGTGTTCCCAACTCTGCACTTCCTTGATTCATACCACATTCTTTCCTCATCTCATTCCAAACCCCCAGCAGCAAAAGGCAGTTCATTGATAACTCTCTGTGGGGTTTCTTTGATATCAGATTTTCCTCTATTTTCCTGCCTCCCAGTAATATCTGGCTCATCTGAGCAATCTGCAAACTTCTCATGTGGAAAAAAAAGACTATTTAGGATGAGCCACTTTCTAAGCTGCATGCTAATAAGTGGTGTTCTTATTGTTATTATATTTGCTTTCAAATCAGCAAGAATTCTGATTAGATTGTGTAGACAGGGAACAGGAGACAATATTAGCCAGTGGTGTGAAGAAAATAAAAGCTATTCTTAGAAAGTCTCTCTTTTAATTAAACCCTAATGTTTATTGGGTAGCTGATGATGTCAGTAGATAATCTTGACATGATGTCAGGGGTTGTCTGGAGGAAGCTGTAGGAGACAGGTGGGAATAAATGGTTGCACAGAGCAGAATATTATCTATGCCCCTCTTGTGTAGGCCTTCTGCAACTATAACATCTCTCAATCAGTGCTTCCCATGTGTGACCTACACCAGTTGCTTCCTAAATATTGTGCATGACCAAGGGGAAGATGACTAAGACTGGGTCCACACAAGTTGGGTTCAAATGTGGTCTTTTCCATTTCCTGTGTGACCTTGGGCATGAGAATGGTCACTCTAGATGTCCACATCCTCATCTATGGCATGAGGGAAATGATACCACTTGCCTCATAGCTTTGTTGTAAGAATTAAATGGGACACTCCTGTAAAGGAATAAGGACTTCAGTTGCAATGTGGTGACTGCTCTGTAAATGTCAGTTTTTATCATCTTATGTAATTATCATCTACACTAATAAAAGAGTAATATGCTAATTGACCATAACTTTGCAACACCCACCAGGCAATCAGGAGTGAGTATGTAAATTAACCCAACAAAGCTGGCAGGTTAATCTGCATATGCCATGGCAACGATGCAGGCATTCCACACCACCCAAGCCGCTCCAGGCCTCTGGGCAGCGTGGGAAGGCAGAAAGGCAGTTCCGGCCAGAACAAAGGTGGTGCAGGCAGCCAGGGGAAGGAAGGCCCATTCTTGAACGAATCTTCATGCATCTGGTCTTGTTATGCCCAGATTTCAAGTTCCCAAAGACCACCAGGGAGCCGAGTCTGATGCAAAAGCAAAGAGCATTTATTCAAGCTTGGGCTTGGTCTCTCCGCCCCCACTGGCGCAGCGGTAGGATGCAAGAAAGCCCAGAGTTTCAAAAGCACAGCAAGTTTATAGGGCTGGTCGGGTGGTGGGGTGATGCTTGGACCACTGAGGTGGCCGATTCCGATTGGTTGGGTGAGGGCTAGGGTCTGGTTACACAAAAGACAGGATGTGGTCAGCATATTTTTTGGCCTTGGGTTAGTTCCCCTTGCATTCCCATTGGCTGATTTAGGGGTGGGCTGAGTGACCGGTACACTCCTTGGTTCTCCCTGGAACTCCCCACCATCCTTCCCAGACAGCCTCCCATTCTAAAAAAAAAAAAAAAAAAAAAAATTCTCTCCAGCCTGCTTCAGCCTGCCTGAACAATGAGGAAGATAAACCTCGCTGTGTGATCTTGTAGGCCAGCGACTAGATATGCCCATGCCAGGAGCATTTTTAAAAAATTGTATAGAGCTGTGTTGTTTTCAAGGCCAGCAGCAAGATAACCACTAAGTGCACAAAGGGCTGGCTCTTTAATAAGAAGGGAAGTTCTGCTTATAACCTGGCTTAGAATTTGAATTCACCTTCTCCAAGCCGCTGCGGCAAACAAAGTGCCACCCCAAGCTCTCCGGCATTGTTTGATTTTTCTGGTTCTCTGTAACAGTTTCACAAGATGGAGGACACAGTACAAAATGGAGTCAGTCCTGCTCTGCCCTTTCAGTCTCTAGTATTATATAAGGCAGGTGCTAATATTATGCCTCAAAGAGGAGAAAGTACTGACCTGACAAGGCAAAGAGACAAGTGTCTGATCTGGGATTTAATCATGGTCTTCCCTCATCAAGGCCAGTGTTCCTTCTGTTACACTGATCACCTTGACTCTGTGATGGAAAACCAGTGACCAACCACCATGCAAACGTTAATTGACTGGATGACAACATTCTAGGTGTGAATGCATAGATGGGCAACTGGACAGAGCAAAGAACCATGACCAGCCTGAAGCCATGCCTGCTGTGTTCAACAATACACGTCTACATGTTCCGCTAATACTGGGGGAGCACCTAGAAGTGTCACAAACTGAGCCAGACACTGAAGTGAGTAAAAGTGGTGCATAAAAGGTAACTCAACGCTCTGTCCTCATGGAGCTTGCAATGGAGTTTAAAGGGCTAGTATAATGCAAATAATCACCAAATAAATGCAAAATGACAATGACGATCATTTCTACACTGGAAAAGTATAGGGTCCTATTTTATATATACACATACATCCTGGTTCCCTGACCTAGTCTGAGGGCTCTGAGAAGGCTCTCCTGGGTAATCATATCATTATGTAATAATAATTATTAGTGCTTTTATAACATCACTTACTATGTGCCCCACACTGTTTTTGTGTTATGCTTTACATATTATCCTTACAGCAGCCCTATTATATATTGCTACTATTATGCCCATTTTGAGATGAGGAAACTGAGACACAGAAAGGTTAAGTGACTTATTTTCCCAAGATTACACAGCTAACAAATGGCAGAGCTGAACCAGAAGTTGGCGCCAAAGTTTTAACCATGTTGAGGTTGGAAGGGCATATAGGCATTAACTAAGCAAGGGATGGAGGTGGGAGCTCCTGGCAGAAGACAGGGAGCACAGAGAGTGCTCAGGACTGAGTGCAGCTAGAGATAGGCAGAGCAGGACCCTGAAAGGCCTTCAGGCTAGAGAATAAATTTCAGTCTTTAGCCTAAGAACCATGCACATAGGTGAAAAGTTTTTAAATGGAGAAATCACATTATTTGCATTTTTTAAAGTTTATTCTGGCTGTTTGGTAAAGAACAGGTAGAAGGGGTAGCAAAAAGAAGCAGCAGAAGGTAAAGTTAGGAGGATTCCTTAATTGTCCAGGATGGGATGACAGAGGCCTGGGCTAGAGTGGTAAGGGTAGATCAGAGAAACACTGATGGATTAAAAAAAACACAGAGGAGGCAAAACAAGTGGAACCTTGTGCTTCATTGGTGTTGGGGGTGAGGGAGAAGGAAGATTAAACTCTCCAAGAGAAAGAAATAGACAGTTGACTACAGCTGGTGATGTAAAATGACCGCATAGGTTATAGTTTAACTGGGATAAAGCATAAATTCTTGCAATTGGGCCCCAAATATCTACTCTCCAAGAACATGGGAGAGATGTTATTGCTAATAAGAGCATGTGGCAGGGGGAGACCTTTGAGTCTGAATCAACTAGAAATATGGTATGAATCATTTGTGGGTACCAAAAAGACTCATTTTATCTTGGGCTGTTCCCTCAGTAAAAGGGGACACATATCCTTGTCTCAGAAGACACCTAGAGTATGATGCATGTAGTCCTGCACATCAGACATTTAAGGAATTGACAGAGCCTACTCTGTCTTGATGGTGTCTGGGATACTGACAGGGAAACATAAAATATTGCCTGAGCATTTATTTCACATCAAGAATTTGCTAGGCTCTTCACACACATAGCCTCTACTTCTTCTCCTGACCTTATAATATGTTAACCTGTTGACAGGAGGATGGCAGCTCAGATATTGTTGAAGGTGGTATAACTCATAAGAGACAGGAGAAATTTTGATTTGGGCCAGTCTGACTCAAATGCTGATACTTTTCTTACTATACTGCACTGTCTCTCAAGACAGAAGAGAAAGAGCTGATACAATGGGAAAATACTTAGTCTTGAAAATAAAGACTTGGTGAAACTTGATGTTTACTTTCTGATAGTTGCCTCAAATTTCTCATTTGTAAAATGGGGATAATAATAGTACCTACCTCATAGGGTTATTTTATGCCTGAATGACATAATGAGGTAAAACAGTCCTGTGTCTGATGCGTAGTCCATAAAAACATGTTTTAGCCCTGGCTGGTTTGGCTCAGGGGATAGAGTGTCGGCCTGTGGACTGAAGGGTTCCAGGTTCGATTCCAGTCAAGGGCACATGCCTGGGTTGTGGGCTTGATCCCCAGTGGGGGGCGTGCAGGAGGCAGCCAATCAATGATTCTCTCTCATCACTGATGGTTCTATCTCTCTTTCCCTCTCTCTTTCTCTCTGAACTCAATAAAAAGTCAATAAAAACATATTTTAAAAAATGTTTTATATCATCATCGTCGTCATCATCGTTGTTGTTGAAATGAAATATAATTTACTCTAGATGAGCCCAGAAGACAAGATGAGGACAAATGGGTAGAATTTATAAAGAATTTGTTTTGTCTCAATGGAGCTAGAGGTAGAGCTGACCCATAGTGCAAAGAACAGCCTCAGGAAGGGGTGAGCTCTTCATCACTGGAGCTCCCCAAATCTAGGCTAGACAACCGCTTCTGAAAACAACATATGAAGGACCTGCTCATCAAATTGAGTTATACAACCTCCAGTGGCCCTATAAACTGAAAATCTGATTCTACCTCCTCCACCTGTTCTAAAGTGACAATTTTTGTTGTGACATGGAGTAAATCTAGGGCACCTGTTCCAAAAATAGCCACAGAGTAATGCAGGAGGAGGAGCTGGGCCTTTGTGTACATCACCTTCCCTTTGACTCACTCCTCATATATTTCACAAGGCCAGTGAGGAGCAGGGAACTGATGGGAGTTCTGACCCATCCTTTGACTTTCTGTAGTGCCTCATCTTGATCAGGTCCCACCCCATCCCTCTGGCTCTGGTAGACCCAGCTTTGTGGTTGCCCCAAAGGGAGATGCACCCTAACTCTGGCAAAGGCATCACCCCAGACACACTTGGCCCATTCTCTTTAAGGTACTGATTTAGAATTTCAAGAAATCATCACTATTGAAAGGAGGCTGGGCTTCTGTTCTTCAAAGCATAAAGCAAATTCATCCTGGAGACCTCTGGAGGCCCTCTGTGGAGGATTAATTGATATGAAGCAAAATGAAAGCTCCTTTAAGACGGGGAATATATTTTATTCATCTTTGTGTGCCTCACAGTTTAATACAGGGCCTTGTACATAACACATGTTCAATGAATATAGGAGGTAAAGAGCAAATATTTGAATGATGGAATCTAATTATTTGACAAATATGAATCTATTATCTTTAATTCGGTTTGGTATTTACAGCACAGGGGTGTAATTTGATACAATTTTTAGTGTGTAGCTATAGATTCAAGAGATATATCTAGGCTAGGAATAGTTTCAAAATTTTGAGCAGTACGATTGATACTTAAATTTCTATGGCCAGGACTTAGATGGATGAAACATCTACCCACATGCAACAAAATATAAGAAACAGAAAAATAGTTGAACCACCTAAGATAAATAAGGTCAGCATACTTGGTCCCCTCTCCAAACTGTAGTCAGTTTTTACTCTCCCTCTTTCTCTCTCTCCATCAGTCCTATGGAGAGACCCGAGTAGTGAGAAACTGAGGTCTCCTGCTCACAGTCCTGTGAGTAAGTTTGGAGGAAATCCTCCAGCCCCTGTAAGTTTTCAGATGATTGAAGCCCTAGTTGCTACCTTGACTGCAACCTCATGAGAGACCCTGAGTCAAAACCACCAAGCTAAGCTTCTTTTAAATTCCTCACCCACTTGAAGGTAGTATGTGTTAGTTGTTTTCGGACAATTGGTTTTGTAGCAATAGACAACTAATGCAGTTTTCATTCCCATTCTTGGTACTAAATTCTGTATTTGTGAGGGTCCAATCATATAAGAATCACTTGGAGTAAATAGATAGATAGATAGATAGATAGATAGATAGATAGATAGATAGATAGATAGATAGATTTGTTACATGGATTTGACCTCATGTAATTGTGGGAGCTGATAAAACAGCTTCTGTAAGGCTGTTGACTTCATGTCTAATGCTGAAGATTGGAGACCCCAGGAAGGTCAGCAGGAAGGGAAGATTGATGTAAAGGGAATGGGAAGATCAAGGGCACTATGGAACCCATGAGAATGAGGCTGGGATTTCTGATGAGAGATTGGAACCCGTGTCAGTTCTCACTGCCTCCAATCAGACGAAATGATGTCCTGCTGGAGAAGCTGGAACCCTCTGTCATAGAGCCCAACACACACCTGGTTTCAGAGCTGGAGAAGCTGAAGGGAGACCCAAGGCAGTTGACCCCACCCCAATGAGTGGGCCAGCAGATAAATAGCAACATGTATGTGCTACCCTGACCTTCCAAGCATAGAAACAAATGACTGCTTTCTCCCTACAAACTTCCCCCCATATCTCTTGTGGCCCACCTTACGCAGGAAGTTGACACAGTACAAGCCTAACATATTTTCTCAGGTGCTCTTATTTACATCCATGGTTTTAATTATAATCTGTGTCTTGGTGACTTCCAAATTATCTTTAACTCAATCATTTTCCTGTGCCCCACACAGCTCACTATTTTTTTTAAAACCACTTTATTGAGATGTGATTGACATGTAAAGAGCTGTATATACTTAATGTATAAAACTGGATGAGTTTGGGGATAAGTATACATGCATGAAACCATCATGACCACCAAGGCCATAGATATATCCATGACCCCCCAAAGTCTCCTGCCACTATCACTGTTGCTGTAGTTTTTGTTAACATAAGTTCTACCCTTTTAGAAAGTTTAAGTGTTTGATACAATATTTTTTAGCTATAGGCTCTATACTGTATAGGTCTTCAGAACTGATTTATCTTGCATAACTAAAACTTTGTATCCTTTGACCAATATCTTCCCATTCCCCCTCCTTAGCCCACCATACTCCTGGTAGCCACCATTATACTCTCTGCTTCTATGCCTTTGACTATTTGAGATTCCACATGTTAAGTGAGATAATGCAGTATTTTTCTCTGTTTCTACTTCACTTAGCATAATGTCCCCGAGGCCCATCCATGTTGTAACAAATGGCAATAGTTGCTTCCTTTTTTAAGACTGAGTAATATTCCATTGTATGTATATATACCACATTATCTCTCACTGACAGACATTTAGGTTGTTTTCATATCTTAGCTATTGCAAATAATGCTGAAGTTAATATGGGAGTGCAGGTATCTCTTCAAGGTCCTGATTTCAATTCTTTTGGATATTTACCCAGAAGTGAGATTGCTGGGTCATATGGTCGTTCTATTTTTAATTTTTGAGGAAACTACATACTGTTTTCCATAATGACTACCAATTCACATTCCCACCACAGTGTAACAGAGTTCCCTTTCTTCCACATCCTCACCAGCATTTATTATATTTTGTTTATTAAAAATAATAGCCATTCTAACAGTTGTGAAGTGATATCTCATTGTAATTTTGATTTGCATTTCTCTGAAGATTATGGTGTTGAACATCTTTTCATGTACCAGTCGGGTCACATAGACCATTATCTTTATGGGAAATTTCACAGTAAGGGAAAGTAGATATATTAAAGGGACAAATAACACGCTACATTGAAAAAGTGTCCAAAACGTCACAGGAGCTCATAAAATGGAGCCACTAACTCTATTTGGGGAAAACCAAGAAAGAAGTCACAGAGGTGAGTCAGGACTTAAAAGATAACTCTGTTTTAGAGAGTTAAAGGGTATTCATGAAGAGGAAACAGTATTTTTTAAAGACCCACTTGGGAGGTTACAAAGGTTTACTTTTGCTGGATCAGCATCTGAGTGCAAGGAAGGAGTGGGAGATGAGGTTAGAGAATCAGTGACAGCAAGAACAGACCAAAAACCCTTGCCAGACATGTCAAATATTTTTTATCTTTACTGTAGGCAATGGGGAGCCTTTAAAAGATTCTCAGTTGGGGATCACATGATCCAAATCTTACTTTAGCACAATGATTAGGCCCAGATATATGGAGAAAGAAAGAAAGGTCAGTCAATATCAGCTGCAGGAAGACCTATCACTAGACTGTTACAATAATCCATGTGGGAGGAGATGGGAGATGGCAATCCGGCAGTGGGGATGGAAAGCAGGAGGCACGTAGGAGGATTCAGACAGGGAAATTCACCAAAACTGGGGGAGGGAAGGAGAGAGAGGAGTCAAAAAGACGGAGGATTTTGGCCTGGTGGGTGGGAGCCGATGATGCTCTCCTGTGCTATAGGAAAGAAGAGAAGCAAGTGCTGTTAGCAGGAGGAGAGGGTACATTTTGTTTTGAATATGTTGAGTTTGGAGTGCCTTCAAGATATGCAAGAAGCAGCTGAAAATGAGTTTCTGCATTATTATTTTTACTTACCTTATCTTTGATGAATAAATGGGAGCTTGATGATCCTGAGCTTTATTTTTTATTGCCAAATATCAAACATGCCCCAAAACAGTGAAATGCTTTCAAGGTCTTAAGGCAATATCAATACTCACATGTCCTCCCCTGCAGCTTTGATGGAAGGTGAGTTGTTAAAATGATGGGAGAGGATTCAGGAAGATGTCAAATGTGGTTTGTGGTTTAACCTATCATAGTGGATTTGGGATGCCTGGATTATAAAGCTTCTTGTGCATATTGATTGCACTGAAATAGCTCCCTTGTCACCATATTTATTGTTCTGCTGGTGTTTGTACATCTTGAAGTCAATCAAATATTCTATGGTTCCATGAGCCAGAATAGACCTCAACTTCTTTGTATTCCTCTGAGCATGCTATAGGGGCCACAGACAATCACCTTCTTCAGCATTTTAACTTTCCAGGTGGGAGTCCATGTGCTTGTTCTTCATTGTGCTCAGTGATGGGGGCAGAGAGTGGGGTCCAGGTGCTGTTTAATAGGGGATAACCTCCTCTTCTTTCTTTTTATTGCTGCATATTCTTGGATTTTGTTTTCATTAAAGGCCCAAACAATCAAATATATCAAAAGCAATGAGCAAGGCTGATGCCACCAGTTCCTGGGGCCCAAGTCTCTTGAATGACCAGAGTTTCTTATCTGCTTAGGAAGACATGCAGGAGGAGGTGGCTTTCAGTTGGAACACAGGGCTGCCCGCAGTGCTGCTGAGTTTGGAAGGGCCAGGCTGCTCTTTCTTTCTCAGACACAAATTGAGAGGGAGGCAAGAGAAAGAGAAAACTTCTGAGACACCCTGGCATGTCAGTGGGGGGATGGGAAATGGAAGAGAGATGGACACTTCTTCAAGAAAAAATAAAGACTTTCAAATGAAAGTCACAGCACAGCCTGCTCCTGGCTTCTGCCAGCATGCAGGCCGAATAGAAGTTTTTGCTGAACCAAGTGCATCAGTCTTTGCATATGCATCCTCAGAAATTTTAGCATTTTGGATATTCTAGAGGCAAAAATATGGACCTAATTTTAAAAAATGTGGACCTAGTTTCTACCTCCTGTTTTAGGAGAGTAGCAAAGGCTTTGCACCTATTTCCATGCAACTTTCAGCACCACGGAGAGCTCAGGAAAATAGTCCCTGGGAATTTTGTTTCTTTAGGGAAAGGCCTAATCCATGATCTCTAATTCGTGGACCATTCACATCCAAGCAGATGGATCCTGAATGTAGTTTAAAGATCATCCAGACCAAGCTGGCCATTGGATTGGAAGTGAGTGGGAAAGAGGAATGAAGGATGACCAATAGATTTTTGGCCTGAGAAAGCGTGTCAGTTTTAGTGCCATTTCTTGAGGAAACCTGAGGTCAGATGTCATGAACTTCCAGCCATTTCATAAGGCAGTTGTTTTTCTTTGAATATACCCTGAACGCAACTTCTAAATTTTGGAACTAAAAAAAAAAAGTGCAAACAGAGTTATCTTTTGTATTGTATGGTCAACCATGCCTATGAAGAGAGAAGAATTGGAGCTGAAAATTCTCATTTTACAGATATGCATGAGAAGACTATGAGGATAATCAGAGATTTGGAGTGACTAGCCAAAGTTCACAAAGCTAGGATGTGGTCAAGAACCTAAGACTTTCTGGCTCCTCTTTCTGCTACATGTTTATTTAAAAATATTACAGAGCATTTACAGTGGATAAGGGATTAGGGACACAAATGATGTACCCACCTTACTCTATTGGAACATAGGTAACACTGAGCATTGAACTAAAGATAAAGGATCATGGGATGTGGATTCCAGCTGACCCATGCTCACCCTGACTCCTGCTTCACAATGACCTGGGTCACTTCAACTCTCTGATCTTGGTTTCCAAATATATAAAAGGGAGATTATAATCCCTGCTACATAGAAGTTCTCTAAAGATTTCTAAAGGTCTCTTTACAAAAATGGGTTAATTTAATGAACTTTGACAAATTTCATCAGAACTCTTGGAAAAGAAGGTAAATGATCCCAATCAGTCCATTTCTAGCAGAAGACTACAGTCTTCTAAGATGAACATTTTTTTTTTGTTTTATCCTCAGAATTATAGCAAATTTGTCTGGTAAGTCAGAGATTTTTCCCTCCCATGGGACCATAACTGCCTGTTAATTAATTTTGCTTGGCTATCTGGTTATCTGGCTTCCGCCAGCAGAATCTTGGGGGAGGAAAAAAAAAAGTGAACTATTCTGGGTAGCCATGCCACTTGCAGAAGCAAATGTCTCAAGTCCCAACTACAAATAGCTCCTAATTAGGAAATAATTATGCCCCCCAAATGGGGCTACATAGATGTAAAAGCATCTCACAAATTGCCGATTAGTTTCATAGCAGCGATGGTATTTAGTGCCACTTCAGTTAATAGAAAATGTGTTGGAAATGACCCCTCTTTAGGGGAGAGAGAGAGAGAGAGAGAGAGAGAAGGCTGGGGGTAAGATAAGGCTCAAAAGCCAGGGAATGAGGCATGAGAAAAAGGAAAATGTATCCTTTTTTCTTGGAGAGTGTACTGTAATATGAGTTAGAGACATGAAGTTAGAATGGGAAGAATTTTTATTTTATTTCAATTGTAATGGAAAGGCACTGAAAGCTTAAGAGAAGTTAAGGGATATGATCTAATTAACATCTTAAAAAGATGGCTGTGGCTTCTGTCTGGAAAATGGACAGACATGAAGGCAAGAGGAAAAGCAAGGTGGAGGGTTAGAAAACTATTGCAGTAGTATAAATGGGAGGTCATGGACTGGGATGACAGTGGTGGACATGATGAGAAGCAAATGGATCCTGAATGTAGTTTAAAGATCATCCAGACCAAGCTGGCCATTGGGTTGGATGTGAGTGGGAAAGAGGAGTGAAGGATGACCAATAGATTTTTGGCCTGAGAAAGCATGTCAGTTGTAGTGCCATTTCCTGACATAGAGAACTCTCTGATTTCTGTGTGTGTTTGGCAGGGGGGGGGGGGGGGGAAGGGGGGTGATCCAGAGTATTTTTAAGACATTTTAGGTTTTAACATCTCTAGGTGGAGGTATCTATATATATAAAAGGCTAAGTGACCATCCACTTGGCCAGTACATATGACATGCACTGATCACCAGGGGGCAGACACTCAACTCAGGAGCTGCCAAGCTATGGTGACTTGGCAGTGGTGGTTCCCAGTGACGCACCCCAGAATCAGAGAGGAGAGAGTCCAATTTCTCCCAGGGCCATGGGTTATGTTGTTGCTAGAGCACTGTTGGCCAGGAATCTGGTTTACTGCACACTTGCATTTGCATTCCACACCCTGTATGACAGCAATTTTGCAGAGTGCCCTCTCACACTCTGAGACATATATATGGCTAAGTGACCAACCATCCATCTGTCCAACTGTCCAACCAACTGTGAAGCTGGTACATATGGTGCACACTGGCAACTTAAAAATAAACAATGAATCACACATGTGTGATACATGTAACGCTATCACTGGCACCAATTGCATGCATGTGTTTCGACACTGGCCTCCCATTTAAATTAATTCAAAGACCGTTTTCCATGATGTCAGCATTTGCCTGACTGTTAATAAATCACAAGGACAAACTAGACAGAGTAGGAGTATTCCTATCTAAACCCATTTTCAGATATGGTCAGTTATATGTTGCTTTCTCTCGAGTTTGAAGAGCATGTGACATTAAAGTTAAATTTGTAAATATTTCATCACAAGGGAAATTAGTCAAGCACGCTGAAAGTGTTTTTACTCTTAATGTGGTATGCAAGAAGATATTAGAATAAGTTTAATCAATTTTTCAGTCATTGTTTTTATTGATGTTTTTGTTTTTATATAATTTTTGTTGTTTTTATATAATGCCTTTGTTGTTATATCATGTTATTGTTTATTAATCAAGTTGTATATTATCTTCATATACATTTTACAAATTTTCTTTCATCTCTGACACTTCTATTATAGAGAAAGGGTGAATAGTGATATTAACATATGTCTTCTAATTAATTTCCTTTCAATGTGCATGAATCTGTGCACCAGGCCACTAGTAAAATATAAATATGTATATGTGAGTCTAGAGCTTACAAGGGAGGTTGTACCCCAAAAAAAGAAATTTGGGGGTAGTCAGTGGCATTTAAAGTCAAAGGACTGGATGAGATACTGTAGATATAGTAGAGAGTGAGGTAAATCAAGAACAAATTCCAAAGGACTTCATCTATCTGCCCATCCAGCCATGCACTGACCCGTCAGCTATCCACTCTTCCAACTAGCCATCCTTCTACCCATCCACAAATGTTTAGTAAGTGCCCTCACTGTGTCAGACGCTGGGTGGGGTGCTGGGATCCAAATGTGAAAAATGACATGGCCCCTGCCTAGAAAAGCTCACATTCCAAGGACAGATAGCACACATGAAAAATAGAGTAAAACCTGCCAATGCCTGGATCAGCCAGCTGTTAACTCTGCTGCTGGGGAGATCTTGGAAACACTAAGAAAAGGTTTCTACTAACAATACATCTTGGAGGGGGACTAACTTTGAAGAGGGGGGGAGAAGGAGACCAGCATTCCTGGAGGGAAGAAGACCATGAGTGAAGGCATGGGGAAATTAGAGCATATGGTGTCTTTCTTTGCAGAAGAGCAGAAAGATCTCTGCCAGCATAAGGCACGTGGTAGACAGGTGTATGGCAGGGACTGGAAAGCTCTGTGTGCTGGGCCCTGGAATTCGAGCTTGGCCTGTGAGTCATTCTTTTAAGCCAAAGGCTTTAAGTAAAGGAGAGGTAGAGTAAACATGGTCATATTTTGGTTTTAGAAATGTCCCTTGATCTGGGGGTGGTCAAATAAAAATTAAATCTGGCTTTAGTAAGGAGTGAAGTTGTTCAGAAAAATTACCTCAAGTGGGGAGAAAGGTGCTACAGCAATAAGGGAGGAGGACTATTGGAAAAGGGAGAATGCTCTGAACTTAGATCTGCAAGCGGATTAAGGGTTAGGCGAGAAGAGTTTTTCTTTTATAGGGAGGAGCAAATGGATAGAAAGAACAGGTGTGAGGAAGTGAGATGAATGGGAGTAGCATGGTTGGACAGCAGATCTGAGACTCTGAAGCCAGCTCATCCCCAGGAGGGGATGTTAAGGAGAGGTTGTGTGCCTGCTCAGGCTGAAGGTGGGCCAAAGTCAGAGACCCAGGAGAAGGACAGAAGCTTAACCAAAGTTCAGTCAACAAACATTCTGTTTCCAATAATCAGTGGGGACAAGAAGCTCAGCCAATCCTTTGTGAAGCAGAGGAAGGGAATTTGAGAGGGGTCTATGTATGGCCTTGGTAAACAAGAGGGACATCCATGAGTCGTATCTAAGTCACATAAAGAAGGCTGGATTTTTTGCAGTACACACTATTTCCTGGAACACAAAAAGGAGAAGTCTTTAACCATCACTTTCCCCCACAATTCACAGGTTGGCAAAGTTCACCATTATCCAGAGTCAAGACTGCAAGTGTGGGACCTGCACAGGAAGATGAGGCCCTGATAAGAGATGATAGCAAAGAATGCAGCTAAAATTCTGAAGCCAAACCATGGATTCTTCTCAATTTCACATTTCCCCCTACACCCCTTCAGTGCACAAAGGCGGGAAATCAAGCTACTTCCCCTTTGTAATAATAATAAGCCTGCCTGCAACATCAGTGATGCCCACCATGGCAGCAACGATGACAACAAAGACCACACGTCCGTTTCTCATTTTCATATCAATCGGCAGAAATTATCTTTATTAGAAAAATGAAATTTTCCTGTATTTACATTTTTACACCATAGGACCGGGCACTTTCATTGCCTTGGGAGTTATTTACAGATCAGTTTGCACACACATTTCAAACCCCATTCCTTAAAACAGTTGATAACACGTTGAACAAAAATAAAAGACATAACTACAAGACAACCATAGTACGCATATACTTCCTCTATCGTAGAAAGATGTTAAGCAAACGTGTAATTTAGTAGCTATGCTTGGAAATATTTAATACAGTTAGTAGCACTTCCTCATGCAGTGGATTAAAATATGACAGGTATAAGCTGCTGTGATTGGTACATGAACATCTATTCCCAAATGGAAACCACTGAGTAGAACACACAGCTTGCTTTGGGCTCCGCCATACAAGAGATCTAGCCAGTTCTGATGTGGGGTTCGGACTGTGTTTGAATGTGGCTGTGAATGGAAACCCTCTCTATGGAGCTCAATCCCATGCATGTTGGGTTAAAATAGACTCAGATATGGACCTTCAAAGGTGCACCATTCAATTTCTCTCTTGTGTGTAATGACCAGCTTGTGTCTTATGCAGTAAGTCTTTTAACACGAGTGAACAATGAATAGTTTACCCTCTGTTTCTGCCTAAAAGGCTATTATTTATTATTTTAGTGACCTACTTCTCATTCAAGCCACCAAATTAACTCACCAAATTCTTTCTGAATATTCAGCTTGAAATATATATTAAATACGTAAACACATACACACAAACATTCCTTCATGATAAACAACATTGAATTGTCCCGACTAAATAATTTGGCAAGTAAACGTTTTCACTTTGTTTTAGCAGGGGGATGAACAAGATTAAGATTCATAGTTAAAAACAACTGATAAATCTTTGGGGACTCTCAGGCTTGGAAAGTGTCTGAGCCACATCTGGCCATGTAATTAGTTATATTGAGGAATTTATTAAATTTTCCATGAAAATCTTATTCTTGATCTTATCTCTTATTTGAAAAAAAAAAGGCAATTGACATCCTTTCCCAAGAATTTGGGAAATATGAAAGTTACAAGTGTCATGTTCATCTTCCCAAAATCCATCAGAATTTGATCCCAAATACTTATCTGAAGCTTTCATTTGTAAACATTTCCTTCATGGTCATGGCCTCAGAGCTAGAAACCTAATAAACTTATGATTTAAAAAAAAAAAAAACAAGGATAAAAGTCAATACTGTTCATTTATTTGAATCAGCTTAACTGAGAATAGAAACAATTCAATGTCTCAGATGGCTAATGTAAAAACCTTAATTGAATTCAAAAGGCTAAAATTGTTTTCCATGGAAAAACTGACCAAATCTGGACCTTCACTATTTGTTCAGCTATCAATAGTCTTTGCTTTGAGCCCTTTAAAAGCTTAAAACAGCAAAATGTCAGATCAATGAGAAGTATTTAAAATGCCAAAGACAAACTTTTGTTTGCCAGAGAACAATTAACCTTATTAATTTAAAAGGCAGCTGTGGTATTGGTTACATGTTATGTTAATATCCTTTTGAAGGTTCATCTTATATCCTTCCCTAAGGTGTGAGGGAGAATTAAGTGGAAGAGGTTATGACCCAGGGTTATGGCTAATGAGGAATGTTCTGGTACTGCAACAATGCAAAGACACTGTTTCATGGATATGGTACATAAGAGGGATTTATGAGTGATAACCTCTTGTTTGTTTCTGCATACTGCTGACATCTTATTTGAGGAATTTAATCTGAGAAATGATTTCGTTTTAAACATTTTGTACTCTGCTCCCTAGAGAGTTGTGTGCTTTGAAATACATCCCCAGTGAAGATATATCACTGGCCAAATTGTTCTTTTGAGTGTTCTGGATTCTACACAGTTCAATATCGCTAGGAGGATGTGGTCTTGCACTGTAGACCCAATTGCAGGATCTCCAAATAGCTATTAATTAATATTAATAACCTTTCTGTCCTAAGAGACTTTTTACTGCCAGCTTGAAATAGCTAGAGAATTTCTCAGGAATGAGGACAAGGGTGCTTACGTAAGGTTAACTAACCATCCAGAAGGACTAATTCACAGAACCTTCTAGAAAAATATTCCTTTAGATCTCAGATCAGTTTTCTCATCTATAAAATGGACCTAGTATGCTGCCCCTCACAGTAAATGTAAGTGCCAGGAGAGACAAGTGTGGCTGAAACATGGGAGAGGAGTGCAAAAAAAAGTATGAATGGGCTCAGTGTCATTGCCTACATGATACATTAAACACTACATCATCCGGGACTCCTAGAATGCCTAGTGAAAATATTCTAAGTCAACACTCTTGAAAGAGACAAACCGAACAGGCATTCACCAATTCAATAGTTATCGTGATGTCAGTTACCAGGAAAGTAACTCTAAGATGTGGTGTTTTTTTTTGGGGGGCGGGGGGAACAGACCAAGAAGGAAACACAGTCTTACTAGTTGGCCCTCAGTCATTCTGACCACCAAGTTCTTAATCATTTATGCAAAACTCTATTTCCTTTTCTCTGTCACACCTCAAACCTTATTCTGTCTGCTTGGTAAAAATAACCAAACATCTAGATGAAACAGAAGGGCCAGTCCACTTGTAAATAATATGGCCTTTTTGAAAATGTGTCAAAATGTTTAGTTATGAGAGCTTTAATGGGGGCCACAAGGCTGAGTGTGTGTGTGTGCATATATGTGTGTGCCCACACAGCTGAAAGCATACTATTTGCATATGTTTAGTGGAATTAGCCCTGATGTCTATTGAGAAAAAAAAGGAAGGGGATATTTAAGATTAGGCACATGCTAAGTAGAGAAAATAACTCTCCAGGAACCAGAAAAGTAAATGCTAAGCACAAGCATACAAGGGAGAGACACAAATGGCATTCAAGTCTCAGAAGGGACTGAGATCCCCAGGAATTCTCAATGCACCCCAAACCAGATGATGAGGGGTGGACATTAACTAACTTCCTCACCACAGAGGCTGAAACTCAAGAGAGAGCTGTGGGGACCTCTGAACAGCATATCTCTCTTTCTGACTTCTATTCTGACCTCTCTGGAGGAGATCAGGCACTTCAAGAATATGCCTAAATTAGGATTTATTAGCAAGCTTTTTTTACTAATGAGGCTGAGATTGCCCTGAGCCTTGGTTTCCTTATCTGTAAAATGGGAGCAACCAGACTTCACCCTAAGGTTATTTTGAGAATCGCATTCTAGGATATGCCTGGAATATTGTCTGTACTCAACGTAGATATATTTTAATATTTTCAAATTCAACTTCTGACTCAAGGCATGTACTTGGGATAAGCAAAGAATCTAACATTCCAGTAATGCAAGACTAGGATGGACAAAGAAAAAAAATAAGCTCCATATACACCCACCATCTTCCTGAAATTTCCTTGCCCTATTTTCTCTCGAGGGCACCTGGTGTGTTCTGTTTCACCAGACAAAGCAGTAGGCACTTGGGACTCAACAAGGAATTCTCCTTACTCCCTTCCCTGATACATTTATACCCTGAACTATCAAAAATATTTTTGCACAAGTCAAAAACAAAACCAGAGAAGAAAGCTTTCAGGAAATAGTCTTTTTACATCATGGTCTACTTTTTAATCTTCTGAGAATTTTTCTTCAACCTTTCCTTGAAGCACATGACATAAAGCAGAGCTGGAAGGAGGCATGATTTGGCAAGAGCTGGAGAACTGAGTGGAATCAGATCTAAGCCTGTCTGTGCAAAATGTGGAAGGGTAAGTTTATTCACCTGGTTAGATGCCCTTAGGTTTCCATCTTAGAAGATTAAAGTAATCAAGGCATCCCCAGGAGCACAAACTGTATCCTCCAAAGTTACTTACAGATCTAGGGGAGGGCTTTATTGTTTGTTTGATCATGGAATCAGATACATTTTTATTTCCTGGCAAGAATTTTATTTATAATTTCTACATCTACTCAGTGTTTGCATTTCATGGGTCCTTGGTTATCTTTTGTATTAAGAAACTGAATTTCTAGACCATAAGCTACTATGAGAAAAGACTATTTTCTATTTCCTTTGCGGCTCCTCAATCCAAAATTGGCCTTAAAGAGAGATTAGACACTCAGTCAAGTGCTATCAGCTGATCAGTGTCCTTTGCTCATCCTTGGCTCATGAGAAAGAGAACTCTATCATCTCAGTGATCACTGCCAGCTCTCATCTTTGGTTTGAGGTTTTAAACTATATCCTTCATTGACTCTTCCCAGGGAAAAGGTCCCTGAAACAAAATATTATCTTTTCCAGGACTCTGAGGCAAACTAAAATTCAAAGAGGGATGTCTGGGTCTGTATAAGGCAAGAGGCACAGAAAGATGGGTCCGTTCTATAAGGTTCTCTGGCTCTTATCCCACAGGTACTCAGGAGAGCCCACAAGAGAAACCTAGAAATGAGTCAGTTGGTCAAGAGGATCAAGCTGGGAACTGAGCCATGAAGTCTTGCGTCCTAGACCTGGCTCTGATACTGTCAACTTGACAATCCTATAGATGACTGTCTCCTTGGGAACTTCATTTCCTCTTAGTTTTCTCATCTTCCATCCCCTTGCCTCAAATCTGGTGACTTCTTTAAGTTATGTTTTCTAAGACCCTTCTGGGCAGGCACCTTTAGTTGATACTCCACTGATAGTACTTCAGGCCACTGAAAGAGTTCAGGTGGGGGAAAGGAATAAGGAATTTAACAGAAAAAAATGCCCTTCGATGACTTTACAGAAATCACATTCATGTCTTTATCAGCATTGTCTTCAGAAGCAAGTGTGATCAGAATATATTCCATACCCCTAACTCCAGATACATTTTTAAAGAAGGGGACAAGAACACCAGCATCCAAATCCCACTTGGCTCTGCCACCCTCACTAGAACTGAGATTTTTAAAAAATAGTGCCCTCTCTACATAAACATGATCCCATCAATAACCAGAATGGGTTTTCCATGTGTTAATACCATCATCACCACTGAATTGTTAACATAAACTTTACAGTATGTACAAATTTATTTGGATAATACACTTACGTGTGAATTATAGAAATCAAGCATGTATAGTATATACATGTGTACACAAGCATTTGTATTCACAAGATAAGTGCATTTGATCATCTCTGATCTTCATTAAGTGGCAAGCTGGCCTCATCTGGTACAATTAGGTGTGAGCACAGTACAATAAAAAGGGAGAAAATGGGTACAGGGCAATTGCATATTGGGAAAAATTTTCAAGTATAAACCTCACTTAACCTCTCATTAAGCACTCTCAACCCTGTTTACCAAAAGAAGATGGGGGTATCCTGAAATGTCTCATTTTGTCTCAAGTGAAAATAAACACTGCTTTTGGAATGGAAATTGTCTTTATAGAGAACCCCTAGCTCATAGTAAATATCAACCAATGAGTTTAGTTTCCACCTACTCAGTTTTGTTTTGTGTTTTTACCTTGAAGTCCAATTATGTCTACTATAGCCATGGGTAATACAAACAGGCTCTCTCGCAGAGACAGCTCATGTCCCCCTTCCAAGGCCTCATGCACAACAACAATGCACAAAGAAACAGTACAGGGTATGCATTCAATTAACAAATACATTCAGCTCTTCTGAAAGACATTTAGGTTTCTCCAATTAGTATTTATTTAGGTCTCAAACTGCAAGGGATTTCAGTGTAAGGTATTTATTTATATGACAACTGATTATTACAGCTGCACTTTTTAGGTTTAAAGGAGATAAATTTTTAATCACCATTTAATTAACACCAACTTTTTTTTCTTTTTCGTTAGCAATTCTATTTGCAAAGAATTCAGGGCATTTGTCATTTCCTGAGGAGGATGCAGAATATTAAATACACATCAGTGGTAGAAATGTCAAATAGAGTAAACAGTGTGCAACTGTATGGTGGCCGTGTGGATCTTTTTACTAATTAGCTGTCTTGGCTAGAGTCCCACTTAAGTGAAGCGATTTCATTTGTAAACAAGGTGTAATTTTCTTTTTTTTTTTCTCCGTTGAAAAGAAACGTGAGTTGATTTGACTGTTTTTGCTGCAATGGGTGAATTTTAATGCTTTCATCAGAAAAGCTAAGTATGAAACCTTCTCAGGTACCCTCTGAAACAGGGTTCAGGAGAAAACCAAGTATACTCCATGAGACACTCGGTCACGGTGCTGGCTAAAATCCTGCAGTGAGAGTTGCATAAAATGGAAGAGTGATGCAATGCGTGGGGATATTATGATCTCACACCTCTCATGGAAGCCCACTGGCAGAAAAACAGACCAATCAGGGACTTGCTTTCTCAGAGCATCGAAACCGGAAGTGACCTAAGAACCCCAGTGTGTGAGAATAAGGAGCACTATTTTCCACATGTGAACATGTTTCCCAGAGCAGAACTCATGCCCTAGATTAGAAAACTCTCTTCCTAACACAGAATATTTTAAGTTGGTTGCATGTGGGCAGGAACATAAGCATTTGCGTGCAGGTGTTGGATCCTCTCAAGTGGAGAAAATCACGTAGAGCTAATGAAACATTACGATGCCAGCTCTGACTGTAGTCAGATGAAACTCGGGCACAAAATTGGGTTCAGAGATTCTGGCTCCTTGGCATCAACAAATCTAAGATCACAGAACCCTTGGGGATGAATGCCTAAGTTCAAGGCTTCCTATTTCATTCTTGTCACTTCCTATACTGTAGGCGTCACTTACAGTTGGGTGTTATATTCTGATACTAGAGGCCCGGTGCACGAAATCCATGCATGGGGCAAGGGGGTGTCCCTCAGCCAGCCTGCACCCTCTCCAATCTGGGACCCCTGTGGGATCGGGCCTAAACCAGCAGTCGGACATCCTTCTCACAATCTGGGACTGCTAGCTCCTAACTGCTCGCTTACGTGCCTGCCTGTTTGCCCCCTAATTGCTCACCTGCCAGCCCAATCACCCCCAACTGCCCTCCCCTGCTGGCCTGGTTGCAAACAATTGCCCTCCCCTGCAGACCTGATTGCCCACAACTGCCCTCCCCTGCTGACCTGATCACCCACAACTGCCCTCCCCGGACAGCCATCTTGTGGTGGCCATCTTGTGGCCATCATCTTGTGGTGGCCATCTTGTGATGATGTTGCACGAGGGCGTGATGCCACCTAAGCTTTTATTATATAGGATTCTTTTTCCAAAGAACTGACTGGATGTGGCTTACCTCTGAATAGTTCCACAACATCACCTGTCACTTAAAAATTGACTGTCTGATCCATGGTCAATTTTCTTATGTTTGGGATCATCCCAATTAAGAGTCAGTGAATTAGTGGAGGAGGGAAATTAGGTATTTATTATATAGTATACAATTCTGATTGTTTTTTAGAGAAACTTCGGGTATGAAAGGAGGCATATTTTTTCCAGCACACTACTGTTGGTACTTCCAAAAGCCACACTTTTAGTTTATTATCCAGAGAAGCATGGGATTAATAGCAGAAATAATGCTGTTATTAGAAGGCTTTGGGGGCCATGGAATCATTCCACATGTAATTTGTACTCCCCCTAGAGATCTCTATCACAGTGGCAGCCCCATGCATTTTGAGGACACTGGAGGGAGACAAAGCCTCTTTGGATCGATGACATACCACTTTTCTGTATTTGGGAAGACTTTTTAATTCATGTCATGCAACGATATGGCAAATTTGTGAGGAAATCCTGGCTGGGGGAAGATAGGTCTGGAATGCAATGGAAGGGCAAAGGCAGAATGTTCTACAAGATAATCAATGGTATGCCTAAGATTAGAAATTGGGGTCACTATTCAAGGTCCTTCAGTATACATTCCTCCATTGTTGGGTCTAGGGGCAGCAAAGGTGCAACATCCATGAAATAAAATGCAGTGTTCAAGTGCATTTGTCATCAGAGTCTAGTCAGCCCTTTCTTCCTATCTAACTCAAGGTTGATGGGATACCTTCCTCACCCATTGCCTTCCTCAGCCTCTCTACCACTGACTGAAATTTATTGCAACCAGCTTTCATCATTCTAGGAATATTGTAAATCAGGTACACCTCCCCAAAGATGGAGCCATTCAGTGAATTCTCAAGCTCCAAGAGAATTATTTCTGGCACCTGCCCACTCATGGGAAAACACTACCTACAAAACAGAACACACCATGAATAAAAGAAACAGGATAACATTTCAACCTGCCACTCTGTCCCCTTTTCCAAGAACCCAAAGCAAAATGCAGGAGTTAACAACTGTCAAGCTAGTCTACATTAGCTTAAGGTTTCTGCAGCATGTTGTCAAAACAGACTGAGTTACTCTGAAAAAAACCGATGGCTAGTTCTCCCAAATATTTCCAAGATATGAATGTATTTAAAATACACTAATTATTAGATTAAAACTGTATAAAATGTTTACTATTGTTTGTGGTCTTTATAATATTTAATCCTTAAATATTAAAATTCTGGTCTGATAAAGTATCTTAACATTACAACTGTCATTATTTATTTATGTAGGCACTTTGCATGTGCCAGGTATGGCGCTAAGAGCTTCCCAGGCATAAAGATTCCCTCTTTTCCCCCAATCCTGTTAGATGAGTATAATTTCACATCACAGATGCACAGGTTTGAGTAGATTAAGAATAGGATACCAGAGGGGACTCAGAAATGACAAATGCTTTGCGGAATTTTTCATCTGTTTCTGTTGGTGCTAATGAAACAGCCTCCGACAAGGTGAATATTTCAGAAGAGAGAACTCGCTTGTCCCACTGATGTTTACCCACAATTTGGAGGATGCTCAGAGTAGATGCATAAGTTTCTCTCAACATGTTTTGAAGGCTTTTGCTTTGAGGAGGCTGGGGTGGAAATGAGTGTCCAACTGCATTCCATGATGATAAGAAACATAAACTTAAAACCACACTAGCCTTCTGCAGACAGATGGCATTGTACTTCTTACAGATCACAGCACACATATGGCTGTTGGTGCCTGCTACCACATTGACAACCCTGGAAATAGCAACACACAGTTGATTAGAACCACCATGGCTGTTTGGGGACTGAACAAGCTATGGTTACTCTGGAAGGAAAGGGATAACAGATACTATACAACCCTGAGTCATCACCAGAAGAGGGGAAATGCAAACTTACATACACAGGAGTCTTCAGGATAAACTATAAGGGCCGCTGTGTCATAGACAGAAGATCCACACTTAGATATCGAAGACATAAATGTCTTAATTTATGCAGTCCTAAACAAGACCAGCGAAGCCAAGGATGAGAGTGCATCTGTGAAACACACAAATGGACATCCAAAGAGATTCTTATAGCTCTCTGCCTGAGGGCCCTTCCGGCCTTTTACTCCAGATGTGTCTTGGAAATGGACTATAATGAAGGTAGCATAGTTAGCATGAAACACACTGATTTGCTATTCTTTGGGGGAGCCTGGAGTTCTGGGGTTGGGCCTAGACTGTGATGGAAGGCATGACAAAAAAGCTGAAATGGTTACAAAGCCAAACTTCCTAATCTCTTGCACATGTCAATCTTGCTACAGTGCAGATGCATTCTTAACTGTTTTATTTGGTCTGTGTCAGATTTACATGCATACCATATTGCTTATTCTGTATTAGAGAAACCATTAGGTGTTTATGATGAGAAAATTGCAAGGTGGACTGCCTTAATGGAATTTGGAATATAGGAAATCACAACATCACCACTGGCATCCAAGGCATCATTATTGCCAACACACCTAGTGAGCATGTACAGGAGACTTGCCCTTTGATTTTTTATTTTTGGTTAAGGACTCACCTATCCGGTATCTGCCATTCTCAGCACACACCTCACAAGATTCCTTGAGTGGAAGACTATGGCATGGAGCCATGTGCAAAAGAACCAACAAAAAAAATACCTTCCTAAATCCTCTTCCTCTTTGCAGGGCACTATTGGACATCCAATATTTTCCCTCCAGAATGTTGGCCATTGCGTATGTTTCCCTAAAGATAAAACATTAATGGAAGGTTTAAACATCAGATTCAATACTAGGCATTTTCTTGTACACACGTCTATTGCTGCAGGAATTCAAAACCCTGGGGGTAGAGTACGTATTATTCTTATTTGCAGCATAAGGCATAACATGCTCGGAAATATACACATCGTTGTGGCCTCTACTGTCCCTGGAACAGTACGATGCCGTTGACCTCAAGGAGGATCGAAGATAGCTGTCATTCATTGTCTGGGATGGCAACGAGTGTTTATAGGAGTCCGAGGGGCATCTCCCAATGACTAAGCGTTGGTCATCCCCATAGGAGTGGAGGAAAGGGTTATTGGAGGTGTGGTCTGGCAAGAGAGACTTGCTCCGCTTGCTGTCCTCCAGACCTTGGGGGAAGAGGGAGCTTTTGTTCCCTAAGAGTTTGCTGGAGGGGACACTAACAAGACTCCCATACAAATTTCCCTCCAGAAGCCGCTCCCTGTCCTTGAGGCTTATGCTCCGAGAGGGCCTGCTAAGGTCTATCTCCCTAGGCTTGTCGAGGATGTTATCATAGGAATGCTGACGACTAATCCTTAGCTTGTTCTTTTGGAACTGGAGGGCGTTGTTCTGTGCCCAGTCCTGCTGGTAGACCTCCTCCTGGGTGGCTGGATTCCCTGTCTCCTGAAGCATCTGGTCTTCATCAATGTCGTAGAGGTTCCCCATCCGAAGGCAGGCATCACACTTGAATGGCGACCTCAAGGTGAAATGGCCTGAATAGGTGGGCAGGTTGGAAAGGCAGCTCCTGCAGTGTGTGGAGTTCTGCCTGTAGCGGTCGCTGCCCTCGCTGAGAGGGGAACTCTTGTCCTTCAAGGTGAAGTGCTTGGAGTAGAGCTTATACTGGTCATTGTTGGGAAGCCCATCGTCATTGTGCAGAGGGTTCCTGTTCATGGGCAGCGTGGAGTCCCCCTTGCGAAAGTTCTCACTGTGGTCCTGGTAGGCATCTGGGAAGTCCAGGTTCTCAGGAAGGGCCATGTTTTCAACAAACTGGGGGGGATCTAGGTGGAAACTGGGCTCCTTCTCACCATCAATGGTGTAGATCTTGTCCCTGGGGGAGCTCGCTTTGGTTTTCAAGTATGAGCGCTCGACCTCGCTGCAGTCCTTGGGGTACTTGGAGGCCATTGACCTTTTGAAGTTGTCCTTAGTCTTGTGACTCTTATTGTTGTCAGGTTCCCTGTGGCACGTGGCCCGACTTGAAGTTTCTGAAATGTCTGAGTGGGCCACCTCTTCTGGAAGGTACCTAGGACTCTTTAGGGAGTGGGTTCTATTCTCCAATGTTCCCTCCTCCCTCTGGGAGACTGGGTTCTGGGTCATTGAATCTTGGCGTAGAGAGTCCATGGATTTCTTCCAAAGCTGCCGGGGCCTGGAGTTCCCTTTGGATTCCGTGCTCACGGCCACCTCCACTGTGTTAGGGTTAGATTCGTTGAGAGTCAAAGGGTGCTGACCCTGGAACACGTAGTTATTGAGGTTGTCCTTGTGCCTGTTGGCCACAAATGTTTGGAGTTCATTCATGTTGTCCCCAAAAATGCTGTCTTTCCCCTGAAAGGACCTGTTGTCTGAATATATCAAGTTTCCCTTATCTGAAACCATGTCCATGATCAGGGAACCTCTTTGGATAAGGTCAGCAGCTCTTTTGGGAGAATCTATTCTTGAGGAGTTCATGTTGGACATGTTTTTGGCCGACCGAAGGAATTTTAACATGTTGCTCTGTGAGCCAGTCAGGTTGAAGTCTGGAGACTTCTTTTTTTCTTCAATGTGCACCCCATGAATGCAGCTGTAAATGCCCTGTGGGAAGTGACATAACACACCATCATCAGCAGCAAGCAAAGGAAACCACTCCACACCTGAACTCTATCTGCAAAGGTGAGATATGACCTTCTTGTAGGAGCCCTGGAGAAATAGCAAAATCCAATACAATGCCTGATAATGTTTACTAAATGGATGAGACCAGTGGCAAAGTATCAGGCTTATCTTTTCTCTCTGGCTCAAGATTATCAAACACTTTTGCAAATAGTCATACATGAAGCTTGAGAAAAGGTATCAATGAATGTTCATATAACTATGAGGGTCTCAGTGCCTCCCAATTGACATGTAAGGCTGTTTAATTAACCCTGCCAACACCCAGGTCACCAACTCATGCTTTTTATTAAAATTTCTCAGAATCATCTTTGGAATTTGGATACCAGAAAATCAGCTATTGACAAACTAAGTTGTCCAAACTAAGTTGGACAACCTATTATACCTGTACCCACACACTGAAGCTATCAGTCAAGTCATGAGACCCAAGTAGGTGAGTCAGAAAATCCTTTCTGATTCAGTATAGGCATGAAATCTATGGGAGATGAATCATATGGTTTTTTGCTTTTTTTTTAGGAACAGACATAGATGCTAGGATACAAGTAGCAGTTGTAGGGGACTAGTCTTGCCACCATGTGGGGACATTATCTTGAGAGTGAAGCCACCATAGAGAAAAGTAGAACCCAGGGGATAGAGAGACATAACGTAGGTCAAACCTTTGGGGCCACTCTCTCAAACTTTTCTCTTACCTCACTTGATATAGTCTTTGTGTGTTTATTTTTGTATGAATTTGCTCAATGTAGTGTTGGGTTTTAGCTGTGAGGGACAGTGGAGATTCCTGATGACACAGTGTGCTGCATTTAAATCCATGTAGGGACTGAGTGACTTATGGACTCCTGGGGAGCTCAAATATAGGCATGTCCATCTATATGTCTCTTGTTTTCCATTACATTATCTTCCATTCTTAAAAATATCTGTTTACTTCTACTTAATAGTAACTCAAGGGAAGAACTCAATTCATGTGCAATAGTAGGCAAGAGGGCATCGGTGACATTGTGTTTTGCAGTCCCTCCTTCTCCACTCCTGCCCCCAAAGTTTTGGCAGCCATACCTAAAAGGAACAATCAGATCAAGCCTACAGGATTTGACCTGGTCCTTCCAAGACTGATGAGGAGCCAGCCTGAGAAGGGGTTTGTAAAAGTGAACGCGGTAGTTGCTGCTGACTTTGGCATGAACTTGTGGAAAGTATATGTGATTAACTGTGGACTGTGATAACAGTGGCTCCATCAGTTCCCCATGATGGGGATGATTTTAACCCGCAGAGATGCTCAAGGAACTGACAGCCTTGAGCCTGCTGTATTTTTCTTGTAATTTTCTGGAGACAGTCTCCACTCCAGCCTTCTAAGAGAGGTCAACAGAAAAGCCTACCTACAATTGTGCATTTGAGCATCTCTTTCTCTGACACTCAACCTTGGGCTGCGTGGCCCTGGCATCTCGCCCTTTCCCCACCTTCTTGCAGCCTTGTCTTTAATCTCCTTCTCTGTGTCCCGTGTGGCTTCCTGTTCACCTGCCAGGAGCCTCTATCTCTTCCTTATTACAAATTTTTGAGCTGCTCTGTTCCCCATGATCTGCCCTTCCTGTGTCACCCTACCTCTCCTTTCACACCAGCATGAACATGCACTGCCCATTTTGTGGGAGCTCCAAAGAAAGGCCTGCTACCCTTTACTACCAAAGGGTTGTTCTCCAAAGCCGCTGTGGCTTCCTGCTTAGGTAAGCAGCCAAACTCCTCGGGAGCCAAATCCCTGAGCTTGTGTTTCTTTCCTTCCTGCAGAGTTCTCTCTTTCTTTTCTCCTCTCTGTTATTCACAGATCTTGGCTGCATTTTATGGGTTGTGGAAATAGGGTGCCCTCTTGAACCCACAGTGGGCTACTGGTCCCAGGTGTGGATGAGCCAGAAGCTTTTTTCACTGTTTCCAGCTGCCCCATCTGAGCTCATTGGGAAGGTGCCTGAGTTCCTTCTCCCTTGTCCTTGGCTTTGCTGTGTCCCCCATTCCTTACATCTCAGGAGACAACCGAGGCAGTTCTTTTTGCTGGTGACAGTAAATATTTTTTCTACATGAGAGGGAAAGCATTTCAGAGAGAAAACAAACGTTAAGGGCATCCTACAGACAAGAGGGCACAGTTTGGGAAGTTGTTGGCAACAAAGGCTACAGCTGTGGGAGAAGCTTGGTTCTAATGTTAAATAAATGGTTTCTTTGAGCTTGGCTTTCTCCCTGGGCAGCTCCCCTAGTGCACGTATCTCAGGTTTGTATTGGTTCAAATTATCCAGAAGCTTCCCAAGGGACAAGCCCACAAGGAGGGCTGCGTGTGTCTGTGTGTCACAATAACTTAATGTCTATTGTCTGGCTGATCAATGTGCTAAAAAGAGAAATGGTGATGGAGAGACCTGGCTTGTGTGCAGAAACCCTGCCTTGGGGTAGAAGTGAATTTCAGATTAAAAGGTGTCTGACACTGACAAAAACAGGAGACCAACCCTAACACATAGACAAAGGTTCCTCTCTCATGCTTATTTCTCTGGCATGAGAGATGAAGTGAGAAGACCTGTTGTTTCAAGGAAACGTACGTGAACAGGAGGGTCCCATTCTAACCTGTTGGGACTCCATTTCTCCAATCAAATCAACTCATATGATATTGTGAGGATTAGAGACAATGGCCCAGGCTCTCATTTACACACTAGGTATAATTCATTGTGTCCTTGTGAGCTTGTATTTGTAGGAAAGTAGGTTCTTTGTTTGGGAATTCCCCACTGCAGGTTTTATTTAACAGAAAATTATGGTGTGTACACAATGAAGACATTTTTGCTTTGGTGTGTGTTTTCTGCACTGTATGTAAGCATATATGTAAGGTGGCATGTGTGTGCATATGCACATAAGACCAGCTTTAAAAATGTGTGCTGGCCCTTGACCAGAAAAAGAAGAACACTTTTAGCAACCCAGAAGCCCTTCTAGGTACAACATCGAGGGCTAAGCCCATTCTGAGTTCCCCTAATAAATGAGAGATAGATTTATTAGGTAAACTCGGAAAGAGAAAAATACATTAAGGATGAGATCTTTTTATTCACACGTATCAGGCTGTGCTTATTTTAAAAGACAAATCTTATCTGGGGAGGAGGAGGGAGGGTAGTTGCTCAAGCGAGGCTCCCTGCAACCTTTGAGGGTACGAGTGAGGATGGCTAGGAGTTTCAAGGGGGCATACAAGTCCCTTCAGTGCTCCTATGGGCTGAGGGGTCCACTCTGACTTAGGGAAGGGAGGCTGATGGTCACATTCCAGCTCTTCCAGACCATCGAAGGCACAACATAACAACAGCTGCTCCTGTGGGCCCAGTCTCTCCCACCACATCTCCCCCCTGCCCAGCCCACACTCCCATTCTTTAAGATGCTTGAAACAGGAGTGAGGGATTTAGTTCATTTCTTATAATAATGATCCTATCAACTTGGCTTTCTTAATGGTATCTCAGACAGAGGAAATGCTCTTCCCAACACAAGCAAGATTTATAAGTAAATGCAACAGTGTGCATTTGCTTATAATAATCCCAGAATCTTTGGATACGGAAAGCCTTTAGTAACTGGCAGAGATAATTAGCTTGAAGTTGGCATACCTAGATATATGCATGCACGCTGTTATTTTTAAGCAATCTGTGTGTTTAGATGCCATCAAGCTAATTAAGAAATATGTATTTGCACCAAACTCAAGTTTATAGTGCCATTGAATGGAGAAAATAAATCCTCCTCACTAAGCTAATGTGTACCTTCTGAATCTCCAAAGTTTTTAAAATCACTAAATGCTAAGGCTACAAAAATTCATTTTTAAACAATTATTTAGTTTCCTCAATAAGCTTAGCATATAAAATTAGATGTTTTTAAGAAATATTTTTCACCATGTTTCAAATCCAAAGTCATTAAACTCCTTCAGAGTGAAAAAAAAATTCCAAGGAGAGTAAATGGGAGAAATAGGGAGATAAATAGATTGAACGGATGGATGGATAGATGGGTGGATGAATGGATGAACAGACAGATGAATGAATAGATGGATGAATGGATAGATGGATGGATGGATAGATGGAGAAATAGATGGACAGATAGATGATTGATACCAAATCCATAATAATAAAAGTGTAATATGCTAATTAGACCAGATAGCCAAGGACCTTCCGGATGAAGCTGAGGCTGCAAGGGCCGAGCCCCTTGCACGAATTTCATGCATCGGGCCTCTAGTAGACAGATAATGTTATACTATGTTAGAGGATGAGTCAACAATATGTATGTATGTGCTTTTATTATGATGCAAGTAAATTACTAGATTGTGTTGAATATGTAAACACATATGTGAGTTGCATGCACATATACTAGTATATTGTATAGTATGATTTGTATCAAATCTCTTGTGTTGCTTGTGTTTGATATTATTGCTTGTGTAAGAGTGTGGGCTCTGGATATTACATTATTTAGATTCAAACCATAGCTCCACCACAACTGTGTGTCCTTGGATAATTCCCCTAACCTCATAACTCTGAGTTCCCCCATCTGTAATCTGGAGCTAATTACAGTACCTACCTCATAGAGTTGGCTTGTAGGTTTCATGAGCTAGAGGGTATAAAGTTCTTATAAGGTGCCTAGAACATATAAGTGCTCCATAAATATAAGCATTTTCCATGATTGTTATCATTACTGGTGAATTCTGTCACATGTGCTTTCTATGGCAACTACACATTCCATGTTATGTAGAATAAAAGGAGATTTTCTTGCATTGCATGTGAACTCCCATAGCCTGTGTACTCTGTGCTGGAGTGTATGTTGGGTTGAATGTGTATTTTGTCTTGTTTGATGTGTGTGCATTTTCTCATGGGTCTTCACGTCTGGTTTCATTGCAGACACTATTGCACTGCACATGCTTTCCATGTTTTGTTGGGGTGTGTACACAAAGTGTGGCTGTGTGTGTAGATTATGTTTTATCCTGCACGTTCTGTTGGAAAGCGTGCACACACTGTCACATCCGGCATAGGGATGTTACTAGTGTGGTATAGCATGCCTGGGTGCTAATGATGGAGGCCACAGACAGCTTTGTTTAGCCCACATGATGTTTTTTGTGTGTTTTTTAATGGAATTGGTTACTAATATTTAAAATAGAAAGGTTTCATACAAAATCAGACCACTACTTCCTCTTTTACAAATAAGAAGACCTGATAATATTAGCTCTGCATTCCCGTCCTCCACTGAGGAGGACTGCCCCCTCCAGGCATGGAGAGCATTATGCAGTTGTCACAGGTCCTGGGATCCTCCATTGTTCCCTCACCCAGATACCCAAGTTCAGAAGCTATTTTTCACATCATTGGTGCTGCCTTTCTCATGCCCAGCCTGCTTCACCCATTCACCCTTCTTTTCTGGCTTCTATAGTCATCTGGGTTTGCTTATAAATGCCCAAGGTTCAGACCCCCTCCTGCAAGAAGTCAAGACCCCCTGATTCTCTGGATGCCCAATGCTTCCCTGGACCTGCTACTGCAAAAGGAAGTGGCCACTGGGGTACTGACCCTGCTGATGGAGAAGAGCAGCCCCGGCCGGTCAGAGCAAATGCCCGTGAAACAGAAGCGCAGCTTCCAGTAGAAGAGATGCTCCCAGATGAAGGTGATGAGGCTGAGGGCCATGGCGGCTGCCAGCATGTAGAACACGCCTGCCATGTTGTCGATGTCCAGCTGACTGCTCATCACCTCATTCTTCTCGTGGTGGCAGATCCCTGTGAGCCACAGCGTCTCCAGCTCTTCCATCTCACCTGCACAGAAGACAGGACCCACAGGCAGTGAGAAGCAGGTCATGCACTCTGGGGCAAGCATTTCTGGGTTTGGGATACACATGCATGACCTGTGGCTGTGTAACCTGGAGGCAAATTACTGAGCTTTCCTGGTGTGCATCACTCACTTGTTGAATGAAGATAATGATAATGAAACCTACTTACTGTCTGTTGTAGGAAGATGAAATGAGATAACGTATAGTTTGGCATAGTCCCCTTTTTTCCCTTTTTGTGTTTTTTTGTTTTTGTTTTTGTTTGTTTATCTCATTATCATTATGTTCTGCCCATCCTATTTTTCTCTATCTCATCCCCAAACACACCCAATCCTGGAGCAGGACATGGGCTAAACTGGCAGCCAGTTACAGTGGAAAGACCTGCAGTCCAGTTATGACTTCATCACCCACTAGCTGTGACTTTGGAGCTACAGTTATCCTGCCTGTGAAATGGGTATATTTCCCAGATTTGTGGTGAGGATCAAATAAACTCAACATATGTAAAATTACAAAATGTAGTGCCTGAATCACAGGAACTCATAAATTGCAGCCTTCGCGGTACTGTTGTGAAGAAACTGTCCAGTGCAGTGCCTGGCATACCATCGTCCTCAAGTATATTAGTTTCTTCTTCCCTCTTCCTTTAAAAGAACATCCAGGATTATTCCAAAAGGTCACCCACAAACAATGCACTTAGGCCTCAAAGCATTGATTGAAAGGAAGCATCCCAACCGGCTCTGAATGGCCCCTTGCAAATTAAACACTTCCCGCTCCAGTAAGCAATTAAAGGAAATAAGGTAATAGGCATGCTTAACACTATTTTGTCTCTCTTTTACGTGCATTTTATCCATTTGCCATTTAGGAGGAAATTTTCTGATCTGAATGCCTAGCAATCATACTAACTGTAGCAATTCACTCAACTATGGCACTTAGACTAGGATTCAGCCTTTACACACTACCCCTTCAAGGGCAGTGAAAATCAAGGAGGCTGCATATAATGCTAAATGGAAGCTGGAAGTGTGTGCATGAGTGTGTGTGTGTGTGTGTGTGTGTGTGTGTGTGTGTGTGTGTGTGTGTGATCTCTAAGATACAAGAGACATGCAGAGCAAAACAAAGGAAAGAGTTCACCTGATTATTGGATCCCTCTTGAAGAACTTAATAAAATGACTGTTTTCGTACTGCTCTACTGCTCCCTTTTTATGTTTCAGGGAATCAGTGTGTATTGCTGGTGGTTTGTTCTAGCTCTTGACTGATTCCATGGGACACAGAAAGCTAAGTTGGCAGTTATTGTTTCTTGACCTTTTGAAGATGTTATGAGTTTTCTTCTGATCTAGACAGCAGCTGTTATTAGAAGTCGGCTCATAATTACTTGCTATGTAATTTCTATTTTCTCTCTACTTGCTTTTGAGAATTTCACTTTGTCTGTGGTGTGGAATCTCGGTGTGGGTTTGTTTTATTTGCTCTGCTTTTCAACCTAGTGACTCATAACTTTAATTCTGGGAAAATCGCACTCATTGCTGCTTTGCATATTAATTCTCACCATCCTATCTTTTAAAAAAAATCAATTGACTTTCATTTTTAGAGTAGAAAGTACAGTTTCCACATACTCCTAGCCCCCATTTATCTCACTTTCCCCTATTAACTTCTGATATTGTTAGTGGCAATTTTTTTTTTACAATTTATGAACCAATCTTGATACATTGTTATTAACTAAAGTCCATAATTTACATTGCGGTTCACTCTTTGCTTTGTAGGTCTGTGGGTACTGCTGAGTACTTAATGCTAAGCATCCACCATTGCAGTATCATAATGTCTTTTCACTGCCCTAAAAATCCCCTGTGCTCCAACTATTCACCTCTCCCTCCCTCCATCCCAACCCCTGGCAATCTTTTAACCGTCTCACTAGTTTTGCCTTTTCCAGAACATCATATGGTTGGAACCAGATACTATGTAGCTTTTTCAGACAAGCTTCTTTCACTGAACAGTATGTATTTAGGTTCTTTTGTGTGTATTCAATAACTTGATAGCTTGCTTTTTTTTATTGCCGAATAATATTCCATCACATAGATGCATAGTCTGTTTGTCCATGCACCTGCTGGTAGACATCTTGGCTGCTCCCTGGGTTAGCCAGTTATGAATACAGCTGCTATAAACAGTCATGTGCAGGTTTTGTCTATGGATGCAAGTTTTCAACGAATCTGGGTAAATACCTAGGAGCATATCGCTAGATTGCATGGTGAGACTGCTAGTGTGTTTAGCTTTGTAGGAAACTGCCAAACTGCCTTCCAAAGTGGCTGTGGCATTGTGCATTCCCACCAGCAGGGAATGGGGGTTGCTCCACATCCTCACCCACACTGATTAATGTTCTCAGCGTTTTGGATTTTAGCCATTCTAATAAGGTGTGCAGTGAGAGGTAACACAATTCTCTAATGGCACATGATAATCCTGTCTTTTTTCGCTTTTGACAATTTTGTTTAAACTACTCTGGACCTTCTCATCCTATCCTCTAGGTTATTAACTTTGTTTTAATATTTTCCATCCCTTTATCTCTCTGTCCTGCCATTAGATGATTTGCACATTTTCCAGTTCATTTATTCCTTCTTTAGTAATATTTAGCTTTATGTTTTAATTTCATCTATTTTAATTGTGACATTCATCTGGATTTTTTTAAAGTTCTGCCAGTTCTTTTGATCGTAATGTCCTACTCCTCTGTTATTTTTAAAACTTTTATAGTTAAGAATTTCAACCCTACAGTCTTTGGGTTATTCTCTGCCCTGCCCCCTCCCCGCTCCCTTGGTTCTTGGAGTTCCCCTCTTATTTGTTGTGTGTGCTGCATCTCATGGTGGATTACTTCCCTGTGACATTAGTCACTTTTGATTATGAGCTAATTTTCAGCAGACTTGTTCTCCCCCTACACCCAGAGGGCTCCCAAGCATACTGGGCTATAGAAGTGCCCCTGCAGTTGGGTTTTGGGTTTGGTCCATCACAGTCCCAGGGACTTTCAATGCACCAGCATTAGTATGAATTTTTTTTTTTACTGTAATTACCACACCATTTAAGTAGTATGCATTTAGACGTCCATGCTCATTTTGGTGTTAATTTCTCAGAGCTTCAAACAGATGACAAGCCTTCTTGTACTTTCTTTGCTTTGATGGACAGTTTTTTCTAATCTCCTTTTCACAGATGCGTTGACTTACTGGAGGTCTCAGACTTATGCAGTGTTATCATTTTCTACTCCCTTGCACGTTCTAGGGCCCCAAGTGGCTGTTAAAGCCCATCTCCCTTTAGCTGCTGCACCTCAGCTGAAAAGTGCCATGGGAACATCCGAGTCCCCTCTGTTTCTGGTACCTCAGGATTCCCCTTTCTTTTTCACTTTGACTGCATTGTGTGAGTGTGGGAGTGTGTGAATGTGCGTATGTGCAATTGCATGTGATCCTGAGTTCCGAGTTTGCAGCATGAAAGGGCTCATGGGCCTTGGGTTTTCCATTGTACCACAACCATATACACATGTATAACTTTTGTAATCAGGATTTAAACTGTGTATGTATTTATAGAAGGAGAAAATAGGAAATGTGCACCTTTATAAATTCTTCACAAGGAAGGGTTCTGCTTACTCAGTGGTGCAGGCAAAGGGATGGGAAGGGCTATTCTGATTTCAAGTCCTTTCCTTCCAGCAGCCCCCCGTGCTTCCACAGAATTGCAAATGTCTGGGAGACTCTGTCATGTTATCTCATTGTCCACTCAACACCACCACCACCTTGTCCAAGAGTTACAGTAGGGCTTCACCTTCTCAAAAAACTCTAAGGCCATCCCCTCAAAAATACTGTGTGCCGCCGACTTCCCACACTTTGGAGTATGTAGGGACACAAAAATGGGTCTTTTCACCATGTTCTGTCACATTCCCAGCACATTCTCCTTTTGGTGTTATCCCACAGGCAGCCAGGTTTGTGCGCCTGTAACAGGGTCAGTCTTGGTATAAGACACATCATCTTGATTCCTTTCATAATGTGAGTATAAAGACTTTCCCCTGCCCTCCGCCCAAACAGAGCCTCTCTCTTAGAATAAGTCCACTGGGTAAACCAGACCAGCATCCAGAAAGGAGAACAAAATGCAGTTCTCAATGCCAATTGCAGCCTGTTCCAATCACTTTCCAGTTATTCATTTCCTGCCTCACAGCCTTCTGCTACGCGTGTACTGAACTGCAGTTCAAATACTTTCTCATTTCATTTTTAATTTACTCAAGTATATTGTAATCTCCTTGAGGGAGATGAGGGATCATGTTTTATGATTGTGGTGTTTCTCATGGCCTGCAGCACATAGCAAGTGCTGAACCCGTATTTTCCCTTTGTTTCTTTCCTTACATTCCCAGGCTCAAATTGGGCAGCACTGCAAAACGCGCAGGTCTGTTGGGTGAGCGTTTCTGCCACATAAATAGAGAAAATGCAGAGCAAGAGGGAATTTGCAGTGGGCCCCAGCACAGGAGGCTGGACGCTTGCATGTCCTCAGCTGGCAAAGCAGCAAGTGCCATTTTTCCGAGGAGCAGCGCTGTGATGTTCATTCGGCTGTCAGTTGCTCCGTTACAAAGAGGCCGTGATCCCTGTCGATGTGATCTTGTACACTGGAGCTGGTAAATGGGACAATTAAATGTATTTCCTGCAGCAGACTCATTCCTGCTGCAAAGACAAAAGCTAAGCGCTCTCCTGGGAGGAGAAGGAGCCTGAGCAGCGTGGAGTTTGCAGCCAGGCTCCTGTATTGTCTTGCTCTCTGCACCTGAGAGCCCAGAGCTCCCTCCCTCTCTAGTTACACCTCTAATGACAGACAGGAAGCTCATGCGCACTTGAGGATGCCTTTGTATCCGTGGAAGTTACATCTGTTCAGAGGATCTTCCTATATCTCTCTTCAGGGAAGAAGGCATTGCCAGCACGGGTCTTTCTGCCAGCCTTGAGTTCTGTGCCATCCTAGGAAGGCTGTGTGTCAAATCAGGTGTCACAGACCTCTCTTCCCTAAAGCCACCAGTTAAAAGGCAGTGTGGTAGGGCTTCCAGAAGCAGGAGCGAGAAATATGTAAAATCTAGAAGGGAAGAGGCGAGGATATCGGCAACGGCATTGTGCACATGTATGGCTGAAACTTGCTGCCATTAGCAGTTTGGGAGATGCTGCAAGAGGCTGTATGAAACATACAGAATTGGTCAGAGCGAATCCTGTGCAGAAAGGACACAGACAGAGGGCCCACCCACCAGCATGGACTCTCACATCATCCATCCACTCATTTACAAGGCAGAAGCCACGGCTTTCAGATTTGCAAAAAGTAATGAATGAAAATTCAAGTAGACACCATCCAGCACATCATCGGAAAGGTTTCAGGTAGAAAACACTGGCATGAGCTACAAATGGTACTGTCCTTTCCCGAGGTTTTGGGGAGCATGTTGAGTCATCCTGTAAGGGCTACATAATCATACGGGTAGTATGAGAACCAGACTGCCTGCATTCAACTCCCACCTTCACCAGGTGCTATTCACTTGATCTTGATCCAGATACTCCTCTTATATATCCATCCCCACACCCATTCATTTTATCAACCAACTTTTCTATTCTTTTATTTAACAAAGTGACATAAATTCTCTTCCCTATCAGGCACTCTACTAGAATTTTCAAAAATTAAACCATGAGCCCTCATATCAACTTAATGTGGCTGGTGCCATTATCACACCCATTTTACAGATGGGGCCAGAGAGGCTAAGGAATCTGCTCAGATCTAACACCTACCAAATGTAGGACAACAGCCTCTACCGTGTGGGAGTTTAGTTGGAATTCAGTGAGGGTGCACACATGCAGTGCCTGGAACACATTTGTTATGCAATCAGTATTGCTGGTGATCATATTATTTCTTGCCTGAAGCCAGGGAAGCTGGGGCATTGGGTAGATCACATTCTCTTTCCCATGCCCTCCCATGGTGCCTATGAGTCCAAAGATGCATGTCCAGAGAGAAGGCTTATGGTAGGCCTCCAAGAAGAAACTATGTTCAATGTTAAGAGAAATCAGTTCCCTATTTAGCCCTCAGACTCATTGCCCCCACCTCCCCAGGGACTGCAGTTGCTTTTCAGATTAGATTTCAGCCTGTTCTGTAAGACTGTCTGAGCACTAAGGGCATTGCTTCCGGAAAGGATTTACAGCATGCAATGTGACTAGCCTTCAGACTTGCTGAGCATTTCTCCCCCAGGTCAGTGGTGAAAAGTCAGTTGTAAACCTATACCCTTTAGGCTTCACCCAGGGCCTGAGAATTTGCTGAAGTATATCTTCTAACATCAGCCCACACATGTACTCTTGCAGGCACACATCTACATATTTTCTTCCCCTGGTCTCTGGCCAAAGCACCTGACCCTAGGCAGTGATCGTATGGAAAGAAATAGTATGTGGTTTTTAGAAGCTGGATTTAATATTTTGTTTCATTTTTGGTCAAGGAAACTAATGCTTTTCAGTGTATGGGCTGACACTCCAACTGATTGACATCATTTAGTTTTGACTTACTCCTCCCCACATTCATTCACTCACTCATTTTCATTCATCCACCCATCAATTCATCCATTCATTAAATTTTTTAAGCACTTAGCACGGGGTCAGCATCTCTGTATTTTTATACAGAGATGGATAACACAGTCTTTGGCCCCTACAAGCTCAGAGTCCTGAGAGACAGACCTGTAGACCAGTGCTTATGGCAAAATGAGATGATTGAATTTGCATAGGGCCATCGGCAGGAAAACAACTTGGAGTGTTTTGAGATCAGAGATTTGGGGGAAGGAAGAAGTGACCAAAGAAGGAGCCTGAAGGGCAAAAGCTCATTGCAAAGGATTCAGCTTTCATGCTAAGAAGTCTGGGGTATCCTGGGAACAGTGGGGCCACTGGATGAGACCAGCTGTGTGCTTGGTGGACCTAAGACTAAACTGTTGTCCATGGAAGCCCAGTGTCTCCTCACATATAATAGAAGGCAGGTTGTTACAGGTAGGTGAGGGATGAAAAATTTGAACAATGGACTCTAGCATGGAGGCAGGTCACCAGGAAATCCTATCCCAGTAACACAACCACTAGCAGAGTCTGGTCGTGGCCTCAGAGGCAGGCAGACTCCAGATTACTCTCCTGCTTCCAAGATATGTAACAATTGTCATTAGTATCACCAGCACCATAACAATTTATTGTGGATATATCAGCTGTGTGGTATGCTGAAAACTTGGCAATGGCTATATTTGGGGTTCATAGCTCAGAGGTCTCCATCTCCAAGAAGTCTTCCCTGAATGCACAGGGATGTTGGTAAGAGACCACAGTTTCTCCTGTGACATCAGGATATTTTGTCAAGAGAAAATCTGTCACACTCAAGTATAATTGTCAATTGCTTCTATGTCCTCCCCATTGGGAGGTGAATTTATTCAGGGTGAAGATCTTTCCTTGTTCTTCCTGAACCTCCAGTCCCTGGAGAAGATCTTGGCACATAGTAGGTGGGTCCATAAAAGTGTGTTGACTGTAGCCTTGGATGAGAGATGCAATCAGTTGGAGTGTCGTCCCATATACCAAAAGGCTGTGTGTTTGATTCCTGGTCAGGTCACATACCTAGATTGCAGGCTTAATCCCTAGTCTGGGTGTGTAAGGGAGGCAACTGATTTATGTTTCTCTCTCATGTCAATGTTTCTCTCTCTCTCTCTCTCTCTCTCTCTCTCTCTCTCTCTCTCTCTCTCTTTCCCCTTTCCCCCTTCTCAAAAATCAATAAAAAACACAAATACTCTTGGTGAGGATTAAAAAAAAGTGTGATGCCCTAGCTGGTTTGGCTCAGTGGATAGAGCGTCAGACTGTGGACTGAAGTGTCCTGGGTTCGATTCACAGTCAGAACACATGCCCTGTTTTCCAGTTCAATCCCCAGTAGGGGGCATGCAGGAGGCAGCTGATCAATGATTTTCTCTAATCATTGATGTTTCTATCTCTCCCTCTCCCTTCCTCTCTTAAATTAATTGGAAAAAAAAATAGAGTAAAAAGTGTGTTGACTATAGGCTTTCCTTCTTGTTTAGCTAGTGATTCACTGATCTGAGAATGAGCAAGAGACCAAGGGAGGAAAGAATCTGTGAAGTCACAGGCAAAGGGGTCAGGAATAGTCTTTGGAACCTGGAAATCAAGGCTCACCCTAAAGGCAAGCACATTCTAAGCAAAGGCCCTAGCAACAGAGTCCCATGGTTCCCTACAGGGAAATGACTTCTGTCCACAGCCAAAGACGTCAGAGTGACGTTGCTGCTGATCCCATTAGGGTTTGCTGTGAACACCAAGAGGGGAACTGACCCCATTTCAATCCTGTTTCATGTCTTGTCCAGGGATTGGGCACTCTGAGTTTCTCAAAAGCCCGAATGGAATTGGAAATGGCAAAGAAACAACTTTCTCTATAGAAAATCTGGGGCACCATCATAGGCAAGCTCCCTTTCTCCCAGAGAACAGATTCAATCACTGTGCACTCTAAACTGCAGTTGGGAGTGAGGACAGCTTGGGGTCTGCAGGTTTGAGGCCAACTCTTTTTTTTTTTTTTTTTTTTTTTTTGCCTAGTTGCTCTGGAAGGGAGGCACTGGTCAGATCTTAGACTTAATATGTGGCCTTGAAACAGCGTAAGGTCAGCCAGACCACCTATCACTGCCCTTGGGGTTTTAGTTTCATTAATTCTAAACTCTTGAGTTTAAGTCAGATGACCTTGGATCTGGAAATAATAGCATTTGGAGCCTAGAATCTCATCTCTGTATCCATAATCTCCAGGGGTCACTGAACAACTTGCTAAAGAGAAAAAAAAAATACCTTTGGTGTGGGCTGGGGAGCTGGAGAGAGGAAGAACATAAGATTCTAGACACAAATAGACTAAATTTGGAAGATAAATCTCCCTTATTTAAATGTCAGAATATTCCATTTCTGTATAATGCTGAGAAGTCACAAAACCAGAATAAAAATAGGCTTAAATATATCCAGTTATATGCAGAGACAGGCTGTCTTTGGCATAAATGTTCCACCTTCCAGTTGAGGTCTCTGCTCTGTGGATGGAGCTCGAGCACCATGGAATTCATTGCAGGTTGTCGCCATCTGGCTGGGATTTCAGAAGGCCACGTGATCAACCGTGCAAGCTGGAGTTAGGGAATTTTGTGCACACAGGTCCCCAACCTGTGTCTCTTAAAGAAGAAAAAGGAAAAATTGGAGAGAGAATTGGGCAACTCATCAGATGTCAAACAATGTACATGGTCACAATTTTCCATTCGAGGATAGAATTGCTGAAAAATAATTATCTGGAGTTAAGACTGTAGAACATTTTCAAGAAGTCCAGGAAATTCTGTGTTTAACAAGCACTTCTGGAGTCTGCTTAACTAATTTGTCTCTTACATGTAAAGATGGTCAAGTTGGTATGACTTAAAAGGCATATGCATTTGTGAGCACAAATGAATTCATAGTAACTTTTTGACATTGCACATTTTCTCAATCAATAGTCCTCAAATTCCTATGACTCATTGTATAAGAGCATGAGGGCTTTTTAATATCACAAAGTGATCCTTTTGTTTTAAAAGGCTATAGATGTAAGAAGGAAAAAAAAAAGGATAGCAAAAATTCCACATCCCATGCCAAAAAATATCTTTCTCTCAGCAAGTAAAATGATGTCACTGCCTTTTAGCTTCCTTTTTATTGAAGTGCTCTGAATAAGCTTCCTGAGACTGTGAGGTCCTTAAGCAGAAGAGCTCATCCCCATTTTATCTGCATTCTCCTTGACAGTGCGAGTTTAATGGGCACTCAAGACTTGGCTGTGGCATGAAGGAGAAAGAAGAGAAAGCAGAAAGAAAAGCAAAGGGAAGAGGAAGAAGGAGGGAGAGAGAAAAGAAGGAGAAGGGTGAAGAACAGAAAGGGGAAAAGGCGGGGGGGGGGGGTTCTTCTCTGGCTTCCTCCCCGCTTATCATAGGTCAGAAGTACCGGATGGCAGAGATACCAGAGCTAGGGATGAGTGGGAGAGCATATGGGGACTGGGGAGTAGTTACATGCAGATTCCAACTCAGGTAAATATGTAAGGCAGACACTATTGACCTTTTGCCCCATTCTACTAATGATGCAGCTGAGGTCAAGTGAGAGGAATCAAGGTCATGAATTAAGGAAGCTGGAGAAGAAATCTGCATCTCTACACTATTGGCTATTTGGGGCCACTATAAATTATGTTGTACAATGATATCCACCCACACAGCTACCGAGGAACACACCCAGAGTTCAGTTATGCAAGCCAGATTTACCTCTCTCCTAGAAGATAGAAACAGGGTGTGCAGAAATTAGAGGAGCCACATGCATTACCATGGGAATGTAAATTTGTTGTGCTTTTGAAAACTATTTGGAGTAACTACTGAAGCAGAGTATATGTGCACTTATGACCCAGCAATTTCATTTCTAAATATATTCCCAAACAGCTAAGTGCCTATGTGCACAAAAATGTGCAAGGATTTTCAAAGCAAACAAAAATGAAGACTAACACAGTGTCCATCAAAGCAAATATATAACTAAATTGTAATATGTTTGCACAACGGAATACTTTGAGGTAATGAAAAATAATGAGCTGTAGTTAATTCATTAATATGGACTAATGCCACAAAATATACAAATGAATATATGTTACATAATTCTACCATTTATTTGAAATTCAAGAAGCAAAAGCTGTCCTTGATCATGGAGGACAGAGTGGTGTTGACCTTTTGTGGGGGATGCTGTCTGGGAGGGGCTATGAGAGAGCTTTCTGGTGTACTGGCCTTGTTCCAGAACTTGATCTGGGTGGTAATTACACAGTGGTATAAAAATGAATTGCACATTGAGCATTGTGCCAGATAGTGAATGTACGTTACAGTTTACAGAAGGCAAAAACAAAATAAGAGTGGCATACTGGAGGTGAAGGTGTTCTTGCATTTTGAGAGTCAAGAGAGGGCATAATAAGGAGAGTGGACAGAAGCAATATTTCTATCCAGAAAAAGAAACACTTTTCCTAGAAATATGAACTATTTACAAAGAAAATAAAAGAGTCTTAAAGGATAAAAAAGTATGTGCTATGTTAAATTCATCCAGATTGTTGGAATTATTTTAAAATAATTTTTAAAGAATACATTTTTTTACTTTTATAATTTAAACCAGAGGTCAGCCATCTTCTTCTGTAAAGGGCTAATTGGTAAACTTTTGCAGCTTTATGGAGCAGATGGTGTCTGTCACAACTGCTCACCTCTGCTCCTACCGCACAAAGGAAGCCACAGGCATGCAGAGTGCACGAAGGATGCGTCTGTGTTCCAACAAAGCATCATTCACAAAGCTGGCAGTGGGCCACAGTTAGTAGATCATTATTTAAGCAATCAGTAAAGGAAACACAATTATTTTTAAGAAAAACATATATATGAATAAGAATAAACCCCAATTTAAGATCTTCAACCTTGTAATCGCCTATGATACACATTGGGTATTCTCATACCATTCGAGTTGGTGAGGTTGGTGCCATTAGAATCCCCAATTGAAAGAAGAGGAAACTGGCCATAAAAAGGGTAACTTTCCCAAGGTCATGGAGCAAGTAAAAATCACTTCTTGTAACCCAAAGCCTTTGTTCTTAGCAGCACCTCTGTGTGTGAATATGACTTTTTATGTGTGAAATAATAAGTTTTAACAAATTACTAAGAAATATAAAATGTTCATGAAAATGTATATGTAAAATAGTTAAATGGTCAAAAACTAGATGAAAAGACAACTCAGAGCTCCCCCCTCCTGACATTCACTAGTATTCAAAGGAATTCAAATGAAGGCAACCCTGAGATAGCACATCATATCTTTTATAATAGCTAAAAGAACCACAATGCTCAGAGCTGCTACATTGTTCTGAACTTGGTACAGTGACTCACTATTAATAGTAAATTTATTTGGCAACAACCTTTAGGAGCATTAATGTGACTATAAATCAAGATTCCTAGGGATAGTTATAACCATTTACCTTTGAAACTCCACATTTCAGAATTTGTTAAACAGAGAATTAAAAAAAAAAACAACTATGAAGATGTTCCTTCCGTCATCTATAATAATAAAAGCATAATATGCTAATTGGACTGGATGTCCTTCCGGGATGAAGCCGAGGCTGCAGCTGTGGGATTGAGGCAGCAGCCTCAGCTGCGAGGGAGGGATCCAGGCAGCCGTGGCTGTGAAGGCCTACTCTTGCACAAATTTCATGCATTGGGCCTCTAGTTATCTTTATGAGCAAAAACTGTTTAACATTAAGAAAATAAAGTAATGAAATATTATTTAATAATGAATATGATATTTTATGCAAAAATTAAAGTAATTATGAGGACCAGATTATGTAACATGAAAAATGTTTAAAATATACTGGCAAGTGGAATAGTGGAATATAGAAGTGTACATAACCAATAATTATTTAAAGAAACTTGTCTGCAAATAGCAAGGATCAGAAGGTAATTATATACTGAAAACAATTATGTTGAGGTAGTGGATTGGGATGCTTTTCTATGTATATTATATTGCTTTGCCAAATCAAAGTGTTTTTAAAAATGTAGACTGAGAGGGAGTTGGGGCCACTGTTTATTCATCCTGTCACTCCTATCTGAGGTTCTATGACATCAATGTTTGACTTACCAACAAGTCCTTCATTATGTTGTATTTCAACTTTAATGGTTCTCTTGACATTTGGTGTTCTTGGTTTGAGCCATTCACTGATTGTCAGGCATAAGTGTGGCACTACAGCCTTGTTCCAATCCTGGTGTCAGATTGATAGTAAACACTGCAACTGCAGATCTCAAGGGATCTATTGGAAAATTCCCTGAGAACTTACACAGATAAATACCCTTGGTACTTCAACTCAGAGGAGCAGTCAATGACTCTCTGGAATATTTATAGATTTTATCTGTTTCTTAAGTAAGTACTGTTTCATTATTATTCTAAATATAGCTCTAGTTAAAATTAAGAGGGAGAGAAAGAAGTCTAATTTTTATGGTACCATCTAGTCACAGCCCAATGGCGAAGCAGGTAGGACCTTTACTTCTACTCTATGCTTAAGACAGACACTTTCTTCTTTTGAAAAACTTCATTTCCAAATAAGTAATTTGCTCTAAACTAGTTTCTAGGTCATAGGAGGTGTCCGTTGCCGGGGTGTCATTAATCACCTGGGGTGTCAAAAGTGTCATTAATCACCCACTTTGGGTTTTTATCATCAAAGATGCTATTTTGTGTATAAATGAGATTCAGGTGCACAGAAAAAAATTAGACTCAGTCAACCCATCACCAGGAATGATCTCAAGCCACACCTCCCTGGTGTTTCAAATGGGTCCACATTCACATGTGTGCGGGGTCAGGAGAGTCATCGGGTCCAAATCTGGTTTCATATTGAATTTAATCACTAAAAGCAGTGGCTCATTGTCTGCCCAAATGTGGGTCTTTCCATCTTTCCTGCTTTATTTTTAACAGTTATTACATGAAAATGAAAACTTTGGAAGCAACACTTTCATGTCTATTTTGTTTCTTTCTGAATGAGGAAGTTTGACATTCAAGCCTATTTGATAACTTCCACCATTCACACCCCACCCTGTATCTCCTATGCTCCTATTGTGGTCACCGTGCACACAAACACCTCCAAGTTCCACACCATTTGGTCTCAGGTTTTCACAATCACCAAGGGCTCTGGATATGGAAACCCAGTTAGGAGCCCTGAGAGAAGGACGACGAATGAAACACAGGGCCAACATCTAATTTCATGGACTTCAAACGGGTGAACTGTTGGCCAGGGGCATATGTAAGCAGTATTTGCCAATCAGAGAATAAATGCTTCTAAATGCTAAACATTGTTATTCTAAAGAGTGGTTCTTAAATCAAATCTTTTTTTAAACATATATTTTTATTTATATGAGGGGAAGAGAGAGGGAGAGAGTGCTAGAAACATCAATGATGAGAGAGAATCATTGATTGGCTGTCTCTTGCACATCCCCTACTGGGGATTTGAGCTCAAAACCTGGGCATGTGCCCTTGACCAGCATTGAACCCGGGACCTTTCAATCCACAGGCTGATGCTCTATCCACTGAGCCAAATTGGTCAGGGCCTTAAATCTTATTGTGTATTAAAATATCCCCGAGTGGATGTAAAAATGCCCCAGGGGGGTAAAGTGTCAGTATCTGCACATTTTCCACAGGCTCCCCAACCGAGTCTGATGGACACAGAAGTGTACAAACATCTTTATAGGTAAGGTTACTGTTAAGGGCAACAGAACAGGAGTCTTTAGTTATTTTTATATCTTGCCACTCTGAGCTTTGAAGCTGCTCAGTTATTCTCTGTTGAACACAAGTCTACAGGGAGAAGGAATGAATGAGCAAATGGCTTTGTCAATGGCATCTGGTCTTTGCTAACTTGATTAGACATGATTTACAGATTAGCCTAGCTCAGCCCAAAATGTGATTTCTGCCTTTGAAGTCTCAATTTGATTAAAACATGTTTAGCAAGAAACAATAACTTTCTGAAATGCCAGGGAATTATGCAGCTCCGAGGAGCTCTGTAGGAAGCAAGCAATTTGGGTGACCAAGTTGGGTCTTTGTGAACCTGAAGAGGCTGCCTGTGCTGGGGCCAAACATCTGACTCCTCTTAATTACATTCTGTCCTTGTTTCATTCCTTCTCATCACTTGCTTCTGGGCCTTGAGTTTTCCCCTAACTGCCAGGGTTGAATGATTTCAAAAATTAGGTTGAGCTTGTTCCCACGGTGCCGGGGCCCGGGGCATGGACAAGTCTCCTTCTCCGTGGAAAAATGGAATGAAGTGTAGGTCACTCTCTCTCCCACCCTCAACCTTTGTCACCAAGTCATTTTTCCCAGCATTCTTTGCAGGGACAGATGCTGTTCCTTCAGGGAAGGGGAAGGACACTGAATCTGGATTCTGACTGGTCTGTGTTTCAATCATAGCTTTGCCCCTTTTCAGATGAGAAAACCTGCCTTAGGGATGTTGATGAGGGTGACAACAGATAAAGAAGCAATACTGCATAATGATTAAGGCAAGACTCTGGAGCCCCCTTGCCTAGGTTCCAATATCAGAGCTGCCATATACTACTACCTCAACACCTTACTTAACCTACCCATGACTCAGTTTCCTCACCTGTACACAGGGACTAATAATCATAACTAATGCCATTTAATCATTTTGAAGACTGAATGAAAATTAATACATATAAGGATGGATACTATTTTGTCACCCCGGTTATCCCTCTGTAAGCATACCTATTATTATGTCTGTAAGGATAATAATGATAATGGTACCTGTTGAAAGATTTCCACTTAGAGAATGGAAAACTGTTTCTTCCCCCTCAAAGGGAGTTCTCAGATTCTCAGAACTGCCTTTCCCCAACCCCCATCCTTATTTTGGCATTTATCTCTTTAAATGGTTGCAATAGGGTGTTGCTGAGTCACCTGAGGAGACAAGACCTATGTCATGAAAAACTGCTAGCCAGGATGCCAGCGGGAGATCAATTAGACATTTCCAAGTCAGGAGTGAGGCAGCCAGTGGTCTGAGCCTTGCTCCACCTAGGAGGCGAGATGGGCCAGTAGATACTCTCAGATGTCTTCAGTTTCATCTGCAACATGGCTAAGTGCTCAGCTGAACAAATCCAGTGTGCCCTGCGATGCCCAGGCTGAACACTGCCTGACTGGCCACCTACCGCACATCTCTCTCTCTGCTCTCCCTTCCCCATCCCTTCATTTCTTCGTGTCTTCATCTCTCCTCTTCTTCTTTTTCCCTATTACTCTCCTTTTCCCTCTTTATTTGCTTTATACTGTTCTTTTCCTCTTCATCATTTTCCCCTCCTCTCATTTCTTTTCTTCCCTTTTATTTCTTCCCCTCATATATCTGTGTCGCTCCTGCCCTCCCCACACTCCTTGCCCTCCATTCTTCCTTTTGGCACCTTAATCTTTTCCCTCCCCTTAGGAGAACTGGACAACTAACAATTTTAAGTCTTCTCTGCCCTTCTTGTCTTTCTCCAGACAGCCTAAGACCAGGAGTTATCACACTTTTTCTAGCAAGGGACAGATAGTAAATATTTTGGGCTTTGCAGGTCATAGAGTTTTTGTTGCAACAACTCAGCTCTGCCATTGAAAGCAGCCACAAACAATACCTGAATGAATGGATGTGACTGTGTTTCAATAAAACGTTATTTTTAAGAATGGGCAGTGGCTGGATTTGGGCCGTGGCCATAGTATGCCACTCCCTATGGAGAATACTCTTTCTCTTGTCTACCAACTTGACCTCAAACCACAAACTCAGTAATAATTTATGATCCACTCCAGTGCTAAAACCCAGGAAATATGTCATCTTCCTGGTTATAGCCATCCCAGAGGATTTGTATTAAAAGTATAAGTAAAAGAGGAATATTTGACTACTACTACACACAAATCAGACAATGGAGGAATGTGCCTCTGTCTTACAATGAATACAGGCTCAGAGGATTGGGAAAACTGTCTGATTGGATAGTGACTGCCTCGTGTCTTTATCCCTAGAAATAGATATCTAATGTTCTTCCTAAAGAGAACAGCATCCTCTTCATCAGAAAAGATATTTAATTGAAGAAATAAGCTCTGCAAAAGAATATTTGTAATGTCATCAAATCTATTTATTTGTGCATTTAACAAATTTTATTTGAGCACCTACTGTGTGTCAGGCCCAGTAGTGAGCCCTAAGGGGGAGAAAGAGACAACAAAAATGGATATGATAGGGTATGCCCTTGAGGACTTACAATGCAGTGTACTGCAGCCGGCTAGGGTTGTGGGCAGATCAGCAATGAGTAGGCACCTAATGTGTGTCAAGCACTGGGTTAGTTTCTTTATGTTTGTTCATACTCTTAATCATTAGATGACTCTCATTTAAAGATGAGAAAACGGGAACTCAGAAATTAATGTGCCCAACGTCATACAGCTAGGAACTTGTTAGAAACTTCTAGCTTACCCCTTCACTTGCTTTGCTAAATGCCACAAGAATGCTACAAGTATGGAGCAAAAGCTGTGGGCTCTAAGGAAGTCTTTCTGGAGGCCCTGAAGGATGGGCCAAATGTCAAATCAAGAAGCACAGTTAGGAGAAGAGGGAAGAAGGAATTCCACTGAAAAAAGAATTCCGTTTCTTAAAGGTGGTAGAACACGGTAGAGAGCTGAATGGGGAAAATATTTGAGTGAGCGGGCTTTCGGCAATTTCCGTACCCACACCACCAGGCCATTCCTAAGCCAGCCCTAAGAAGACGGGCCTTAGAGGCTGCTCACAAATGTGTCCATTGGAGAGCAGAGGGACCGGCGCTCATCACCACTCCCGCTGTGGGGCATCCAGCTCTCCCAAGCTCAGACAGCAGCCCAAAGATATTAAGCTGAAAAGCTGGACAATGGCAGTGCTGAGGCTATTAGTGACCCATCCAGTGGCTCAGAGCAATTTATGAGAATGCTAATTAGATACACAAAGAGCTCCTGTAATCACACAAACACTCTGTACTCTGGCTGGCAGCATGGGTCCCAGCCATCAAAAGCCAATCCTGCCTGCTTCAGTGGAAGAGCAGCCAACAAAGACAGGAGCTAGGTATGTTGACTGACTCTGACTGGCGGGGAAGCAGGGAGTGGCTTCTCCTAGGGCTCTGCTCCACCACTCCCCACCCCCAGATCTGAGCATCTCTATCCTGGAGGGTGCTTCCCAAAGCTCTGGAGTTGTGTGCAGCCTGCCTCCTTACTAATACAAGAGCAGAGTGTGTGGTCCTTTCGAATTCGATATCAATCTGGATGAGTCTCTAAAATGACTGCTTATAAACTTGCAGTACAAAAGGGATAAGGGGAATGGATAGGTATCTAATGTACCTATCCAACTGAAATCATAGATGTGGTGTATTTCAACTATTTCATATAGACCTTATGTGTCCCAATAAGCTATAGCTGGGGTCACTAGCTAGGTTTAAAACTGGGAGAGTCCCCACAAAATGGGTTGTTGGTCACCTATTTAACACAATATTAATACAAGAGATGAATATGTCATATCTTTCACATGTTTCACATTTGATATCAATCACATATACTTAAATATGATATAAGTATAATGGGATATACCACATAAATAATTTATACAAATATACGGTGATCATTGGCAATTAGGAAAATGCAAATCAAAACTACAATGAGATATCAACTTACACCTAGGAGAGTGGCCATTATCAACAAGATAAGCAATAACAAGTGATGGAGAGGTTGTGGGAGAAAGGGAATCCTCATCCACTGCTGGTGGGAATGTAGACTGGTATAACTACTATGGAGAGAAGTCTGGCAATTCCTCCAAAAATTGAGAATAGAGTTACCATATGACCCAGCAATTCCTCCCCTAGGTATATACCCGAAAACCTCAAAATCATGTATTCACAAAGTTATATGCACCCTATGTCCACTGCAGCATTATTCAAGGTGGACAAGACATGGAAACAACCATAGTGTCCTACAATAGAGGACTGGATAAAGATGTGGTACATATACACAATGGAATACTACTCAGCCATAAGAAAGGATGAAATAGTACCATTTACAACAACATGGGTGGACCTATGCTAAGCGAAATAAGTCAGTCAGAAAAAGCTAAGAACCATATGATTTTACTCATATGTGAGGTATTAAACTGAAACTTGTGAACACAAACAGCAGTGTGGTGATTGCTAGAGGGAAGGGGGTGGGGGGAGAAGGGGGTCCTAATATAAGGTGAGAGGAGATTTGACTCTGGGTGGTGGACACATGGTGCAATATACAGATCTTATAACATAGAAACCCACACCTGAAACCCATATGGTCATGTTGATCAATGTTACCCCAATCAATTTAATAAAAAAGAGAAAACATTAAAAAATATAGGATGAATACATATATTTAATTTTATCTGTTCCATAAATTCAGACTAGTAATGTCTCAGACACAGACTAGTCATGCATTTTTGAGTTTAAAAAGAAACCAATGCCATAAAAATGGAGCAAAGTACAAAATGGAAGATTAAGTGTTTGTCAGTGCTAAAGCACATTCTTAAAACTAAGGTGATCTTGCTACTCATGACCAAGATTTCTCCCAGCAGCATGGCTTAATGGAAAGATGATCAGAACTGTAGTCACATGAACTTGGTGCAATTTTTAACTTTATGAAAATCTAGATAGAGGGTTGTCCTTAGACCAGCAGCATCAGCACCGCCTGGGAGCTTGTTAGAAATGCATAATTCCAGGCTTCCCCTTGCAGACCCACTGAAATAATAATTCCTAGGTGGTTTCCATTCACGCTCAAGTTTGAGAAGCTCTGCTGTAGCTCATTTAACCTAATTGAGTCTCATTTTCCTGGTCTGTAAAACGGAGATACTAAGATCAACTCTAGAATGTTGTATGAAGAGCTACTAAAACCATTTGTGATGTACTTAGCACAGAGCTGGACCATTCAGTGCTAAGTCAAAAACAATCATTTTCTTCCTTCTTCTCAGTGTTACTTGCTTCTGAACAATATTATTATACAGTCTGTTCTCCTCAATATCTTTTTGCTGGCTCTATACATCAATAGGGCTTTAACCCCTCTTATATTCCTTCTTTCTGTCTCTTCAAATCCCAGAACAACATAAAAAATTTACAAAATCCATGAGATTGGTGGAACCTATGAGATCACCTGTCCAACACCCCCTCCCCTGCCCCCCAAAGCAGAAATGCCATTTTTAGGTCCCAGATTTACTCATTATTTATGTTCTCACTCAAGTGTTACCTTTTAGGTGCCAGAGAGATACCATGTACTCAACAGATAATTGCTCAATGCTGAATGAGTTAGTGAATGAGGTTCTATTAGCTCTGGCCAATTCTATTCTTTGTCTAAATCTCACAGCACTTACTTTTTTGTGTGACCTTTTCAGTCCTTTCATTCTTCCACTTAAAAAAAAAAACACTAGTTTATCTCATATCTCACCTTGACTACTTTCTAACCTACCCAAGCCACTAAGAATATATATATAACTTCATATACATGAATTATTGTAAACATGTTCATATTTTGAGATTAGATATTTTAAGTTTATATATTACCCACCAACTGGACTATAAGTTCATGGGAGGAAAGAAAAAAAGACTGTGATATTCCCTTCTTGAAACTTTTGTGCCTAGAAAGGTATATTTCCTTTTGTTTTTAGATCCTCATTCACCCGAGAATGTGCCCTGACCAGGAATTGAACCCATGACCCTTCGGTGAACAGAACAATACTCCAACCAACTAAGCCACACCTGCCAAGTGGAAGGTATATTTCTCAGTAAATGACAGATAGTCATGATCAAAGCTGAAAAGAACCTATGAGTGTTATTACTAAACTACTGAGAGCAAAGATCCCCACGGTGCATTCTACTATTTCAGAAAGGATACAATGATCATACAATAAAAAGGAAGCAATGATCTTGTTGGGATCCTGTGTATCTCTTATGGCAGACCAGTGGCCTTTATCCTAGGGAAATGCTTAGTGGGCTTCATGTAAGAAGCCTAATAACCTAACACTCCTTCAAAGTTTATACTTATACAGCTCATTAAGAAAAAAATTTAAATATATTTTATTGAATTTTTTACAGAGAGGAAGGGAGAGGGAGAAAGAGTTAGAAACATTGATGAGAAAGAAAAATCCATCAGCTGCCTCCTGCACACCCCCTACTGGGGATGTGCCCGCAACCAAGGTACATGCCCTTGACCCGAATCGAACCTCGGACCCTTGAGTCCGCAGGCCGAAGCTCTATCCACTGAGCAAAACCGGTTAGGGCAAGAACATTTTTAAAAATACTTTTGAAATTCATTGCACTCGTAATTGTCCGCCGAAGCTACTCTACAACAAGAGATAAATAGTCCATTCTAGAGGATGAATAATAATTAGGTACTGCTCAGCACTGCTCTTTACAGGTCTAACTTTAGAACATAATTAATCCTGTTGAAGCTGCATAAGATAAGTGAAATATTTATGCAGCTGTGTTAATTTATGTATTTACTCCTAGAGAGCCATTCAGAATTGGACACGGCTTTCCGGGAAGATTATGTTAAGATGCCCCCTGGAGCAACGTCATTTCTCTTCAATGTCTTTGCCTCCAGATGGTCTCTAAAGATGAAGCTGAGAAGACACATTTCCCAACCCTGACAGTCTGACCAGGAAAGCAATGAGCCAGAACATATTTATAAGAATCTAGACAGTGCTAGTACATAGAACATACCTCTGGCCTATCTGAATGCCTTTACTTTTTATTTTCCTAAAAGAGGACATATTCTGTTGTTTTCATGATACCAGCTTGACCATATTCTCACCGATACAACACTAAATAAGGTGTGTTGAATATTGGAATTGTGGATGGACAGTGATGATGAGAAGGAGGAAGAGGAGAAGGAGGATGGTGATGATGGTAATGATGGTGTTAATGATGAAGGTGATGATAATGGTGTTGGGGATGCTGATTATGGTGATGATGTTAATGATGATGGTCATGATGGTGTTGGTGATGCTAATTATGGTGGTGACGGTGATGGTGATGTTGATGGTGATGATGACAGTGGTGGTGTTGGTGATGATGATGGTGATGGTGATAATAATAGTGTTGGTGATGATGATGGTAACAGTTACCATTTATTAAACCATTTCTATATTCAGGTGCTTTGCTAGCTAAGCTCTTTACATGCATTGTCTCATTTCATCCTCACACCAACCTTATCAGGTAAATACTCCTATACTCATTCACAGATAAGGCTAAGAAAATCACCTCTTTCGCAGAAGTATTTACTAGTATAAATGGGATGAAAGATTTAGTTCAGATATGCACCAAATAACTCCTTCCTAAAGGGGTCTACAAATCTTAAGTGTCTAATTAGTCAATTTTGAAAGACACTTTAGAGAATTAAATGTATCATGAGTCTTACATAATTGACCCCCTTCTGCATTAAGGCCCCTTGAGTAGAGGCTTTTCCCCTTACTAGGCAGGGGGCTCAGAAGTCCTCTGAGCTTCAGATTTTCCTCTGTGAAATGGGTATAAGTAATATTTCACTTCATAAGGCTGTTACCAATATTAAATTAAAGAACACATGTAATGTATCCAGTATAATAATTGACATATCTTATTCCCTAAATATGTTGCTGTTTCATAGAAGATTCTGCATGAGTGACAGCAATGGTGGGTAGGAGCAGAGTTAGAACTCATTATTTGACAGCTACCCTCCATATTTAAAAGTTTCCTGTCAAATTAAACACATCCCAACACTAATCATTCATCCATGTGCGTATTTATTCATAAAATCCTTCATTGGCCAGTTATCTGTCATGTTCAGAATTTTGTGGTGCTTACTGTTATAAATAATACTCTTGTTTGCTGAGAAGTTCACTCCATGTAGGGTTGCTTAGGCAACCACAGTGGTAGAAGGAACCATCAGTCCTAATCTTTCATCCCTGTTTGTGTCTATATACCTTGTCATATAACATCAAACTCCTCTCAAAAAAGGTAGAGCATACCTCCAATCTTTTGACCTTGGGCTTGGCCACCTGTCTAGACAGAAATTTGTTAGTAGATATGAATGTGAAAAAGCAGTCAGTTGAAATGTGCATGTGCAGTTTAGGTGTTCCTGTTTGTGCCTCTGACACAGCCAATACAAGAGCTTCTCCTAGGTGGCTGCTGACCTTTCAGCCTGAGACCCAGAATAGACACATGTGGAACACAGATCACACAGCTGACCATGGGCTTATAGAGGGAGTAGAGTCACCGGAGCCATCACAGCCTGAGGTGGAGCTCATCCACTCCACCTGCACTCCCATGAGCAAAATGAATGTATGTGCCTCTAAAATTTCACAGCCATAGCTGCCCCACACAGCCACAAAGCACTATAACACAGCAGAGAACATGGCTCATGATCTGAGGAAGGTACAAATGCTCTATAGGGAATTAAGGGAATCAGATGTCTATTTAGCAGTTAAATATAAAACACATTTAGATTTCTTGATGGCACTGTGAGAATCAGGGTTCAATTCTGAAAGAAGAAAGAAGCTGTAAGGGATGATGTACTTGGTTCAAATTCACACCAACCTCTGCCCATTTCAATGTATTGGCCACAGGAGCCACCAGATTTTCCTCTCCCAGCTCTAGGCAGGCATAGCATATTCCGTAACCACTCTGACTGTAGCCTCCCCTTGTTCTTGAATACAGCTTCTGCCCTGTGTCCTGTGTGTCTGTACCCTACTCAGACTCGTGTTTTCACTGTTAACCTGCCATTTCTGCTGGCTTTGTCTTTCCTATCTCAGTGCTGGCAGTTCAAAGGGGAACCAGCCTGCCATTTGAGCCACGGCAGAATTGTAAAAACAATGTCATGGCAAAGGCTATGGTGAGATCATCAACTGGGAAACAGAGGACAGACAGAAGTAAATGCTGCTAGAAAAGTTGACCCAATTAGCTTCCATGAATGCCATAATCCCCATAAGATGGAAACTTTTAGTTTTTGCATGATAGAAAGTCAAGAAGTGAACTGTAGTGAAAGCCCATGAGATTTCTGTTCATGATTCCTTTTCTAGAAATTGCTTCTCTTTCATTCCTTCCTCGGATAATAGTAGAAGCTGTTGTGTTGGTACAACATAACCCTACCCTTTTTTTAGTCATGATGGGCCCTTGACCCCAAATGCTCCAGGAATCCTTCCTCTGGAATTTGGAATTTAGAATTGAGAGACTCGAGATTGGGACGTGCTGTGAGCTGGTTATGGAGTGTCACTGCTCCAGGGCAGAGTTTCTCAGTTCCAGTCCTAGTAACATCTGGGCTCACATAATTCTGTGTTTTGAGATGTGGGGGTGGGGATGTCTTGAGCATGGTAAGATGTTTGCCAGCATTCCTGACCTCTACCCTCTAAATGCCAATAGCAAACAGACTCCAGAGTCATGATAATAAAAAATGTCTCCAGACATAGCCAAGTGCTCCCGGGGGTCAGAGTCATGCCCCCTCCTGAAAACCACTGCTGCAGAGAGGGAGAGAGAGAGAGAGAGAGAGAGAGAGAGAGAGAAACTGTGAATTCGTGCTGTTGAGGCCCCAGGACTGCCCCAGTTGCTCTTCTTCCTCTAAATCTATTTGCTCAACTCTTTTCTAAATTCACTGAGATGGATACTTCTGCATCCCCAGAATAAATTCCTTTAAAAAACACGGCTATCTATAATTTGGTTTCCATTATAAGCAACCCAAAGAACAGTGGTATCATGTGATAAGCATTCAATAAATACTTTTAGTGTGCAAGTTCATCACACAAAAATCCATTGGAAAGCCAGTGGGGTAGGGGGGAACCAAAGTGCAAGGATCTCAAGTCCCCCAAAGTAGGGGGTCACCCAAGGTCTTACCATCACCCACAAACTGGAGCAGGGCCAGGTCTATCTGCCTCTTCCAAGGTGAGCCCTTCTGGAGGGCAATTCCATAACCAGTGGTAGCAAAGATGTACCCACTCCCGATGGTCACCAGCTTGCAGCCTTCGTCCCGCCCAGCCTTGTAATTCAAGACCGCCGCATCGTAGATGAAAGCGTCCAGTTTCCTGCAATGACAAGAAACCAGGGAGTCATGGGAATGGCGGGGGTACCGTCTCAGGACCCAGATCCCGGCCATCAAGCATCACACACTTTCTTTCACATGGGAGATGATGGCTCAGGGCCACTCCATCCTCTCATCATAAAAAGGTCTATTTTTAATGAAGAGCCAGAACTTTTTCTCCAAGTTACAAGAGGCAGCTAAATAAAGGCATGAAGAATCCTTATGCCCAAGTGAGTAAACAGTTGAGTTTGCTGGTTTAAGTGTTGCCCTTAGCACTCCCAACAGTGTAGGACAGCGGCCTATTTAGAAAGGCTGCATCAGAACAAAGTAAACTATTAAGGGGCAGGACAATTCGGAGGTAACAAGCAGGCAGGCAAGGGACTCAATAAGAATAAGGTCTCTTCCTCCTAAAAGAAACATACTTCCTGTGTATTTATATTACAAAAATATGATGTAATAATTTTTAGAAACCCAAATAATGTAGAAAATACTAAGAATACAAGTACAATTAAAGTTGCCCATAATTCCGAAGAGAAACCAAGATGGTGGCACAGGTAAGCACCTAAACTGCTGGCTCACACAACAATTTCAAAACTACAACTAAAAGACAGAATGGACACCATCCAGAACCACAGGAAAGCTGGCTGAGTGAAAACTCTACAACTAGAAGGAAAGAGAAAAGCTCATGGAGAACTGGAGGAATGGCAAAGGGTTGAGGTACAGCAAAGGGTCTTTGTGTGTGCAGTGAGGAAGGGCAGCTGAGAGCCTGGCTGACTTTCTCTGGCGGGAGGGGGAAGGAGGCCCCCGACTTCACTGAATCCCAGTTCTGACTGCACTGAACCCCAGTTCCAGGCGAAACCCCGTGGACCCAGGCTCATACAGGGGGAGTCTGGACTGACAGGTAGAGAGAAAGGCACTCGGAGACTTGGAGACCCGGGGGAGGGGGTCTGGAGGCGCACGCCAGTGCACACAAAGACTGAGGAGGTTGCCACAGGCTTTACCTAGCAGAAGGGAGTCAGAAGCTCCTGACTGCACTGAACCCCAGTTCCAGGCGAGCCCCTGGGGACCCACGTTCTTGCGGGGGGAATCTGGACTCTCGGGCAGAGGCTTGGGAGCCAGGGAAGCCAGAGGTCTGGAGGCGCATGTGCACAAGGGCAGGGCTGACGGGAAGCCAAGACTGTCTGTTCTGCCCTGAGACTCCACCCAATCCAAGCTGAGCACAGAGGCTTTTGCAATTTGGCAAGTCTAATCCTATAAGGCTGTCTCCAGCACCGAACTTCTCCCAGTGTAGACACAGCTGATCCTCACAGCCAAGTGGTCTCGAGGTCAATTCCTCCCAGTGATACCAACAACAATCAAGGCTTAACTACAACAAGACTGTGCACACAGTCCACAAAGGGGTGCACCAAGAGTGTCCACCTCAGGTAACTGGGAGGCCGACCCACTAGGCCATATAGGAAACCTAGCACACAAAGCTACTCTACCAACTTAGGGAAGCAGTGAAAATGCGGCGACAAAGAAACAGATCAAAAATCAAAGAAATGGAGGAAAACAAATGACTGGATATAGAATTCAAAATCACGGTTATAAGGCTTTTCAAGAATATCCTAGAAAAGGCCGATAAATATAACGAGACCCTCAAAGATATGAAAGAGGACCAACTAGAAATTAAACATACACTGACTGAAATAAAAAATATACAGAGACCCAACAACAGACTAGAGGAATGCAAGAATCAAGTCAAAGAATTGAAATACAAAGAAGCAAAAAACACTCAACTGAAAAAGCAAAAAGAAAAAGTCCGAAAAGTTGAAGATAGTGTAAGAAGCCTCTGGGAAAACCTCAAGCGTACCAACATCAGAATTATGGGGGTGCCAGAAGAAGAGAGAGAGCAAGATACTGAAAATCTATTTGAAGAAATAATAACTGAAAACTTCCCCCACCTGGTGAAAGAAAAAGACTTACAAGTCCAGGAAGCACACAGAACCCCAAACAAAAGGAATCCAAAGAGGACCATACCAAGACACATCATAATTAAAATGCCAAGAGCAAATGACAAAGAGAGAATATTAAAAGCAGCAAGACAAAAACAGTTAATTACTTACAAGGGAGCACCCATACGATTGTCAGCTGATTTCTCAACAGAAACTATGCAGGCCATACGGGAGTGGCAAGAAATTTTCAAAGTGATGAATAGCAAGAACCTACAATCAAGATTACTCTACCCAGCAAAGTTATCATTCAGAATTGAAGGGCAGATAAAGAGCTTCACACATAAGAAAAAGCTAAAGGAGTTCATCACCACCAAACCAGTATTATATGAAATGCTGAAAGGTATTCTTTAAGAAGAGGAAGAAGAAAAAAGTAAAGATAAAAATTATGAACAACAAATACATATCTATCAACAAGTGAACCTAAAAATCAAGTGAATTAAAAACCTGAGGAACAGGATAAACTGGTGAATATAATAGAATCAGGGGCATAGAAAGGAAGTGGATTGATAATTATCAGGGGGAAAGGGGTATGGGGGGGTGCAGGAAGAGACTGGGCAAAAACGTACACCTATGGATGAGGACAGTTGTGGGGAGGTAAGGGCAGAAGGTGGGGTGGGAACCAGGTGGAGGGGAGCTATGGGGGGAAAAAGGAGAAACAATTGTGATAATCTGAATAAAGATTTATTAAATAAAAAAAATTACTAGATGGAAGAAAAAGAGCATAAAAAAGAAAATAAAAATAAAAATTAATAAATAAATAAAATTGCCCATAATTCCATAACTCAGAGGCAATTATATTGGTGAACAACCTTCCAAATTAAAAAAAAAATTGATTTGAAAGAAAGAAAGAAAGAGTGAACGAAAGAGACAGGGGAAGAGAAGCACTGACTTGTTGTTCCACTTATTTATGCATTTACTTTACTGGTTGATTCTTGTATGTGCCCTGAACGGGGATCGAACTCACAACCTTGGTGTATTGGGACAATGCTCTAACCAACTGCGCTACCTGGCCCAAGCCCAACTTCCAAACTTTTTTTGTGTGTGCGCACACACGCACAGAGTCACACACATACACATACCTCTTTTAAAACAGGGCTAGTAACTTTTCTGAAAAGATAATCACTAGTTTAGGCTTTGTGTGCTATACGGTCTCTGTTGCAACTACTCAACTCTGCTGTTGTAACATGTTTTGGGCTGAATTGTGTCCCCCTCCCCCCAGATTCATATATTGAAGTCCTAACCCCCAGCACCTCACAATATGATCTTATTGAAGTCCTAACCCCAAGCACCTCACAATGCAGATGTTATTGTTAAGATGAGGTCATCCTGGAGTAGGGCGGGCCCTCCTCTATTATGACTGGTGTCCTTATGGAAAGGGAAGTATGGGCATAGATGCAGAGGGAGACACCATGGGAAGGGAGGAGTGATGCTGCCACAGGTCCAGGAACTACCAGAGGCTGGGAGAGAGGCAAAGCAGCTCCTTCCCCGATGCCCTCGGAGAAAGCACGGCCCTGTCAGCACCTTGACCTCGGACTTCCAGGCTCGAGGGCTAGGAGACAAATAACCGTGTTGTTTAACACTCACAGTTTGTGGCAGCACTAGGAGCTAACGCACAGCACGGAAGAAAGCAGCCATAGATAATATATAAATGAATGGACTCAGCTCTGTTCTAGGAAAAGGCTACTTTCAACAAGAGATTGGCCCATGGACCGTTGTTTGCCAACCCTTGTTAACCCCTTCAAATAGAATTTTACCAGGCAAACTCTTTCACAAATTGTGTTCTCTTCTCATTTCACACCACACACAGTGAACATGTTTCATGTCAAAATACATAGCACTTTCCTGATATACATTTATTTTTATTGAAGTATGATGTATATAAAATAAAGTGCTAGATAAAAACTGACATATGTACACATACTTGAAATCATCATGCAGATCAAGGTATAGGACATTTTCAGCATCTCAGAAGTCCTGACTATGTCCTCACCAGTCACATCCCCTCCAAAAGGCTAGTGCCATATAATCCCCTCCATGGCATGGCTGTGCCTCATTCAGTCCCTAGATCTCTATTAGCTGGTGTGCATACTGTTTCCAATTTTTTAAGTTATTTAACGAGGCAGGAATGATCACCATTGAACATGGGGATGGATACTCAATTCTAAAGTAGGTAGGAAAATGAAATTGGAGATAACTCCACTTCTTTGGCAACTTCTCAACATTACTACCTTTCTTTCTTTAACAAGAAAACATAAAACAGTGAAGCAAAGAAAAATAAAAGTGGCAGGGAGAGGATGTAAAATGCTGCCTCCTTTCAGGGACAGCTGCTGAAGGATGCCCTATGGGAATAAAAGTATTTGGAAGGTTTACAGCTGTGTTTTTCATTTTAATTTTTTGTTTCTGTAATGGTTAGAGTTGGAGTGTGCCTGCAAGGCTTGTCTCACTAACAGAAAGACCTTGAAACTATTTCCAATGCTGCAGGATTGGAGACGTGGTTTTATATTCTGAGAGCATTAAAAAGGGATCAGACCATCCAAGCAGAAGAGGAAGAAAGCCGGGCTTTGTCAATGGTGATGGTGATCCAGAGCTGGCAACTTCTGAGGAAACAGCCTTTCTGGAGTGCCAGCAAACTGAGACCTGGGGAAACATGGGCTGGGGAGATTGAAAAGGTGGGTTTATGTGTGGTGGCTGCAGGGATTGTGAGGGGAGCAGTGGACGAGCAGGTAGAAGAGATCTGGGTCCTAGTCCAGCTTTGGCTGATGGTGCATCCTCAGGAAAGTCACTTCCTTCTTTTGTGTGGCTGGTGGTCCTGCTGAGATGCTCATCCAGCTTAGGGATTTTATAATTTCACAAGCCAGCAGTCACCTTCTGTCCCTCTTCATAGGGCAGTTGAGACTGGATAACACCTCTTTCCTGAAGACGTCAGGCCATGGAAGGCATTTGTCCTCTTGATGAAGAGGGTGCTTGCAATGCCCATACTTCACATATCAAAGTTTCCATAAAGATGCCAAGAACCTGGGTTTTATTAAGACTTTCCAAGCCTCACCCAAATCTTTACTCTTAATTCCTCAAAAAATAAACAGAAGCACACTCCTAAGGGTGCACAGGGCCATTCAAATGTCAAGGCCATAAGCTGGTATTCATGGGGTGAAAGTTTTCCCCCTCCTATTAGCCCACCACATGCTGATGCATTTCAGGAGTGGAAATCTAAAACTGTACCCATCAACGAGACGTGTCCAACAGTGGTTTAAACCGTTAAGCACAGATTTCAGCAAATCAATACTGTATTTCATGACAAATCTTTTTTTCCACTGAAAGAAAAAGATTCCCATTGTTAAAAAGAAAGAAGTTAAAAATCACTGACATCCTCAAGAGTGGGCTTTGTGGTCAAAGTCTTTGCGCACAGAGTGGACAATATCTGACCTTTGTGGGCTGCTGGGTATAAAGGGGGGGGGCATATAAATAAAGAGTGTGTGCAGTAACTGGCACATAGCAAATGCTCAGGACACATAGGTGCATCCAATCAAGTTCAGATTTTACAAAGGCGCTCACAACTTTTATGCTTTCCATCTGACAAATCCAGTCCTAAATATTTTATATGCATTATCTCATTTACTCCTTCTCACTATGCACAGGTTTATATCTATTGCTATCCCCACTGTGAGATGAGAAACTGAGTCACGGAGAGGTAAGGTGACTCTTCACCACCGCCCAGCTTAGAAGTGTCAGAACAGCCCTCGGATTTACATGGTCTGATACCTAAGCCCACAGAATAATCACTATGACCACGTGATCCATAAGACTTGAGAAATTAACTGGGGCAGCTCTGTCTATTGCTTATGAAATTTAGACTGGGGGTTACAGCTATACATCAAGCCAAATGATAATGAAAAAGGAAGCAAGGATGAGACCAGAATAGAGTTTGAAAAGATTTGGTGGGTTGTTCGGCTTCATGTGTTTCTTTCCCAACACACGTGTAGTTGTGGATGGTCTGGAGTTATCCCACAGAAGACATGTCTGGCCCATCTGTTTGTGAGACGTTTAGGTGTGGGTGGTCATGGCTTCATGTTGAAGGTAAAGATAAGAAAGAGGAAAAGGCTGCCTGAAACTGAAGCCAAATTTAGATCAAAAGCACCTGGGGGGCTGGAGCTGGGATGCTGAGGCGGCGATACGTTAGGCTGCCACATGGCAACTGGCAGCTCTGGGTTTAGAGCATCACAGAGATGAAAGGTTGGCGTGGGGGAAAGAGGCCTCAGAACTCAGAGCAGTCAGCTGGGTGCTTGAGGACTCACAAGTGAGGAGCCCAGTATGCTTCTCTGTTCGGAGTTTTCTCCTCCTGCTTTTCAAGAGGAAATTGCCTTTGTCCCTATCCTCCCAGCTCTTGCTGAGGTCACATGGCTGCCAGCGCCTAAGTGCTTCTCCCACTGGGTGGAGGAGGCTCAAAGATCAGGACAGAGCCCCTATCCAGCCAACTCTATAAGCCAACTCTACTCCCTACAGAGGGCTGATCATTTCTTCAAACATTGGTGACAGGTGAAATGACACCTGGGCTCCCCAGCACGAGGGCTGAAACAGAACTGAATGAGTGCTGTGCTGGTGTCGTGACATGCCCACCTCCTTGCCAGGCATGATAGAGGCTGTGTGGGTGCTGTCACCCTCTCCTGTCACCAGCAGTCCTCAAGGAACGCAAATGATTAAAAAATGACAGTGATTCAGAATGAGAGGGGGAAATAGACCTCCCTTCTGCAAATTTGCAAAGAAGCAAAGTAAGGACAACTGTCACATGTGCCCCATGCTACTTTAACCCAGCAGCTTCCTGCCAGGTTTTTTGACAGCTTTGAAGATGCTACAGCTTGCTGGAGCGTGTAGACAGGATCCTGTTACCTCAGTCAGCCTTTCTTGTACCTGCATGATGGCCTGAAAGTTCACTCCAGATCCAAGACTGTTTTCGGGCAAATCTGATTACCCCAACACAAAGGAAGACCATGGCCCTTTTGAGAATAGGAGCTTGTATTGTCAAATGGCTTGACATTTCCTAATCAAAAGTTTCCAGTTTTAGCTCTTCATCTCCTCATGCATGTTTTCAGATGCTCTCTGGGGGGGAAGGAGGAGGGGGGGGTCTCAGCATATTTAAAGGCTAATTATATAGCTAAAGTTAATTATTCATTCATTAACATTCAAGAAGCCTTGAACAAGACATTGACTCATTCTGATGAATTAATGAAACCTCTCTCTCTCTGTGTGTGTGTGTGTGTGTGTGTGTGTGTGTGTGTGTGTGTGTGTGTGTGTTGGAGGTCTCAAGTGTTACTGAAAGTTAACCATCTCTTTGAATGATAACTGAATGTATTTTTTAGGTCACATCAAAGCCTTGCTAGGAAGGGAAACACATCACCCAGACGTCTAGGCCAGTCAGCATGTCTGAACAACTGTGGAACATGGATGGGGTTCAGATCCACCTCTGCCAGCTGTATGGGACCTCTTGGAGCTTCTTATCTGCAAGATAGGGAATAACAGCTCTCCCCCGGGGCTGGCTTTTGGATGGATGAAACAGAAATGGAGGTGTTCTGGACATTGCAGATCCTAATGCACAACCAGGAGCTTGTTGTGGCAGTAATGACTTCATTGGGCAGGAAGCAATGGTGATGCAGACCATCTTCAAGCACCGAGACATGGGGCTAATTCATGGGTAAAGGATATTCGTGGGTCCAAGAATTGGTACCACTGAGGCATGACTACCTTCGCAAGCACCTGCTTAGGCAAGAGCCACTCAACATGCACAGAAACTATACCTGCCATCAGCACAGGATGGTCTAAAACTGGCTGTAGGGAAGTGGCTTAGAATCAATCACATTTTGACTCTAAGTTTGTGAACACAAAGTTTAATGCATTTTCAATGAAGAAACATTTTTCAGAGCAAACTCCATTAACCTAATTTAATTCCTAGATTGATGTCTTGCATAGCATAGTTAAATTGTTTCCATTTTTTTGGTAAACTATTTTCACTGTGATCAGTTCTTTGGTGTTTAAATTTTATAAGGCTTTGATTCATTGATCAGCATTCGAACCATTACAAATTTTACTGACTTATAACTTCTGCTCTTTTGACGTTTCTTTTGTAGTTATTATTTCCACAAGTCCAATGCATCTGGGTCAAAATTGTGCAGAGATCCAAAACTGGCCAAGAAGATTGGAGTCATCTATGGATTCTTAGTCAATTACAAATTTTACCCTGTGTGCTTTCAGCTGTTGTGAGTTTAATTTGTGTTAATTATTTCTACCAGTAATAGTCACTGTGAATTAGATTTTAAAAAGACTGATGGCTAATATTTACTTTTTAACTGAGACAATTCTGAGCAATTTTGTAAACAGAGACAGAGAGAGGCAGAGATGGAGGGAGGAAGAAAGGGAGGGAGAGAGAGAGGAAGGAAGTAATACAGATGGAGGTAAGCACCCAGTAAAACAAAGATAGGGAGAGAGGAGAGATCGAAGGGAAAGAACAAGAAAGAGAGTGAGGAAAATAGAGAGTAAGACTCAGAGAGAGAAAGAATAGGAGGGAGATGGACTTATAGGGATAGAATAAGAGACAAAGAGGGAGGGAGAGATGGATGGAGACATACAGGGTGGAGGAGAGGGGGAGGGAGAGGGAGAGAGGAGATAGGAGAGAGAGAGAAAGAGAGGGCAAACACATACTTCACCTATTGACTTCACCTATTAAGAACCTCAAAAACAAGAAAGAGTTAAAATGATATGGCAAACCTCTGCTTTGTTTCTGTTAAATTTCACATTAGACCCAAAGTAACCATGTCCAAGGAGTTGATAGATCATGTAATGTAGTCTTTTAATTTTCCAGATGAGGAAACTGAAGCCCAGAGATCTCTGCCCAAGGCGTTCCACAGTCAGTGATTCCAGATCAGTGTACTACTTGCTAAAGGGCTTCCCAAATCTGAGGGCAAGTCCTCAGCTGGCATGTAGAGTCAGAGGAACAACACACAGGAAGGTGGGCAAGTCTGTGTACTTCTCTAAGCCTTGAATTCCCCATCTGACCAGAAAGAGAACAATCTCTCCCATGTGGGTGTACACCGGTTGAAGGGGTTTGCTATGAATCTGCCACACATTTGCTATGAATATGATTGGTGAATTATAAAGCACTATGCAAATGCTATTCTTTGTTCACGCTACAACTCATGTTCTGACACAGAAAAAGTATTAATTCTTCCTGGAATGCAAATATTTTATAGAGTTCCTTAGAATATAGTCCTCAAGGGTTGATATCAGAGCTGACCAATTACTGCAAATTCCAAGGTGCACCAATATACAATAAAAAATGCTAAACCTGTTTTCTTTGTTCAGATTTTTCTTAAATGTTTACTATGGGCCATACAGTGTGCTCTTTGCCTGCATATTGCATTGAATCCATACAGTGGACTCCTAAGTGGAGGAACCAAAATAAGCACCATTTTATAAAAGGGAAAATGGGGTTTAAGAGGTTCATTTGCCCAAGGTTCCAAAGCTGGACATTAGCAGGGAGGGAATTTGAATTTTGAGCATTATACTGGTAGTGATAAGTGATGCTGTAGAGCTTGTCATACACTAGGACTACAAGACAGGGAATCTCAAGGACCAGAAAACATGAAATGAAAGAGATAATGGAAAAAGAATCAATATTTGACAAAACCTTATTATGTGTCAGACATAGTGCTGGGTACTTTCCCTAAGTTAATTCATTCAATTGTCAAAGGAATTCCAGAAGGCAGGCTCAGGGAGGTTACTGCTTTGCCAAAAGTCACACAGCTGGTAATTATCGGAGCCAGTATATGAAGCTAGGTATTTCTCACTCCAAAGTCTATGTTCTACAAGAGGAGGCCACTCAGAAAACAAGTCAATCAATCAATCAATTGGCAGAACAAGACTACAATTTTCAAGACAGTTTGAATACTTTGACCCAGAAATTATACTTCTTGTGATCATTCCTAGAGAACTATGTGTGGAAGAGTACAAAGGACTCATCGAGATTTTTAAGACACCTGACTAATATCCCCCAGAGGGAAACGGTTAAATAAACTGTTGTGCATGCATTCCATGGCATTTTTCCAGCAGTCAGAGAGAACAAAGGCAAAGACACCTACAGATAAGGAGAGCTCTTCAGAACATATGATTAATTGGAAACCAAACTGCGACATATTGCAAGTTTGATAGCGTCCCACAGCATGAAGTTTTATAATTATGCATAGACATATGAATATATGCCTATATGTAACAAAGGTCTAGGAGAAATGACATGAAAGCAGAGAGCAGTGCTTACCTGGTGGAGGGGGTGGTTTGGGATTGGGACATGGTCAGGTAATGCTTATATTTGTATTTTTTATTTTTTACAGTGAGAATATATTTTTAATGGGAAGCAATACAGCACAGTGGTTAAGAGTGCAGATGCTAGAGCCAGTTCAAATCCCAGCTCTGAAGCTAACCAGCACTTGCCTGGACAAGTGACTTACCCCCTCTGCATAACAGATTATATATATATGTATGTATATTAGAGGCCTGGTGCACGAAATTCGTGCACTGGTAGGGTCCCTAGCAACTGCCAGTGGCTGGCCAGGTATTCGCTCCCTTCCCCTGGCCCTGCCCCCTGGTCAAATTCCCGGAAGAACTCCTGGTCAAGGGGATAATTTGCATACTATGCTTTTATTATATAGAAGATATATATATATATATATATATATATATATGTATATATATATGTATGTATATATATATATATTTCAGAGAGGATGGGAGAGGGAGAGAGAGGTAGAAAGATCAATGATGAGAGAATCATTGATTGGCTGCCTCCTGCATGGCCCCTACTGAGGATCCTGCTCGCAATCCAGGCATGTGCCCTTGACCAGAATGGAACTTGGGACCTTTTAGTCCGCAGGCTGACACTCTATCCACTGAGCCAAACCAGCTAGGGCTGCATGACAGGTTCTATTAGATTTCATTAGACCCAAATAGCCATGTCCAAGGAGTTGATAGATGATGTAATTTTTCAGATGAGGAAACTGAGGCCCAGAGATGTACCTAATGGAGATGTTGGACCTCCCAACCTCAGGGGGCCGCTGTGAAAATTGAATGAGGAATAGATAAAGTGCTTACAACAGCTCCTGACACAGAGTGAGGATCACCAAACAACCGAGATGAAGAGGCTGGGATGGAGAAGGCGCAGAAAACCAGCCAGCACAGTGATCACATCCCTCGATGGTGGAGGGTTCATGTGCAAGAGCCATATTGCACACATGTGCACTGAGCAGCCAGTGTGTATGGCGTCACTCCCAGCAGCACCTGTTCCGTGGAGCCCGAGCACTGAGGCCTCGCCCCACCAGACACCAGAGGAAAGCCTTCTCTGCCTGTGCTGAGGTCAGACACCTGTCAGACATGGTGCTGGGAAAACCACATTGTAACCCAGGTGACTGTTGAGGTTGAAGGGTCCCCTGCAAAATTTACGTCCACCTGAAAGCTCAAAATGCGACCTTATTCAGAAATTGGGTCTTTGCAGATGTAATTAGTTAAGGATCTTGAAATGAAATCATTTAGGAGGGTCCTAAATCCAATGACTTAGAAGAAGAATTGTTTACAAGAAGAGACACCCAGGAGAGAAGGCCATATAGAGATAAATGCCGAGGCCAGAGTGATGCAGCCACAAGCCAAGGGGTGCTGGGAGCTCACAGAAGCTGGACCAGGCAAGGAAGGATCCTCCCCTAGAGCCTTCAGAGGGAGCATGGCCCTGCAACATGTTGAGTGTGGGATTCTGGTGTCCAGAACTGTGAGAGAATACATTTCTATTGCTTTAAACCCCCAAGTTTGTGCGAATTTGTTATGGTAGCTTCAGGAAATGGCTGCATGGGGGTAACCTGAAGGGGCGGGACCTGAGTTTCTATTAATCCTCCACATGCATCTCTCTTAATAGAAGGAGACTGGAGTTGCTAGGGCAGGTGCAGCTGTTCAGAGTTGGCCCTGGGCACTTACTAAGGGCTGGAAACCAGGTCTCCCAACCTGTGCTATGGCCTTGCATAGCCTGAGCTGGCCCAGCCCCAGGAAAACCTACTCCTCTGCCTACTGCTAGATCAAGACATGGCAAGAGAACACAGGCTGATGCTGTGACCCCTGAACTGTTTCAGCATGGGTGTGTGTGTATGTGTGTGTGTGCGCGCGCCTGTTTACAATTTCCACAATAAAGAAAGGAAGGAAGCACAGCACTGAGATTTTCCGAATCTGAGCTGCGGGTGGGCAAAAGCAGCCACTTCCCTGGTCCTAGTTCCACCACTTCATAAGGAAGGTGTCTAACCCTCCCCCTCCAGGTTGGCTCGCCTTGTCTGCAGGAGCAGAGTTGGCCCATCCTGGGTAGAAAGAGAAGCTGGCTCGGGTTTGAATGCTGGCTCTGCCACTCACTTAACCTTTGGACAAATTGTTTCTGCTCACTGAGCCTGGGTTTCCTCTTCAGTAAAATGGAGAGAATTATTTTTGCAGAGTTGAGTCAGGATGAAATGAGATCACGTATCTCAAGTCCTCTGAAATGTTCAGCAATAAAAAAGAAAAGGCAGTCCCTAAGGAGAGGGAATCCCAAGGGAGCTCCAGCTTCTTCAGTCTCCCCAGGAGGACCTTCCTGACCAGGTGGGTCCCAATCTCAGGGACCTTCTTTTGGCTTATTTTCCCCTACGAGTTAATTTCTTTTCTCCATCTTAGTGAAAGGAGAAATAATGCCCCCTTTTAAAGCAGTTTAAGGCTTTCAAAGAAAAAAGAGACATTTTCAAGTAAGAACAGAATTGGTTCTGGGTATTGTATAATAGCAGGCAATTGGAAATAGGCTAACTGTGCAATGTTACAGGAATATTCACATTTCCTATTTTAAGATGTGACTCTAAGCATGGGCTCTGGAGCAGGTGTGACCTCAGATGGGCTATTGAATCTCTCTATGTCCAATTCCTCCATTGTAAATGGACAGCATGCTAGTCATTGTCTCCTAGGGCTGTTATGAGGTTTAAACAAGATAATGCAGGCCAAACATTCAGAATAAATGCTATCTATTCATTAGCGATACCTCGCCTTGTTCCCAAAACAACTCAGGTAGCTTATGCAAATGGCAGTAGAGAAAGGTTTAAACCTATGGATAAAGCCACTGGAGTTGAGTGAGATCAGAGGTGGAAAGTCCAAAAGCAGGTCTTGGGGACATAAGCTCTTCCCAGTTGCTAACAGAGAGGATCATAAATAAAGCTCTGAATTATGTAGTAGCCGAAGCAAAAGTAAGTAGGTTCAGGAATCGTGTTGTCCACAAGATAAAAGCATGCCTTATAGTGAAGAAAAACAATGCTGTTCGCAGCATGGAAGTCTGAGAAATGATGTAGGATGAGGATGACACTCTCAACAAATTGGTCTACAATAACGGTAACAGCAAGCTTGCAAAAAAGAACTGCCTCTTGTAGGGCCCTCCAATGTCAGTCAAAGTATGATGAAACTGCAGAGCAGGAAACGTTAATGAAAATTTCTCCAGCTCAATGAAATATCACCTAGTCATTAAATGTGAAAACTGTCCAACAAAATGGTACAGATTTAACTGAGAAAAGCAAAACACAGACTTGCACCCATACCGATTCAACGTGTGTAAACATGTGGACAAATACCCAAAGGAAATGCAGGAAGAAATGAAAAATTATGTTCAGAAGAAACATTTTTTCCCTGAAGTAATACTTTTGTTGCAGAAAATGTGTTAAATATAAAAATATATGAAAAGGACCATAATCCTAATCATCTAGCAAGATTTCTGATAACATTTTGATGTATTTCATTTTAGCCTCCTCTCTTCTCCTCCCTCTTTCCTTCTCTTTCCATTTCCGAGTTTACAGAATTAAGACCCCCCCTTTATTCAGTCCCCCCTTTTTTCTATTTTTAATGTTTTGTGAGTGGCTTTGAAATTCTGTTACTATAATTTTAATGGAATTTAACAAGAAACAAATTCTAAGTACAAAAAATAAAAAGATGTCTGTGCTTTCCTGAGCTTTTATTGAGCAAAAGAATTCCTAAGTCTATGATGTGGTAGCAATTATTTTTTAGCTTTATTTGCAGTGTGGGGGTGGATCTCAGAAACCAGGTCATTGTCGATCTGATTTTCTCTGGAGATGATGCTATCCCATTTAGGAGAACAGCTCACTGAACCCTGATGCCTTTGCCCGCTTTCGAACTCAGCCGCTGAAAATGAAACCTGCGAGTTTGATTCTGCTTGACTGATAAAATACAGCTAATAAAACCTGCTCAAACAGTATCCTTGAAAGAACTTCCTCTGCATAACTAAATTTATTGAGGATCCTTCTACCTTCATGGTCGTCTAACTCTGCCTTGGAAATTCCTACAACCCTGCATCAGTTTCTTTTGAGGATGGAAATGAGGATTCTGTGATCTTGTCAACTCTCAAGTCATCAATTAATACATATACACTGAGTGGCCAGATTATTACCAGGCTAGCCAGACCCCACCCATGCACGAATTCATGCACCGGGCCTGTAATACACACACACACACACACACACACACACACACACACACTGAGTGGCCAGATTATTATGTGTTCAGAGATCATAATAATCTGGCCACTCAGTGTATATTGTGTAATATATGTATATTGTATACAATATTAAGAATGCATGTATCTGATTATATTAAATACATATCCTCAGTTTCCAATTTTTCCCTAAACTCAAATCTCACATAACTAACTGCCAAGGCATTGCCAAGTGAGGAGGCAAGCCTACCCCCTACACTTAATCATGCTACAAGGTAGTTACTCAGTTAAACAGCCTGTTTGTTGGGTAATGAGTTAACCTTGGGGAACCTCAGGTTCTTCATCTCTTAACCGAGGTAAGATTGATACCCAGCTCATAGGAGCGCTGTGAGGATTCAATGAGATTATGCATGTCACAAATGTTAGGTTCCAATAAACGCAAAGATGATGAAGAAATATGATGCTCTCCCAAAGGCACTTCCAACTTAACATGCTCAAACCTAAACTCATGTTCCTCTATGCCCCTGCTTCTCCTGAAATGCCCTTTCTCTTTCTTGTTCTGCCCACTCCACTGAGAACACCATGTCTCAGTATTTACCTAACGAACCTCTCAAAGCCCAGGCACTATCTGTACCTGAGTCACTAGAAGTGCTCATCAAAATATGGATCCCTGGACTGCAGGCTTTTAGAATCTGATAACATTTTGATGTAGGGGCTCCAGGCCCACCTTTGCTATGAAGACAGTTCTGACACTTGCAGGTAGATGTGACCACCCCCTCCTTTTAATGATGCATAGATACATCATTGCATACAATTTGAATCTTGCAAAACAATGCTTATTGGTCAAAAGACAACCCTGCCTTCTAATTCTTTCAAAGGAATCAATGTAAAAAAAGTCCAAAGATGCTTGTCTTTGAGCTGGAAATAAAATCAGATAGGAAACGGAGGGGCCAGAGGGCTAAAGATTGCTGCCTCTGAAAGAAATGGGGACTTTTTCAGAAATATTTATACACATAATTGTACATAAAATCAATTAAAATTAAAAAGTCATCCCACTGTGTCTTGAAATATGAGGTTCCTTGGAGTCCTAGGGATGTTGATAGTTTCGTTTAAATCTGGCATGGGTGCTATGCTTGCAGTTTCGCCCACTTGCCAAAACTTCTTGGAGAACATTGGCTCCTGATGACTGAGCATTTGTAAATCTAAATCTGTCACCACTCATTTCAGCTTCAGTTCCCTCTTCCAGAGCAGATGTTCCTAAATCTGATTAGTGCACAGCAGAATCAACCGGGGAGCTTGTGAGAGCATGCAGATTCCCAGGCTCTGCCCTCTCAAATTTAATTCTGTGGGGTTCAGTATCAACATTTTTTAAAATATATTTTTACTAGAGGCCTGGTGCATGAAATTCGTGAACCGGGTGGTGGGGGCAGGGGGTGTCCCTCAGCCCAGCCTGCACCCTCTCCAATCTGGGACTTCTTGGACATCCCTATCACAATCCAGGACTGCTGGTTCCCAACTGCTCATCTGCCTGCCTGCCTGATTGCTCCTAACCACTTCTACCTGCCAGCCTGATCACCCCCTAACCACTCCCCTGCCTGCCTGATTGATGCCTAATTGCTCCCCTGCCAGCCCAGTCGCCCCCAACTGCCCTCCCCTGCTGGTCTGGTTGCCCCCAACTGCCCTCCCCTGCAGGCCATCTAGTGACCACATGGGGGTGGCCATCTTTGTGCAAGGGCATGATGGTCAATTTGCATATTACCTCTTTATTATATAGGATTGATATCAGAGAGGAAGGGAGAAGGGGGGAGAGAGAGAGAGAGAGAAACATCAATGATGAGATTGAATCATTGATCAGCTCCCTTACTGGGGATCAATCCCACAACCCGGGCATGTACCCTGACAGGGAATTGAACCGTGACCTTCTACTTCATAGGTCAATGCTCAGTCACTGAGCCATGCCAGCTGGGTCAGGATCAACATTTTTACTAGCACCTTCACTGCTTCAGATTCAGGATAGAACTTGAGAAACACTGGTCTAGAAGCCTGGGGTCACAAACAGCTCATCCCCATTTGGTTCAGGAGTGCCCCCCATGTCACAATAGACCTACCTATTCCTTAAAAATCCTATTTCTGTCTATGTTTTCACATCAGACCCTATTTTCTCACTGATTTACCTGATAATTTCTGTAACTGAATGCTTTAACTGGAATGCATTTCATTTTTAATTGAAATTTATTATACATTTAAATTAGCAATGAAACTGAACTGCTTAGTTGCAATTTTCTTGCTGCCTATGTTCTTCTTAAAGCAATTTTGGATCCCATTGATAAATATTTGGTTGATTTAATCTTTATATGCTATCTCAATAAAATGTGATTATTGAGCCCCTTTAGAACTTCTTAAATTTTAGCAAGAATCAAAATCACCCATAGCAGGGGGTAGGGGGTGGTTGTTAAAATGCAGATTTGTGGCTCCATCACTGGAGAGAAGGTTCTGTGTTGGGCCCAAATGTTAACACAGTGATAAAGTTAGGGTTAATCCACTGGCCAGGTTTGAAGACGTTCAGCTTTCCAGACTTGATCTAAATCTTCTCTGCAAAACCGACAGCCATTTATATATATAGTATGTCTGGATTTTGAATTTGTAAGAGCTTTAAGTAAGTGTTCAAGTGTTCAAAGTAAATAAAAGAATCTTAGAACTATTTTCAGAGGATGAAGCTTTCAATCCTCTCACTATTTAGATGGGGAAACTGAGGCTCAGAGAGGTAACACTTGTTCAAAGCCACAGCTTGCTAACAATAGAGCCAAGACTCAAACCAAGCTGGGACTCTCATTCAACCATAATCCAAAGCCCATCTTGTGTTCTAGACTCTTCCAAGAAGTTACAATCTATGAAGGAGCCTCCCCATCTTACTGACCCTGGTGCACATATGCACACTCCTGGCTAAGTAACAGGTGGATGTCACTGAGACTTGTGGGTGGAGGGGTGAGACCCAACTGCTGGGATATGTGCTCTGAGATGTCGAACTCAAGGCTCACTGGATTTTAGGCTATTAGGGGAATTAACAATTCAGGAGCATATGAGCACCCACCTCTACCTTCCAGAGGGCTGGAACCTTCTAGAGCTGCTGCATGTAGTGAAGGAGGCAAATGGCTATTTTTAAAAGCTGGTGTTGAGTCCATGAGGAGTTCATTTTATTATGTATTATTCCTCATTATACTTACTCTTGCAAAATTATTTTATCATACATTTCATATTTAAAATAATATATTTCCTAATGAAAAATGTAAAAAGGAAACAAGATATGAGCGGGAAGACAAAGACCTCCAAGTGTGGCAAAGTAGACACTTGAGAGACAGAAGTGGAGGCCACATCTGCACGGTCTGTCTAATCTTGTGCTGTTCTGTGGTGGCCATTCTGAGAATGGGGTTCTGGTCATCATATGAGGAGTTGGAGTCATATGTTACACTATACACCCAGAAAAATTCTAAATAGTAGAAATGCAACCAAAATAGAAAGAAACAGGAGAAAACTATTTTGTAGCCTCAGAGTGAGGAGGGCTTTTGAATTTCAACCTAAAATCCAGAGGCCATAAAAAAGGACTGGGAAATGTGACCACAAACTACAATAGTCAGCTTGGAAAAAAATATCCGCAAGCTCAAAAGACAAACAAAACATTTGGGGAAAAACATTTGTAATCATACCACATATTTCTATTATAGAAATTAAGGGGGAAAACAACAACAAACCAATAGGAAAAAAATAATGTTCATGAAAAGCCCACAGTGGAAACAAATAAAAACCATTCCCATGGCTAAGATGGAAAGGGATATAAAATGTGTATTTTCGATATCTACTAAAATTGAACATACATTTTATAGCTTAGCAATTCCAGTCTTAGGTATATGCCAAGATAAATACACTCACTTGTGCAACAAAAGACATGCAAGAATACCTTTCAAAACATCGCTCATGATAGCCTCATATGGGACACTACGCAAATGTTCATCAAGTTTTGAAGAAATAGATGAATTTGTGGTATATCCCCAAAATGAAATTCTATGCAGCAATGAGAATGAGAGAACTGTAATGATATGCAACCATCTCATAAACAGAATGTTGAGCTAAAAGAAGACAAACAAATAAAAAACACGTATGTTATGCTTTTATTTATATATTAGAATAACAGGGAAAAAGAATCTACTTTAGAAGAGATGATGGTCCATGGAAAACAGTGACTGCAAAAGGCTGTGGTTGGCAGGGCAGGGTGTGGGAGAGTTCTGGGGGTTGATGATGTCTTTTTAATTGACCTTGATGGTCAGTTTATACAAAGCCATCAAACATATTTCCTGCATATTTTGGTTAGTCCTCACCCAAGGATATTTTTTCCATTGATTTTTTTAGGGAGAGTGGAAAGGAGAGGGAGAGACACAGAGAGAGAAACATTGATGTGAGAGAGATATATTGAATGGTTGCCTCCCAGATGCACTCCAACATGGGCCAGAGATGGAGCCTGCAACCGAGGTCCATGCCCTTGACTGGAATAGAACCCGAGACCCTTCAGTCTGGGGGCCAAGACTCTAACCACTGAGCAAACCGTCTAGGGCTATTTTCTGCCTTTTTTAGCTCTATAAAACATTTTGAAAAACCCCTGCAGAATGAGCAGTATGTCCAGGAGTTCTGGATAAGGAATGGACTCAACATCCAAACACATGCTGTCCTAGCCCCTGTCAGGATATCAAAGAGATTCTGAGACTGAAAGGACAAACTGCTATCAGCCCAAGGTCCTGGGGAATTATGCAAAGACCTGGGCTTGGTGGTTCAGAGGAGGCCCCTCTGCCCCACCAGACACAGAAGCATCGAGGCCTTTGCAGTGGGCCTGCGAACAGCTCAAGGAGGGGCTGTGGACTCAGGATAATGCACTGTAGTAACATTTCACTCGCCAGGAATCCCTGTGACTGGGACAACCGATGTAATTTAATTTTCTGGAGAGGCAAAATTTTCCTCATTAAACATCCTTCATTTAAAACAGAATCATTTTTAGTGACACCCTTTCAAAAATGTATTCTGCATGTCCCTGATATTTTGGTAAGTCCACAGAATAGAATTGAACCTTTACACCAAATTACAACACTAACAATCAGGTCAACTCTGTGGTAGGCGATTTCTGAAATGCTTGCCAGCACATTTTCTCACCAAACCCCTATAAATGAGTTACTAGTAGTATTCCCATTTTATATATGAGGCTGAGAGCCATTGAAACACTGTCCAAGTGCACACCACAAGTAACAGCAAGGGAGGAGAAGTGGGCTCTAGCTCCACAGCCTAAACTCCTAACCACTGTGCTGTCTTTTCTTACAGCCTCAGGAATTTTGCATCTGCTGCACTCTGCATGCCACAGGTACACAAGAATATTAGATTGAATTCTCATTGCTTTTCTCTCCTTATTGCCTTTCTCCTTCATCAATGTTATACTGTTAGTTTTCACATAAAACTACACCCAAAAGCTTCTACCTAAAATCAGGTAAAAATCTATATAGCATTATGTTTGCAAATAAACTCTCAATCTCCTTAGATCTTTCTGTTAAAACAAACAAACAAACAACAGGCCCAAAATGGAGTCACTTACGCTAAGCCCCACATCAGCAAACCAAGACTTAATTGCTGTTTCAGCTTCTCTCAAGAATGTGACCTTTAACCAGTCAATCTGGAATTACCTGGTCCGCAGTAGTAAGGTAATCTGCCTGACTACCTGCCCTTCCCCAGAGGAAAGTGACCTTTCATGAGATTTCTTGCTAGAAATTTCATCCACTTTTGCTAGAAATTTCTTTTCCTGCCCCCTTCTGCCTATAAAAGCCTTCCATTTTGCACAGCTCCTCAGAACTCCTTTCTAGTTGTTAGATGGGACGCTGCCCAATTTATGAATCCCTGAATAAAGCCAATTAGATCCCTGAATAAAGCCAATTAGAACCCCAATAAACAGTGGGGTTCAAAACGAATCACACCAAGATGTGCCACTCTGGCATACAGATCATTTTAAACTGAATACAATGGAGGCCCAGGAGGCTCAGAAAGAAACCTTGTCCTCGCCCCTTTCCTGCCTAAAAGAACCTGCTCTGGGAAAAGAGGTGTCAGCATAGATAACTATAGTTTAATGTGACTAGGTGACTGGGTGAAGTAGTCAGGGAGGAACCTAGCAAAGCCCATGTGATCGGAGTCCTCCATGTCCCGCTGTTTCAAAGTGGCCCAGCAAACATTTGTTTACTAAACATTAACTTTTTTCATCCCCCTGTAAAGTGCCTTAACTTCCTTTTGAAGTCCTGGCCCCTTCTCCCCACCTCCTTAGTCCAGAATGACACATATACCTCATTTTACCTCACTGCCCTTGGAATTTTCATGCTTATGTGAATTTCCCATGGGCATGTATTAAACTTGATTTTCTCCTCTTAATCTGCCCATATCCTTCTAATTATTCTACTGGCCAGAAGAACTAAAAGGAGCAGGAGAAAGTTTCCCTACCCTCAAGGTATTCAGTTGAATTCTGTTTTTCAACATTTCTATTTGGATAAAATAGCCCATAGAGTTGGGCCAACTTCTTTATCAGTTTAAGAAACCCCACTGGCTCTCTGCATTTCAAAGTGTCCTGGATTTGCTTTTCCTTAACACAACTCAGAAGGAAACCTGTGATGCTCATCAGATTAACAAAAGAAGCCCTTAACTGGGGTGCATCTGGCTACCCAGCTCTCCAGAAAATATGCAGTGGGGGCAGATAAGGACCAAGGCATACAGAGAGTCATTTTCTGTGAGGCTTATCAGCTAGCAGGCCTGCAGAGAAAAAAGCGCCACCATCCTTACCCTGTTTTCAAGCTGACCAAGGCATCCTCTACGCCCTTCTGATTAAATTTGGTCATGTACTGATGCATGTAGGGATAGTTATTCCGAATGTTTCTTTCCGTACTGCCATTGGGCACCGTGCCAAATCGAAAAGGCGGGGAATAGTCGTGAGGTCTCTGAAACTGGAGAGAGAAAGAAAGAGAAGGAAGAGGAGGAATTAAAGAAATCAGCCATCACTTTGCCTTGTGTCAGGAGTTAAACATATACATGCATTAGCACAGCAAAAACACATTCAGTTTTGTGATTTAATCACATCTCCCACTGGTCTGTGAGCTCCAGTGTCTGTCTCGTTCCATGCTCTTCCTCAGTTCATACAGGCTGGGCACACAGTAGATACTTGTTGGACTAAACTTTTTGGTGCCATTGTAGACAGTAGCCTAGTGGTGGGCACTGGGGACCTGGCAGAGCTCAGGAAATGTTGGTTGAGCAGGAATGAAGGTATTATTTTCAGTTGGTTAATTTATCCATCTTATGATAAAATTAGAGGCCTGGTGCACAAAATTCGTGCATGGGTAGGGTCCCTAGGCCTGGATGGCAATCAGGGCCAATTGGGGCCTTTGGACTGCAGGCTGGGGCCTTCCTTCCCCTAGCTGCAGGCTGCCAGCTGGGTCCTTCCTTCATTCAGCACCATCCCCTGGTGGTCAGCACACATCATAGCGAGCAGTCAAACTCCCAGTTGGTTGAACTCCCAGTCAGTCAAACTCCCAAGGTGATAATTTGCATATTAGCCTTTTATTATATAGGATTTTCTGTGATCCCCACCAAGATCTCTGAACTCCGTTTACAATGACCTTCACCTCATCCAGAAGATGATGAAGAGGAGCAGATTTTGCCACCCCAAAATATGTTTCTTTGGCATAAGAACTATTTGGGGCTGATTATTAAAAAACAAAAAAACAAAACCAAAAACAGCAGACATGGGAGAAGCTCTGAAAACCAAGTAGAGGTTACCCTCCTGAGAGAGACATTTACATTTATGAGGAAAATCTCCATTTGTAAGGGTGTCTTTCTTGCTGTACCTCAAAGAGGAAGATGACTAAATCTCTAGGAGCTCTTACCAATGGAAAAGGCAACTGACTTAAGTCTACATAACAAACATACCCTTGTTAACTGTGCTTTTCCTGGTTACCTCAGGTAATTGGTCTCTTCCCCCACCCTTCCCCCACCCCCCCAACATCTTTTGTCTTTATTTAGCTGGAGATGGTACTTAAGGTGGTAGCTTGGGCTATGTAAGGGAGTTACTCAGTTTTCTTGGGTATTGTCCATGCATACAGGAGTTACACTTGTTATTAAATTTGTTTGTTTTTTCTCATATTAATCTGTCTCTTATTATTGGGGGGAGAGGGGCGTTCTCAGCCAGGAACCTAGAAGAGTAGAGGAAAAGTTATTTTTCTTCCCCTACAATGACTATATGTTACCACCGACTCATTCTCTGCTCAATCATTCATTCATACATGCAATATTATTGGAGGCCTAACATACTCCAGGCATTATGGCAGGCTCATGAACATTTGTTGAGCTGATATCCCTACTAAGCATTAGTTTCCTGGGGGTGCCCATGTTGTGAATGGCCCTCCAGCCTTCATGAAAGCTCACTGTCCATATTCCACTAGTTTTATATGATTGGCTGATACTGTCTATTCACAACTTCAGCATTTGGGGCAACCCAATTAGATTAGGAGTCCAGAGAACTGGGTCTGAGTCCCCAAAACACAATCTAGAGGCAACACAGGCCAATGGCTACAATTTTGAGCTCGGGTCCACAGGTTGTAAAATCAGGTTCTATCACTTACAAACTGTGGGACCTTAGAAAAGGCACTTCTCTTCACACTGCCTCCATTTATTTTCCACCTGTAGAGTGGGAAACATATCAGTACCTCTCCTTTAAGGTCAATGGGAAGGTCTAAAATTATAACATTTGTCGTGAAATAGAATAGTGTCTGAAACAGAGTAAGCACTCAAAAATAAAACTATTATTATTTTCATTTTTACTGTCATTATGGGCAAAAAAAGGAATGTGGGCCTCAGTTTTTTGTGAAATATAAGACTCTGTAAGTAGAAAGTGATGTAATGAGACAACAGGCTATGGTCTAACCTCCATTGTTCCTCAGAGATCATGCTAGTAGCCCCTCCTCTTTCAGAGGCGAGGACCTTGAGACCCAGAGAGGAAAAAGACACCCAGCAATTCCATGGCAGAACCAGGGCTAGAATCCAGAGGCCCCTTGGACTTCCAGGCCAGCATGCCCTCCACGGAGCTGAGAACTGCCAGAGAAAACATGCAAGTTTACCCAAGAGTCTGGCCAACCAGATACATTATTATTTTTTTCAGACTTCATTTCACTGTTAAAATTTCTAGTTGAAAACCATTTCCCCTAAATTAAGCTGCTGCTGCCTAATAAGCTGCCACAACAGAATTTGAAGGAAGTGGCCATACATTGTCCAAAGGAGAGCCTCCTGAGTGTCGTGGCGGGGAGTGTGTGTGTGTGTGTGTGAACAATAAAATGCTCTTTGCATTCAACCCAGCCAGCAGCAACTCAACTCATCACTGAAAGAGGAGAAGGCCCGAGTCTAGACTTGCTCGCAGGGCAGCTGCCTGCTCTGGGAGACGAGACAACAGTGGCAGTTCATAAATCTAGGTGTTGTTGCAGCCGCTCCCAACCTCCAGAGACATCCAGAGAGAGCCAATTTGACTAACTGCCTCCACTTCCCTCCCCATCTGTTGCAGAGGAGCTGAGGAGCTCTCGTAGAGTCCCTTTCGTCCCTGCCTCTGGCTTGCACAGTGACAGGCAGATCATCAGCCTCTGTGATGAATTCCCATTCTCCACTGGCCTTGACTGTACTGCTCTCCACACAGAAGTCAGCCCAGCACCGGGATCCAGGAACCTTTCCCATTGGACTCACGGCTGTCAAAGGTTTTACAGCATGACTCAGAATACACCTCCCACTGCCACCTTACACACACACACACACACACACACACACACACACACACACACACGCCACTTCCCAGTGCTCACTCTTTCTACATACTCGATGGCATCCATTACGCTCAGTTATTTTAATGGTCACACCCCTTACATTAATTTCACGGCTAAGGAGTCATGGTCTACAAGTGTGAAGAAGAGGGGCAAGCACAACTCATCTCCTGAGTCCCAGGCCCTCGTGTCAAGGACACATTCTGTGTTTATTGAGGGAATAGTTTCTAGTGCCACTTTCTCCCAGGGAATTTCCAGTGCAAGTAGAAAGAGACCAATGTGGGCTTTAGTGTAGGAATGGGGGATGCAGAGGCTTACACTGCCAGGAGGACTGCAGAACAATGCAATCATGATCCCCAGACCCAGTGGAACCCCTCATGGCTTCTTTCCCCAGGCCGCCCTCACTGTTCTTGTTTACTGGCTTCTCTTGAACTTGGGCTCAGAGCGTTCAGCTTCTCATGTGCCACTTAGGAACGCAGTCATTGTGAGCAGCTGTGTATGTTCTCTGAGCCTCAGTTTCTATCTGTAAATTGGGGGTTGCTTTTGCGATTAATCACAGAGTGCTTGGAACACTTCCTGGCATCTGCATGCTTGATAAGCATCACCTGTTGTTGCTGAGCATGCCTTTAGCCACATAATGAGCCAGCGTCCTTCCACTGTGGGGAACAGAGGATCAGAGGGTTATAATGATTTTCCTCATCCAGTATGTGGCCAGGTCTGAAAGTTGTCCAAGTGATTAAGACATGGCAAGCAACTTATGATGGAGGAAGTAGAGATGCTGGCCTGGGAAATAAATTGTGTCGGAAGAACATGGCAATGGACCAGGACATTTCTCTGTTCCTCTTATCAACACTACACATTTATTAGAAATATCTGTCTTCTGTGGCTGTAATTCAGGAACACTGGCAACTAGAGGCCCTATTTCTAGTGTAGTCTTCTCCCCCTGGTGGAGTTCCACAGGCTTCCCGATGTCAGCATCAAATAGCTATGGCCCTTAAGAGGCACAGAGGCCTCCATTCAATCAATAAGTATGGTGGGCCAAGGCCACCAGCAGCATGACCGCAGTGCCCAGAGGCAGCACGACTCCACAAGAACCAGGGGCAGTTTCCCCAATTCCCTCCATTGTTGTCACAAAAGGCCAACTCAGGGCAATATTATTGTAGAATCCAGAAGTGAGGAATGGTTGAATCAGTCAGGGATGGTGACAATGAGGAAGAGGAGGGTGATGAAGAGAAGGGCAGGGAAGACACAGTAGGTTACTTCTAATGCTCACATCAACCTTGCCAGCTGATATTAATACCCCCCCCCTCTTTAATTAGGAAACTGAGCCTTGGGATCCTGACATACTGAAGGCCATATAACCATTACATGGCAAGGCCAGGATTTGAATCCAGGTCCATTTGACCCCAAATATGACAATGCTCTTCCCACTACATTAAACTGCCTCCCAAAGATGGGTTTTCCCTACCATGGTGAGTCCCAACAGTTTGGATTTCCAACTTTCCTTTAATAATTCCTAGGGGAGCATCTACCCGTGAATCTGCCCACTTGTTATTTAAACCCAAGCTCATCTGATCACACCACGGACTCCAAAGGTGCCTTTGCACAGCAAGTACTAATCCTGCAAATGGCTTAATGTATTGTAACCCTGAGTTGTTACACAGGTATTCATGTTTTAAAAATAGAGAGAGAGAGAAACCCACTGTGAACAGTATTAAAACAAATTGATTCAATATAGATTTGTATTGTGCAAACTTTCTCGGTGTATCTGCTATTAATCTTCTGGGAGCATTTAGCTTATTTACTCCAAGAACGTTGCTGTTTATCTAATTGTATCAAACATTTAATTAAAAGAGCTCTCTGCTTGCCACTGATGCTCTGAGGTTGCATCTGAGCTGTGTCCCACGAGGACGCAGTATCTGTTACTAGGTGTTTCCAAATGAGAGAAGGTCAGTCAAATTATTAGTGGTTCTAATTAGTTTTCCCACAAGCGACCATATTATTTAGAACCAAAACTATGTAGCAGGGGATTTTTTCCCTCATCCTTTGAAAATAGCAACAAAAAGCAGAGTAGACTGCCAATGATTTTCTTAAAATATCCTCGCATCCAGGACATGGCTCCCCAGTGCTTCCCCTGCACCTCCAGTCACTTCTAGAAACTGTACCTTTGCTCCCATAATGTGATAGAGTTGGTTCATGGGGCATTATGCCTGTAGGGGACTTACAGGCACCAAGGTACTTGCATGCTTGCAGTCTCCTTTCCTCCTCCTACAAGTAGGATTCCCAATTGACAGGGAGGAGTAAGGAGACACGACACGTTACATGCCAGGAAAGCATCTCAGAGTCCGTATGTAGCAGAGAGGAAATGGGACCCAGCTTTCCATCTCTAAGTGAGGGGCTTTCTTTATCTGCTGCCTCACAGATGCAATACACTTTAGGTGGGAGTCAGCCAGAAGTCGACCTTAAGCCAAGGATTTGGGTGAACTTGACTTATTAAGGAAGGGTGCCAGGAGAAACCAGGGAGGGAGTGGGGGAAGGAGGCCAGGAGAGGGAGGAAGCCAACCCAGGGTGTAATTTTAGGCAAAGTCTCAGCCTCTGCCTGATCTAGCAGGGAGCTCTGGAGAGGAAACTACTTCGAGTTTGCTCTGCCTGGAAGCAACAGAGCAGCTGGGCGTTTGTACCCTCACACTGGTTATGGTTGGTTACAGACAACTGAAAAGATTGGTAGAACATACATTCCCAGGTATTCACAGTTCCTGTGCCCAAAGGTAACTATCCTGTGAAGATCCCTTGTATGAGCCTTTATAGCAAAGGTGAGGCTGGGTGCACAGAGCTGGAAAAGGGATCTCAGGACAACCAGGGTCCGGGGGGGGGGGGGGTGGAGGGGGTGCCGATAGTGTCCAACACCATGATTTCTTCATTCATCAGCAAGTATGAACTGAGCACCTACTAAGTGCCAGATAACTCTTTCATATGCACTCTCCTGATATGCCCTTCTCCAAGTCAATTTTAAATTTTTAAAATTTGATTTATTGGGGTGACATTGGTTAATATAATTATATAGGTTTCAGGTGTACAATTCTATACTACATCATCTTTATATTGTACTGTGCATTTTCCACCTCAAGTCAAGTCTCCTTCTATCACCATTTATCTCCCCTTTACCCTTTTCTAGCTGCCTGAACCTCACTTTCCCTCTGGTAATCAGCATACTGTTGTTTGTGTCTATGAGTTTTTTGCTGTGTGTGTGTGTGGGTTTTTTTGCTCTCAGTCTGTTTTCTGTATCTATGAGTCTCTTTCTATTTTGTTTGTTACTTTATTTTGTTCATTAGATTCCACATATAAGTGAAATCATATGCTACTTATCTTTCTCTGACTGGCTTATTTCACTTAGTGTAACACTCTCCAGGTCCATCCATGTTGTCACAAAAGGTAAGAATTCCTTCTTTTTTATGGCCGAGTAGTGTCCCATTGTGTAAATGTACCACAGCTTTTTTTATCCACTCATCTGCTGATGGGCACTGGAGCTCCCCAAGTCAATTTTAATCTTATTAGTTTTATCTCCTTTATAGCACTCATTTCTGCCTGGAATAGTCTCCATTTACATTTACTTGTTTGTTGTTTATTTCTTCCTACTGCAATTTGAGTTTCATGGGAGTACCACCTCAGGCTGCCAAGTTTACGGCAGTGAAGACCAGTCCCAAGACGTGATATCTTCCCTACAACCTGAATGTCATGGGGGAACCATCGATGAGAATGGGAAGACATGGCAGGCAGAGGACTCAGAGTGCAAGGGCACCGGGTTGGAAATGAACTTGGAGTTTTTAAGGAACAGAGAGGGGGCCTTAGTGGTGGAGAGGGAGGGGATATATGGTGTCAGCCAAAAAATAAAGGCCTTTGTCACCATGGTGTGTAGGATGGCATTTACTCAAGCTACAGTGGGAAGCCATCAGGGAGAGGCCATGCACTACCTAAGGTGATGGCACTTTTGTGAGGGTGACTCACTTCAAGCCCTCATCATCTCTCTGATGACAGGCTCCTCTGTCCCTCTTTCAACCACAGCAGATAACACGGAAAAGCTGTTAGGGCTTTTTCTGGACTGATTTTCTATTCAGCAACTTATTGATGAAAGCCAAAAGCTTATATGTAGACTTATGTCAACAAGATGCGATAGTGAGATTTTATAGAGACAAATTATCCACACACACGAGACAGAAAATCTTTGCAGCGCTGCAATCCCCATACTGCTGAGCTTAGCAAGTTGGGATTTGTTTTTGGAAGCTAGAATTTCAATAGCAGGATGCACCCCATTTACCTCCTTTCTTCCTCTCTGTGCATTTCTGAATACCCTGCAAACCTCCTTACATTTCAGGGGAGAATGAGAGCAGGTGTGATCACTCCTGTCTCACAGCAGTAAGCACAGCCCCATGAGGGAGGATTGGAGAGGTGTCTGAGTAAAAGGAACTGGTGGGAAATGAAAAACTGATCCTTTCAAGTCCCTTGAAGACATTTCAGGTGAGCCAGGCATGCTGAAAATGGGACTGATTGGCCACAGAGTGAAAAGCAGCTATCAGGCTCAGCAAGCATGGCTCAGTGGTTCAGTGTCCACCCATGAACAAGGTCACAGTTTGATTCCTAGTCAGAGCACATGCCCGGTTTGTGGGCATGCAGGAGGCAACCGATCAATGATTCTCTCTCATCATGGATCTTTCTATCTCTCTCTGCCTCTCCCTTACTCTCTAAAATCAATAAAAATCTACCTGTTCTTTTTTTTTAAAGCAGTTGTCAGCTTCCTCTCTGGGTAGGGCTTAGAGATGATTTTTTTTCCATGTCATAGATGAGTACTCCAAGGCATGGAGTCTTTAAGAGACTCCTCCAAGATCACAGAATCAGGAGGTACCTATAGCCTAGAGCACCCCACTCCACCCCAAGTTTGTCCTCGTCCAGACTCAGGATCTTCCTCAACATCACACTCTCCTGGAAAGGATGGACTGCAATCAGAGCTGGAACCCTGAGCCATAGGGCCTCATCACTGGCAAGAGCAACTAAATAGAAGGACTGACAACATGGGGAAACTGCTCCCAAATTAGATCTGGAACCTTTCAGATCTAGGAGAGCTAAGCTATGGTTCTGTCCCTAGCATTTTCAGAAATACCATTTAAATTGAGAGGGGAAAAATCCTCTGTCGTTGTGCTTGAGTGGATGGGTCTGGATAACAGCGTCTGAATTGCTCCCTTCTGAGGGAAGAGCATTTGCGATCCACCCTCAGGCAGAGAGGATAGCAAGGTCACCTTACCTTTTTGTCACTGAGGCCAGTCACTTGGTCCACAAATTCCTCCTGGATCATGAAAGCAGCCAGATTGGCTGTGTAGCTGGCCAGAAATATGACGGCAAAGAAGGCCCACACGGACACCATGATCTTGCTGGTGGTGCCTTTAGGATTCTGGACAGGCACGGAGTTGTTGAACACCAGGCCCCAAAGGAGCCATATAGCTTTTCCAATCGTAAAAGAAGGCCCATGGGGTGCTGCAAACGACAGAAAGGACATTCTCAGCATCTTCCCAAAATGTGAGTGTTTAATAACTACGTGGTGGCCACTGACGGTTGCTAGAAGGTGGAATTATGTCACAGTTGTGTCCCTTCATTGCCTCAGAATCACAGCCACCATATCTCCTTTTTTTCTTTTAAAAATAGAATTTGTCCTACATTTCTATCTAGCTGGGTTTTTGCCACGTTTCTTAAAAGAAAATAAAAGTAAAATAAGAAATGATTATGCAAAATGTGGGTTTGAGTGAGAAGTAGTATTATGACCAGTTTTAAATTTGGATTTGATTTCCATTGGGAGGGCACTCTCCTCAATAAACGCAAAGAAAGCTTTACAGAAACGTGGGGGGGGGGGGGCTGCTTCGGATTCACCCCATGTGCTATCACATAAGAACCATGCAATTCAGTGGGACTGGTGTTTGGTATTCTAATGTGATTGTCCCTAGCACTTGCTCCTATTCAAACTCAGATGTAAAGTGTTCACAATATAGGAATTAAACTCCACTAAAATTCTCTCCAAATGGAGACATTAAGGAAGAGAACTATAGGGCTTAATTTTTCAAACACTTCACAGATGGAAGACGCTTGGTTGCAGGATCATGGAAAACGAACTGTGCTATCAGGGCACTCTTCCTCTCCATGAACCCTGACACATTTGTGTCCCTAAGATTCTCAGATGTTCCCTGCAGCAGACTTAACTCAAGAGGCAGAATAACATGTTGAAATGTGGGGTGAGGAGGATGCAGACCAAAAAAAGCACACGTTAGGGCTTCCAGGTCTGTTTTGCCCAAGAGGGGGGAAAAATCAATGTATGCCCTCCTCATTTCATTGTAGAAAAGGTCTTCCTTTAACAGAAGGTTAATTTTTATGCCATTTAAGTAAATGAAGATGTAAAAGAATGATCTACTCAGACTTCAGCTGGAGATGCAGGCAAAGTGGGCAATAAATAAAGTGGCAGAAGTGAATGCAAATTGATGGAAGTGATGAAGTTCTGGGCAGGGAGCCTAGGAGAGACAGGCTTTTCCCACATTGGAAGCCAAATGCAGGCTACAGCAATACTTACAATATCCATACACAATGCATAAAAGAAAAGGAAATTAATTGTATTCTTTTAGACCTCAGTCTCTCCTGTTTCTCTTTTCCCAGTTTTATGATCTTCTGGGCTCATTCCCAACAGGCCGAGAACTCAAGAAAAAATAATGAGAGTCAATCCACTTAACTTCACAAACCACTTCATTTTATTAAGAGTGCATGTTGATCAGAAATGACAGCTCTTTGGGAGTCAGAATGGGCAGTTGCAAAGGATCTGTCTGAGACTTTTTGGAATTCCTGATTCATGAATACTATTACTAGGCTATATAATTTTCCCTTGAAGTGCAATGAAATGGAAGCAAAACCCATTTTGCACAAAGAAACAAGTAGCTGCTATGTCCTGAGTTTCCACAGGCAGTTGAGCAGGAAATAGAAAGCCCTGATGTAATGGAAAGGCTAGAGAGTTCAATGCTAGATTCTTTTCTTTACAACAATCTTCTCATGAGTGCTTCAGCCAAAGGAGAAATTATTGCACATGATGGCCTCTGAATGATTTTTTTATTCTCTGGGATATATCTCAAATTTATCCACTTACCTCCATCTCCATTACCCCATCCAAGTCCAAACCACTGTGGTCTTTTCTCTTGGGGACTGTAACACCTTCCTACATGGTCCCCTTCTTCCAATGCTGCCACCCTTCCCATTGTCTTGACAGAGTGACTCCAGGGACCTTCCACACTGCCATCTTTCATTCCCCTTCAATTACATATTGAAGAAAACCTGAAATACTTATCACAGTCAACAGCCTATCTTTCTGAATTCATTTTAAACCACTGTCCACCTCTCTCACTCACATCTTCTCTGTTTCTTAGGCATATCAAGATCTGTTCCATGCCAAGGCCTTTGTATTTGCTGTTCCCTCGGCATGGAATGCCTTTCCTCTTTTTTTCTCATGACTGAACTCTTCTCATTCTTCAGGTCTCAGTTCCAATGTCATCTCTTCCAAAAGTCCTTCCTTGCTTGACCATCTTATTTAAGTAGCATCTCCATTCCATCATTTCACTTTGTTCCTTGCCTTCTTCTTGAGATTTATTACAATCTGTGATTATTAATTCATGTATTTACATGTTGTCTCCACAACTAAACTCCCAGCTCCCTGAGGGTCAGGAAGTTTCTATCCAATTTACCACGTTTTACCCCTGTACCAGTACAGTGGCTGGCACTAAGCACCCACTCAACATAGTCACCAAATAAGTGCACAAATTCATAAATAGTACAGAAGCTGATTCTGCACATGTGAAGACCTACTCTACTGATCACCCACAGAAAATCGTCTCAGGTTCCACTCTGTTAGAAAGCTCCTTACTTGCTCGTTGCATCATCCTGTTAGTGAAGACATGGGCCATGCTCCCATTCAAATTCAACACGATTTTTATGGTATTTTTACTATGTTTGGTTGATTGGAGATGGTTTGTGTAGTAATCACCACTCTTCAATGATGAAGAAGTAGTGGGGAGAGAACAATAAAACTAAGTTCCTAATAGATTCCCAGGACAGGTTGGCTGTTTCCAACTTTGGATCTTCCGTGGGAAAAGAATATATGCGAATTAAAGCATCTTGTTTTTGAATAACCGTACCTTGAAGATCTGCTGTCTTCTACAACCTCAAGTCATTTTTCAGGAAGGAGAGTTGGTCCTGGCACCTTTCTAGTACACCATCCACTTAGAATTTATTGTGCACTGGGGAAAATTCACTCAAAATGATGTAATGTGTTTATATACATGACATGAATATTGGCTTCTGTGGGAGCCTCTTAATAAGTTATAGCCAATGAATGCCTCCCAATTCAATTTCCTATCTACTGATTGCCACTTTGTCAAACACATTGCACTAAGGTCAGGCACTGTCAAGAAGAAAATATAACTTTTTTGGGGAAAATACCATTTTATAATTACATTTATTGTCCAACAAATGTAATTATAATGCAGTACTTTGGATGATATTCTTAAACTAGATTCTGTTAAAGCCATTTTCTTACACAGACTAAAGTTAAAACTCACTTCAATTTTAATATTTCTTTTAACACAGGTATTTTAAATTAATTGCCAAAACATATTCGTCAAATCTGCTTACTCAACAAATGGAATACCAGTAGTTTTCACTTAACTATGAACTCCACATTATAACAAGACAAAATGCTTCATTTTGTTTTATCTTTTTTTTCAGTTGACATGAATAAGCAATACTCGTATGGGATTAAAAGTAATATCAATGACCATTCGTACAATGGTTTAGCAAGGCAAATAGAGGATCATGTGTTCTAAATCTGAAACGTTAATGGAAAGCAAACAGCATTAATGTTAAATCATGTTTATGAAGAGGTTCTCACCTTTCCCTTTGGCTAAGTTTCTATTGTATCCAACAGGACTAAAGTATTCAAAGACAAAAACAGCGATGGCGGACACGATGAGCAGCATCACAAACATCATCACCCAGACGGAGGCGCTGAATGGTTCTGCAGAGAAACAGGCCAGAGGGATGAAAACGTGTTCAATTTGCTCTTCCTCACAGCCAGGGCCAGCAGGAAGCCCAGAGGTCCATTTGCAGGCTCACCAAGAAACTTTCTCTAATGTGCATCTGATCGTTCAAAGGGAGCTAGTCATTTTTTATTCATACATTTGAACCATTCTTTATTCTACAAAATATTTGAGACACTTTTATAAGACTGCACAGACTAGGATAAAAATAGAGAAGCGCATATGACATTTTACAAATCAGGTCAAGGATAATAAAAACAAAATAGAATGATAATACCAGGGGAAGAAGCTAGAATGTAAATAAAGAGGCCACAGGAACCTATACAATCATAGAATCATCCAGAGAACCAAACCAGGGCTAGACTCCAATAGTCAACCATCAGGCTCCTGCCAATTAGCATGGGTTTTATTGTTTTAATTTTTATTTTTACATGCTGGAGGGATGGTGTGCAGGGGATTCTAGATGTAATGGGAGAGTTACAACCTGTTAGAAAAGGATCATAATGCGTGGGGTTGATAGGAATATTAGAAGTCCGTGTCTGCACCACTGCTAACACACTCTTCCTCTCACCTCCTGCTAAGACAGGTGAGATCGCTATAATTTCAGAATCTTGTTGATGTTAGTAATGGGCTTCAGTGCAATTGGAAAGTCATTTGAGGGCATTCCCATGATAATTCAATTAAAGGGCAGAGGAAATGAAGTAGTAGATGGATAGATGACTATTGCCCCTAAAAGTAGTTTCCACCAGTTCATTTTTATGTGGAGGTCACAGGAGGGCAGGCCAACTCACAAGGTTCTAAATCTTAGGACACTCTAAAAAGGTAAGAGATATTCTATAAAATAAATGAACATTTTTATTCAGTCTGATTGAGGATATAAAAATGAGCTGAATAGAGGCATTTTATCTGTGTCTGACATAGAGTTGCTAGCAAATCAGCAGACTAAAATATTTAAAATGAATATACAGCAGTGGGGAAAGTAATAGTATAATACTTAATAAGTAATAATATAAAAATAAACTCTGTGTTACACGTACTCACAGCTGTAAGCCTACTTTTGGCCCACCCTGGATCCCCACAGGAATGCATCATTGAAAAGAAACTGGCCTTTGATACCAATGAACTTATAATCCTTTTCATCATAAGCAAACATTTTCTGAGGGTAAAATGTAAGAAGCCCAATAATACCTTTTGGACAGTAGACATTTTATTATTTTTAGATTGTTTTTCTGATGGAGCTAGTAATACTCATAAAGAACTAGGCTGATAGCAGACCACCTTCTTATTAAAGTCGGTGACTACCTAACAGAGCTAGAGGTCATCACAAATTTCCATTTAATGAACTTAATATAGAACAAGAAACTAATATGTCTGACACTTTAATTGTATTGGATACTTCTAAAACTTTGTGATGCCATTCTTAAATTTTTTTTGTTTGATTCTGAAAGAGAGAGAGAGAGAGATCGTTCTTTTGCTCCACCCATCCATGCATTCACTGGTTGACTCCCACCCCGAGCAGGGACTGAACCTGGAACCCCAGTGCATCAGGATGATGTTCTAACCAACAGAGCTACCTGTCCAGGACTATATTTTACCTGAGGAATTTTCAAACTTTCCTATAGCATCTGTACTATTTGCAATGCAGTTTTGAAAGTGTAAATATGTTAAAAATCAACAGATAACAAGAGAAATCACTTGACTTTTATAACACAAGATGAGCCTGAAGAAATCATTGAGACAACTGAAATTTATCTTAGTTAAATTTAGCTTGAGTAATAAACAATATTAGGTCCCCAAAATAACAGAATTTGGTAATGAGTTGTATCCAAAAAGAAGAGAAATAAATGAATAATGAAGAGATCAAAATTACTTAATATTAAGAATAGAGATGTTAAATTAATTCTCCAGGTTTGGTATACTAATGGGATAGTGTGTCTTAACAGGTAGGATCATTGTGATGAGCAAATGAACATGTGTATGGGAAACATTTGGTAGTATATGCTGCACACTGTATACATGTAACAGATTGGATGAAATAGCTGTTTGATTCTACAGTGAAAGCCAAACTTGGTGGTGCGGGGGGCTGTTCAGGGTCCTGAAAATGCATCCTAGTGTTTAAAAGATGCCCACTTATTGCTCTGGTAACACCCTTTTCTCTACAGGTTGTAATAATATTATACTCACATGTAAGAATCTGTGAACCTGCAGTGGGCTTCATTTGGCATTTGATTCATCCTAGTCACTGACTGGTCAGAAAATTAGGTGGAAGTTGAGCAAGTAACTGATGCCAGATGATTTCCAACTTGGAAGGGACAACATCTATCCCTTGACTTGTGAGCATGGCACAGAAATAAAAGTGTTCTGCTGCAGGATTCTGATTTTAGTAAGTTTAAATTAGGTTCGTATTAATGCCCTGAAGGGTTGCTATCGTCAGATAGCACACATGCGCGCGCGCACGCGCGCGCACACACACACACACACACACACACACACACACACACATACACACACACACGCATACACACACCACAACGAAGAAAAGCATTAGAACACTGGTGAAGCACTATCTATAATGTCTAAGGAGTGACCCAGAAATATGTTTAGGTAACTCTGGATGACATCCTCTACTGGCTTAAAACAGATTCAACATTTATCCATGAGGGAACTTCAATCTATGAGACTCCAGGTCAGCATTTCTTTGGATCAAAGAATTCGACCTGCTTAGAAAGTCTTTAGAATTAAATGAATGGAAATATTGCAAGGTATGTCATCTCTGTCCTTGAAGAGCTGCTTGTTACATTTTTACACAAAAGCTTAGAGGCATTACCTGCAAGGGTTTCTGATGTGAGTTAATGGGGCTTGCGGAGGAGAGAGAATAGGAAATAATGAAGAGCCATGCAATCAGATTTTGAATGTTTTGGCTCTTCCAGATGACTGAGCCAGTGAATGGAAAAAATGTAGCTTAGCACACTTCATTATGGCTTTGAAAACCTGCAGATAATGACCATAAATAAAGGGGTGCACAGTCGATCAAATAGGGCTGTGATTTAGTGACTAGGGAAAATATTAAGCCTACTGGGTAAAAACAACTTCGAAAATAGTGTCCTCTGGCTATGAATTATTTTGTTTGTTTTTTTTTAAATACAGTAGGAAGAGTAAGGGAAAAAGGAAGTTTGACTAAATTTAGCTAAAATACTTGACTTTTTATGGAAATGTTCTACTAATGCAGGTAAGATAAAAACCTAGGGAAACTGGGTTGAAGCCAGATAAAATATCAGTGACCCATTTTTATGAAACAAGCCACTTGGTATTTTTGTCTCTGATTGAACTGGAAAGAAAGTTCTGTCTAGCTCACTAAGGAGATATGTGGACAATTTGTGAAAAGAAAGAGATCTCTTTCCATGAATTCACTTCCTCCAACCCTTTCCTAATCTCCAGGGCCAAAGTTCCCTATTAAAAGTCTTATAGGAAACTGAGGGTTGGGGGAATGACTAAGAGTGACTGAGGAGTGAGAGTCTATCCAATAATTATTAAGATTCTGTACATGTTGCACATATGGATCAGTAGTTTGCATATTTCATGGTATAGTGAGACTCCCTTCTTAAGACATGGGCATTGTTATCCATATCAGACAAAGGCACAAAAGGAACACAGTGAGGTGTATATTTGTAAAGGTCTACAATATGCCAACAAAGGCTATGACATTTGAAGCAACGGGTGCAAAATTGTAATCCAGTGGGTGGGATGGATTTCAACAGCTTAAATGGATTATAAAAAAATGAAAATAGTAAATCCATGTTACTGTGAGTAAGGCAATATCCAAAATCCTGCTCTATAACATTTCACTCAATAGAATAAAGAATAAAAGTATTGTTGGGTGCTGACATTACAAGTAAATGGAGACAGTAGAGGAATAAGGCAATGGGGTTGGAGATGGTGTCCACAAATTGGCTCTAGTTTGCAGTTTCAATTCTCCAATAGACAAAGGGTGCTGCTGTTGTTGTTGTTGTTTTGTCTTTTAAAAACAGGGATAATTTAGTTGACCTTAATCGAACTATTTTTCATCCTCATTCAGTTTTATTCTATGTGTCAATATTCATCTTAACATTCCCAAATTTAGGACAAAACCACTAAGAGGGGAATGTCAAGGGCAAGTTCATCTGAATTCCATGGTCTTAAAGATAGCCACTATCAAAAAATATTTATACTAACCAAACACTCAACTCAACCTTTCCCTTTAAAGAAACAATAAATAATGCTTGGCTATATTCTATACAGTTTCAATTACTCTAGTCAGGCTACCTACAGCATATATATTTATAGTGCTAAAGAAAAGCAGATGATAGAAAATACAAATCTACTTTGCCTTAAAACAATCTTATGTCAAAATATAAATTTATGAAATCATTAAAAGAAGCATAAATAGAATTCCCTCCTTCATAAGCCATTCAGCTTAAAGGATAGTCACTTAAAATATGACTATTAATTTTAAATCAGTGTTTACTCTTCAGACTACTCTATTAGAGTATTGATATAAATCACTGAAAATAATGCAGTCACCATTATTTTCACTCTTATATCCAGTAAAGAAGTGGTTCTCATTCTAGTGAGGGATGGAGAATGGGGGTGGGGATGCTCAATAATGGTCTATGGGATGATTTAAAGTAACTGGGGACAGACAGGTTTATATTTTAAATGTCTTCAAGACTTTAAGAAATATGTCTACTGATCTACATTCTACACAATCAAGACCAGTATCTAAATATGTGATTGTGTTTTCAGCAGATTTTTCCAAGTTCAAGATAAATGAAAGATGTTAACTGAGGAAGAAAATGAATTGGGATCATTCAAATGTGACATATTTTGCAATATGTTGATGTGATTAAAATGGAACTCAACCAGTTCCTACCTGGTTCCATCCGTGGAGCAAACAAGGCAAAATACCCAAAGTTCATTGTAGGAAAATAATAGAGACTATGAAGGTCAGATACCTAGAAAAGCAGAAGGTGACACGGTGCCATTGCTTCTTGAAACCATGACACTGATTCCCGTCTCCACAAAGGGCACAGAGAAGTCCACCACTTCCGAACGTTCCTCATTGATGGTGAGTGAGCCGACTGCCATGACTGCCCGCTGATTGACCACCTGGGTACAAGGCAAAAAAGCACAGGGCCTTTATTTATCCTCTCTCCATCCCCAAGGACCTCAGGCCCTAAGTCTGAAGGGGAGTCCGTGGGATGAGAAGAGAACTTACTTCCCCAATCATTCCATTCCACACATTGTTCACTTTTTTGCCATGCTTCCCATTCGTCACCAGGTAGAGGTCATAGGTAAACTTCACAGTTCTGGAAAGCTTCTTCAGGATGTCAATGCAGAACCCCTTGCAGCATTTTTTCACATTCACTCCCTCATTGGTGGAATTACTGTAGAGGAAAATCCCAAGACCATAGACTGTTAGTACTGGAAAATTTGTTCATAATCATTAGCTATGCTCTTCTGCTACTTTTCACATGGGAAATTGCAGCTCAAAGTGAGGAAGTGGCTTTTCCAAGGACATGCAATGAGTTTATAAGAGCAAAAGTGGAAAGTGCTCTTAATTATGAGATAATCATGACAACGGCTAACAGTTATTGAGTAATTACTATTGGCTATGCACTGTGCTAAATGCTTTGTACTAATTATTGGATTAATCTTCATGACATTTCTCTTAATTAGGTAGTATTTGTATCCCTATTACACAGTGAGAGTGACTGCCTCTTATTTTTAAAAGTTTATAGCACATATACCCTTTTCAGACCAGATCTGATCTAAGCTGATTTATAAAAACTTCCTGGAAAATGGAAGGGGATGTGAAATTTGCAGGGGAAGGAGAGTTTTGCAGTACCCTATCATTGCAGATAGAGGTGTGCAACCAGACGGACAAAGTAAGGGTGACTGGCTTAGGAAATGCCTTTCCTTAATGAGAAAAAACCGCCTCAGCTAACAGGCAGGAGACTTGAGGTTTATCCCCTGCCTGAGTCCATAGATTCATGTCTCATGATTGAGTCATCTGTCTAACCAGGGCTCGTTCATTCTTAACATTTTTCCCTATCTACATGGCAAGAAGTGTAAATGGTGACACCATTAAATAGCAATGCCCTTAATCAGAAAAAAATATTCTGTTAAAATGCAGTTTTTTAAAACTGTCTTAAAAGGTATCATAATTTACCAGGGTTATAGTCATTGCTCTGTGCCAGCCAGCCACCTTGCTTTATTTGCCTGACAAAGTCATACTCAAAGGACACCCACAAAAATCAAAAATGCCTTTAAAAAAGAAGGAAGCAGGGACCTTGACAACTGTTAGCCAAGAGCATGTAGAGGCAACTCATGTAGGAAGACTGAGACCTCTCTGAGAGGCACACTGATTCCACCTTGCACTTGGTGATTGTATTAGCTTGACTCTCTGCCTTTGAGTCATGCATGCCATGAGATATGTGATCTGCTTGAATATCCCATTATTGGCACATCTACACTCAAACTATTACCTGAGCACAGAAATGATGTTTACAGAAATCCAACCTCATAATAAGAAAATACCTATGTTTCCACATCATATGAAAAAAGTAGGCTATATAGTGCTACATACAGAATGATCACAGCTACATAAAAACAGATAATATTAGGAAATATCTACATAGAAAAACAATAAAATAAGAAGCATAGCTATTTTTGAATGGTGAAAATGTTTTTTTTTCATATTTTGCCTCCCTTACATTATCTATAGTGAGTACATACTACATATATAAATGGATATAAACACACATCAAGCATCATTAGTGTAGATCTGCATCTACAGCATTGAGTATAAACAGATTTGATCAAATAACTTTGAGATGTGAAATTGGGTTGCAAAATGAAATCTTTATTTCAATGGTTTGCTTATCTCAGAGTCACAAATCACCTATTCTGAATGGCTGTTTCATCATTGCCTCCTTCCTATCCTGTCCCCAATCTCTGCTCAACTAACTTGCTCCTGTCAGCCAGGACCACCATGGAGACCTTATTTCTAACCTAGAGGCTGAATAACCTGCTCTGACCCTGCCACCCTCAGCTTAGGGGTCATGGGAGGTTACATCTGTGTATATTACATATGATGACTGGTGGACTCAACTCCACAGTATAATAGGAAGTAGGTACCTTGCCTATCCCCACAATTTCCCAGAGCAGAAGGGGGCCAGGCTGGAATTAAAACTGCTATAAGTATATTAAGTCATTGTCATGTCCAAATATGATTTCCTCCTTGGTATCTGTGACTCTGAAAAATGTGTCAAAATCAAATTATCTTTCTTCTTGGCCACTATAGGCCATGCATTGATGCCTCTTGTCCACCTCTTCCCATTTGTGTCTCCCTCACTCTCTGATGCTTTGCTTCTTTTATATTCCTTCCCCTGGTCAAGATTCCTGGAAGAGTTTGGACAAGAATTACAGATGCCCCAGGTTTAAGATTCAGGGTCACAGGCATATAGCAACTTATATAATTCTTTGGCCTTCCTGGGCACTTTAACCAGTTTATGAGTTAATTATACCCCCACATCCCCTAATACTAAGTTGTTTCTAGATATGAAACCACTGATGCATTTTCACCCAACAAGCATCACTGAGTACCTACCCTGTGCATGACATAGAACTAGGCCCTGGGAACACAGGACGAAGAAGACATGCAGCAAATGCAATAGTTGAATTTATCATGGGGTTATAGAAACACAACCAGCTTGTGATGGGGAACTTGTAATTGATTCCTATAACAGCCCTTGTGTGTGTGTGTATGACTTAACTACATCGACATCTGAGAAATGGTGCCCATGCACTCTCTCTCAGCTCTCTCCTATCACCCAAAAATAAAGGATGACTCATAAAAACAAATATAGGAAAAAGGATCCAGTAAATCCAATTCTTTGGCTCTACGGTTTCCCAGTGTGGCCCCTGGATGTGAGCATGGCCACACCAGTCAGACAGAGCTGCTTTCAGATGGCCAGGCCTGCTACTAACAACCACGAACACTCAGACAAGTCTCTTCACTCACAGCCTCAGTTTGCTCTTTTGTAAATTGAGAAGACTGATACTTTGCAGGATAGTTGAGGAGATAAAATAAAGTACCTAAGCACCTCTCACATAAGCACTTAAACATATATCTCATCTCTTCTCACCAATGATTTAACAGTTTGGGGGATTAATTGATAGTATGACCACATTTCTTTCTATGCAGCAAGGCCAGATCATTTTTCCTTAACATTCAGCTAGCAGGCTAGAAGAATACTCTGATTTTTCAGCTTATTTCCTATTACCTGTGTTTTTAAAGACTTATGGGTGCCCTCAAGACCCTACCATTTACTAGAAGTAAGAGATAAAGGGTTTTCTCTGGGAGAACAACATCAAGAAAACAAATACAATCATGTTATCTAATAAGGATCCTTTTTAGAATCAATTGGCCCACCTCATGTTACCTTTAAGAAATGCAATTGATCCAATCGGTGATAACGTTGGGATTAGTGGAAAGCTAATCCTGTGTATGCTTCATGACTGCAAGACTTTCCTGTCCATTGATGCATCCCCTGTGCCCAGAACTTTACCTCACTCATAAACTGTGCTTAATGTGTATTTATTTATTGATCAATTCATTCAAAATTTCAATGCCAAAGAGGCTGACAACTCCAAAAAGGCTGATCATTATCTTTTGAATAATTTTAGAATTTAAATTCCAAAGTGGCTGAGTATTGATAACAAAGTGTTCTCCAAACTGAAGTGTGCCTTCAAAATATATTTAGCAATCATATTTTTTAAAAATTATCTCTATCCCAAGAGCTGAGCTTTGGGGATATGCATCTTGTATAATGTGGGGGAAAAATACCCTTTTACCCATGTTTTCAAGTATCATCAATATCAGTATGTCATGTTCTGTGCTTGTCACTGGGGGTAACAAATTAATAAGTCACCTTCCAAATTTGGGCACTAATAATCCAAGAGGAAATACAGACAAACTATAAGCCACAAAAAAAATGGTTAACAAAAAAATAGATAGAGTAGTAGGGATTGGATGTTTGTGTTCCTTCAAATTCATATGTTGAAACCTAATCCCCAATGTGATGATATTCGGAGGGGGGGTCTTGAGGGTAATTTGGTCATGAGGATGAGGCCCTCATGAATGGAATTAGTGCCCTTATAAGAAAAGCCAGGAGAACGTGTTTCCTCTCCTCTGCAATGTGAAGAAAGGATGATAAGCAGAGGACCCTCATCAGACAATGAATCTGCCAGCACCTTGATTTTGGATTTCCAGCCTCCAGAACTGTGAGAAATTAATGCCTGTTTTTATGCTAACTTGTTATAGCAGCTTGAACTGACTAAGATATGGACACATATCCAGAGCACTGCAGAAGTATGGAGAACTAACCCAACTTGGGGAGGGAGTAGTTAAGATTTACAGGACAAGCAAGAACTAGTGAGGTGAACGGAGGCAATCAGAAAATACTCTGAACAAAAAAGTAGATTTCTATCCAACTGTAGGCCTCTTCCTTTAGTGAAGCCACCACAAGGGTGGTATTTTTGTTTATGTTTGCAATAGCAAAGACTATAATCAGGGCCTTGGACTTGGCCATGAAGTCTTGTGCTTCTCCAAAAACTTTATATGTTAGCGAGAAGCCTTCACCAGAGGCTCTGAAACAAAAGTCCATTCCTTTTTCAATTGTAATGAAAGAGGAAGTGACGTAGGTGCCATGCTTGCTTGCTGCTGCTGAGCTGGGATACTGTCAGGAGGTCAGGTCCCCTTGATCACACCAAAAAGTCATTTGTAAGGTGTGTTTTGATCCCCAAATGGAGATAACTTTTAAAAAGTTTTGAAAAGTTTGGATCTAGGAAATATAAAAAAGATGGAAGGAAGTGAAAGATGTGGGGTTGGGGGAGAGGGGCAGCCAGAAAAATACAAAGAAATTAATTGTTTAAGGAAATATTGAAAGAGAGGGTTGATTCAGCATAATGGCTAGCACATGGACCAGCATTTGAGTCCTGCCTCTTCCATTTTACCAGCTGAATGGTTTTAAATGTGTTTCTTAATTTTTTCCATAACTCCATTGTTATCATGTCTCAAATGACAAAATTGATTATCTTGCACTGCAGTTGTTGAAATTAAATAAGGCAAACCACTTGAAGTAGTTCCAGTTTAAGTATTTTTAAAAATCTATCATCCTATATAATGAAGATGTAATATGCAAATGGTCATTATGCCGTGAAGCGTAATGACCAACCACATAATGACTGGATCACAGATCAGCAGGAGGGTGGGGCAGCGAGCTACAAGCAGGCAGTGGAGAGCTACAGGAGAGGGCAGGGCAGCAAGCTCTGAGGGGGGGCAAGGGGCGGGGGGAACTACAGGAGGGTGGGGCAGCAGGCAGAGAGCTACTGGAGGGTGGCAGCGAGCTACTGGCGAGCTACTGGCACATGGATTCGTGCGCAGGGTTACTAGTTATATTTTACTTATTATAACAGGGCCTATTCTTTTATAGATTTTGTTATTATCAAGGATTACCATTTAAAGGATTGGGAACATTCAACGTGACAGGGTCCCCAACTCACTTGATTTTGACGAACTTCCGACAGGGTACAGTGTTTCTCACACACGACTCGGTCAGTGGGTCTATGTCTTCCACGATGACAAAGGGGGCTTCCTCAAGGGTGACAATGCTCAGATGGTTGTCGTCCGGCTCACAGTCCGAAAAGGACTTGTACCTCGGCCACACGGCATGCCTCAGGCTCAGGGTCTGGTTCTCCCACTTGCCCACCTGCATCATAAAGACAAAGACAGGCCTGTGCTTTTTAGCACAACTGCTTTCTAGAAAGGTGAGTCTTTCCCCATAAGAGGAACAGGAGAAAAATCCATCCATCTTAAGGGTTTTTCTGCTAATTGCCTCAACGTACGCATCTGCTTTACATGCTGAGAAAAATGGGGTCAGAGGGAGAGCAGAATATTGGGCACAGACTCGCCCCAGACTAATGACATCACAGGGGGTTTGCCTAAGCACTAACACTTTTAGAGCTCCCCAGGTGATTCCCAAGTCCTGCCAGAGTTCAGGATCACTGATGTCAGGAAAATAGCACAAATTTTTAGAAGCAGAGAGGCCTGGGCTTGAATCTGCAACTCTGCCACTTATTAGCTGTACAACCCCAGGCAAGCTCTTAATCACTATGAGTATCTGTTTCTCATCTGAAACTATTCCACCTACTTTAAAGGTGCCTAAAGTTGGCATAATTCCAACTACTTTATAAAGATGTTGTGAGAATTTTTCATTGATCTGAAAGAAACATCAATTTGTTCCACTTAGTTATGCATTCATTGGTTGATTCTTGTATGTGCGCTGAACTGGAATCGAACCCACAACCTTGGCATATCAGGACAATGCTCTAACCAACTGAGCTACCCGATCAGGACAGGATGTGTGGAAATTAAACAAGGCAACTTATGAAAAACATATAGCACAGTGCCTCGCACAGAGTAAGGACCACATACTTTTCTTTTTAAATGTAGAAGAGAGACAACAAAAAGGAGGAAGATTTTTTTTTTAATGCAGTATATTAAAAAAAAGAGGAAAGGGGAGAGGAAGATGAAGTAGAGGGAAGATTAGGGTGAGAGACAACACCAGGGGGACAGAGCAGGTGAGGAAACAGAAGCCGAGCTCAGACATGCTTCTATTTAAGTTGCAGACTGAGGTGAACTTTCATTAATCCAGCACAGAGTGGAGACTTCTGCTTAGTACACATCAAGACCTGTCAAAATAGAATCTATGTGTTCCCTCTGAGCAGCAGCAGGCATCTTAGTGAAATCAAATTAAAGGCAGTATATTTTGAACCTTAATTTTATTTGACAGCTTGTTGGCTCTATTTGCATGCACGTAAGAGAAAGCTGCCCCAGCATCGCACTTTTTCTTCGCCCTCCTCCCACATGCAATTGCTTGACACCACAGGTCAGCCTTTTAATTGTAATATCAACCTTAAGAAAAAGAACTCGTCTGAAATGCTAAGTGCCAAGTCCAGGCTCATCTGTGTTGACATGACCCACCGGCCTCCCCCCCTGGAATGTAAGTGTCACCAGAAATGAATCGTAGGTCCTTCAAGAGAATTCAGACTCTCTGGGCACCAGGAAAGGTGAAGAGGTGGGGGGGAGGAGATAAGGCAGCCAATGTTCTCTAAGATGACCTCATCATTTGGACTGGAAAATCTTTGCTTCTTGTAGAGAAATAGCCCATGTGGCTAATTAAAAAGTTCAGCTTCATGGATACCTTTCTTTTTAAGATAGGAAGGGGAGCAGAATAGCTTGGGCAAACAAATATGTTCATCTACCCATGCTGTGATATGTAACACTAGCTGGAGAGAATGTTGAGCCCATCAAATTCTTCATTCATTCAACATGGATTTATTGAACACCAACTCTGAGCTGGCACCAGCCCGGGAACACTGATGAATGAAAACAGAACACATCCTTCCTCCTTGGAACTATCAGTTGACTGCAGGTCAAAACTCAAACCTTTAATAATAAATAGATTAAAGACATATCCAACATTTTCCTTTTGGGGAATGTTATACCAACTCCCCCTTGTTTTTTCTTCCAGAGGCTGGGTAGTTCAGTGGGTAAGTGAATGGCTTTTGGAGTCAAACAGAGCTAAGTATTAATCCTGGCTTCACTCATTAGCTGAGTAGCCTTAGGAAAGTCATTCAACCTCTCTGAGATTCACTTTATCTGTAAAATTCAGATAATAACAGGATACACCTTTTAGGACTGTAGTGAGATTTGAATGAAATCTCACTATTCAAGAAACATTGAGCATTGAACTTAGCAAGTACCATACACGGTAGCTGCTATTATTTTATTATTGCTGTAGTAGGCATTTAAGATGTAGCTCAAATATCACATAATCTTTAAAGGAATTCCTGTCTTCCCTAGTAATATGGAACTTTGCACCTATCTCCACAATAGTATTTAATGTTGTAATTGTAACAATATCACTTTGGGGCCAGGAAATGTGGCAATCTCACCCCAAATCCTACATGATGAGGATTATTATTCCAACTTCACAATTCAGACAACGAAAGTACAGCTAATAAGTGGTGGAACAAGAGCTATAGTCTTGGGCTAAAGATGCTTTCCTATCAGTGCATCTATTAATTGGTCTGCATTCATCATATTATAGCTCCCATACCCTTTCTTCCTTCAGAGACAAGCACTAGAGTCCCAAAATTACATAAATAGAGGTAAAGACTGTTTAGCTAGCAGATCTATGGTAATGTCATTGACCACATCACATACCCTACACAGTGGGAGGCAGGCAAAAGTTCCATTCAGCTCAAGGATGACTCATGGAGAGAGAGGTTGCAAAGGTTTATGAGTTCCCAGAGTGCAATAACTTCCTAAATCTTCTCTCTCTCCCTTCCCAACATGTCTAAGTAAGCACCCATGAGTTGTCCAAGGAGGGTGGAAGTGAGCGGTGGGTGGAAAAACTTGATCAGAAGCTGAAGTTGCTGCGTAAACAATGCTCTAGATCCTGAGAGCTCTTGTCTGCTTCTTTGAGTCTGACAGGGTCCCATTCCAGACACCAAATACCCCAACTCCAAGATTTTATATACCAGACAGAGGAGAACAGACATCCTTCTCTTTCCCCTCTGATATCCTTATTTCAAAGGACTATAAATGAGTCCAGTGTTTATAAACATAAGTATTTATTGAGTGGCTACTGGTTACGAAGAACTGTGCTAGACACTAAGGATACTATAGAGAAAACAACAAATTACTTGCATGGAATTCTTACACTAATTGGGAAGACACACATAGATCAAATAATTACACGAAAGTATATATAATGCAAACCAGGAGGAAGAAAAAAAAAGTGAGTGGGTATATGAGAGAAGAGAGGGGGAAGAAATCACAGAAGGCTTCCCAGAGGAGGTGACGCAAACTGAGATTGCAAATCTAAGGTGAGTGGGTGGGAAATAGGAGGGAGTGGAGGAAGGAAGAGTACTCCCAGAAGGCATGGGCCAGATGATACAAAGTCTTGTAGGTCCTGTCAAGGAGTTGAGATTTACCCAAAGAGTTAATTTAGTCTGTTTAGCCAAAATGGAAAATGATATATGGAAGTCATCATGAACATATTTCTGTATATTACCTGTCCAAAAGTGAAGGTTCTTTGCTTCCTCAATTCATTTTCTTCCTTCTTTATTATGAAAAAAAATTAACTCATACAAAAGAGAGTAGTAAAATAAATATCCATATTCCCATTATTTCACTTCATGCCAGTCTTCTTTCATTTATACTCCGCCACTTTTTCAATGCTATATTGAAGAAAGTCCCAACTATCATGTCATTTCATTCACAAATTCTTACTTTGATTTAAATATCTAACCTCCATTTGCTTAATAATAGTATATCTCAACAATCTATATATTTATGTATTTGCTTCACTCATTAGATTATGATTCCCCAGTCTAGAACAGATTTTTTTTTTTAAATATACATGGTGATTGATTTCTATGTCCCCAGCTTCTAACTCAGGCTGTAGCATAAGGAGGGACTTAATGGATAGTTGTTGATGGAATGAATGAACACACAGCTTGAATTTTTAAAAAAATGTCCATGAGTCAGAAAATACTAGTAGATTGATCAGTGTATCCTTATATGCCTCCGCTATGGAATCTTGCACCCTAAGGAATGACCTAAGCTGAGCCGACGGGAATTTTCCCTGGGACTAGTAAGATAGGGTGGGTATGACAAAAGAACCAATCAGAGATTAAACATGGAGCTAAAATACAGAGCAGAGAGCAATAAAGTCTTGATGGCATTGCCCGAGCTCTTATAACAATAAAAGTTGACAATCACTAAGCCCTTTGTACCATTCTTAGCACTAGTTTAATTCTTCTAAACACTTTATACACACACACACAGGCGAGGGAAGATGATTTTTATCTCTATCATGATTTTTTTTTTGTACTTAAAAACATTCCCAAACTCACCCAGATAGACTGTGAAAGAAGAAAAAAAAAATCTTTACCTTCAAAATAAAGTGCATTTTGGTGATAAACCTTTGAGTGTTTTCAGTAAGTACAATGAAGTTTTGAGGACAAAGAAAAATAATTGACCTCTGATGGAGAAAAGTTATTTTGTTAAAAGAAATACAAAAAGGGGAAATTAACTTTGTAATGATTTTTTTATCCATTCTTATTAATAAAATTTAAATTCGCTTTTAGAAAGCAAATTGCTCTTAAGGTCTTAGAAAGCGTTTTGTGAAAGGGTAGTGATTACTTCTTGAAAGGTTCAGCCAATACTTTCCCAGAAGAGAGTTGATTTCTTCTCCAGAAATAGTCTCTTAGGTTAATATTTACCCTTTCATGTCTGGGTAAATTCAGAGACATGTCACAGAGGCTGCAAGAAATTAGGTTAATAGATGTGTGTGGCTCTCTTTTCAGAGATATGAGTGTTGGATCTTATTTGATCTATTCACGAAATGCTTACAAGAGACAATTAAAATCTCTTTATTACTGGCCTCCTTGTTTCCCAAACCATACCCTAAAAACATATATCTAAACACTCCTACTCAACTCCTTCCATGATGCATTCTGCCTACAAAATCCAATGCAGACTCCCCTTTACATTAAAGGACCCCGTGATATAGGTCCAACTAACCTTGTTACACTCTCATTGATCTATCACTTTCTCATTCTTGTACATCCTATACATAATCTCATACTAAAACATGTGCACCTTCAAGACACATACTCACTATGTATACATGTAAATGTCCATGTGTGTATATGTGTGTATACATGTCACATACCTATACATCCTATCTAATAAAGAGCAATATGCAAATTGACCACACCTCTGCCACACCCACAAGCCACGCCTACCAGCCAATCAGGAGCGAGTATGCAAATTAACCCAACCAAGATGGCTGTGGCCACGGAGTGAGCAGGAGGCTTGTGTTTCCCTGGCAATGGAGAAAGCCAAGCATCCTGCACACCCTGGCCAGCCCAGGCCTCCACTCAAGGCTACAAAGTTTCAATTATAGAAGATAAATAAATCCCAGATACCAGGGCCTCCACTTGGGAGGGGGGAGGGGAAGGGGGTCAGCATGCAAACCACCACAAGCCCCTCGCCCAGGCTGCCCCATGCCCCAAGGGAACCCCCACCCTGATCCAGGACACCCTTCAGGGCAAACCAGCTGGCCCCAACCCGTGCACCAGGTCTCTATCCTATCTAATAAAAGAGTAATATGCAAATTGACCATCACTCCAACACACAAGATGGCTGCCCCCATGTGGACACAAGCTGGCTGCCACAAGATGGCCAGCAGGGGAGGACAGTTGGGAGGGACCAGGTCTACAAAGAAGGGCAGTTGTGGGTGATCAGGCCATCAGGGGAGGGCCGTTGGGAGGGACCAAGCCTGCAAGGGAGGGCAGTTGGGGGCAATTAAGTCTGCAGGGGAGGGCAGTTAGGGGTGACCAGGCCTGCAGGGAAGGGAAATTGGGGGGGGACTAAGGCCTGCAGGGGAGAGCAGTTTGGGGGGGGGACCAGGCCTACAGGGGAGGGCAGTTAGGGGCAAACAGGCTGGCAGGGGAGCAGTTAGGCACCAATCAGGCTGGCAGGGGAGTGGTTAGGGGGTGATCAGGCTGGCAGGAAGAAGCGGTTAGGGGCAATCAGGAAGGCAGGCAGGCGAGCAGTTGGGAGCCAGCAGTCCTGGATTGTGAGAGGGATCCCAAATTGGGAGGGTGCAGACTGGGCTGAGGGACACACACCCCCATGCACGAATTTTGTGCACCGGGCCTCTAGTTATATATAAACCTATAAATACACACCTACATGCATACACTCATACCTACCCAAACACAATACACACATATATACACTCACATACACACTCAACTACACAAACACACATACCTAGCCCATACCTAAACACACTTCTACACACACACACACACACACACACACACACACACACACTACTAAACCACAGTGATGTATCTAGTTTTTGCTTCTCACCACACACACCTTGAACAACACTCACTTCCCTACTTTGCCTGGACTATTTCTTCTACCTGAAATTCCTCACCTTATTATCTCACAGTTTGAAATCCTACTCATTCTTTCCAGGTCCAGCTCAAATACCACTTCTCCCATAGAGCCTAATTCTCCAGGTGGATTTCATTTTGCATTTTCTGTGCCTCCAGAACATTTTCTTTTTGAATTCTTCCATTTGTCCATTCCATGCCTTCCACACACATGCATCCGGTGCTGTACCCTGTGCCAGGCACTGCAGGAGGCTCTGGGGCTACAACTGTGAACAGCCCAGGCTTGGTCCCCACCCTCAGTTTCCAGTCTGTTTGGAGATAAGTCAAAGCTCAATGGCAATAAAGATGACTGCCTGCTGGGGTAAGCACAGGATGCTACTGAAGCAGACAGCCACCTGGTCCTGAAGGAACCAAAAGATGCTTCCTGTAGGAAGTGGCTTCCAACTATGAGCCAGACCAGCCGAGTTGTGGTGTGGCTAGTTAAAGGTTTTATCATTATCCTCAGGGCAACTGAGGGGTATGGAGGGGCGGGGGTAGGGTGACTGAAGATTTTTAATCAGGGGAGGGCTAAATCAATCTGATGTATTAGAAAACTTCTTACCAATGTAGTGCAGAGACAGGGCTTGTAGCTAAAAAATTGTAAATTCAGAGATGGGTTAGGAGGCAGTTGCATTAATCTGGATGAGGCTCACATAGGACCATATCGGTGAGGCCGGCATAACTCAGATCTCAAAGTGGTAGAATCAATAGAACTTGGAGACCAATTGTATAACTGTATGTAAGTGGGGAGCGATGAACCAGGCTGCACTGAATTACAGTTCTGTTGAGTATCCGGCCTGGCCAGGCTTCCACAACCACTTGATCCCCATCGGCTATGCTATAGCATTCACTCACAAGCCAGTTCAATAAATATTTGCTAAATGAACTTGATTCAGTCTGCAGCATACCATCCATTTTTACTTGGAATTCAAAGTTAAAAGAGGAAAATGACCTGTTTACTCAGCTCCTCTCCTTTGAGACAAGGCAACAGGGATTACAAAATTAAATATCAGAAAGGAATTTATTAAAACTGACGATGGAAGCAGAGTTCACACTGCCTGGGGTCTAGCTTGCCTGTCCCCAGTTAGCTCATTGGGTGACTTCATAACCAAGGGGAAAAGAGGCCTTAAAACAAACACTCCGTGTGTGCAAAAAATCGGAAAACATTTCACTTTGGATAATAAGCAATGATTTACTCCTAAGCTGGAGAAAATGAGTAATTAACTCCTCAGGAAGATAAATTTAAGGAGAAAAACAAGGCAAACAGGAGGCCAATTTCTCTCCACCTGAAATATAAAGTCTTCCAAAGGACATGAGATAAATAGCCGTGAAGGAAATTTAAAATGATTTAATGTCCATACTTAGCAAAACTAACATCATTGATTAGCATCACTTCCATGCCTCTGCATGTAAATCTAATACTGTAAGCAAGCTCATAGCAGGGTTACACACAAGTAAGTTTGTCTTGGGTTGCTGCTTGAAACCTGACACAGATTTCAATTTGATTGCTCAGGAAACTAGAGCACAGATGTGTGAGCCATGGCCTTATATGAAGTTGAAATGTACTCTATCTGGAGAACCTTGCAATTGAGTCCAGTGATATTTTCTTAAAACCAAACCCCAAGTGAAATTTCATCCAAAACAGCTAGAGTTTGCTGAAACAAAATGTCTTATTGGAACCCAACTTTCTCCTTCCTGGTATATTCAGTTTCTGCTACAAAGAAACTGTTGCACGGGCCAGGTGGCTCAGGTGGTTGGGTGTCGTCCTGAGCACCAAGAGGTTGCTGGTTGATTCCTGGTCAGGGCACATGCCTGGGTTGTGGGTGTGTTCCCTGGTCGAGGTGTATGCAAGAGGTAACCAATCTATGTTTCTCTCTCACATCAATCTTACTCTCTCTCCTTTCCTCTCTCTAAAATCAATAAAAAAAATAACAAACGTTTTTTTAAAAAAAGAAACTGCTGAAAAGCAGGTACGGGCCAAACCTATTTTGTCTTCAATGCCCTGAGGCCACAGAGCACCACTGGCAGAATGACTAAGAATTGCATTCCAGCTACAGAGGGAAAATGTCTGCTACATTTGAATGCACTGTCTTACATGGGACTGACTATGAGACTTCAGCATGAATAAGAACCTCTCCTTGGGAGCTAATTAAGAAAGGAGACTCCTGGATCTCAGGAGTGCTTGCATCAGTAGGTCTGAGAGGAGGCCTGGGAACCTGACTTTTCAACCAGGATCTAGGTCATTCTATTCCAGGTGGTCTAAGGACCACATTTTGAGAAGCACCTGAAGGACTGTACCTATGGGTCCCAGCAGGATTAAATACGGCATAAGAAAAGATGGAAATCTTTCTTCTTGGGTTACTTATGTAACCAGTAGCAATTGCCAGCAGAGCTAAATGAGTTTAATCAGCTATTAGAGCCTTAATTAAATTCCTTTCAGTTGAAATTTCAGAATTGCCTAATTGTTACACAGCTCACATTGGAGCAGTTGATTTTTTTTCTCCTATAATAACTGCTCTCAGGATAATCTAATATCTTCATGGATAACCGTGTCAGCTATTTTAAAACCCAGCACTGAGATGGGAATTCATGGAGATGTGTTTTGATCATTGTTATTTCCATAAAACAACTCGAATATTTTCTTCCTTTCTCCTCTTTATGTTCAGCCAACAGCAGAAGAGCCCAATGCTTGTTTGACCTCCGACTTGATTAAAGTCTCTGGGACCACGAGCCACCATTTTCTTTAGAAGTTCATGTATAATCTTCCGTCCTCCGCAGTTCCTCCATTTCCCAAGTTCTATTTCTCTGGTTTTCTTTTAATTCTTTGTGTGCTCTCAAAAATGATGTGTCCTGGTAATTAGCTAAACAGTTAATAGTGTTTTCTCTATCTTCTTTGGTGCCACACTGGAATGATCTAACATGAGAGGCTTAAAAATTCAGCAGAACATAAAAAGAAGCTCTTTCACAATTGCTAATTAATTTTTTGAACATGTTCTTGGGAGTCCTTTATTGAGCAACTTCCATATTAACGAATCTACTGCAGGCTGTAATAATGATTAATAAATAATTAATAAGTATAATAACTGGCAATTCTTAAGGGACCACCCTACCATGCCTTTTTTTCTTTTTACCCTCACAGACCTGTAAAGAAAAGGCCATTATAACCTTTAATTTCCTGATTAGGAAATGGGGGGCTTAACTGACTTGCCCAAGAGCAAACAGTGACTGAGAGCTTTTGGAATCTGAGCTCAGACTACCTGACTTCAGAGCCTGGGGCCATTATCAGCCTCTGATATCCCCAAGACTGCCTGCCATCAGACTTGCTTTGGGAAATATTAAGGCAAACAGGAGCAGTTGGCTTTGTTGTTGGGATGCTCCATGGATCTGCTGCAGAAAGTGGTGGCCTGGGGGGCTGGAGCACCTGAGTTCTGCCTCGCACTGTGCAGAGTCTCCCCACTTTGTGGAAGGGCAATGTCTTCCTTTTCTGTGAAGCACAGCCAGAGATGGTCATCTTGCACTTTTCTTTCATGCACACCAGTTTTATTTCCTCACTTTACCTGTGAATTGATTCTTCTAAGGACTTTGAATTCCATCAGGAAAATGCCTCTACTAGCAGGGCCGCAGTGAGCCCTTGCCAGCTGGAAGTTGCATTCTACTGCTATTAACACTGACATCCAAGAAACGATTAGAATACTAGATCAGGGGGAAAAAATCCACCACTCAAATGTGACCTGAGTGACAATTAGTTAATTTGGGGATTTCAACCAAGCGGAATGTAATTAAGCCTCTAACAGCTGATTAGCCTTTTTCTTCGCCTCTGTAATCATCCCCATTCCTTACATAAGGGGCCTTAGAAGACAGGATTCCATCTTCCCTCTGTGTCATGTTGTACTTGAGATGCTGATGGCCAAGGCACCGCAGGTCTGTTTATAGTGCTGCATGTGTTATTATCAAAACTCAAACATAAACTTGGTTGAACTTAAAAGACTGCTGCCTTGGAGAAGAAAACCAGAATGCATATAGGTCTGCAAAAACAGTCCAGGAGGAGATGTGGGGGAGGGGAGAAGGGGAGATGGGACAATCACAGAAATTGAAAAGGGTGAGGGGGAGGATAAGGATGTAATATTGGATCAGAACTTGACCCAAGGTCAGTCCTCTTTAACAGTAATAGTGATAACCATTATTACTTTTAACACCTTCACAAAGACAATTTAGAAAAAATGTAAAGGTTTCTCTTTGACCTTCTAATGTACTTTTTGGGGTAAATTTCAAAGATCAGTGTCATTTCTGCTTGTAAGAGAAATGAAATGCCGTTTGCAGTCTGGTAGAGTAAATAGCCCCTTTTGGGAGTATTTACCTGAATGACATTTAGCAGCTTTTATTCCCTCGATAGAGTTGCCAGTAAGAGTTAGGATGCAGTCAAGAGATGCATACTCTGCTGCTGGGCTAATAGCTGAAACACCTTGCATTTATTGGGATTATCAAGTCATTCTTACTAGCCTGAAAATTATGACAAGGTTGGATATGAATACAGATGTGACTTCTCTTACTGTTGGGCAACTTTTAAAAATAAAAACCTTAAAAAGTAGCCAACTTTTGGACTGTCTAGCAGTTCATGAAAGGAGATAAGTTCTAGGTAATTAAGTTGCAGACTAGGGAAGCAGGAGACTTCAATGCATCAAGGCTGACTTAGGCGATGGAATAGGCCCAAAGCTGATGGATTTCATCACTCAGTGTTATGTAAAATGGCCAACTTCATTTGGATCTTGGCCTTGAGCTTTTAAAGTTAACCTCATTGACAGTGTCTGCAGAGTTTTAAAATAAGGTTATAAGACCCGGGGGTATCCATCAGCTGCAAAGCATTTTATCCCCTCATCCGTGAAAAGTTACTGGATTGTGAAAGTTGAAGTGTTTGGAACTTGGTGTCAGGTCTCTGATGGGCATTTATTTTCTGGTTTTTGTTTTTTTCATATCTGGGGCAAAACAATAAATTTAAATTTTTGAGATGGACATTTTCCTCCTTTCATATGAAAGGGTGAGCTAGGGGTTGGTGCCTGAGGCCCTGCTGGTTATTATGAAGATGCTAACCAAAGCCCTTGTGCATGAGTGAAATCCATCACTGTGATAAATGCACACGGATCAGAATTTCAATTCTCTGTAGATTAGATGGTATTTTGACAATCATTTTTCTTTGCTCAGCTCTGGCCCCAAACTATTTGCTCCAGGCTTGTCTGAGCCCTAAAGTATTCCGGGGAGAGGATCTTCTGCAACACTAAAGCCAGCAGAAGATTTAATGGTGAGGAAACAGTAATAAGCTGAACCACAGCTTTGCCCACTATTATGAATATGATTAGAAGACAGTTGGGGGAGATGAGGATCCCCTTGGGATGGGCCAGATTAAGTCTTGGTATTTCAAAAATAAAGCCTAAGTAACCCTCTACTGTCTGGCCCAATTTCATCCAAACCTATTAACCTTATCTTGGACACTAATGAAAAATTTCAGAGCCCTGTAGAGTTATTGGGAGGAAATGACAATCATGGTGACTAACCAGGCAAGCATTGTTTTCTCTGTTGAATTATACCAGCAAACTCAATAGGGTAAAAAACTAGAATTGGAGTCAGAAGACCCAAGGTCAAGTTCAACTATGATGCTTATGAGCAATGTCACTTTAAATAAAATTTAAAAATTCAGATTCACACAAACAGTAGCCTAGGCTAAAACCCCAAGGTTCCTAATTATTCTGACTGTTACAACCAATAAATGAAGCTATTTCCAGGAGTTCGGTTACTTAGGGTTGGATGACATTGATTTATTGGTTAATTCATTCAACAAATGTTTAGTATGTATCATAAACTGTTCTATCACTGGTGATGCAGTAGTAAATAGGCTCTAAGCTGGGGGTCAGCAAACTTCAGCCCAAAGGCCAACTACTTTTGTACAGCCCACGAGCTAAGATGAATGTTGCATTTTTTAAATGGTTGAAAAAGATGAAATAATATTTTGTGACAAGAGAACATTATATGAGATTTGAAGTTCAGTGTCCATAAATAAAGTTTGATTGGAACACAACCATGATCATTTTCTTATATGTTATTTATGATTGCTTTCACACTAAAACAGAAAATTGAATACTTGCCACACTCCCAGTATGGCCCACATACAAAACTAATATTTACAAGCTTCCCTTTACATAAAATGTATGCAAACCCCTAATTTAAGTCCCTGTCCACAATGGACCCACCCACCAGGAGAGAAAGTAAAATAAAATGCCCTCAGAATTACTTACAGTATAAAACAGAAAATGATAAGTCCCAAAGGAGAAAAGGTAAAATAAATGCAGAGGGCACCAGAAATGAGAGGGCAAATCTGATGAGAGAGGAAATAAATTATGAAAGGAGTGGCAACTGAGGGGAGCTGTAGAGTAGGCAAAGGAGTTGAAAAATCAGAATAGAGAGAAGGTGTAAGAATGGGGAATTGTAATCAACCCCACCATTCTTTTGACATTCTTTCTGGAAATACTGGCTCTGACTAATATGTAGCTTGTAAATATGCAGCATGTTTGTATAAGAACCCTAGGAGCTAACTTCAGAAGATACATACTCTGACCTTCAGGTATTCCAGTTCCAGGAGATTTGCTGACCTTCAACCATAGAACCAAGATGATGCACACCAGACCATCACTTGACCAGTTTCAAGATCCTTATGAGAATGGGCTATGTTGGCCTACACATAGAAAACTTTTCAACACTCTCCCCTTTATTTCTTTGTTCTGCTTTCTCCCTCCCTCTTTATAAATATCTCTGCCTGCACTGAGGTGAGGAGGTGGGCTTTGCAACAAGTGTCTTCCATCTCCTCAGGTGACCAGCACTTGAATAAATCTCTTTCGGAGAAACCAAGATGGTGGCATAGGTAAACGCCTAAACTGCTACCTCGCACACCAATTTCAAAACTACAACTAAAAGACAAAACAGACATCATCCAGAACCACAGGAAGGCTGGCTGAGTGGAAATTCTATAACTAGAAGGAAAGAGAAAAGCACACTGAGACTCAGAAGAGCTGCAGAAGGCAGAGGTATGGAGGCGTGTACGCGGAGAGGGCTGGCAACTGAGTATGCGGCTGGCTTTCTCAATCGGGAGGGAGACAAAAGCTCCCGACTGCTCTGAATTCCAGTTCTGGGTGAGACTCTGGGGACCCAGACTCATTCGGGGAGAAACTGGACACTGAAACCCAGGGGCCTCTTAGGGCAGGGCTGAGAGGAAGCCATCACTGTTTGCTCCGCCCTGAGATTCTGTCCCATCCAAGCTGAGCACAGAGGCTTTTGCAAGTCTTGTCTCATAAGGGTGTCTCCAGCACAGAAGTTCTCCCAGTGTAGACACAACTGATCCTTGGCCTGGAGGTCAAGTCCTCCCAGTGATACCAACAGCAATCAAGGGTTAACTACAGCAAGACTGTGCACACAACTCACAAAGGGGTGCACCAAGAGTGTCCACCTCAGGTAACTGGGGAGGCTGAGCCACTGTGCCCTATAGGACACCTAGCACACAAAGCCACTCTATCAAATCCAGGAAGCAGCCAAAATGCAGAGACAAAGAAACAGGTCACAAATGAAAGAAATGGATGAAAGCAAATGACTTGATATAGAGTTCAAAACCATGGTTATGTTTTTCAAGAATTTTCTAGAAAAGGCCAATAAATGTAGTGAGACCCTCAAGGATATGAAAAAGGACCAACTAGAAATTAAGCATACACTGACTGAAATAAAAGAGAATATACAGAGAACCAACAGCAGATTAGAGGATTGCAAGAATCAAGTCAAAGATTTAAAATACAAAGAAGCAAAAAACACTCAACTGAAAAAGCAAAAATAAAAAAGAATCCAAAAATATGAAGATAGTGTAAGAAGCCTCTGGGACAACTTAAAGCGTACCAACTTCCGAATTATGGGGGTGCCAGAAGAAGAGAGAAAACAAGATACTAGAAACCCATTTGAAGAAATAATGACTGAAAACTTCCTTTACCTGGTGAAAGAAATAGACTTACAAGTCCAGGAAGTGCAGGGAACCCCAAACAAAAGGAATCCAAAGAGGACCACACCAAGACACATGATAATTAAAATGCCCAGAGCAAAAGACAAAGAGAGAATCTTGAAAGCAGCAAGAGAAAAACAGTTAGTTGCCTACAAGGGAGTATCCATATGGTTGTCAGCTGATTTCTCAACAGAAACTATGCAGGCCAGACGGGAGTGGCAAGAAATATTCAAAGTGATGAATAGCAAGAACTTACAACCAAGATTACTCCACCCAGCAAAGCTATCATTCAGAACTGAAGGTCAGATAAATAGCTTCACAGATAAAAAAAGGCTAAAGGAGTTCATCAACACCAAAACAGTATTATATGAAATGCTGAAAGGTATTCTTTAAGAAGAGGAAGAAGGCGAAAACGGTAAAGATGAAAATTATGAACAACAATTACATATCTATCAACAAGTAAATCTAAAAATCAAGTGAATAAAAAATCTGATGAACAGAATAAACTGGTAAATATAATAGAATCAGGGGCATAGAAAGGAAGTGAACTGACAATTTTCGGGGGGAAAGGGTGTGGGGGGTGTGGGAAGAGACTGGACAAAAATCGTATACCTATGGATGAGGACAGTCAGAAGGGTAAGGGCAGAGGATGGGGTGGGAACTGGGTGGAGGGGAGCTATGGGGGGGAAAAAGAGGAACAATTGTAATAATCTGAACAATAAAGATTTATTTTTAAAAAAAGAATAAATCTCTTTCCTTTTCACCAGAACCTGTCTCATGAATTTATCTTTCATGTTGGCAGGCAGTCAAAACTTGGACTACTGGGTTGAATGAATAATATGAACGAAAGCACAGAAACTGAGTTTAAGGGACATGTTTGTGAACTAGGAAGCTGTTGGTGTGCCTCAGTGGTTGAGTGTCAACCTATGGACCAGGAGGTCACAGTTCAATTCCCGTCAGGGCACATGTCCAGGTTGTGGGCTCAATCTCCAGTAGGGGATGTGCAGGAGGTGGCCCGTCAATGATTCTCTCTCATCATTGATATTTCTCTCTCTCTCCCTCTAAAATTAATAAATATGTTTAAAAGTTGTCTAAATTAAATGAAATACACAATATACAAGAATAGAAATAGAAATAAAAGAAACATTGAGATAAGATCACACAAGCCCTGTTGGCGTAAAATCCTTATGTGCACGTTGGAATTTAGTGGCATTTGAGTTCAACTTGGCAAATACCTTGGGATCCCTTAATGATTTATTCAATATCTGAGGATAATATTGGTAATTTTATCCATGTATGGCTGATATTTATCACCATCCATATCTTTTGGGATTTTCATATAATTATATCATTTATTTTATAAATGCATTCATATTTGTCAGACTATTTTGATAAAATTAGAGGTCAGTGTTTTTGTGTGTGTGTGTTTGTTTTTTTTTTTTACCTTCCCCTTATTGACCATCTTCAGTTCACTTTAGCTACCCATTTCCATAAAGGGGAAATTCACTTAGAATTTCTTGATTTCAAAGATTCTAAATTTAGATAATCTACATCACTCTCACTCAGCTATACTCATGTCTCTTCTCCAATATTATTTTGGCCATTGGCCCTACTTTCTCCCAATGGATGTACTCACCACGCCTCCACTTCCTCCCAGTTCCAACCTAGAGTTCTTCATCTATCAAATCAATATTATTGTAGCTTTTTTGCCATACCCACAATTATCCTGCTCCCACTTTGTCCTCCTATCATACCCACCTGGCATTATTACCCTCCCCCAACTCTGAGTCAGTCCAACCACTTCCGCACCTGTAAACCACAGAGTACAGGCAAAAAATCTTGCCAAACCACTTTAAATGTAAGGACTCCCTCTTTGGCTAGAAATCCCTCTCCCTTTTCCTGATTGGCTAGCTCCCATTCTCTACAAACTATTTCAAGCCTTCACACCTGCCCACAAGACTGCAATTTCACCAGCTCCACCCTCACTCCCAGCTGATGAATCTGTCTCTTATTTCACAGGATCTATAGATAACCCACACACCCCAGAAACTTACCTGCCTCTGCCCACGTCTTCCTTCTCCCACCCTTTAATAATGAAAGAGGCATCTCTCCTCTAGCCAAGCAAACACTAATCCCATTATTTGTGCTCTGGACACAGTCCTCTTCAGTACCAACCTCTTCTCTAAATCTGGCCTCACCAAGATCAGCAGTCACTAACTCATCACTAACACCAACAGGATATTGCATTTGACATTGAAGCTACTCCTGCCTTCCTTGAGTCTCCCTGCCCTAGACTGTCATGATCCTGCCCTTTCTAGGCTATTCTCCATCTCTTTGCCATCTCCAACTCTGCCAAAATATGACCTCCTCTTTCTCTGCACATAATTTATGTGTCCTCCCCTCCCTCGTGCATCCAGATATCCATGCTCAGGCTTCTGCTACTGTCCATGCTTCACTAATCATCTCTACATTGATGACCCTCACACCTTACTGTCTTTCATCATCAGCTCCTCTCTAATGCCTCCAAGAAACCTCAAGCTTAGTGATCATAGAGTAGAACTTACCATCTCACCTTCAACAGTTTAAAAAAGCACAATTTCTCTCCCATGTGCCAAATGAGTTACTGAAACCCCAACCCCAGAAATATTCATCTCTCTCCCTACACCCCCGTATATATTAAAGCAATTGCCAAGGCTTGGTGGCTATAATGTTTGAATATTTTCCCTTGTTCACGTATTTTCTGTGACCACCACCCTAGTCTTGACCTCTGACTGGTGTCTCTGCCCCAGATAGTGTTCCTCTCAGCAAATCCTCCAAGCAGCAGCCTAAGCCATCACTCTAAATAGCTCTGCATATGTGATCATTCCACTCTGCTCCTTAAAACCTTTTGATGGTTTTGGAATCAAGTGAAAATGCCTGATCATACTCCATATGACCAGCCCACTTCTGAGCCTCTAGGTCTCTGCATTCATGCTAACTTCATTTTGGACAACCACCTTCCCAATCCACACCTGTCCCATCCACACTGACTCATGAATCCCATAGAACTAATCACAGGCTTCTGAATACAATGAACTTCTCTCAGTGCCAGGTTTCAACAGATGCTACTCACCCTGCTCAGAAAAACCTTTCCTATTCTCTGCCTTGCACCCTTTCCTTGACCTTCAGAACTCTACATGGAGGACAGCTTTTCTGGGAAGCAGACCCTGACCCTGTAAAACTGGTCAGGTGATCTCCTCTTTGTTTATCTCATCAAGTATTACAAGGAGTCATATGCTAACCTCTCTGCTCTAGCTGACTCACTGAGTGGGTTGGGGGACTCTGTTCTCTTTGTTGGCCTTAGAGTCCCTTATACCCAACTCAGGGCCTCTTATATAGCAGATGCATAAAAATTTATTATGTAAACCACCGAATAAGTACATGTACCAACATGACCACCATAACCCTGATCTTCCTGTAATCAATGATCAACTTTATTGGTCTCTTCTGATAATTAAAATGTACTAAAAATAATGTGGATTTGGAGTCAGCTGGAACTGAGTCTAAATATCAGTTTCTCTGCTTATTAGCTGTGTGACCTTGGCTAAGTTTATTTCCCAGGCCTTACTTTCCTCTTCTGTCAAGTCGGCATAATAGGAGTAATCATATCCTATGATTATTGTGAGAATTAATAAAATAGTGCCTACAAAGCACTTACCCTGTTCGCTGTAGTCTGGCCCATAGTAGGTATTCAGTCAAGGTTAGTTCCATCCCATCTACAATGTGCATGTCTCATGATGTTGAAGTTAACCCCTGGATGCAGGACACTGGCTGTAACTCCAGAACAGGGGAGGCAAGGCATTGATTTTATCAATACTCCAGGGTCCAGGCCCAGGGCTTGTATATCAAAATGACACTTGGGAAATGCATTTACCTTTTGTGCCCTAAGGGGAGACAGATATGTTCTTCACTTACTGCTCCCTTCTGTAGACAGAACTGATTTGCCTATTAATATAATTCTGTGCACAGAGAGGAAGGTTCTGCCAAGAGCAGCCTGGCATTACTTTAGCTCTATCAATAAGTCCAAAGATCTGATGATTATTTCTAATTCCATTTGCTGGTTTGAGATTCTGCACAATTAAGGCATAGCATTAATTTCATACCTCTAGCTTTCTTGGATCCTTATTCCAAGAAGTGTGACCTATGGATATACTTTTTAGAGTTCACTGGCTAAGAAGTTGTAAGAGGAGAAAAAGAAAGAAATAGAAAAAGGAAACTTCAGCTGATAGACACACTTGGAAGAGGCACCCTGACCTGAGTGCTGTATGTTATTATATGGATAATAATATCAAATTCCCGGGGTTTAGATAGCCCTTTATGGGTTACAAGTTGCTGTTTATTATCTCATTTTATTTGACTTTCATGGCAGAGAGTCACAAAAAGGTGAAGAAGAGATTATTACAATATTTCAGAGCAGTAAACTAATGTGCATTCAAGTAAGTTGGACCAAAAAGTACAGCAAATAGAGAAAATAACTAGTTTTCTGACTGCTGGCTGAGGACTTGCTTAATCGTATATGTCTCAGCATTCACCTCCTTGTGTGGGACTCAAAGAGAAAATAAAGAAATGATGATTCTTGAGTGTGTTCATCTTAAATTTTGGCCCAACTCCTCTGAAAAAGGAGAATGCCAGCAGAAGGCTTCTAAAAATCCTCAAAATGTAAAGCAAAACAAAGCCTCATCAAAAACCACCCTAATAACTATCATTTAAAAATCCATATTGCACTTTACATAATAGTTCCCATTTATTAAATTTTATCTATTATGTGCCAGGCCCTATCCTAGATGCTTTACATACATTATTTATAATCCCTGCAAGTTATGAAGTAGCTGGGTAACTATGTTCTAATTAATTCACTTCTCTGGTCCTCAATTTCCTCATCTATAAAACAAAAATAATTATAATATCTACTGATAAGGGTTGTGGTGAACTAAAAATGTGATTGTGTATGTAATATGTTTGGCTCAGGGCCTATGACAGAGTCAATGCTCAGAAATAGTTAGGCTTTTTGTTTTCATTATTTGGAATTGCAATTACATAGGAAACACAAACCCCATGCTTTCTTTTCCCACTTGAATCCTGTTTCCCACAACACTGGGTGATGTCACCTGCATCCTAGAATTTGATTGAGGAAGATAATAGAATTTAGTGGTCAAACCCTGGGTTTCTGAATCAGACAAATGGGGATTCAAAATCCAGCTCAGATTCTTGGAAATTAACTTGTTCTCTGTATTATTTCATTTTCTCACTTAATAAATGGGGATAATAATAGTAAACACATAGGGGTTTTGTGTGATTGGGAGAGATCATGTATCTAAAGCTCTTTGTGACCCACAGCAAGCATTTAATAAATGGTAGCAGTAATGTCTTCACAGAAACCCATTTTTACTGAGGGAAACACTTGTTATCTGAGAAATACAAAGAATGACAACTTTTCAGAGCAGGCTTGGGTCCCAGAACTAAGGGTTGTCCATGGCCAACTCAAACTTATAAAATTGATCAAGCCCCGTTTCTCCCCTAAATGTCTCAGCTACTAGCCCCCTATGAGAGCATCAGTCCACTTCTGCTGACCGCAGTGCTGACCTCTTTGTCAGCAGGAACCAGTCCCTAATCTTTTTATTTTAATTCAATCTCCGTATTGTGTAAAACCTATAGTGAGGTCTTTGAATGCTCTTTTTAAAAATTTTCTTGCTGACACTATTATAGATGTCCTTCATTCCTCTCCCCCCCCCCCCAACACACACACACCTTTTACCCACCTCTATCCAGCTGGCCATCACCACACTGTTGTCTGTGTCCCTGGACTATGCACATATGTCCTTTGGCCAAGCTCTTCACTTTCTTTCATCCAGTCTCCCCCATCCTACTCCCCTCTGACTCCTGTCAGTCTGCTCTATGTATACACATCTCTGGTTCTAGTTTGTTCATCAGTTTATTTTGTTCATTAGATTCCACTTTAGTGAGATCATATGGTATTTGTCTTTGGCTTATTTTGCTTAGCACAATAATATCCAGGTCCATCCATGCTGTTGCAAAAGGCAAGAGTTCCTTCTTTTTTATAGCCACATAGTATTCCATTGCGTAAATGTGCCACAGCTTTTTGATCCACTCATCTACTATGGGCACTTGGGCAGCTTCCAGATCTTGGCTATTTTGAGTTAACACTCTATGATCATAAGAGTGCATATATTCTTACTGATTGTGTTTGGAGGTTCTTAGTATATATTTCCAGAAGTGGGATTGCACTACCAGTTATCAAACTATACTATAAGACCACTGTAATCAAAACAGCCTGGTACTGGCATAAGAACAGGCATATAGACTAGAACAGAGTCCAGAAGTCAACCCATATTTCTATCATCAGTTAATATTTGACAAAGGAAATAAGAGGATATAATGGAGTAAAGACAGTCTCTTAAATAAATGGTGTTGGGAAAAGTGGATAGGTACATGCAAAAAAAAAAAATGAAACTAGACCACCAAGTTATACCATATATAAGAATAAACTAAAAATGAATAAAACACTTAAATGCAAGTCACAAAACCATAAAAATCCTAGAAGAAAACTTAGGCAGTAAAATCTCAGACATACTCATAGCAATATTTTTGCTGATATGTCTCCAAGAGAAAGGGAAACAAAGAAAAAAAATAAAGAAATGGGAATACATCAAACTAAAAAGCTTCTGCACAGCGAAAGAAACCATCAGCAAAATGAAAAGGAAACTCCCTGTATGGGAGAACATATTTGCCAGTTATACATATGATAAGAGGTTAGTTTCCAAATGATATAAAGCACTTATACAGCTCAACACCAGGAAGACAAACAATCCAATTAAAAAATGGGCAAAGGACCTGAATAGACACTTCTTCAAAGAGGACATACAGATGGTCAATAAACATGAAAAAATGCTCAATGTCACTAATCATCATAGAGATGCGAAGTAAAACCACAATGAGATATCACCTCACACCTGTCAGAATGGCTACTATTAATAAATCAACAAACAAGTGCAGGCAAAGATGGTGAGAAAAGGGAACTCTAGTGCACTGTTGGTGAGAATGCAGATTAGTGCAGCCACTATAGAAAACAGTATGGAGGTTCCTCAAAAAATTAAAAATGGAACTGCCACCCCCTTATCTTTTGGCATTGACTTGGGATCGGGAGCTTTGCATTAGACACATCCTTGTCTCTAACCTCTGTCCTGGTTGATTGATTGTATAACCTGATGGATGTCCCATATTTTTTAATCTTACCCAGATTCAAAGCAGTGACAATTCCCAAATGCAAAAACTAGGGTATCATTTTAGTGACAAAACTCAAGTCTTGCTGTGTTGATTCAAGTTACCAACTCAAATGCTATCTGGGGAAAGAGTGTGTATGGTCCTTGCTGAGGAACCTTGAAGAAGTCACCTATCCTCACTGAATCTCAGTGTCCTCCCCTGTTAAATGGAGGTTAATATTCCTGTTGCCCCTATAGAAAGAGTGATTGTCAGGATCCAATATCCAAATCTGATTCTTGCCCTCTTTTCCTATCTGCCTGTCCTATTTTCTTCAAGCACATTTTAATCAGGCAAGTAAAAAAAATGTCATTAGCTATAATCTCCTGACAGACTTAGAGATCAACGTGGTGGGGGACAATGTGAAAAATCAGGGTTCTTCCAACCCAGATGGTATGTTGGTATGTTTTAAACTTAAAAGTTAGACACAACATAAGAAAGAGGCCATCATTTTCTTCAAGTCATTCTACAAATCGCTTCAAGGGAATAAAAGTTGATTCCCTTGTCTTTTCTCAGCTTCAGATTTTTCCTTCATATGCATTTCCAATGGACTTTTCATTTGCACACTGAGAAAAATCAGTTGGTTCAGTCCCGACCAGCTTCCTTCTCAAACAGTTCCATTTAGTCTTTCAAATTTGCAAAATTATAATTCAAATGGAAGGAAAATAGACTCTGAGAACTATAGATCTGATTGTGATGTGCTTTAAAACAGTTTTCAAAAGACAATGGCTACAGATAATAAACCATATGGTGGAGTAATAAAGAATGAACAAGCAGCTTACTGCAGGAGGGGGGGTGATTTATATCTTCAGGTTCCAAGAAGAACGCTGACTGGCTTTGCCCAAAGATGCAAGAGACTGGGTATGTGACAGATTTGTATGCAGCTCAGTGGGATGCTCTGAGCTGAGCTCAGGAAGAGAAGCCGCATTCGCGGGGTCATCGCGTACCTGTAACAGCCCTCCCTGCAAACACTGGGAGCATGTCCCCATACAGGGGCGAGGGGTTCCCAGTGTAGTTTTCATAATTAATGCAATGACAGCCTTCACTACCGATATACAAAGAATTCCTACCTCCACCAAATGGTGTCATAGAAATAAAATGGACTTTAGTGTCTGGCAGACTTGAGTTGGAATTGTGTCTGGCAGACTTGAGTTGGAATTTAAACATTGTGCCTTGCTCTTTAACCTTGAGAAAGTCATCAATCCACTCAGAGCCCCAGTTTCATTATATATAAACTGAGGGGATGGGGGATCTTACTTAGGCTAAATGTCTGTTAAAAGGGGATGAAAGTAATGCATATACAGTCCCTAGGCTATAACAAGGGCACAGCAATTATTATTTTTATTATTAATTATGTTATAAAATGTGGGGAGTTATCTCAAGCTATCAGGTGGCCAATGCCTTTGTATTCACAGTCTAGAAAGCACAGTAAGTCTTCCACAGCATAGAGATCAATGCTGGGAATACTCAATCCCTCTCTATCTCTGCCTCTCCCTCTGGCCCAACCCAGGCTCCAGTGCCAAAAAAAAAAAAAAAAAATACCAAAAACAAAAGCAAAAAAAAAAAAAAAACAGCATAGTGGGGTGTACAGCTACTGCTGCCAATAGCACAGTTGAGAAAACCAAACTGCAGCTTCAGAAGGCAGCCTGACACAGCCACTTGTAGCCAGAAGCAGATTGCTGGGCTAGAGTGCTTCAGTGTTCTGTTTCTTTTCTTACAGACAAATGTCATTCCTGTCTGCACCATCAGCCTGTAAATGGGGAAATAACAGGAACAGACAGAGACAATGCTAAGAACGTAGGGAGCAGGTCTGAACGATAAACCACTGAGGTCTGGTTATTGTAGGTGGGGTGGGAAGTAATCCGGCTGCTGCAAACCAGGTGAATTATGAAATGCAGAAAAATAATGAGGACCCTCACATGTTTGTGATTGAGTAAATACAGTGGGTCAGATGACCTTCACCCTTCAGATAAAGATTTCTTTATCCTTGAGGACAAGGGCATATGTTAGCTCTTTAGGAAGTCTTTTCTCATTCCTTTAGTAACACCTAGGTTGGCTTAATTAACTACACTATCAGCACTCCTCTTACTATGTTGTATTGAAAGTCCATTTCTCTGTCTCTGCCACTAGATTGTGAGCTTCCTGAAGGCATGTATACTGTATTATTCATCTCTGCTTCACCCATACCTACCACAGGTTTGGCACAGAGTAGGTAATTGGTAAATACTTGCTAAGCAGATTAGTAGTGGGTGAGTAGGTGGGTTCAAGAGTGGATGACCAGATGATAGATAAAAGACAGTTGTTCAGATGGGTTGATTGATGGGTTGATGAATGGATACATGGATGGATGGATGGATGGATGGGATGGCCAGACAGATGGTTTATTAGATGACTTATCATTGGATGAATGACTTGGTGGATGGGTGAATAAATGGATGGACATGTAGTTTAATCATATCATATATTCATAATTAATAGTTCTTTATCCTAAAGGGTAAGATTTAAGGCTACTTAAAGGGCTAGTTATTGTCACTTTTTTCCCCTCCACTGAACTTCAAAGGCAAATACTATCCACAAGAATCTCTAAGTCTTTTATGAAAATTTCCATCATTTATCCTAGAAACTGTGCAAGTGGTGCAATGAAAATTAGACTTGGAGACTCACAAGACCTAAATTTGAATCTTTTTTCTCAGCTATTGATAAGAAATGTTTCTGATTATGTCCAAGTTTTCCCAACACATAAATCAGAGAATACGACCTGCTTCACAGGGTTATCATGTAGCTAAAGTGAAATAAGAAATATGAAAGCCAGTATTATAAGGTTTGGCATATAATAGGTACTACTCAACAAATTTGAGCTTATTCAGAAGCTCAGTAAAGTCAATCCCTTTACTTGACTCATTTTCAAAATTATTTTAGAAATATTCTATCTTTCCCCCAAAATAAAGCTCACTTAGAACACCAATACAGCCACCAGATAAAGCATTACCATCTCTGATTAAAGTCGGATCCTGTCTTGGTAATCCCTGCTCAGAGACCCCTGTGGCACTCTGAAAGAATCTAGAAATCCAGGGATCATAGAGCACAGCTTTCTCCCAAATAACACATGGAAGTTTCAGTCTACATTCTGCAGTGCTGGGCCTAAAGGCCTCTGTTTTCAATCTCCCTGCCTCCCTCCCACTCTCCTTGGCCTCGGCTTTGCATTCATCTGCAACACGGAAGAGCTGATGGCCCTGTCAACAAAATAAAAATGGTTTTCCACTGAGTTCAGGAGTTTCTAGAAATAAGCCTTCGGAGAGGCTTTTTGAATAATTTACTCATCTGAGATCATTTAAATAATCTATTCACTCATTTTCATAATTGATGGCAATGGAAAACTATCAAGGGTGCAGCTTTTGTCTTACATTCATACCATCTGTCAGCTTAATCATGCCCCATAACCCTCAGATAGCTTCCTCACCAACTGGGTTTGGGAGTTAGGTAGCAATGGATACCCTAGGCAACATAGTTGTTGACTCTGGCTCTATTATAGTGCTACTTGGCCTCAATTATGCCTTCATCACTACCACCTTGGGCAAGCCATTTATCCCATGCAGCTTCCAATTTCTTTCCTATAACCTGGAGCTCCAATTATAATTGGGCTGGCATTTATTGATAATCTATTGTGCCCAGTCAGTGTTCTAAGCACTTGATATATTATTTTGTTTAATTTTCCCAACAACCCTGTTACCTCCCTTTTAGATATGAGAAAATGCAGAAAATACTATGATACTTAAGTGAAATAATGCAGTGAAAACATTCTGCACAGAAGCTGAGCTAATGACTTCTGCTACCATCATGATTATCACATCAATCACCAACATCACCACACCATTCTCATCAGTCATCTTTATCATTAATATTCCCATCAATGTATGTTTCTATCAGAGATGTATTTTCTATGAATTGCTTTTATTAAGTTTTGGAAGTCTAGAAAAATTTTTGCAGAATGTTGCCTTGCAGGAGAGCACTGGTTCAATTGCTATTCTTTTTGAAGTTGGGCGGATGTTACAACTGAAAACAAAATAAACAAACAGTGCAAGACAGAAACACGCACCCACACACGGAAATAACATCACTTATTTTAGTTTGATGTGTTTATTTGATAGAGACTTACTATATTTTCCCCACTGTGACCTAACACATTGTACTGTGTGGTTATTTAAAATAGTCACTATGCATGATGCTAGATGATAATCTCAAAGCTTTTGTAATGGCTTAACTTTCCCTCTCTATGGCTCACATAATTTGAGAAACTTAATGATTATTATATAAGAAAACAAATTAAATTTCACACAGACTCTGCTAAGGTAGTGATATTACCAAACCTATTTACAAAAAAGGGCACTTGACTTTGAATGTGGATTGTGGAAGGGGAGAAAGGGAAGGAAGAGGGGGAGAGGGAGGAAAGAGAGATGAGCAATGTTATTTACAGGGATGGCAAATTTCTTCCAAAATGCCTAAGTACAGACCCATGCCTAAAAAAATTTTTTTTTAATCTGATTCCTCTCTGCCACAAATCTCTCAGCAAACTATGCAATCAATGCCATGTGCTTTCAATTCTGGCTTTGACATTTCTCCCAGATTCCACTGCCACTGATGTTGCTTTCACCTACATCCCCTTGAACCTGAGCTACTTAAATAGCCCCTTAGAAAAAATTTCTAAAGATTTATGCCAATCACCATTTTATTTCTGAAGAAGAAACTAGTTTACGAGGTTCATATATCCTGTCTTTACAACTTACTAGCTCTGTGACCCTGAGCAAGTTATTGAATTTCCCTGGGCCTCATTACCTACATTTGTAAAACAGAGTATAGTAGTATCCATATTACAGTGTTCATGTGAGGATGAGATGAGTTTATGTATTTGAATGCTTAGCACCATGCATGGTATATGATCAATACCAAAGAAATGTTAGCTATTACTATTATTATTTTTATTTTGTACTTTCATAATCTGTTTTACAGTGCCCAAAAGATTACTGAATCAAGTCCTGTAGTCTGTAATTTCAATTCCAGCATGGTCCTTCATGTCCATAATTTCCCATAGAACAATCTGTATTTGTTTTCTATTGTCATATAACAAATTACCTCAAATTGAGCAACATGAAACACACCCCTTTGTGATTTCATGGTTCAGCAGGCTCAGCAGGGTCTCAAAAGGCCAAAATTAAGGTGTCAGCCAGGCTGGGCTCATAGCTTGGAAGAATCAACTTCCAAACTCATTTAGGTTGTGAGCTGAGTTCAGTTCCTCAAGGCTGCAGGACTGAAGTCCTTGTTTCGTTGCTGGTTATTGCCCAGAGATTAAATACAACTGCTAGTGGCTACTCACATTCCTTGTCATGTGGACCTCTCAGTGCTCAAATCCAGCAGTCATTCAAATCTTTCTCATGCTCAAATCTCTCTGACTTCTTTTTCTGTCAGTAGTTGCATAAAAGTCTCTAGTTTAAAAGGATCATGTGATTAGTTTAGGCTCACCCTAATAATCTTCCTTTTGATTAATGAGAAGTCAACTGAAAATACCCTTTTGCTATCTAATGAAATTACTGAAGGCATATCTCATCATATTCATGGTCCCACTCACTTTCCAAGGGGAGAGAATTATAGAAAGGTGAGGGTTATTCAAAACACACAGCTATGTTTCTAACACACTGAACTCTTCCTCAGATGGGCCTTGGGCACTCTTGCCTCTGGACTTTGACCTTCAATGTTCCTCCTAAATGGAATGGCCTTCCCACACATGTTCAGAAGTCCAGATCATGCTTATTCTCTGAGAACTTGTTCAAATGATCAGTCCTCTGTATAGATGCCCATGTCCCTTCTCCCTACATCCAACAAAGCTATTCTCTAAATACCAGAGAGTTTTATCAGAAAAATCTTTTGTGGCACATTTCACATTATCTCATAGTTATGAGCATTTCCTAGTGCCTTATTATACTTTAGTTATCTTAAAAGCTGGTTCATGTCTTATTGCTGCCCTCTACAATGACTTGGACATAGTAGGTATTCAGGAAATTTTGTTGAATGGAATAAATGTGTAAATAAATAAAGGTTATATATCCAAAATTCAACATACTCTGTTTACAGAAGACAGATTTAACTGAAAAAAAATTTAATAACTCAATATTTATTGAGGACTCACTAGGTGACGGGATCTAAACTATATCCATAAACAACACTTTATTTGACATTGCTACTGTCTCATTCAACAGAGATTACTCAAGGTAGAACGAGACTCCAATTTCCTTATTTGCTTGTTTCCCATATCACTTCTCTTAAGCATTGCCACTAAACAGTGTATTGCAAAGGAATAAAGAGGCATAAAGACTAAAAAGCAAGAACTCTTGAAACTAGGATGACCCTAGATAAAACCATTTTTGTCAGGGTTACAAGGAATAAATCTGTGCCCTAAAGCAGTGGCTTTGTATCTCTAATGTACATGAGAATCACTGGAGGAGCTAATGAAAAGCAGAGACAGAAATGATTATTCTCTAGGTTTGAGGTAGGGCTAAGACTTTTACATCTTTCCCATGGCAATTCTGATCTAGGAAGCCCAATTGACCACACTTATGGAATGATCACACCAAATTATGTTCCTCATTTAGGGGAGTTCATAAAAATGTTTTCATTCCTTCTCATATTCTTTCTACAAACTTTTATTGAGTCTCAGCTATTGAGCACCAGACATATAATGGTAAAGGACAAAATGAAAACCTGAAAGCAAACAAACAGTATTCTTTCAGTCACAGACAGAGTTCATGGCCTCATCAACAGGCTGCCATTGTTTCTCTAAGTGAGCACATAGTAGAAGCCGTAATATGTTTCTGTCCGCTTGTAGAGTATGTAAACAATGCATTTCCTTTTCAGCAATCCACACAAATGTTCTACCAATTGTCATTTATTGGTCTCAATTATGATTTTCCTCCATTTTTCTTTTACATGATTATTGGAATGTGTGTGTGGAAGCAAAGTACAATATTTGCATAAACACTTCAATCCTTTAGCAGGATGAACATTTCTGCAGGTTACTGATATCACACACCAACACACACACACACGAAATCTTTGCACATTCTCATATTCTCACATGTTCTGGGCAATTCTGGGTTAAATGTGGTAGGAGAGTCATGGAGGGGTAGTTAAAATACAAGATGTAGAAGGGAGGGAGTTAGAGAATTCTAGAATTAGAAATCACTTGGCCACATGCACACACCATTGTCGGTGAAAGTCTCACTAGATCTGATAACATGTTGCTATGTCACAGTCAAAACTACGCATACACTCCAGAGACCAACCTTATACCAACCTTAGCTTTTTCTAAGGTATCCTTTATCATATCTATCCTAGGAATTCTTTAACTGGCATTACTTCATAATGCACAAGACATAAGGGATAGGTATAATCCCCTTCTTTAATGAGACAAATTGAAGGTTGGAACTGCTCTGTCCACCATAAAAGACGGGGACTAGGACATGTGATAAATACTTATACCCCAAGCTCCAATTAGCTCATTTGGGTGGAAACTGCTCTACCCAGTGAGAAAAAGGAGGTGAATTTCATTTTAAGGGTAGGAGGAACTGCCTTAATTTCTCCTTTTCCTACTACCAGGATGATCTAGCAATTAGGAATGCAGCCTTTGGGTTCAGGCGGACCTCTTTTCACATTTACTCCCATCACATACTAACTGAGGGATCTGAAGCTGGTCATTAGCTTCTACAAACCTGAATTTACATTTCTGAGTCAGGGATAAGAATGCTGACTTTAGATGAGTTATTGACATAACAGAACAAGATTATGGATGTAAAATTCTCAGCATACTCCTTGGTTCAGAGTAGCTCTTAATAAATTACCAGAAGTTGTATAGAGGTCCTTCTTTGCACCAGAAATAAAGCCTTGAGGTAGAGCCAAAGAAACATGAAAGCAACAGACCTATTCCTGATGGGTCTCCAGTCTAAGCTGAAAAGAATATGCAAGCAAATAATTACAGTGCAAGCTGTTTACACTCTTGGGAGGGCTGTAGAAATGAAGTAGAAAGAACTGAACCCACTTTGGATTATGCAGATGTAGAATCAATGGATAGAATGTCCTTGGCAAAGCGGGGGGAATGTTTAAAGGGACATGAACATCAGGACATGCTATGCACGAGCAGATGACAATTGAATACGAGGGCGTGGGGGATAGTGAGAGAATAATAAAGCTTTCTGTGCTGGGACACAGGAAAATAACCATATTCATGAGAGAAAGATGATGACTTTGACTTTAGACAAGATGGAGTTGGAGGTCAGTGGACGATACATGTGGGCATGTTCTGCAGCCCAGTCTGGAGATCCAGAGATCTAGGCTGAAGGAAGGGACCACAGTGTGGAAGGCAGCTGAAATCAAAGGCACCAGTGAGAATGCAGAGTGGTGAGAGTGAAGACGGAGTAGACAACACATCAGAGCAAAGAGAATGGGACACTTTGTTCAGGAAGCCATACTTAGGGATGTACCTTATGTTCTGGGGCATCTTTGTCATCATTAATTAGCACTTGTCTAAAAAACAAGAGGGTTGTTTTTCTTTAATATTTAAGGTGTTTGTTCTATTTATGCTTGAAGTAAAAAACTGCTTTTAAAAATCTTTCTTTACATGCATCTTTTTGTCTCTAACTATATATTCCTTTTAAAGCTAGTCTGTATGTGTATACAAACACATATAGTATATATACATTTTTAAAATTTTAAACAAGTATAGCCCTAAAATGGCAAATAGGATTATTTCCAAAGCATTTTTTCAGGTATTTAATAAATTGATCTGGCTTGAAAAAATCCAATCTATCGCTCAAGGACCAACACCAATGTCCCAGCCTTATGAAGATTTCCCCAGCTGACCTAATCAAGTTCATCCCCCTCACCCCAGAGATTGCTCAATTATGAGCTACTTGAGGAGAGGGATGGTTTCCTACTCATCCTTGCAGCAGCCCCGGTGCCTGATGGAATGTTGGTCATAGAGTTGGCATGGAGGGGATATCGGTTGTCGTGGCCTGGGTTGACAATTAGCTTGCATCCAGAGTACTATTTTCAAGCATCTCTTGGAAGTGTTGGACCACCAAGCTCTGAGGCAGAGCAAAACCAGTGAAAAAAAGTTGAGGCTTTCTCTTGCAAACCAGGCACAAAAGCCCTGGTTTGCAAGAGAAAGCCTGCTCAAAACAGTGCTGTGTCTGCTGAACACAGGCAAGCATTGTGCATAGCACTGGATTAATCCACAGCAGACACACACAAGGGCTCAGCAGAAAGCAAATTCCCTTCTAAGGGCTTGTCACCTTTGGCAAGACACACTCATTCCATGCTGCTACTTCCAGTGATGCCACTGGGTGACCTCAGAGATGAAAAAATCCTCAGTCCCAGAATAACAGATCTCCCCTTCTGTGGGCCTTCCCCTCAACTGACCTGCCTTACTAGGGTGTGCTGCAAGGGGGCAGGTTGAAGGAAAACATGCCTGGTATTTACCTGCTCCACTGCCTTGCTCTGTCTTTGAGACAGAAGTATAAGGAGTTATGTCTGAAACACTGGACCTCCTGAGTACCAAGAAGCTACAGGAAGCATTTGTACATTCTAAGCTCAACTCAGCAGCAATTCCCGGAGCTGCCTCTTTGAGAAATTGCTGTATTTCAACAGAAATTTGAAAGAGGACACAGAAAATATTAAAAGGACATTTTCTATATCAGGTAATGAAGGATATCAATGGTGGCCTTCCTTTATGTGTTGTTATCACTTACCCTGCAGTGGCCTCCCCATAAAGAGGCTCCCTAGCAAATAAGCTAGGTCCAAAGGCAAGAGGAAGATTTTATAGGCGTGAGTCACTCCTGACCTGACCCAGGACTGGTTATAGCCAAACAGGGAGAATGATTTTACAGCTTTAAAAGGGATCCTCAGATTGTGTAACTACAAAAGGTCGAAAAATAACCCCAAACTCAGTATCACAGGCAGAAGGGCTCAAGTTCTGTACCTCCAATTAAGGGTAAGAAAAAAAATAATAACCTGCGTTTTGGCTCTGCATATGTAAGATGAAAGAAAAACCAGCATCTGAAGGATGAGTGAAAAAAAGTGAGGATAACCCTAGCCAATTTGGCTCAGTAGATAGAGCATCAGCCTGTGGACCAAAGGGTCCCGGGTTCGATTCCGGTCAAGGGCATGTACCTGAGTTGCAGATTCCTCCCTGGCCTGGGGCCCTGGTTAGGGCTCATGCAGGAGGCAACCAATTGATGTGTTTCTCTCACATTGATGTTTATCTCTGTCTTTCCCTCTCTCTTCCACACTCCCTAAAAATAAATAGAAAAATATCCTCTGGTGAAGATAAAAAAACAAAACAAACAAAAAAAAAAGTGAGGATAAGGAAAGCATTACAAGCAATAATAATGATAATAATACCCCAAGTCCCAGATGCATAAAGGAACCCACTTAGTATGGTGGTAGGGTGGGCCACAGGGCACAGTAGAGGAAAGAGAGGAGATGACAACTAGGGACCTTAACTAGAATCCAATGCTTCCCTCACACATCACAAATGTACACAGAATTCCACCCCACCTCCCTTCACACACACTAGAATCTAATTTCCATGAGTACAGAAATTAATTTTTTGTCTTTCTTGCTCACTGATAGATTTCAAATCTCAAGAATAGTGCCTCGTACATAGTAGGCACTGAATATTTGTTCAATGACTGAATAACAAAAGTTGTCACTCCGTACTTTGATGTACCACCTGAAGGAAAAATAAGAGTAGGTATTCACTAACCAATGGCTAATGTTGTTATAATTAGTATTCATTTCTGGGAGTTAAACATGAAATTCAGTAAGCGTTAGTAGTTAAATGTACTGAGTATCACAATTTGAAAAGTTTAAAAAATTTTTTTAATTAAGGTACAATTACATACAATAAAATAAATGTCTCTTGTGTGTTAGTTTGATGCATTTTGATAAATGTTCAAGATAGAGAACAATGTCATAAATCTAGAAAGTTTCCTCTGCCCCTTCCTGTTAATGACCCTCCTCCACAAAAGCAGCTATTTTTCAAAATATATTTTTATTGATCAGAGAAGAAGGGAGAGGGAGAGCTAGAAACATCAATGATTGATAGGCTGCCTTCTGCAATGCCCCACACTGGGGATCAAGCCTGTAACCCAGGCATGTGCCCTGACTGGGAATTGAACCATGACCTTGTGGTTCATAGGCTGATGTTCAACCACTGAACCACCCTGGCCAGGCAAAAGCAACCATTATTTTTCTATCTAATCCCATAGATGAGTTTTCCTTCTTCTTGACCTTCACAGAGGTGGAATCATCCTATCTAATAAGAGAGTAATATACAAATTGACCATCACTCCAACACACAATATGGCTGCCCCATGTGGTCAAAGATGGCTGCCCCCATGTGGACACAATTTGGCCACCACAAGATGACCAGCAGGGGAGGGCAGTTGGGAGGGACCAGGCCTGCAGGGGAGGGCAGTTAGGGGCAAACAGGCTGGTAGGGGAGCAGTTAGGCATCAATAAGGCTGGCAGGGGAGTGGTTAGGCATCAATCAGGCTGGCAGGCAGAAGCGGTTAGGGGCAATCAGGAAGGCAGGCAAGTGAGCAGTTGGAAGCCAGAAGTCCTGGATTGTGAGAGGGATCCCAGGATCCCAGATTGGAGAGGGTGAAGGCTGGGCTGAGGGACACTCCCCCCCACCCCCACCGTGCACGAATTTTGTGCACTGGGCCTCTAGTATAGTATAATCTTCTTTGTCTGGCTTCTTTTGTTCAACATAATGTTTTTGAAATTCATCCACTCTGTTGTGGGAATTACTAGTTCATTCCTTATTAATGAGCAGCATTCCATTTTTGAATATACCATATTTTATTTATCCATTTCCTTGCTGATGGACATCTGAGTCCTTCTTGATGTTTTGCCATTATGAATAAAGTTGCAATAAATATTCTTATACAAATATTACTTTTGGGTATATGTTTACACTTCTTTGCAGCAAATACCTAGGAGTGAAAAAGGCTGGATCATAAGGTTTGTCTACATTTTACTTTATAAGAAACTGCTAAACACTTCTCCACTGTCGCTGAAAGTTTACATTCCCCCCAGCAATCTGCAAGATATTCAATAGCTCCCTATCCTTACCAACACTTGTCATTCTTTTTCATTTTAGCCATTCAGGGTGTGTAAAGTGCTATCTCACTGATGTCAAAGATGTTAAGCATGTTTTCATGCTTAAATCAATTTCCCACTTTTAATTGTCTTTTTTTTCTTTTCATTATAGACTTAAGTTCTTTATATATTCTGGATATGAGTCCTTTGTTCAATATATATATTACAAAATATATATCCTATATAATAAAAGACTAATGTGCAAATTGTCCCCTCAACCAGGAGTTCAACCAGGAGTTAGATGACTCGCTATGACATGTGCTAACTACTAGGGGGTGGTGCGGAACATGAAGGGTGACAGCGATGTGGTGTTGGCAGTGGGCAGCAGTGGAGGCACTGCCGGCCCAGATGGGCCCCAAGGAGAGTGGAACTGCGGCGGGATGGTGGAGCAGGTGAGTGGGCTGTGCCAGGCCAATGTGGGTGTGAGTAGGGCCCAATTGCCTCACAGATGGCAACCAACAGTGGCTGTGTGGGGCGGGGCCGCTGCCTGGCTACCAGGAGCTGAGGCAGCTGGGCAGGGGCCCAATGACTCAGGTGGAGGGGGGCAGGTGGGGACCCTGGGACACAGGTGTTGCCCAGGCCCCAGAGGTCAGCTAAGACCTGCCCTTCCATGCCAGACGCTCGTGCTTTGCTCGCCAGCCAGGCCTAGGGACCACACCCATGCATGAATTTCATGCACTGGGCCTCTAGTATATATATAAAATATTTTTCCCAGTTTGTGACTTACCTTTTTCATTTTTAACATGAAAGCTTTAAATTTTGATGGAGGCCAATTTATTACTTTTGCTGTATGTATATTGCCTTTTGCATTCTGCTTTCTCAGATTATAAAAATATCCTCACATATTTTATTCTACAGACTTTATACTTTTAACTCTTACATTTCAGTTTGAAATTTATTTTATTTTTTATGTATAGTGTGAGGTCAGTGATTATTATTTTTTTCATTATGGATGAAAAAAATTTGTTGATCATTATATTGATCTAGTACCATTTATTAAAAAGACTTTCCTATTCCCCCGTTGTCATAAATATTCACCAAACAATTTGAAAGTATATTTGTAGATCTATTTTTATTATTTCATCATTAGACAATTTGCCAGTTATAGGGTTTTCATAGATAACCTTTATCAGATTGAGAGATCTACCTTCTTTATTATGAATGGGCATTGAATTTTGCCTAATGCTTTTGCTGCATCTATTGAGATGACCATATTGGTTTCTGCTTTACCAATCCTGCATTCTTAAGGTAAATTTCACTTATCCAAGACATAGTGTCCTCTTTAATATATTGCTGGATTATGACTACTAATATGTTGAAAAACTCTGTGTAGTTTGGTGTTATATCTTTTTTAAAATCTCTGGTAGAATTCACAGTAAAGCCATCTAGGCCAGGGTTTTTTTTTTGTGTGTGTGTGTTTTTTCTTGTTGTTTAAATGGGATGGTCTTTAGTTATGAATTAAATTTCTTAGCAAATTTAGAGTTATTCAGATTGTCTACTTCGTTTTGTGTCAGTATTGGAAAATTGTGGGTTTTCAAGTAATTTGCCCACTTATCTACATTGACATATTTGTTGCATAAAATTTTCATAATTTTAATGTTGCCCGGCCTGTGTTGCTCAGTGGTTGACCATCAACCTATGAACCAGGATGTCAGGGTTCAATTCCCAGTAAGTGCACATGCCCAGGTTGCAGTCTCAATCCCAGTAGGGGGCGTGCATGAAGCAGCCAATCAATGATTCTCTCTCATCCTTAATGTTTCTCTCTCACTCTCTCCCTTTCTCTCTCTGAAATAAATAAAAATATATTTTTAAAAAAGAAAAAATAGCCCTAACCAGTTTGTCTCAGTGGATAGAGCGTCAGCCTGCAGACTCAAGGGTCCCAGGTTCGATTCTGGTCAAGGGCATGTGCCTTGGTTGCAGACACATCCCCAGTAGGGGGTGTGTAGGAGGCAGCTGATCGATGTTTCTCTCTCATCAATGTTTCTAATTCTCTATCCCTATCCCTTCTTCTCTGTAAAAAATCAATAAAATATATTTTAAAAAAGGGAAAATAAAGAAAAAATAATTTTAATGTCTGTGGGATATGTAATGTCTGTGATGATATCCCCTCTTGCATTTTTAGTATTGTTTTTTAGTACTTATGTTTTCCCTTTTTTGTATGATCATTCTTGCTAGGAATTACAAATTTCCTTAATCTTTTCAAAGAACTCGCTTTTGGCTTTGTTAGATTATGTCTACATATTGTGCTCTACTTTGTCAATTTTTACTCTTATGTTTATTATTTTCTTCTTCTACTTCATTAGTGTTTACTCTTGTTTTTCTAGATTCTTAATGAAGAAGCTTAAATAATTGACTTTTCATTTTCTTTTTTTTATTATAAACATTTAAAGCTATGAATTTCCCTCTTAGCACATCAACTTTATTGTTCCAATTTTGATATGTTGTGTTTTCATTGTCATTCCATCAAAAATACTTTACAATGGCTTTTTGAATTCTTCTTTGATGCATGGGTTATTCAGAAGTGTGTCCCCTAATTTCCAAACATCTATTGATTTTCTAGATATACTTTTGTTATTAATTTTTATTTTAATATTGTGGTGGTCAAAAATGCATTTTGGATTATTTCAATCTTTTAAAATATATATAAACTTGTCTTATGTAGAATTGGTATAATTGGTGAATTTTCCAAGTGCTCTAGCAGGAATGTGTGTTTTGTAGCTGCCCTATGTAGCAGGCAAAGTCTTCCAAAGCTTCATCATTCCCTTCTGGGAATCTGCCCTTATCCCCTGCCCAACCCCACCAAAGTCAATGTTATGGTTGTACAGTATTTTCTTCTGACATTGTTAACTATAGTATGGTACCCACACTACACCTGGTGTCTTCCTGCTGCCCTGGAGTCTCTCAGGTCTCCACCCGATGAGCAAATTGGAGATAAAGCTGCTGAAGTAGTTTGGGGCCATGCATTGCTTGTCAAAAAAGACGCGATATAACAATATAGGCTTCTTTTCAGTCTCTTTTATTTAATTCTTTATGTGATCTTGTGGTGACTAATTTGAGAGTTCAATTATGGGGAAGGAGAGAGTGCAACTGGGACAGATATTGACATTGAATGCATGGCATCAATTGTAAATCCCTGTGAAATCCCCCTTCTCTGGCTCAGGACATGGTTTATATGGTATGTGAGATGATTGTCTTCATGCACAGTTATTTTTTATAGCTAATATATATGTACTAGAAAATGTACTTTACAAACAATATAACCTTCCTCTTCAACCTATGCTTTATAGATGCGACACACTTAAATTTTGGAAATTAGTTGATTTAAAATATAAGACTAAGTAAATGAAAATACAGGGGTTTCAACCATATGCTTAAATGTGTAAATATGAAACACAATTATGAGGTTTAGGCAAACTGGCATGATCACTGCTATAAAGTCAACATCTGCTACTGCAATGATCTGAACAAAATCTCACCACCTTGAAATTATCCTAAATCCTTCAAGGACCCTTCCTCCTGAGGTTTGAGACCCAGCATAGAGAGCAGCACAAAATTAACACAGTGTACGCGGGGGAAGCAAACATTGCACCTTACATTATTTAGCTGCCTTATAGCAAAGGCAGCTGCATGGGATGGGACGTGGAGCGGCTCAATGGGAAGTGATTTGGAAAAAGAAGTATTTAGAGCCCTTGGTTTCCCAGGCTCTCATCCCTCCCCTGCATTCAGCACACAGGACACTCACCTTTTCCCACTCTCGGTCCTTATTCAGCACAATCACCACCAGCCTGGGGTGCACCTGGTAGCCCTCCTCAGTGAAGGACAGGTCTTTGCCATCCCATGTCACATTGACCATAAATCTAGAAAGAGGAAGAGAAAAAGACAATGTTTTTAGGGAAGAGTAAGAGATGTGTCAAACCAGTGAGTGGATGCCACCATCAGGGTAACACTGAAAAAGTGTACACTCACAACACCATCCCCATCTCAATCAGCCTCTATCTGTGGAAGGATTAGTACGCATGCCGGCACTGACCCCTGACCAGGCGCTCTTTTCCATGAGCCTACACTCATCCTCAGAATCCCCAATCCTGTACAGGCTTTAGTGATCGACTGTTATTAGCACATGAATGGGGTCTTTCTGTCCTGCCAGATCCATATACCTTGTTCAAACGACCTTAAAAAAGGATCGGAAAGCATGTTCTATCTGTTTTAACAAGTTTCCCTAAGGGAAACTCATAAACCACATGATCCACAACTTCAAAGACATGAATTACCCCCCATTCATTATTCATTCCACTAATATTTATTGAACATTTGCTATGTGCCAGGACTCACCTAGTTGGTTGGGGATAAATAAGGAAACTGACATGATCACTCTCCTCATGAAGCTTCTAGTCTAAGGGAAAGTATAGGCATCAATTGATTAATTACAGATCTATGTCAGCGTTACAATAGCAATGTGGTTGTGCTAGGTGAAAGTGAAACAAGAGTCATCAGACAAGACTTCTGTAAAGAAGTGCAGCTGGCCCTGAAGGATGAGTCAGCATTAACTAGAAAAGATGTAAGCATGTTCCAGGCAAAGGGAACATCATGTGGAAAAGCCCTGTGGTAGTGCGTATGAGGCACTGAATGTAAACCTGTGAGGATGAAGCTGAGAGAGACAGGAAAATGCAGGATGTGGGGTGCCTGAGATGATGAATAGGAGCAAACAATGCAAAGCTTTTCAGGCCATGTTAAGGAGTTCCATCTTGTTTTAAAATAATGGAAGACAATGAAAGTTTTAATTAAGAAAGTGACATGATCAGACTTTCCTTGTATAACATGACTTGAAGGCTGTGTAGAGAGTGGATTTGAAGGGGACCAGAGTGCATATAGGGGGCTTGGTTACTGTGTCTCATTAGCCACGTTAGATTTGATGTTGGCTTTGGCCCTGTTGTGGCCCTGAAGAAAGAGAAGGAAGAGTAGGAGCAGCAACAAATAGGACCAGTTGGAGGTATTTGGTGATGGATTAGATGTGAGGGTGAGGGAAATAGGTTATTAAGGACAACGCTTCACTATCTTTCTTATATAATATCTCTGCAGTCAGCTTTTGGCAGAGGTATTTTCATTGCAGGTGGCATCTGTCTGTCTTACAACACTACTATCACCACCACTCCTCAAAGCCACCTAGCCTGCAATAAGGTTGACTCAGGTGAGGAGGCAAGGCAGGGCTCATATCCCAGCCTTTGGGTTGGGAGTCCCCAAAGGTCCACATTTTCTTGCAGCTTGAGAAAAATGTGATGTTGGTAACAACTTCCACAAAAACACACCACTAAGCAGACACTCAATAAATAAAGTATGTTGGATTAAAGCAGTCAAAGACTTCCCAGACAAACACAGTATCTCAAAGTAATAGTATTTTCTTGGTTTATATTCTTTTGACACTAAAAGTAGATAAAGTAGTAAAATATTAAAGAGGAATACTAGACTACAGAAAAGTTCCAAAAAGACAGATTGACCTAACTGGTCTGCCCTAGACCATCATGCTGCAGAAGATCTGGCTGTGTTGTGTGTGGGGAGAATGGCAAGATAAAGAAACTGGGCAAAGTCAAAGAACAAGGACTGTGTATCCATTCAATGCACTAGATGCGTCATTTGGGGGTAGGTGTGGGTTGTAGGAGGTCAAGAAAAAAGGGTGGACATCTATAATACTTTCAACAATAAAGACCAATTTTAAATAAATAAAAAAGAAAAAAATCATGTTTTTAAAGACAAGTTACTGGCATGGAAAAAATGCACAGTATTTAATGTTAATCAAGCAGAAAAGAGGATAAAGATAGGGCTTGTCTGTGCATAGAAATTTCACAGATACTTTTTATTTTCTTTTGTGTATCTTTGTAGTCTCCAAAGTTATGCAAATACTTTCCATTTTTAACAAAAATACTGTTTTTAGCATAAAGCACTATTATTTTAGAAGAAGCAGCAAAGTAATCACTATTTTATTTGGTACATTTGAGGCATTTCAGATCATTTTCTAATAAGAACATTTATTGATTCAATAACTCTTTATTGAATGTCTATTATGTGTCAGACCTTATGGTGAGTCCTATAGATACAGAAATAAAAAACACAGTGCCCGTCTGCCCTCTTACCCACATTCTTATAATTCAGTAACACATACACATAAACAATGAGAGCACTAGAATGCCGCTGTGTACTGATGGACAGTAAGTGTGATAAGTTGTGAGAACATAGAGAATGACCCCTAACTCAACTTAAGGGATCTAGGGAGGGCTCCTGGGGAATTGTGAGGAGTGAAGGGACTGAGGATAGGCAGGAGAAAAGGATTCTGAGCAGGGGAATAATCTTAAGTAAAGAAAACTCAACAAAGGGAGTGACACATGCTAGAGGAAGTAGAGACTAGCTTAGGAAGGCAGTGGGATTTGTCTGGAGAGAATCTCTGAAGCCAGATCATAAGGGACCTTCTATGACACCCTGAGGATGTGGATTTTGTTCAGAAGGCTGTGGGGATTCATGAAAGGTTTTAAGGGGAGGTATGAGGCACTCAGATGTGTTGCCAATAGAAGCATCAGTAAAAATGCTTCTTTGTATTTAAAGACAACTTCAACATTTTTGTTTATGGTTAAAAAACATTCATTATCTCGATAATCAGAGCTGGGTTTTTGTTGTTGTCTTCGTTTTATCCTTTGCTGCTTCCTGGCTGTATCTGATGAACTGAATGGATGTGGTCCAGGCAGCACATTCAAGGAGTGTTCCACTTCACACTCCCTTACTGAGACCCTTGAGAAGACAATTTGCATGGATTGGGAATTTGGTCAAGTTCCTCATTACCAGCCAGCTTTCAAAATACTAACTGGGGCCTAAATTAAGCTGTCTATTTCCACATTAACTATTTTGGTTTTGTTCCCCATGGTTATTTTTGGCTCTATCACATTATATGGCACACCACTGAGCAGAGCGAATGTTTGGTCGTGGAGTGTGTTGACAGATCATCACCAGAAGTGCCATCCATCCATCCATGACCATCAACCCCTCAATACATTCATCCACCCATCTAATAGACATTTTGTATACCTACTATTTGTCACACCCCATACCAAGAACCATGCTAGGAAAACAGTACAAAAATAAGCAAATATACAGGGTGTCTCAAAAACATGTATACACACTTTAACAGCTGATAGCTTAATTGATGTTTCTTTCTTTTCAGCTGGACTAATCTTTGAACAAAGGAAATTCATCCTAAAATGCTACCGGAAGTTTGAAAGTCAGTTGAAGTACAAACACGGCCTTTATAATTATTCAAAGCTGATAACTCACTTAATTTTCATTCCTTTAAGGTTTAACGTATTTTAAATAATGGGTGAAGCCAGATTAAGCTTTGAACAAAGGAAATTTATCCACTAGACTTTTTTATGGGGATACATAAAACATAAAGTTTACAATATAAAACTGGAAACAGTTAACAAATTAAGGGCACACAAATATTAAATGCAATGATTCTTGACATTTGTGATTCCATTGCTTTGTGTTATCAGCAGTGCCTAGACCAGAATGACCATCGGTGTTGACCAAAAAAAAATTATTCCTTTCTGTAGATTCTTTTAAATTTTGAAAATGAACTGTGTGCTAATAAACGCTAACTTTATAACCATTCAAAGTATGTATACATTTTTAGTAACACCCTATATATCTGCAACAAATAACTGCAATAAAGAACAGTAAGTGTAGCCCTGGCCAGTGTGGCTCAGTTAGTTGAGGCATCATCTATGCACCAAAAGGTGGTGAGCTCAATTCCTGGTCAGGCAGGGCTTTACCTAGGTTTTGGGTTGGTTGGACCATGTGCAGAAAGCAACTGATTGATGTCTCTCTCTTACATCTCTCTCTCTCTCTCTCTCTCTCTCTCTCTCTCACACACACACACACACACACACACACACACACACACAAACACATTTTCTCTCTCCTTCTTCTGTCTAAAATCAATTTTAAGAAAGAGCAGTAAGTGTAAAATTAGAGGTATGTACTAAGTAGGTTGGTAAAGAACACAATTCTATTGTGGAGGCCAGGCTGAAATCAGGAAATAGAGTGGCACATGTTTGGGTTGTGACGGGAAGAAGAGCAAGGGCTGGCCAGGTGAACGGCAAGGGGAAGGAAAGGAGATGCACTGCATGGAGAAACTGCAAAGTCAAAGGCATAGAACCATGAAACAGGACAGAACTCTGTTCATGGAATTGCAGCATAAATATTTAGACAAAGGCCACCAGTGTCCTTTCAAAGGCCACAGAACCATGAAACAGGATGGAACTCTGTTCATGGAATTTCAACACAAAGACTCAGAAGAGGACCATTCATGTCCTTTACCTGGGCTAGAGAAAATCTGTTACCAAGCCACTTTGTAGTTGCTCCCAAACTCAGAATTAGGCCAGCTAATTCACTGAATTTCTTTTTTATTTTAATTGAATCCAATGAGCTCCAAGCCAGGTGTTGCTTATCCAACAATTTGAAATAAATAGCGTTCAGGTTGGATCTACCTAACGCCCTCATTATGGTGAAACTGAAAAACTTTTCAATCATCAAGAGGTTTGGAAATATTACATATGTTATCTGTTTGGAAAAGGCAGACCAGAGAACAAACGTTTTCGCTTTGACTTAGACATGTGTCTTGGAGAGTGTCATTCACAGGACTATGTTGTATGAATAAAGGTCACAGTCACCATTTCAATCACGGAGCCAGCATGTGCTGTTAAGTACCCAGGTAACTAGTTGAATTTACTTAAACCCCTTCTTCTTTAACTCCCAATCTCTATTTCCTCCACTCATTCCCTTTTCTCCCATTTGTAGTGCAATTAGATGGAATTAGCAGGGTGATTATTTAGATGCAATCACTCTTCTTCAGATTTATGGGAACAATTATATGGAAATTCTCATGCTTCAGATTTTTCTGTGTTCCTTTAAAATTAAATATTCTGGATCAATGAGTCCATATACTCAGTGTTAATATTGTCTTCCTCCTTCTCTTTCTTTTTTATTAAGGATCTTCAGTTCCTTGGGAGAAAAATACAACACTCTAACACAAATTTTTGCTGAAAGGTAATTTCATTATAAACTTGGCAGGGAGCAAGTACCTATTACCTTCAATTCCCCCATCCAATTTCTAGGAAGGACAATCCATATTTCCTTGGGCTTTCTTCCCATTTAAACTTGTTCCAAAGCAAAATTCTTTATTAGAGAAATATCATTGCACACCCCATTGTTTAGTTCCCATTAACTCCTGCTGGGCACTTGTATAAAACAGTAAAATTTTATCACTGGTTTGTTTACTTCTCAAAAATTGATGATAAACATTTAGTGACCAGATAAAATATGAGAAATTCTGGCTGCTGCGAAGCTTCAAATTACACTTTTAAAATTTCTATCAGGAGCAATAAATACATGAAAGCAAGCTGGGAAAATGTAGAAGGGGGGCCTCTGATGGTTTGCAGAGGGTCCACTTCTGTGTCATCATCACCCATTGATGGTAAAGTGTCAAGTAGTTGTGTTTTATTGTTAGTGATATACCCAACACTAAACCAAAAAGTGTGCAAACCTACAGGGTGGGGCAAAAGTAGGTTTACAGTTGTTCATATGGAAAATAACAACATAATTAATAACTAATAGTCTACATATATATATAAGCCTAATATACAAAGTGTCCCCTTGGGAGTTTGACAGGGAGACTGGGAGTTCAATCACTCGCTATGACATGCACTGACCATGAGGGGGCGGCGCAGAATGAAGGGAGGCTCTGGCTGGTGGCCATTGGTTGGGGGAGGGATGTCCTGGACAGCAGCTGGTAGCCGCTAGGGACCCTACCCGTTCATGAATTTCATGCAGTGGGCCTCTAGTATAAGAATAAACTCTGTGTCTTGTGTACCTACTTTTGCCCACCCTGTATATGACTTACATACAAGTTTCCTTTGGTATCTAGTCTTATGGGTATGAAGCTAAAGTCCAAGTGAAAGAAACATTACTTGCTTGCAATTCGTGCCCTATAATGTTGTGTGGGGTTCAGAAAGAACACTGAGAAACAGGTAGGCCATTTTTCCTGTATAATTATGACTATCAAAAATTGGGCCAGAATGTCATGTAGACACCAGCTACTGAGCACTTGAAACATTGTTAGCCTGAATAGAGATGTGCCATAAGGGCACGATACACACTAGACTTGGAAGACTTTGTATTAAAAAATTGTGTAAAAGAGTTCACGAGTAATTTGATATTGATTTCATGTCAAAATAGTTTAGACATATTGGGTACAATAAAATCTATTAATAAAATTAACTTTTACCTGTTTAAAGTGCTGCCAGAACATTTAAGATGACTTGTGGCTCACAGTATCTGTCTATTGGACAGCTGTTCTAGACTGGCTTTGGTGAGTGTGGTTCTTATTAACCAATAGACTGTATGCATCATGAAGGCAGCGACTGCATCTGCCCTGTTTAGTGCTGTAGAGTGTCTGGCACATAGCTGGTGCTGAATGAATATACTCAGAATGGATGAAGGAATGAACTGCTATTTCTACATCGTGTATGACAAAACCAGCTTCACCACTGCCCAGATACGTCATTTTGGACAGTGTATTTAAAATCCTCCTAGCTTCCATTTCCTTCTTTGTAAAAACGGATTAGGTTAAACCATATGAACTAGCCATGATGTTTTCATGTGATTTAATATAACACATACCTAACTCCCAGGTTTGGAGTGGGATTAGCAATAGTGCACATAAAATGCTCAGCACAGTGCTTAGTACACAGCTGTTGCCTAACAAATAGTAGCTAACATTTAGATAAATTTTCAGTGCATTTTTTACTGTTTTTTTTTTTTTTTTACCTTGACATGTTTTCAAACTCTCCACCCCAAATGCAAGCTGATCTTTCTAAAACCACGCTTACCACTGCCACTCAGTACACTCATGTCCAGGGTCCCTCTGTCCTTTCGTCAAAAGCCAGCTGCATATGGGCCACATCAGCTCCTTCAACTTTACTTAAAATGTCTCATTCCTCCAGATTTCTATTTTCGCTCTTTTGCCTTACAGTGGTAAGTCTCCTTTAACTTCCAAGATCTGATTATTTGGAATGTTCTCTAGACATATTTATTATTCACCATTTCCCTTCAGACTTTAATTCTCTTACTGTTTCATAAATGCCACCATAACCCACTTATTGTTTCTCAATTTTAGGTTAATTTTCCATCTGCTTTGCCATTTGCCACATTCCCAGGAGCCTTTTCCCAAATCGCATTATCCCTTAAATACCTCTGTGAAGTGCTTTGGGTGTCACCATTTTTCCTTTGTCATTTAATTTACACGTGTGTTTTTTGTTTTGTTTTGTTTTGTTTTTTGTTTGTTTGTTTTTTTCAAAAGAGTCACTGGTTTCTTAACCTCTTTTAAGTTCTCAAGACACTATCATTTTTTCCCATGGTTTTGCTCTTCCCAGTTTTCTCTTGTAGGTTTGAAATCCTCTCGCCTTTGCTGTCTCACTTAGCATCCTTGCATCTGCATTCCCTTATGGGCATGAACCTTCCCCTCTCTTTAGAACAAAGTCATGGAGCTATCACCCTTCAGTTCCTAACTCCAGACACACCCTTGCACATTTCTTTTCAGCAAGTTTCTGAATGAATGCACTTTCCTTTTTGCCCAGGGCTCAGTTTCTTATACTCCTTGGTGGTTTCCCATTTCTTCTGAACAATTATTGAAGGCATGTCCACAGAGCTGAGACTTAAATGTCAGGATAAAAATGTAATAACTTGAACACACAGACCTGCATTTTCTAACCCAGCATCATCCAAAACAGACCCAGGAACTACATCATAAAGAAAAAGAAAGAGCTGGGCTTTAAAAAAGAGGGGAGTATTTATTCTTTCATCTCCAACCTTCCTGTAAAGTAAAACAAAATAATGTTAATTGCCCTGACTGAGCAATAGTGAATTTTTAAAAAAAATAATTAGAACAGGAGATGGTATGATCCATAAGGCAGGGATCCTTGTTTGATTCCTATGATTCTAAAACACCTAAGAGAATGTGTGTCTTGCAAGAAGCTCTGAAAAGTATTTGTTGACTAAATGAATGAGCAGACAGAGGCCTCCAGGAAATTGCTCATCCAATGCTTATTTCCTGCCAGCAACTTCAGACAGGCAATTCTGCAAGAAGTTGGCTTTGGAATCTGAGAGCCTGGGTTAGATTTCAGCTCTGTGGCTTTCAATCCCAGGTAAGTATAAATTCTCAGAGCATCCGTTTCCTCTTCTGTAAAAGTGAGGTTATATTAGCCATGTCACTGTGTAATTATAGGGATAAATTAGATGGCATTTAATGAGTAAGGTATGTAATGTGGCCGGCAAAGTGTTTGTCACATAACAAATGATAGTAGCAGTTGCCATGGTTTTACATAATTATCTTTTCTCCTCCTAAAATTTGAGATTAAATGCTTTCTCTCAGATGTTGGAGGGTCGTTGTGGCTGCTGATTCCAGTTCCCCAAGGGAGACAATGAGCCCCCTATGCCCCTGCTCCAAGGAAAGAGGAGGAACTAATCTGATAGCTCAGAGCCCTCAGTGCCCCCAGACCAGGATATGGCACAAGGGTGGTAACTCAATGCCAGCCTGCCCTGTACCTCTCCTGGTTTCTCATCTCTATTTGGGAGCACACCTCAGACAAAGGTGACTTTTGGGGACATGTTCCACATGCTGTCTTTTGTAATACAACTTCTAAGTCTGAAACTCGGAGTAAGTTAGGACAAAGCTGACTCTGTAAATATGACCTTTTCCCCTCCCCCAGTAGACAGCATACCTGAGCCAGAGTAGGATCTAAGATGCATGTCCTATCTCTACCTCATCAGGAGTTATTGGAAGCCTGAGTGTCCATTACTAAAGTGGCTCTCAGAATCTCACTCTCCTCTTGTTCCTTGTGTGTGGTTCTTTCAGGAACCTGGCTGAGGATCTGGACAATCTTGAAGTTCTGGATAGTATTTTGTAACACTGTCAAAATAGCTCCAAATATATCACCATTAACCTCTAACGCCTGCCTCATCCAATCATTTGGAACTGAGACCAATGGAACCATCCTTGTAATGAGCATCTATTCCAAGAGAGCCAAAAAAATTAGGTAATGTGAAAAGCAGTTTCTGTGAGCTCACCTGAGTCTATGCTTCCAAATTATTTGGGATCGCAAACAGGCAGTTGTGCATAAATGTTGCCTTCCTACCCCCCAATAGTTTACAGCAGTGTTCGGCAAACTGCGGCTCGCAAGCCGCGGTTTGCCACTCTGTTGACTAATGAGTTTGCCGACCACTGACCTAGATTCTCAGTTCCAATTACAGGCTGTTGTTGTTCCTTGTGATTAAGCCCCTATGCCAGTGGCTCATTAGTCAACAGAGCAGCAAACTGGGGCTCACAAGCCGCATGTGACTCACGAGCTGCAGTTTGCCAACCATTGGTTTATAGAATGAGATGATATGGGTCAATTCAAGGTGTGATTTTATCCAAGAATTTCTGGACATCCCACCCTGGTATGTAGGCCCCAATGAGAACAGGGCAATTGTCTATTTTGTTCTTGGCTATATCAACATTCCAGAACCTGGAACAGTGCCTGGTGAAGAGGAGATATTCAATGCATGTTCACTGAAGGGATAAAAAGTTTCCGTTCTTTGTCATGTTCTCTTGCCCTCTGCCGATGAGTTCTACTTTATCTCTCCATCCAGTGGGTGTCAGTCTATGCAGCATGGATCACTGGGGATCTGATGAGGTAACTCTAAGACAGAGGAGATGTTGGAGTGAAGGCACTAGGCTTCTAAGATTTCCACCTCTGCTTGAATCTTTTATATATTGGACTTCCTTTAAGTTATTATTTGGGGAAAATCTACTGTTTATATCAGTTATTTAAACAAATAAGCCAGAAATCAATTAAGAAACTTGCTCCCCCCCATGCTGATACACAGGAGGGATTCTGGTTTTCAAATAAGGAGACCTAGGATCTTGTCCCACCTCCCTGAATATGTGACTAATAACTTCTTAAAGAAAGGGACTAAAGTGTATTTGGCACCTAATACATGCTAAGTGTGGTACCAGATATTTTCCATCTGTTCATGAACTTTCACCCTAAGACCTAAGTGTGGATTTTCCCATTTTACAGAGAAAGAACAAAGGCCCAGATGATTTTTAGGTTGGTACCAAAGGCTACAGAGGGTGTCAGACACTTGTTTGTCCATCAATATCCTCTCTCTCCTCTTCTGCCTTAGGAATAGAAACCCCCATATTTAGCTGCCACATAGCCTTTTATCATAAACTTTACATTTCCCAGCCTTCCTTGGAGCTAGGCATGACCATGTGTCTATGTTCTGTCCAATAGAAGAGAGAAGATATGATATGTGTAACTTATAGGAAGTACCTCATGGGGAGGGAACGGGCCCTTCTCTGCTCCTTCCTCCTTCCTGCTGGCTGCGAGGCACAGACATGATCGCTGGAGCCTGAACAGCCATCTCAATCACTGTTAGGTAAAGTCACCGACTGAGGGTGGCAGAGTCACAAGGCAGAAGCAGCCTGGGTCCCTGACACCATGGAACTCTACACAAGTGCTGGGCCACCTTTGAACTTCTTTTGCAGAAAAGAGAACTCAATGCCTATCTTGTTTAAGCCACTTTTATGTTTGGGGTTTTGTGTCACTTAAAAACAACATTAATCCTTGCTGGATTAAGAGGTCGATTGACTCTCTGAACCAAAATGGATTCCAAAGACTTTGAATTAAGCTGTGCCAGCTATTTAGCTTCTCTGAACCTCAGTTAACCTTCTCTGAAAACTATGGGCATGGCACTACATATCCTTTGTTACTTTCCAGCTCTGCAATATTTGATCCTATCTCCTGTTCTCCCTCCCAATATATAACCCTATACTTGGTCCTACCCCCGTCTCCTACTACATGCTGTTCCTCTCACCTAGAATGCCTTCCCTCCTCATTATGTTCAATCTAAACCCATTTTTTTTTTGCAAGTCTAATTTCAAGCTCCATTTCTGCCACATGGTATTTCCTGATAATCTTACCTTTTAATCCATACCTCACGTTATAGCCCTTAGCAATACGTCATCCCTTACTGTTCTTCTAAGGATTTCCCATCCACACATTTGGTCTCACCAGAAGCAAAGATCAGATCTTGGCTTTAGTTGTTCATGTTTCTCTAACACCATGCTGTCGGGCATAGCATGCTCAACATTTATTGACTCAATTCAAAATGCAGTGCATTAAATTAATCTTCACCTCAGGACTACATTTTGCTTACTTAACACCAAACACAGGACTGAGTGGGGATGATAAGCCGGACCACGTGTCCTTGTGTACATTATGTTCTGTAGATATAATTCCTTTCCATCCTCTTCATCAGGGGTCGGAAATGTAAGGCCCCAGAAATCATTTGTCTGGCCCTGCCAAGGCATTAGGAGTGAGTTAATTAAATGTTTGACTAAATAAAGCAGGCTAAGTTTTAAGTTGATAATTTTGTATGGCCTGCAAATGATGTTGTAACTATCCAAATGGCCTTTGCAGAAAAAAGGTTCCCCTCGCCTGTTCTACATCATGTTTATTGGCCACCCCTCATGATCATTTCAAAGCCTGCCCACTAAGTCTTACCAAATCCCTCCAAATCTAAGAAAGGAGCATCCCACCATATGTGGAATGCTCCTTTCTTAGAATATACCTTCATTGTTCATGTATAGTCCCATCCAGTTGGAGAGAATTTTTAAAAGCACCTTTTTTTAAAAGACCTTTGTGGTGGTTAATTTTATGTGATTGCTGCAGTGGTCGGCAAACTTGCCGCTCTGTTGACTAATGAGTTTGCCAACCACTGCCTTAGGGAAAAACACTTTAATAATGTACTAATATCTTTAACCTGAAGTCAAAACTTCTGGGTGAGGGTAATGCCTTACAGCAGTGGTCGGCAAACTCATTAGGCAACAGAGCAGCAAACCGCGGCTCATGAACCGCATGTGGCTCGCGAGCCGCAGTTTGCCGACCACTGGACTAAGAGATGCCGGGATAGCTTGTAAAATGTTATTTCTGGGTGTGTCAGTGAGTGTCTGGAAGAGATTAGTGTTTGAATTGGTAGAGTGAGTAAAGAAGGTAACTCACCCTGGTCAGGAGGCTCAGTTGGCAGGGGCATCATCCCATACACCAAAAGGTGCAGGTTCAGTTCCTGGTCAGAGCAGATATCTAAGTTGTGGGTTTGACTCCCTATCAGGGTGAGTATGGGAGGCAACTGATTGATGTCTCGCTCTAACATTGATGTTTCTCTTTCTCTCTCCCCCTTCCTCTCTCTCTAAAATCAATTTTAAAATATTGAGTGAGGATTTAAAAAAAAAAAAAAGAAGATAACTCTAATCAATATGGGTGAGCACCATCTGATTCCTTGAGGATCCAAATAGTACAGAAGGCAGAGAAAATATGAATTTGTTTCCTCCGCTTGAGTTCAGATGTCCATTTGTTCCTGGCCTTGACATCATTGCTCCTGGTTCTCTGGCGTTTGGACTTGCATAGGGACTTACAATACTGGCCCCCGTTCTCAGGCCTTCAGGTTTGGACCAGAACTACATCTCCAACTTGAAGATGTCAGATCGTGGGACTTCTCAGCCCCCATAATCATGTGAATCAATCCTTCATAATAAATCTCTATATCTATATATCTATATATCTATATCTATATCTATATCTATATCTATATCTATATCTATATCTATATCTATATCTATATCTATATCTATATCTATATCTATATCTATATCTATATCTATATCTAATTAACTCTGTTTCTGTGGAGGACCCTGCCAAATACTACCAGATACTGCCAGAGTTGTGAATATAAAACACAAACCTTTGGTGAATATGATGCAAAGGGAGACTCCAAGACTTGTATTGTTCATAGCCTGCACAACTTTATCAGTTTTGCTAGATTATAAACTCCTTGAGGACAAGAGTTCCTAACCTAGTACTTTGAACTCTGGGAACAGAGTAGAGAGAAGAGCAGATTTAGAGATAGACAAGTTGAAGTTGAGTTTTAAATCCATTATTCCTAGCACTATACCCTTAAACGAATCACCCAAGTTCTCTGAGATTCGGCTCTCTCCTGTGTCAGTAGGCATAAACCACTGTCTCAGTCAGTTATGGCTGCTACCAACTACCATAGACTGGGTGGTTTAAACAATAAGTATTTCTCTCTCACAGTTCTGGAGGCTGGAAGTCCAAGATCAAGCCCTCGCAGATTTCAGTTCTGGTAAGAGCCCACTTCCTGGTTTACAAACAGTCTCTTATTGTTGTGAGCTCACATGGTTAAAGAGATAGCTCTCATGTCTCTTCCTCTTCTTATAAGGGCACTAATCCCAACATCAGGGCCCCATCCTCCTGACCTCATCTAAGGCTAATTACTGTCCAAAGGCCCCATCTCCAAATAACATCACACTGGAGATTATAGTTTCAGTGTATAAATTTGGGGGCAGAGGGACACAAACATTCACTGCATAGCAACCATATAGTTTCACTGTGGTAATGCTAAGAGTTAGATGAGGGCCTATAACAATACATTTCTTATTTGAGATCCATAAGTAGTGTGAACAATTATCCTGGTTTTCCTGGAACTGGGGGTTTTCCTGGGGCATGGAACACTCAATGCTAAAACCAGAACCATAAATTAAGAGTTTTGTCCACTAAGCAACACCTCAAAAGCACATCTACAAACAGGCTTCAAGTCCATTTCTTAACAAACATATCAATTCAAACAAATATTAATTAAGTAGTTGTGGTCCTTTCCCCAAAGTCATTTAGAGTTTAAGAGGAAATAGTTATGATCAGGAAATAATTACAAACATATTCATAATGACAATAAATGAAAATATACACTGAGTAGCCAGATTACTATGATCTCTGAATGCATAATAATCTGGCCACTCAGTGTATATCCTATATAATATAAGGCTAATATGCAAATTGTCCCCTCAACCAGGAGTTCAACCAGCAGGCAGGCCGGCCAACCAACTGCCTATGTACCCTCCCCCTGGCCAGGCTGGCTGGACCTCACCCATGCACAAATTCATGCACTGGGCCTCTAAAAAAAGAGATACACACACACACACGCACACACACACACACACACACACACACACACACACACTGACTGGCCAGATTACTATGCATTCAGAGATCATAATAATCTGTCCACTCAGTGTATTTGCAACTAAAGCCCCTAATGCTATAGGATCATTAGCAGGGGGACCTAATCCATCAGAAAACTTGTTAGTTTTCCATTACTCCATTTCTACCTTAAGGATAAGCACCAAGTTGAGTTCTCAGGAGGAATAAAGAACTCTCATGCTTTCCCAAACAGAGAAGGTAACATCCATGAGTGAAATGGGCCAGGTGCAAGATTACAGACAGTGGGGAAAACACCAGCTAGAGGCATTCAAAATCATTTAAAAACACTACTTTAAATGAAATAAAACTAATCCACTCATCACTTCTTTGAAATCTGATCTCTATTCAAACTTAAGAATATCTGTGTTTCTTCCTCTAACAAAAACACAAGCTTTCTTCTATGATTGCATCCCTTGTAGGGTGGCTTACTGACATACAAAAAGCCCTCTTCTTTGGAAAAGCCCTCCCACACCTGAACATCTATGCTTCCCACCATTCCCCCTCCCCCACCATAAAAAAGAACAGATCTGATCTGGTGGGGGAGGGGTGAACCTATTCCAAGCTGGATCCATCAGATTCTCTCTCCAGGAATTTTGAAACTTGATAGGTAAGACAGAAACCACAAATTTTGGGATCTGGACCAAGGTGATAGTAACTTTACCCTACCAATGAATGTTGCCTCACCTTCTGACCTTTCCAAACTTTGGCTGCTCAACTTCTCCTTTGATTTTTAAAGATACTCGGATAGTCCCAATATATTTTCTATCATTCCCTCTTCACTACCTCCTTTTGTTTAAATTAAGCTAATCAGAGTTCATTTATGTCACTTACTGCCAAAATAACTTAAGTAATATTCACTTTGTTCCTACCTGGACTACTATATCTTATCTGGTCTTCAGATTTCTTATATATCATCCCTCAGATTAATAAACCCACCTGCCAGGTAAAGGATCTTAAACTTTTAGTGCTGATTATGTACAACTAGAGACCCGGTGTATGAAATTCATGCATGGGGGCATGTTTCCCTCAGCCTAGCCTGCACCCTCTCCAATCTGGGATCCCTCTCACAATCCAGGACTGCTGGCTCCCAACTGCTTGCCTGCCTGCCTTCCTGATTGCCCCTAACCACTTCTGCCTGCCAGCCTGATCACCCCCTAACCACTCCCCTGCCAGCCTGGTTGATGCCTAACTGTTCCCCTGCCAGCCTGATTGCCCCTAACTGCCCTCCCCTGCTGGCCATCTTGTGTCCACATGGGGGCAGCCATCTTGTGTGTTGGAGTGATGGTCAATTTGCATATTACTCTTTTATTAGATGGGATTCTACTCCAAAGCCTTAAATGACTCCTTATTGTTCAGAGATAAAAATCCATGCTCCTCCTTTGTCAAATATTAATTGAGCTTAGTGGTTTGGGTTTATTTCTGGATTCTCTATTCTATTCCATTGGTCTATATGTCTGTTTTTATGCCAGTACCAGGCAGTTTTGAGAACAGTGGCTTTGAATACAGCTTGATATCTGGTATTGATATCCCTCCTACATTGCTCTTCTTTCTCAGGATTGCTGCAGCTATTTGAGGTCTTTTTTTATTCCAGATGAATATTTGGAGAGTTCATTCTAGGTCTGTGAAATATGCCATTGGCATTTTAATGGGGAATGCATTGAATCTATAGATTGCTTTGGGTAGTATGGACATTTTAATGATGTTGATTCTCTCAATCCATGAACATGGTATGCTCTTCTATCTATTTATGTCTTCCTCTATCTCTTTTTTCAATGTCCTGTAGTTTTCTGAGTAGAGGTCTTTTACCTCCTTAGTTAAGTTTATTCCTAAGTATCTCAATTTTTTTGGTGCAATGGTAAATGGGGTTGTTTTTTTATGTTAAGTGAAATAAGTGAGTCAAAGAAAATACCACATGGTCTTACTCATTTATGGAATATAATGAACAACATAAACTGATGAACAAAAACAGGTTCAGAGACAGAGAAGTATCAATCAGATGCTCAAACCTCAGAGAGAAGGTAGGGGAGGGTGGGTGTAAGGGAGAGAGATCAACCAAAAGACTTGAATGCATGCATATAAGCATAACCAATGGACAGAGACAGCAGGGGGGTGAGGGCATGTATGGGAATGGGGTGGGAGGGCAATGGAGGATATGGACACATATGTAATACCTCAATCAATAAAAAGAAAAAGAAATCAATGAAAAAAATCCATGCTCCTTAGCCAATTTTAACTTCCACCCTTACTTTCTACAACTGTTCTTTATGTATCCTACTTTGGAGCAAATCCAAGCATTTCATGGTCTCCTGCTAAAGCCTTATGATATCCCACTTCCTGGCTTTTGCTCTTACACTTTTTTCCACTGGGAAAGCAGTAATCACTGTTAGTTCTGGCTGCTTCCATTTCCTGGTAATAGATCCTCCCTTTTCTGGCCAATAGGAGTGCTTCTGGCCACAGTGATTCCTTCGGGGGTGGGCACATGACTCAGGCTCATCCAATCAGATTCCTTCTCTGAGAACATTCTCTTGTAGCTAAAGGAGATATCTCTCTTGACCTAAGGAGATACAGTGACAAAAGTCGGTGAATTCGGACCTATTTTAGATGACACTCTTTCCTATCTCATAGTGTGAGGTGGGGACAATGATCCATAATGGAGAGGAACATAGGAGGGAGAAAGGGGGGGGGGGAGTGGGAAGAGAAATGAAGATATCATTTGAGGCTGGATCTAGATGTGCCAGATAGCAGGTACACCCCCAAACTTTCCAGCTGAATGGACGAATAAATTCTTTTGGTTTTGCTTAAGTTAATGAGAAATGGTTTTCTATTGCTTAAAATCACAAATATCTTAATTAATGCAAAATACTTTTCTCCCCTAAATAGTCACACATTCAGACCTTCCAAAACTAAGCACAGAGTTCACCTCTTCCCAAAGGCTTCACTCCCTCCTCAGAAGCCCCATCACTTCCTCTGCATCTCCCATTCCACCTTGTTATTATAGAGTACCCCCCCGCCACACACACACACACCATTTCCTTTGCTAGAGGGTAAACTCTGGGAGAACAGGGACAGTGTCTGAGTTGTCGCCACATGGCTCGCACCCCGAGCACAGCATTCAGCATATGGCAGGTGATCAGTGACCATTTGCTAAATGCACAGGAGCAGGTTTTTCATCTGGCCAGAGCTGGAGTCCTCGGCAGTAAGGACACTGCCCCAGTGTGCTGGACGGCACCTCAGAACCATCAGGACAGAGTAAATATGTCTTGGCCAAAGCAGCAGTCTGGACGCTGCCCAGTCTCACAGTGAAACCTGGCATCCTATGTACATCCAGTAGTAACAATGTTTCACGTCCTGCCACAGGTTTCTGGGGTGGAAATGCGTCCCCAAAGACTCAGTTTTGCAGCCCCAGTCCCTGCCCTGAGAGTCATATTTGCCCATAATTGCTAGGCCACTTTCTTGGTGGGGAAGAAAATGCTGTGTTTACCTCCTAACAAGCAAAGAAGAACCGAGAGATCAAAGAGGTTTGGGTTTTTTCTTTGTATAAATGATAGAAAGAATACAGGTTTTGATTTTATTTAGCTCCTCTTCCTACTTGTTTTCCAAATAGCTTTAAAGAGTTCATTTTAGCCCTGGCCAGCGTGGCTGAGTTGGTTGGAGTGTCATCCTGTGCCCGGATAGGTGGTGGGTTTGATCCCCAGTCAGGACACATGTGGGAGGCAACCGATGGATGTCTCTCTCTCACACATTGATGTTTCTCTCTCTCCCTTCTTCTCTCTGAAATCAATTTAAAAAATAGTTATTTTTACAATGACAGGGAAATAATTGTAGGAAAAGTAAGAAGGAAAAGAGAAAACAAAAGAGTAGAAAGAAAAAAAGAAGGAAGCAAAGTTAAGAAGAAAAAGCCTGGGGAAGGCAGAGACAAATAGACTGGAGAGAGAAGTGTGGAAAAGGGAGGGCTGGTGTCTTCTCACACTTACATAAGAAAACAAAATGGAGTTTGAAGCTGAGCAGGGCCCTTCAGGAAAGCTGGAGAGGGCGATGTGGGAGGCCATCCTTGCCAGTGGGATGGGAGCAAGAGTGACAAGATGGAGCGAGTCCAGCGCTGGTCAGCAGCAAGCAGGAAGGGGAGCAGGGAGAGCAGGGCCCATGCTGTGGTCTGGCTCCACGCCCTCCATGGCGACACTGGGAAAGTAGGTCAGTTGCAGAGCTGGTGGGGAGATGAATGGTCAGCCAGGAACAAGTGATGGGAAGTGAGGCTGCAAGTGAGAGGCTGACTTGACACGGGACCTGGGAAATGCCGCACTTCCCAGTGCAACAGGAAGAATGGAAGCCAGTTCCAGCCGGTGTGGCCCAATAGCCCTTTCCCCAAGGAGGAAATGTAATACGTCTGATGCCTGACATGGCAGCCCATCTTTGCAAAGCCCAATAGGATAGCGGCCCATCACCTGTGGCTACTGAGCCCTTGAAATGTGGAGAGTATGACTGAGGAACTGTATTTTCTATTTCATTTTATTTTAAATAATTTAAATTGAAATAGCAACATATGGCTAGTGGCTGCCATATTGGATAACTTATATCTAGGAACTGTGTGCATCATATTAAAAAAGGAATTGTGCCCTAGTTAGTTTGGCTCAGTGGATAGAGCATCAGCCTGCGGACTGAAGGGTCCCAGGTTCGATTCCAGTCAAGGCACATGCCCAGGTTTCAAGCTTGACCCCCAGTAGGAAGTGTGCAGGAGGCAGCCTATCAATGATTCTCTCTCATCACTGATGTTCTATCTCTCTCTCCCTCTCCCTTCCTCACTGAAATCAATAAAATATATTTTAAAAGAAGAATCGATTGCCAAGAAGAACCAAAAGACTGCTTTCCCAGATGTAATCAGCATACTTCAGGTGGTGCACAGATAGATGCATTGGGATGGTGCACGGGTTGACTTTATCTTTAGAATTAAATTTGTTTATTTTAATGTATATTTGAAAAATGGAGCTAGCACAATCAAACCCATTATTTCATAGATATCATTGCTAGGAAGAAACTACGATGGAATTTTGTATCTCTAAAAAGATAAATCAGTAAATAAAAAGTACTATGTGACAAATGTCACAGAGGGTTTACAGATACAACAGAAAGCAATGAACATATTTCACATAAATGGAATCATACAATATATGGGGGTTTGTGCCTGGCTTCTTTCACTTAGTGTAATGTTTTCAGGGTTCGTCTATGTTGGGCATGTATCAATATTTTATTCCTTTATGTCTGAATAATATTCCACTGAATGGATGGACCATATAAATGTATCCACATATCTGGTGATGGATATTTGTGTTATTTATACCTTTTAGTTATTGTGAGTGGTACTGCTATGAACATCCCTATATACGTTTTTGCTTGCATGCCTGTTTTTCATTTTGGGGGTATGTAATTGTTTAGAGTGATGGAAAAGTCATGGAACTAGAGAGTGGTGGTGATTATCCATTGTGAACATACTTACTGCCACCAAGTCGTACAGTTTTAAATGGTTAAATGCCAAATTTTGTTATATATATTTAACACAATAAAACTTTGTTTTTAAAAAAAGGAATGAGGAAAGTAAGTAGATGACTGAATAGAAACTGAATTGATTCAAATCATATAAAAAGTAGCTTAAACAGAGAGATTAGATTTTTCAGGGATCCCAGAGTATCCTTTTATGCAAGAATCATTTCTACAACATCTCTGGCAGAAAGGTGAGCCTGACACCATAAACACAAAAAAAGAAAAACAAAATTAACAAGTGAGACTACATTAAACATGCATGGCAATATATATGGTTTAACAATATAAAGCAACAACCATTGGAATAGGAGAAAAATCTTTGAATACCATGTATCAGATAAAGGGCTAATGTCCAAAATATATAATAAACTTACAACTCAAATGGGCAAAGGATTTAAAGAGACCTTTTGCCAAAGAAGACATACAAATGGCCAACAGGTACATGAACAAGTGCTCAACATCACCAATCATCAGGGAAAAGCAAATCAAAACAACAATGAGCTATCACCTCACACCTGGCAGAATGGCTATTATAAAAAGAAGAGATAACAAGTGTTGGCAAGGATGTGGAGAAAAGGGGACCCAGGTGCATTGTTGGTAGGAATGTAAAGTGGTACAGCCATTCACTATGGGGTAAACATCCAAAGGAAATGAACAGAGGATCTCGAAGAGATATCTGCACTCCCATGAGATAGCATCATTCACAAAGATCAAAACATGAAAACAACCTAAGTGTCCTTCAACAGATGAATGAATAAAGAAAATGGTAGATACACATATTTTTCGGCCACAGGAAAGAAGAAAATCCTTCTATTTGTAACAACATGGACGGACCTTGAGGGTATCATGCTAAGTGAAATAAGTCAGACAGAGAAAGACAAATATTGTATGACCTCACTTACATATGGAATCTAAAAACAAAACCAAATAATAACAGCACAAAAAACAACCAAGCTCACAGATACAGAGAACAGATTGGTTGTTCGCTGAGGCAGGGGGGTGAAGGGGTGAGTGAAATGGGTGAATGTGGTCAAAAGGTACAAATTTTTAGTTATAAAATAAATAAGTTATAGGGTGCAATGTACAGTATGGTAACTACAGTTCATAATACCCTGATGTAAATGGGAAAGTTGATAGAAGAGTAAATCCTAAAAAAAAATCTCATCACACAAAAAAATGTTTCTAGATGCTAATTAGACTTACTGTGGTGATCATTTCACAGTATATACAAATATCAAATCATTATGTTGTACCTCAGTACAGGTACAACATAATAATAGCATTATTATACCTCAATAAAAAATACTCATCTCATAGGACTGCTGTGAATATTAAACGAGCAATGCACACACAGCACTTTGTGAAGAGTCTGGGACAGAGTAACTGAAAAATAATCATTAGTTATCATGTTATTAATGGGCACAATTAAAGGAGGAGGGATCTGGGCCAAGGAATAAATGTTGTGGAATTCTGTATCTAAAGGGCATTAATAGCTGTGCTGTCCAGTAGATGTAGATGGTAAGATTCTAAGGCAGAGAAATCAATATACCTGAACGGTCTCCCCCTAGAGGGTTTTAAGGTTATTCATCTAAATTGACAGAACTACCTCCTACCACACTTGATCCTGACCACACACTGCCAAACCCCTTCCTGACAGATAGCTGCCCATCCAGTGGGAGGTGTCCAGTGTCTGAGTGGTATCTCCCCCTTCTTAAGAGGGCCCCTTTCATCGAGAGCTCTAAGTGCATAGGAAAGACACCTTCTACTGAGTCCAAATTATTTCCTAGGAACGCCAACCCACTGGCTCTAGTTCTCCATTGTAACAAAGGAGACTAATTCTACTCCTATTTCCAGATGGCAAACCTTTAAACTCTGAAGATGACCCTTGTGTCACCTCAAACATATATTAGATTAGACACTGGCAGATTCTTCTCTCTTCTCTCCAATCAGAATCCAGAATTTCCAGAATATTTTCAGAAATCCCATCCCAGAAACCTTTGTAAAGATTTACAGGCATTCGTTACAATGAGTTACACAATCTTGTATTTCTCGTCAAAGAAGTAATTGAAATAAGTTTCTTACACCTCCCTTCTATATATGAATGATTAATAATAATACTAATTTGGGGGTCCAATATATGTTAAGCGTAGTGCTGGGTGTGTAACATAAGTTATCCCATTTCATACCTCAAAGCTCTGCACTTAAGCCGCTAACACAATCAATTTCAAGAGTGTTCACATGTTTCAGAAATTGGGTCTTGTGTCCTGGAATGAAGCCTATTCTACGCTTCATTTGCACTTCACCCATAAAAACGCCCCTTGATAGGAGCTATTTGATGTACACGGTCCCTTTTCTTAGCTTTTGCCTTTAACTAGGAGGTCACGTTTTGCATTCTCCAACTCAGTCCTCAAAGGCTTTCAAGCTGCTTAAAATGTAGAAGGCAGGTCCTATTGTGTGGGCTTAAAGTTTGGGGAAACGTTTTTCCCATCTCTTCTTTGGGAAGAATATTGTACTTCATCCACAGGAGTTCTTTCTACTTGTTGCTGATTTTCAAAAGAAAAAAATTATAAAACTCCATTATGTGAGGGCACTGGAATCAAGTGTGAGAAAATAATGTAGAACAGAGGCTCCTGAGAATCCAGGCTTTAACGAGAAGTAGAAAACCATTCTTGCTCAAAAGACGACACACTTCCAATATTAATATAAAATCAGAGACTAATTTCTTCTGGTTGAAGCAATGCCAGGAATCAAAAATGCCAAATCATCATTTTAACAAATGGCAAGTCTTAGTATTGCTCTGCTGGACAGAAACACCAAGAGAGACAATGAAACTTCACAGAATTCCCAGTTTCCAGTATGCTGGCAGCCAAACCTAGCAGATGTACCACCAACAAAGGCAGACCAAAACCTGCCTAGCAGGGGCACCACTTGGCACATGGGCGGCCTGCCACCACACTGGTTTCTATTTCAGACAACAAAATTGCCCAACACTGTCTAATAGAGCTAACACAACCAGCTGTATGGCTGACAAGTCTGCACCTGCTTACAGTATCATATCTGGCTCTAAGCAACACAGTCTATGTGGGTCCCTCTCACCACACTAAAGCGAGGAGAAAATGTCCCGATACACTTTTCCAGTGCCTATGATCTGCTGGGGTAGAAGCTGAGCTTATCGCAGATGTACAAATGGCCCCAGAGTGAAAGGACCTGGAGCCTAAGGGGCTTTCATACCCAAAGCTGAAAGAGAAGTCAATGGCATGAACTTGCCCTTAATACCATGTCAGCTCCACCACCTGGATTGGCAGTAGCAGTCAAACCAGCCCCCAGAGATGTAGAGCCTCAATTGGAAACTGAAGCATTGAGCTACAAAGACAGCTAAGGGGCACACACCGCCAACAGCGACATTTCCCACATGCAGGGCGATGCATATGTTTCCATTTATTTGCATCCTATTGACTATGCAGATCGGAATAGGGCACGCTGAAGAAGCTGAAGCTGACAGCAAAATATAAGTCAGGGAAACAGGACTCAACTGGTTAAGAAACACATCAAAATTGGAAGGTCTGGAACTGAATCTATTTAAATAACAGCAACCCCCTTCCTTAGGAAGAATGGCAACTATCCAAACATTTTGATTAAAGTAGAAAATAACTATTTTTTTGCTATGATGGCAGCTTTACAGTCTGATTATTTATCAAGGCAATTGCTCCCATTTTTCTTTTATTGCCTATGTTCATCCTGCTCATCAAACTTCTAGCAAGAGAAGAGATTTACAACTAGGAATATGCTCAATGCAACGCGATTCCTATTAATATCGGAAGTATGTCATCAATAGAGACAGTTTAAGTGGTGATGACGAGTGGGTTTGGAGTTAAACTGTTAGGGTTTGTGAACTACCCCTGCAACTTGCTAGTCATGGAAACTGGCCAAGTTGTTACTTCACCTCTTTCAACCTCAACTTCCTCTTCTGTTCAATGAAGATAATAACAGCACCTACTTTGGGGTGTTGTTGTGAGGAATAAGCTAGTAATAAATAAAAATAATTTGGCACCATGTGCCAGGCACACTCTATAAACACTACTTGTTGTAGAAGTGGTAATACCATTAGTTGTTATTATCAACATCTTTGCTCCCTGAGATTGTTGAGAGAGTTGGGACAACATCACACTTCCAATCCTTTGCAACCTTTCTCTTCTAGACTTGGAACTGTTACAATTAGGTCAATGTCTTTGTGTGACCTTGATTATATCTCATCACCTCTAGGAACTTTATAATCTTTATCTGTTAAATGAAAATAATCTCATATGACTCAAAATGGTTCCAAGGATGAAAGGATATTTTGTATTTGAATCTAAAACACGCTACATAACATTATTATAATAATTATTAATTATGGTGATGTAGAGGGGGAACCAGGTAAAATAACGGTCCTGTTAGCCACAGACCCTCTCACACAGCCCAAAGCTTCTTCATGACATAAGGTCTTATGAAAAGTAAAAATGGAAAGTTACATTAAAGTGCCACTCAACTGCTCAAGGGAACCAAGAGGTTCAGAATGGGAGCTTTTTTATACACCCTGACTTTGCAGACATTAATAAAGTGAAATCTTCTCATTCTTCCCTTATTTTCAAGTGCCTCCTGTTAGGAAGAAAGGGGATACAATGAAACCATTCAGGACTGCACAGCACAGCTTTAAGAGCCGCCACAATACCGGGACAAGTGCAATGTGTTCTCCGCTATGTGGGTTAACAGAGACACCTCGTGTTCCAGTAGGGAGCTGGCTCTGACCAGGGGTTGGCTCAACTCATCCAGAATTATCCACCCCCAGCTCTTCTCTGACCATCCTCCCATTTCCATCCCTTCAAGGTCATCCTACCTCCACCACCAGATCTCAAATGGAAACTCTTCAAACATCTCCTCCAGCTTTAACTGGACAGGAATGGAGTTGATCACAGAATATCTGAAAGGAATTATCCTCTGGAGGGTTAAGTAATTGATGTGAGGCAGTGACTAACATCGTTTGACAGCCACTACTGCATGCTTTTTCTTGCGCTTCAAACACTCAACCGTGTCCCTTCCTTATAAACACCGAAGTCTTTCCTATCTCCAGGACTTTGCACATTCTCTTCCCTTTGCCTGGAATGACTCTCTCTGGCTCTTTTCATGTCTGGTTCTTCATCCTTCAGCTTTAAGATGGAAGGAATGATTCTTCACAGAGATACATTCTCTCTTCACCCTATATAGAGAAGTGCTCCTCCCATTCTTAAAGTTTTCCATCTCAGGACCCCATCACTTTCCTTCTCAGCACCCCTAAAAATGTGTAATTATTTTATTTATTTGATTCCCTTCTAATTTTTGTCTAAAGTCCCTATTAGACTATTACCATACTCATGTTTTGATAGTATACACTAGATAAATTCTTCAAATTAAAAAAAATCTTCAAATGAATGGAAAAATGCAACTGTGACTCTTGCCTACTAATGCTATGACCTTAAAAAGGTTACTCAACTTCCCAAAGCCTCAGTTTTCTCATTTATAAAACAAGGGTATCGCCTACATTATAGGTACTTAGAGTACTGGACATGGAAGGCCCTATGCCTCTATTGCACCAATTTTAAGATGCCCATTTTTTATTTTTTATTTTGGCATTTTAAGCTTTGTGAAATAAAGATCCTTTATCATTGCTGGAGATATGGTAACATCTCATTCTTATGTAGGACCCAAGTGCTTTTACATTAAAAAAATTTCCCCTGGAAAGACATGGTCATATGACTCCATGTGGCTATTTATTTAAGGAGCAAGTTAACATCAACGCTAATGCATTCTACTCCACAATGTCACCACCGCCTCCCTCTCATTTCCTAAGGACTCCTCTCCTCCCCAGTGTCTTAGATAGCAAGACTACATTGCTACATTTTTAAAAGTCTGTTTTTCCTTCAGAAAGCCCCAGGGAGTTAGGATAATGAAACACAATTAGCTATGCAGAGCAATCCTGCCATCGAGGTGACATTTTCTGTTCCAATTTCCTTGGTCATTCTGAGAATTATATTATTATACAAGCACTAACATTCATAGGTCACTTTGCATGTGCTAGGCATTGAGCTAATTGCTTTGCATGCCTATTTAATTCTCATAAACTCCTCACTAAGAATGGGGACCAGTATTATCTCCATTTTACAGATGACAAAAATGAGGTCCAGATGTATTTAGTTACCTGCTCCCACCGCTAACAAGTGGCAGAAAAAGCTAGAATCTGATTCCAAAAACCTGTGAATTTATAGGCTAGAATTCCCCAAAGGCTACAAACATATACAGAGCACAAGTTATATCCATCAAGGAGTTTTCTGTCTGGAATTAAAGGGCCATAGTTGTTTTGTGTAAAACAATCTTTCTAAAACTTTTATTTATCATATCCCCTTGTTGGTCAATTTTGGCTTTACTAAAGGCAACCATGTTTATTTAAAGGGTATGATACATCAACTAATTAGCACAATACTACAGATTAGCTGCTAAATATGCATATCCATCAAAGTTCTTTTGGTTGCCATTAGAAGAAATCAACTTGAACAAATTTACACCACGAAAGGAGTCTAGTGGTTAACATCTGAAAAGATCAATAATAGGGTGGACTTCAAGTGAAGTTTGGTCATGGCTCTGGCTGGTTCTCCATACCATAATTCCCTTAGTTCTTTCCTACATGTGAGTCACGTTTATCTTCAGTCTGATTTCTTCTATTGTAGAAATATGGCAGCAGAAATTCTAGGCCTCACACCTGCATACTTGCCATATATCAAATAAGTCCTGAACTTCTCTCTATTAGATCAACTTCAACAGGAAATGAAATGGCACAAGGGAAAGAAAAAGCAATGAGACTCCAGATACAGCCTGGGCAAGCTCAGGGGTCTTCGCAGTATTCTACCTCACTCACCTGCTAAAACTCTCCAACAGTTTCCCATAGCACTAGAAAAAGAACCCAAAACCTCCACCCTGATCTAGAACACTACAGAATGTAGTCTCCTCTCCAAACGCATGTCCTGCTCATCCATTCTGCTTCTACTGTTCTAATCATCTTGCTATTCCTCAATCTATCCAAGCAATTTCCCAACTCCAGTATTTTACAATTGCTGGTCCCCTACCCAGAACAATCTTTTCCCAGATCTTCACATCACTTTCTTATTCACTTCTGTCAAAACTTCACCTTCTCAACCATTTCATCTAAAATAACCACCTGTCAATACCAACTTGAGATTATATGTTTATTCATTTATTTTTGGTCTCCCCACCAGAACAGGAGCGTTAGGTGGGAGTTTTTGTCTGTTTTGCTTATCGTGTGTGTGTCTCATACCTGTAGTAGGTATGTTGCTACCTACTACAGGTATGAGACACATACTGGTAAGTGTTGAATACATGAAGGGATAAATGAATGAAAATGCATGTGTGAATGAACAGACAAATGAATGAGGCAATCCGTGGATGAACATGGGTAACAGATGCCAGGGGACTGTTTAAATTGTTTGTTTTTTGTTTTCACCTAGTCCAGTGATCGGCAAACTCATTAGTCAACAGAGCCAAGTATCAACAGTACAATGACTGAAATTTCTTTTGAGAGCCAAATTTTTTAAACTTAAACTTCTCCTAATGCCACTTCTTCAAAACAGACTCGCCCAGGCTGTGGTATTTTGTGGAAGAGCCACACTCAAAGGGCCAAAGAGCCGCATGTGGCTCGAGAACAGTAGTTTGCCGACCACGGACCTAGTCAATTGAAGAAAGCACTTTCTCTGAGTTCAGGGTTTACAGTCTATTTAAGAAACACTCTGTTTCAAAAGCAGAAGATTTATGAAACATAACATCTGTATATAGTTCAGAGGCACGAAGGTTTCCCCCCCACCGCCACCTTCTATACTGAGGGGTAGATGTTTTCCAAAGGTTTGGCCTCCCTGCATATGTGAACGCAATACTTTAAAAATCAAGGCAGACAACCCCATTTTGACATGGTTTGTACCCAGTATCAAAATTAAAATTGGCTTCCCTCTTCCCTACTACCTTTTATTTCCTCCCTTCTGCCTAGTCAGAATTACTGAGACACCCCTGCTGACATTTTTGCTTAATTTTTTTGCCTCAAATTCATATTCATTAGCCCTCATCAGGGATGCACAGAGTCTTAAGGGACTCATTCTAGAACAATTTAAAGGAGGTTGATGACTATGCAATTGAGCTTTTGACTGTTTTCATGACAATTCTCCCAGAAAAGACCAGCTTCTCCCTCTGTTCTCCACTTGCTTTATTTTTGTGCTGCCAAACATCAATCTCCATGATACTGACAATAACAATAATTGATATTGATGCTGAGAATAGTAACATTTTCAGAAAGGTTTTGTGGTTTAGAAAATGAATTCCCATTCATTTTTGTGATAAATTAACTCAAAAGACAAACATATGATTCCTGCCCACAGTGGGAGGACCTGTGTATGTGCTTTACGCCGGCTCTGGGAGTCTTCCTAGGGCAGTGATTCTCAACCTTTCTAATGCCGCAACCCTTTAATACATTTCCTCATGTTGTGGTGACCCCCAACCATAAAATTATTTTCGTTGCTACTTCATAACTGTAATTTTGCTACTGTTATAAATCATAATGTAAATATCTGTGTTTTCCAATGGTCTTAGGCTCTACAGCAGTGGTTCTCAACCTGTGGGTTGAGAACAGTTAGCAGGGTCGCCTAAGACCATCGGAAAACACAGATATTTACACAGATATTATAAAGGGTCACAGCATTAGAAAGGTTGAGAACCACTGTCCTAGGGCTTCATGAAAACATACCTGGAGCCTCATCTTTCCCTGAAAATCCAGGAAATCAGAGATCGGTGCTACAGCAGAGAGGCCATCTTAATCCTAACTCTACCAGGTGACCCCAGGAGAGTCATTTTTATCTCTGAGATATTTTTCTCATGTGAAAATGGGAATAATAATACCGCCTATTTCATGGAGTTGTTGTGAGAATAAAATAAGTTAACGCATGTAAAAATGCTTACCATAGCATCTAGATCAGAGCAAGTGCTGTGCTGGCAAGTATCATTATTCACTCATTCAACACATTCATTAATGTCTATGCAATGCTAGGTACTGGTGTACAGATAAAATGAAGTTCATCATCATCGACACATATTATTAATCACCAAGGACCTAGAAGGAGAGGACTGGTGCAGTGGAAGCCACACACCAAGGTCTGGGAGAAAAAGATATGAGGCTCTTAGCACGCACTTGCCACTAGCCAGTCTGTCATTAGTGAACCCTGCGTCTTTTCAGCCTCAATTTCTTTATCAGTAACAAAGCACAGAAACGTGATTTGTGATTTTGATGTTATAAACTCTGTTGAAAATCATTAGTTGCAACTAATAATGTCTTTTACAAATCTGATCTGAATGTTATAGATTACTTATTTTAAAAATATAAATTACAGCAGACTCTCTGTCATCACATGCTTGCACTCTAATGTTTTCTTGAATGGGGATAAAGGGGCTGGAATTACACTTATGCCTTAGGGATCATGATAATATTGCACAAGCTTCCAGAAGCTTCTTTATGTACAAAAAAGAAAAATATTTTAAAATTATTGGTCTCAGTGATTTCCAGCATCCCTTCCTACTTGAATATCATGCAATGAAATTCCAAATTATTGTACCCAACACAGATGAACAAGTTGAGACCAAAAAAAAGTTTAGTTTTTTCAAAGATTACAGCCATATATAAGAGCAAAGCTTAGATTAGAATCCTATGTCCTAAATCTTAGTTTGGGTTCTCTGATACTTAATTTTATATGTCAACTTGACTAGGTCATGAGGTGCCCTGATTTTGGTCAGACATTATTCTGGGTGTGTCTGTGAGGGTGTTTCTAAGTGAAATCAACATTTGAATCAGGAGATTGAGTAAAGTATATTGCTCACCCCACTGAGGTGGGCCTCATCCAATCAGTTGAAGGCCTGGATAGAAAAAAAAATAACCCTCCCATGAGTAAGGGGGAACTCCTGCTACCTGACTTCCTTGAGTTGGGACACTTCTGTGGGGAAGCATGGGACTTGGTTGGAAAGTCTGTAAAGTCGTGGAACACTAGGGGGACCTTGCTGAAGGTGGCAGCCCCTGCTTTGACTTTTCCAAACTAGTCCAAACCCCCAGGTGTTTTACTAAAATTTCTGTTTAATCCGACAAGGTCAAACCCGACCTTGTAGAAGCATGTGCTTTCTCAAGGTTACTTACCCTGCTGATTGTATCTAGAGGTTAATTTTAGTTCAAGCTGTTGTTACAATAAAAGCCTAAGGAAGCAGACAATTGAGGCTATTTGCTCCTAAAGCAAACAGCCCCTTAGCCTCTCTTTCACAGAAATGTGTGTCAGAGCAATCATTCATCCGTTGCTCAGGGTCTGCTGGGTTAACCCTGGCACATCTCAAACTGAAACATTGGCTCTTAGGTCTCAAGGCTGCCAGCTCTTGGGTTGGAATTTACGGTATTGGTTTTCCTGGGTCTCCAATTGGCTGATTGTAGATCTTAGGACTTCTCAACCTCCATTAATTATATGAGCCAATTCCTTAACATCTATTCTCTCTCTCTCTCTCTCTCTCTCTCTCTCTCTCTCTCTCTCTCTCTCTCTCTCTCTCTCTTTCTCTCTCTCTCTCTCTGTCTCTCTCTCTCTCTCTCTCTCTCTCTCTCTCTCTCTCTCTCTCTCTCTCCTCTCTCTCAATCTCTCTCTCTCTCTCTCCTCCCCACCACATTGTCCCTCCCTTCTTCTCTTTCTCTATTGGCTGTGTTTCTCTAGAGAACCCTGACTAATACAAGTTCTATTTCCACCATCACACAAAAACTTTCATGATGGAAAGGAACATGACTTGCCGGAGAATTACACCCACACCCATCTGGACCCAGTTTTCTATTCATTTTGTCGGTAAACCCATTCTTTATGCCCTTACATTCATGCACCTCTGTGTGTGTACATCAATTCCTGACCGTCCTGAGCAAATAGCCATATGTCCCCATGACTTCATTACTTGAGGATATACCTTGTGTCTGAATGACGAACAGTTTCCCATTATTGAGGCAAGAACTTTCTATACTCAACCCAATCTCCCCTGAGGTTTTCCAATCCGGCTGGTGGGAACAGACAAAAAAAATAACCCTCACTATTCCTGGACCCAGTGAGTGCCAGCACTGCTACTTCTAATCTTTGGGGGTATTCCTTTCCCTGGTCCTGACTGCTTTCCTCACCCACTTGTATTGATCAGTACTCAGCTCTGTAATCAAGAGGGACCTTAGGCAGATCCCCTGGGTTCCATTTGTGCAGGTCACTTTTCTCAGATACTGTATTGTAAACTCCAGCTACTCTTATGTTCTAGACTCATCTCCATTGCTCAGCTCAGAGATTTCCCAGGGTTTACCTGGTATCCTATTCTTAAATTCCAGCCTGGAAACTCTCTCAAGGCAGTCAGATGGGGCATTCATAGGACTCGTGTAGTTTATTTCCTATCTTCTTTTGCCTGATATTGAGTGTCTTAAAAATCATGTCATATAGTTTTGCCCATTTTTGGTTGCTTTGTTTAGTAGATTAAAATATATCCAGTCCATATCGCTCTATCTTGGTCAGAAGTAGAAGCCAATACAATAGAACTTAATGAAGATAAATGTGACCATTAAATCTCTCAAATATACCCCTAGCAGTTAGAATTTACAAAGCCAAGAGTTACTTTTGCAGCAAATGTTGAAAAACCCAGAATCATTTAAAAAATCAGATTAGAACCATATATTTTACTGGGTTTACATGAAAAACTAACATCTTCAGCAGTGAGCCTTAACAAGCAACATGAGTTTGTTCAGACTCCATCACTTGCCATTCATCTGACAGATTTCAGGATATTGCAGAAAAGCTGGACACTCACCCCATCTCCTACCAGAACAAATTTTCTTCCAGTTTTAGAAGAACATCTATAAATGAATCTAATCTGACAAGTGGAGAGCTCTCTTTGGGAAATTCAGTAAGCTCATTCCTACTGCACAGTGGGCAAGTCATCTAGGCAGAAGCAACCCCAATTCACAAGTGTCACTTGACAGGAGAAGTTAATTTATGACCCTGGGCCACATAAAATGACCACGTAGTCCCAGATGACGTATCTCCCAGACATCTCCAGCTGAAACTTTAAAAGACAGTTTTATTTTGTTTTGAGAAAATATGAATTAAGATTAGAGGCACCTCTTCAATCCCATGGAGACTCCAGTCACAGAAAATCAGCAGTTCTTTCTGTGATTTTGCCAGATGTTTGCCTAGTGAAGCTGCAAGCATATGGAAAGAGAGAGACCTCGTTGTCCTCAGATCTTGTTGCACTGACTCATGTGTAAAGAACCCTGGAGGTAAGATATCAAAACTTGCCCGGCAGGCATGGCTCAGTGGTTAAGCATCGATCTATGAACCAGGAGGTCACAGTTTAATTCCTGGTCAAGGCACATGCCCGGGTTGTGGGCTCCATCCCTAGTGTGAGGCATGCAGGAGACAGCAGATCAATGATTCTCTCTCATCAACAATGTTTCTATCTCTCCCTCTCTGAAGTCAATAAAAATATATTATTTTTAAAAGATATCAAAACTACCTGTCATCACTCATTCCATTATCTATCACTCAAGTTCTTGTTTTGAAATGATTATAAATAATTATAAAACTAATAAAATAAACACAAGACATATTATGATATAATAAAATACTTAAAGGGGCCATGGAGATAATATAAATGAGTAAGTGGTCTAGGTGGGGACTAAGGTAAATTGGGCAAGCCCTTCTTGATCTGAAGTCACTTCACATATCCAGCTGATCATCTCCAGGTGTAAGGAAACTTCCAGTACAAGATGGTGACCTAGGAGGCTCCTGAATTCACTTCCTCCCACGACACACTGAATCTACAGCTGCACATGGAGCCTTTGATATACGTGAGCTACACAGGCACAATTCTCAGTGAAAGAAATCCAGAAACTAGCTGAGCAACTCCTACAGATCCAGTGAATGAGAAAATGTCACATCAGAATGAATAGAAAAGGGTTGATACACACTCCATAAATCCCACTCCCAGCACAGCAAGACACAATCAGAATGGTATTCACAATGCCCAGGTTCTCCCTGAGGAGTGAAAGCTTTGCACCAAAATGCATGTCATATAGTTTTGCCCCAACTTTTAAGACTTCCAGGCAAATGTGGGATTATCATCGGTTCTTCATATTTTTCAAGACAAGCTAAAAAATATAGTTTTTCATGAAATCTTATAATTTTGAAAATAGTAAAACCATTCTGTGAGTCAACAGCAACTTCAGGTCAATTTGCAACTTCTAGAAGTAGTATAATAGGATTTAGACCCAAAGAAAACTGGATTTAAATTTTGGCTTCATTTTATATTAGCTGTGTGGCTTTTGTCAAGTTAACTAACTTCACGGGTCCCCAGTTTCCTCATCTATAATATGAGTTATTATGATTTATAATTGACCTGCTGGTCATATACCCAACATCCACTTCCCTCTTCCTCATTCTTTTTTTTTTTTAATAAATCTTTATTGTTCAGATTACAGGTGTTCCTCTTTTTGTTTTCCTCCTATAGCTCCCCTCCATCTGATTCCCCACCCCACCCTACCCCATGCCCTTACCCCCCGCCACTGTCTTCATCCCTAGGAGTAAGATTTTTGTCCAATCTCTTCCCACACCACTCACACCCGCTTCCCCCTGAGAATTGTCAGTCCACTCCCTTTCTATGTCCCTGATTCTATTATATTCACCAGTCCATTCTGTTCTTCAGATTTTTTATTTACTTAATTTTTAGGTTCACTTGTTGGTAGGTATGTATTTGATGTCATTTTGTTGCTCATAATTTTTATCTTTACCTTTTTCTTCTTCTTCCTCTTCTTAAAGAATACCCTTCAACATTTCATGTAATCCTGGTTTGGTGGCGATGAACTCCTTTAGCTTTTTCTTGTCTGTGAAGCTCTTTATCTGACCTTCAACTCTGAATGATAGCTTTGCTGGGTAGAGTAATCTTGATTGTAGGTTCTTGCTGTTCATCACTTTGAATATTTCTTGCCACTCCCTTCTGGCCTGCATAGTTTCTGCTGAGAAATCAGCTGACAGTCCTATGGGTACTCCCTTGTAGGTAACTAACCATTTTTCTGCTTTCAAGATTCTCCCTTTGTCTTTTGCCCTTGGCATTTTGATTATGATGTGTCTTGGTGTGGTCCTCTTTGGATTCCTTTTGTTTGGGGTTCTGTGTACTTCCTGAACTTGTAAGTCTATTTCTTTCACCAGGTAGGGAAAGTTTTCTGTCATTATTTCTTCTAACGGGTTTTCAGTATTTTGCTCTCTCCCTTCTTCTGGCACCCCAAAAAATTCGGATGTTGGTACGCTTGAAGTTGTCCCAGAGGCTCCTTACACTTTCTTCGTATTTTTGGATTCTTTTTTCTTTTTGTTTTTCTGGTTGGGTGTTTTTTGTTTCCTCATATTTCAGATCTTTGGTTTGATTCTTGGGGTACATTGATCTACAGTTGAGTTTCTGTATATTCTTTATTTTAGACAGTGTATGCTTCATTTCTGACTGGTCCTTTTCCATTTTTTTGGCATTCTCATTAAGGTCCTTGAAGGTCTCACTAAGCTCCTCAGAAGTGTCATCAAGTTTCTCGGCGGTTTTTAGAAGATTCTTGAGTAACCTTATAAATGTGGTTCTGAACTCTATGTCGTCCAGTAGTTTGCTTTCCTCTGTTTCTTTCATTCGTGACATGTTTCTTTGTTTCTGCATTTTGGCTGCTTCCCTGTGTTGATGGAGTGGCTTTGTGTGGTAGGTGACCTATAGGGAGCAGTAGCTCAGCCTCCCCAATCACCTGATGTGGACGCTCTTGGTACACCCCTTTGTGGGCTGAGTGCAAAGTCTTGGTGTAGTTAAGCCTTAATTGCTGTTGGTACGCCGGGAGGAATTGACCTCCAGGCCAATCGGCTGTGAGGACTCACTGTGTCTATAAGAACTGCTGTGCTGGAGACACGCTTATGGTGCAGGACTTGTTTCAGTGGGGCTTTAGTGCTCGCTGAGTCTGCCTCTCGAATGTGTCACTTATGGATGTGAGGAGTTGAAATCTGGTTTCTCACACTGACCACTAGGTACACTGGCTTCTGGATCTCCAATGGGGTACAGGTCAGCTATTGTCTGAGTCCACCCAGCAGGAGCTACAGCGAGAGCTATAGTTTTCTCCTCTTTGCTTGGGGTTTGGAGGTTTTGGAGCTGTCTGACCCAGGCTGCAAGTTTGCTAGGTTATGCTGTGATAGGGCAGGCCTTTCTTATGCTAAAACTGCTGCTTGGAGCTTGGGTGGGTTTGTAGGTTGTGTGGGGCGGGGTCTCAGGGCGTCACTAGGCTAGGGCGTGGCAAACAGTGATGGCTGCTAGTTAGCCGGCTCTGTGTCTCCAACTGCGTCCCGTGCCCCAGCGCAGTAAACAATTATTCTTGCACGCAGCTCTGCAAGCAGGCCCCCCTCACTTTCCGACCCGGTGTTAGACAATCCAGCTTCTCCCCGTAGGAGTTTGGGTCCCCCGCGTCTCCCCAGAAACTGTATTTCAGAGTAATCAGGGCCTTGTCTCCTTTTGGGTTGAAAAAAGCAACGCCTGCCGCCAGCCCAGATCACGCGCCTTCATACCTCAGCTTTTCAGCACGTGTGCACGTCTCAATGCTCTTTTCTCTTTCCTTCTAATTGTAGAACTTCCACTCAGCCAGCTTTCCCATGGTTCTGGGTGATAGAAGTTTTGTCTTTTAGTTGTAAGTTTTGAAATTGTTGTGCGAGGCAGCAGTTTAGGTGTTTACCTACGCCACCATCTTGGATTCTCCCCCTCTTCCTCATTCTTAACAGAACTCATATTAGTTCAGCCTTCATGCCTCCCACAATACTCCATGGCCTTAGGGAAAGCTTACCTCATCCCCAGTTCTAAGAGTAGATCTGGTTTGTTGTAACCTAATCCTATTTGCCTTCTCAGTAATTGGGTGAGGAGTCCAGAATTAAGCCATTTAGTATATGGCAATGGTCCAAAGATGGGCATAAGACCTAATTTGGCCACAAAGAAGTTATCCCAGGTATTGCTGGCAGAAAACTTAAAGTCATGAAGGAAGCAGTTTGAGGACAAAAATGGCAATTTCCAGAGAGGAGAGTCAAGAGGTCATAAGGAAAAGAACCAGAACCTTGATCATACTGCACCTGAAGTCCACCCTACCTCTGGAAATACAATCAAATCATTCAACCACAGAAATGAATTAGTTGATAATTATCTATAGTGAAAACATCCAAATTCATACCTAAGGATTTAAGATAATGTACCTGAAGTGACTGGCACAAAGGAGGCACTTAATGCATGGTAGATTATAGCATTAGAGAGCTTTAACACTTCTATTATATCACATTTTAAATATATATATACTTCCATAATATAACTTAGGAAACTCAAAGTATCCCCCCAGAATGATGTATTAATTAAATTTATAACATCTTTTTATGAATAGTGATGGAAATGAAAAGAAAATGAGCACAGGTCTCAGGAGAACTGTTCTCCACTGTGCAGGATGCTCAGCAATGTATGTTTACTCCTTGAGTTGGAACCAAATGAAGCAAATCCTCAGGAAACTGTCTATGGGGATTTGGGCAAGAGTACACCAAACATCAGCAGATCAGCCAATTCATTCACCAAACGTTGGGACTTGTCTAACACTGTGGCTGGCCTCCCATGCCCATGGAGAATCCAGCCAGCATCACCAAGATGAACAGTGATGCCTCCATTCCTGGGATCCATCCTGCCTTGAGGCACCAGGAGCCTGCACAAGGGCTCAGTCACACCCGCAGGTAGGCAGCCCTCACATGGAGGTAGGAGATGGGGAAGCAGAGAAGCAAGAGGACAAAGGCAGAGAACAGGTGAAGAGGACCATTTTGGCTCAGTAGCTCCCACCTGGAAGGGATGACAAGGAGGGCTTCTGTCCTACATATGAAGAGGTGCATAGACAGACACTCTTCCAGAAGAGCCAACAAAATTCAGCTTGCAAAGGAACCAGCTCTGAGCACTTGCCCCTCACACTGGGCCACATGCTCCTCTCTTGTAGTGGAGAAAAATTTTTAACTTTGTTGTTTTGTGTGACAGCAGATGTTTCCCATGTCAAAAATGAAACAAAAAGTAGGGGTTTTCCCCTTCCTGAGGTGTCACCTCCCCATCTCTTAAGATCCAAAGCTTGGCTCACCACCTATATCACAGCTCCAGCCCAGTATGGTATTGGTTTCCTTTGACTCAGATGACTCCTACTCTATTTTTCTGGCAGTTTATCCTATGATACATTTTACTTTACTACTAGGTTGCACTAAACCCAGGTAGGTTAGCACTGCCCATAGATTATAGAGCTTTGGAAGGTCCATAATACCATCACAATGCCTAGCATATAGTGGATACTGTACAGACATCCACTTGACAAAATAAAGACTGGGATAGGAAGTCTCCATGGGGGAAAGAGAGCTGAAATTCACAACTCCTTCTTCCCAGTATTCTCCTCCCCCTCTGGTATTATTTACTAATTAACATGAAACTCCTCATGGTTTGAACCTGGTCCCTCCTCTGATTCTTCATTCTTCCCTATGTGATCTCACCCAATCCTGGGGCTGTAACTGCCACCAATAAGCTCAAAACTTGTGTATTGTATTTTCGGTCTGACCTCAGACTCTTCCCTCCAATTGCCTACTTGAGATTTCCACATGGCTGTCTCAAACGTGTGTTTACTCCCCCCAATTTGTCTCTTCACCGGTTTTGTAAAAGGCACCGCCATCTATTCAACTGTACAAGTGAAAAATTATCATCATATATCTCTTTTATTACCTCATAGTCATCTATCAAATCTTATTAATTTTACCTCCAAAACATGCATTGAGTCTACCCACTTCTCCCAAGTCACCATCTTCTCTCCCCTGGACTATGTCATAGTCTCCCAACTGGCCTGGTGCTTACACATGAACAACCTCTGGTCCCAGTATACTCCCAATCAGCAGGCACCAGAGTAATGAAGAGGATGTTTTCCTTTGCTTTATCTTTTTCCAGAAGAGAGTTGCAACAAATTATTAGTATATGTCACCAAATTAACAAGTTTTAAAATGAAAAATTTCCCCATAGCCCTGAAGGAAATAGATCAATACATCTGTCTGTTAGGCAGGCTGGTCTCCACATCCAGACTTGCATCTGGACTAAGGCAAATTTGAACAATACTTACATTTTCTGTATGACCCCAAAACAACCTAAACCACGGTTCCCTCAAGGTGAAGGCCCGGCCAATTTCAGTCCTTTCAAGTTGCCAGCATCAGGTTTCCACCATTTGTCAAGCTATTCATTGAATGCCAACTGGAAATGATTGACTTGCATTGCAGGGCTGGCATACGGTGCTTTTGACTCCCAGCCAAGAGAGGCTGTGTTCCATGAGAGATGCCACAAACCGAGATGATGCTGACAAGAGGCTGTTGACTTAACTCTCAGGCTGAACACCCAGGGGCACAGACCACTTCTCAGGGGTCCAGCAAGTCACACAAGGGGTCCAGCTCAAGCTATGCATCCGGTCCAGAGAAGCAGAATTAACCTCTTAGGGTGCCAACTACATCCTAGATGTTAGGCTAAGTACATTGCGTGCATTTAAATGTTGCCATAACCCTCTATGGTTAGAATGATCTCTCTTTTCAATCAAGGAAATGAAGGCTTAAAGCAGGAAAGTAGCTTGCCCAGGACAACCCAGATAAGGAGAGGGTTTGAGCACAGCACTGTCCAAACTCACATCCCACTAAGTCACAGAGCGCCATGGAACATGCTTTGGGGTCTCGGTGTGGCACATGCCCTGGCTTCTCTCACTACATATCTCTTGGAGGCTCAGCCTGTTCCTGTTCCTGTTCCTGAGTCCAGAGTCCCAATCAGCACAGACCCACAGGATGGCTTGGTCTCCTGGGTGCCTGGTGTCATTGCCAGAAATGTTTGTGGAGCATATGGTGGTCCAACAGACAAATATTTGCAAAAAGTTATCACATTCACCCTGTTTTAACTCCAGTCAAGCTTGGAGAATCAACTGAATAGGCTCTTCTATTGACATCAAAAAGGAACCAACAGTGATCATTCTCATTATCAAATAAAAATATGCCAACCAGGCTAGTGCAGTCTCTTTGTGGGTCATTAAATCAGTAACTTTCCCTACAATTATTTTAGAAACAAAGGCTGAAAAAAGCATCAGTGTAACTTGGATATGAAATAAACTCACTCTCACTTATGTAGCTTCCTGTCCTTTCCTATCCATCTGGGTAATAATTTACAAGGTTGTTGCTTCTTAATGCAGAGGCCTGACTTCATAAATCAAGAGGTTAATGTAAAACACGTAAGTGGTCAAGTCAGGTGTCATCAGTTAAGGCCAAATAACTTTCCCTCAATACTAATGCATAATACTCCCAGAAGAAGATGTTCTTTTCTTACTCGTTTGGGCTATAGATCTACTTGAGCACTTCTATTTGGTTTGCTATGTAGTAATTTCTCCATTTCCTACTCCCTCGACTGACATCAGAGCCACAGGACATATAGTTGCAATTCAGATGTTAAAAAATTAGACTAGAATACACCTCCATTTCTCACATTCTTGCCTGTGTATAGCTTGCAGTTTAACAGTATAAGTTAAAGTAATAATAATGATGATGATGATTATCATCATTATCATAAAATAATACGAAGGCAGTAATGACAGTTGTAAAATGTGTACCACCTGCCAGGCTCAATGAGAAGTGCTATACATATAGACTTCCATTTAATTTTTCTTTAATAAGAACAGATGACTGTAACACACACACACACATGCATTTTAGATAAAAACCTGGGTTCAGAGTGGCTAGTAACTTACACTTGGTCAGTATGTGGCTAATTCAAAACCAATTCTGTCATATTACCCGGCCCATGAATTTCTCTATGCCACACTGCTCTTTTTCACCCTGGTCAGATTCCTCCCAAGGTAAACCCTTGACAAGAGGATTTAGATCTGAAATGCATCTACTGCCCTAGCTGGTTTGGCTCAGTGGATAGAGCGTCAGCCTACAGACTGAAGGGTCCTAGGTTCCATTCCTGTCAAGGGTACGTGCCAGGGTTGTAGGCTCGATCCCCAGTAGGGAGTGTGCAAGAGGCAGCCAATCAATGTTTCTCATCATTGATATTTCTATCTCCCTTCCTCTCTGAAATCAATAAAAATATATTTTTTAAAAATGCATCTAGCTATCCCTTCTGTGATCTCCTCCTCAGTAAGTGTAGCATGTGTTTCCTCCAATGGAGAACACATGAAAACATGCACATACATTTTATCTGTTACAGTAACCACATACAGACTGCTTTCCATATGCCAGGCTGTGGGCTAAGAAGGAAATACTTTTCATATATGCGTATTTTACCTGAGGGAGCAGACCTGGAGGAATTAGGTAACTTGCCCAAAGTCTTAGAACAGAAGAGTTCTGATCAGAGATTCAAACCAGACAACCTGGCTCCAGTGCCCACACCCTTAACCGCGAGGCCACAGCGCCTCCCAGGGAGCCCCATCCACCAGTGAACTGGACACATCTTGGAACAAAACTGGACAGAACAGCCTATGTTCCACCCCAGCGAAACAGGTCCTGGTTTACCTTCCCAGTGCTGGAAGTCGCCAGTGAAAACTCTGTGCTTGGCGAAGGAACAGATGTTTAATAACTTTGCAGTAGCGAGGAGGAGGTTACATAACATGGCTGAGCTATTTTTGAACTTTGGAAAATGCTGACTGCTCTTTTCAGAGTGCCTTCTGTAAAACCAGGAATGTTCAACCTAAAGACTATTTCCCCCTTTCCCCTACTCTTTTCATTCCGGAATCCCAGAAATGGAAACAGGTCCACAGTAAGATCAACACGTCCCCCAGATCAAGCCCTCCTTTGTACCGGTCCAGCATCATAAGCAATAAGTCACTGTTGCAATAGCCTAACTACACAAGCTCTGTACATACAATTAGGAATAATAGCCACAGGACCACCGAGGGACATCACCACTAGCCCTGAGATGTGCTCAACCAGTCAGAGTGGGACCCAGAGCCTCTCAGTAATGCATTGTGAAACCATCAGGTGTGGCTGTGCCTGATGCTCTTCTGAAGCCAGTTGCTACCCGCCCTCTACATAGTGGGAGTAGTGAGAACTATTTCTTTACTAGATGCTTTACAAAGGAAGACTTTTTAATTCAATTGAAATGTAACTTTTAAAGCTTGGCATGAAAACCCCTAACTCTAGATTCCTGGGTTCCACTGAATAAGTGATGGGTCCAACTCTGTTCTCTGCCTTCAGCCATCCAGCAACCAAATGTCCATCAAGGCGGATGATTAAATCACAGATGCTTAAATAACTTCTACAACAGAATACAAAACAGCAACTGAGAGGAATAGGCTTGAATTCTATGTATCTTCATAGATCAATCTTGAAGCCATAAGGTTGAGGTAAAGAAAATTCTAACACTTTAAATACCATTTTGGTACCTAAGAAAGAACTATATTGGGTCTAAGGTTGCACATATTTCAACAACAAATGTACATGGATTTGAATGGCACCATGTTTATAGTAGTGTTTCCCCTCCCATGGAGAGGAAGGGAGAGAAGCAGGACTGGACAGAGGTATGATCAAGATTTCTACCTTATCAGTAATGTGTTATTTCTTCTAAAACTGTGAAACACATGTGACGTGTTAACCTTTGTTCTCTGTGGTAAGTACTAGGGTGGGAATTTTATTGGACTCCATACTTTCCCATAGTATTCTTTTTTCAATATGGAGAGAGAGAGAGAGAGAGAGAGAGAGAGAGAGAGAGAAAGAGAGAGAGAGAGAGAGAGAGAGAGAGAGAGAGAGAGAAAGAGAGAGAGAGAGAGAGAGAGAGAGAGAGAGAGAGAGAGAGAGATATCTTGTTATCTGAGTTTGTCTTCAGACAAATCTCTACTGTCCTCATCAGACTGTACATTCTCTGAGGGGCAAGGTTACACCAGGCCTAGCACAGGGTCCATTGGATGGGAGGGGTGATTTTTGGAGGATGAAAGATACAGTACCCTTAATCCTTTTCTTAATAACTGCCTTCGTTGGGCTTTCTCAAGCCCCCAGTACTCACCTTGCCTTGGGAAGGAGCCACTCTCCCAGGCATGCTTAGGAGCACTGTGATGATGAAGAAATGTGGTCAGGGGCTTGCTTGTGCCGGATTCCAGCCCCACACACTCAGTGAGCACCACCGCGCTCCATAAATGGAAAAAGGTTTCATTAAACACCAGGCAGCAGATGATAACCTACCACACCTGACGCATTCCTCCTCTGGGGCTGAAACATCAGCTATGAAATTGCCGCCTTCAAAAGCATGACTCCTGGAAATAGCATGGTAGTGTTCACAGAAGTAGGATTTTTTTTTAGGAATGGAATTTGGGGTGGTCATTGGAAGGAGATCTGAATATCCTTCTCAAATTCCTTTTTCTGTATATATTTTATTTCAATTGCCTTAAAATTGAGTTGTGTTTCCATCAAAATTATACATATCTGAATATCCCAGCTGCAGGGCACTTCTTGTAATAAAGAATAAGGATCACCAGCCCAGTGCTTGTCTTTGGGCTGGCAGCAATCCTGCCTCTGTGAGAGGCTCCTGGGTTTCCTATGGATTTACCCCAATTCCTTCCTGCTATTTGAACAATTATTTAAAATGCTGAAAGTGGCAATGTAGAAACAAGATCATTAAAAAGGGGGGGGGAGTTCAAAGGGCCATGATTTCTTAATTCAAGAGTTGTTCAGGATTATGTCAACTTTATGCACCTATTACACACACACACACACACACACACACACACACACACACACTTACATACATGCACATGTGCAAACATATGCACACTTCCAGCCCCAGCCCAGAGATAATCCCTGAACTGGAGCAGATTCAAAGTCCTAAAACCTTCCAGAACCATTTTAGAGAGACACGTTACTCTGCTAATAATAAACCAAACTAGTCTGCTGACCCTCATTTCTGGTGACCAGAAAAACCTCACTGATCACTCTGACAGTCACTCACTCATTACTAGGTGCTGGGCACTATACTAAGCAGCACTTTTCATGCATCACCTCATTTCATCCTCACAAAACACCTAGAACGTTGGTTCTCAATGCATGACCCCCAGACCAGCAGCACCCACATCACCCAGGCACTTGTTAGAATTACAGTTTTAGGATCCACCCCAGAGCTTCTAAATGAGAGCCTCGAAGCATGGGGCCCAGCAAGCTGATTTAACAAGCTCTCCTAATGGTTCTCATGCATAATGAAGTTTAGAACCGCTGCCTAGAAAATAGGTGCTATTATCATAGCTCTTCAACAAACTGAGGCCCAGAAAAGTAAAAAGTCCAAGTCATATAGAAAATGGTTGACACAAGATTTGAACCCTGACAAATCTGAGTCGAGAGTCCAGTCCCTTAATCACGGTGCCACACTGCTCGTTACCTGAGGGTTGAACATGGATTAAATCAGCAAACAGCAGGTAAAAGCATGCAAAATGGATGTATGAGTGTGATGCTTCTAAATCTCAACAGCTGAGTTATAATGATGGACCACAAAGAACAATGATGCTTCTCCCAAACATACTTTTTAACTTAAATGTCCACCAAAATGGAAGTCATTATATAAATTATGATACATCCATGTGATGGAATATAATGCAGCTTTAAAAGCGTGTTTGCCAAGATTTCCAATGCCCTATAGAAATATGTAGGACATAAGAAGGGGAGAAATTCAGCTACACACTCAACCAAGGACTAGGAGCACCACTGTGGGCAGTTTTCCAAATGTTAACATGTTGGTGAGGATGTGGGAAGTGAAGTGATTTCACAAATGGCTGGTGTGAATATAAATTGATATAGTTGCTTTGTAAGACAATCTGGCAGTAGACACTTAAATTTTAAAATGCACATGCTCTATAACCCCCAAATTCTGCTTCTCAGAATCAACCCTAGAGAAATACTTGCACATGTGCATAAAGAGACATGTAGGATGATTAGCACTGCAGTTCAGTTTCTAATGAAAAAAACCTAAAAGAACCTAAATTTCTATCATTATGAAGGTTGGATAAATAAATAATGGTATATTCCTATTGAAAAATGCAATGAGTAAGTTACAAAGAATGTAGGCTTTCATATGTGTATGTTTATAAATGTATATCTACATACACACATATCTATATATTCATACATATGCATGTACACACATATATCTACATATATGCACATACATATTTGAAATATATATATAGAGAGAGAATTGATGGATGGATAGATAAATCTCAAGTGTAAGTTTTCATGGGATATTGTTAAGTAAAAAAATTAAGTTTTGGGAAACAATATGCGAAGCTACTTAAAAAGAAAAGAAGAGGAGAAGAGAGGATGAGGGGAGAGAAGTGCAGAATCAAACAAAATAATCCCATAAGCACATACACAACACTCCTGATTTTCAGTGCACATTTTCAGCAATGAGTATGTATTGCTCTTAGTATTTAAACAAACAAACAACAGCAACAAAAACACAACTCTGATCCCAAGCAGAGAGAGACAAAGCAAAGCGCCGCCTCTTACTGGTGCAGGGTGTGCAGCGGGGCCTCTGGCTTCTCTGTCTGCCCATAGCAGCTGGCCTTGGCCTCAGGGATGTAGGAAAAACTCTCCAACATGGAAGACGCGGCAGTGGTTAGGATGCCCAGGCCGTCCCTTACTCTCGCCTGCAGGCTGTAGTCCCAGTCATCATAGGAAACTGAAATGAGTCCTGATGGAAACTCTTTGGGGATGAGTTCTGTGTTCCCAGAGACCAAGCTGGGGACAATCCAGAAGAAATCATACCCGGTGAGGCCCAGGGAGCGGGCCTCACTCAGAATGAGGACAGCCTCATCTTTGGAGCAGTAGAGCAAGATGACAGAAGAGTGGATCTTCTTTAGCTGGACTTGCGTCTTTGCATCATCAAAGGAGGTGTCCAGGGTGATCACGTTCTGCATGTCCCAGCCCACAAAGCTGTTGTCCACTGTGGTCTTAATGAAGCTGATGAAGTCCCTGTAGCCAGGGTAGATGGTGGTCACCAGGGAGAAGACATGCCAATCGTAATCCTGCATGATCTTCATCATGACCATGGCTTGTTGCTGGATGGACGCTCCAAATTGGAAGAAGGTAGACGTCGGATCCTGCCAACAGGTAAAAAAAAAGAAAAACAAGATGAGGCAGAAGGCAGTTGATACAGCACCATCTGTCTTTATAGGCTAACAGAAGCTCCTTCCTAGAAGTGAGGGAAAATAAATCACATATCTATTCATTCTCAAACATTCCTGAGCACCTACTGTACGCCCCACCTTGAAAGAGATACTGAAAATACAAAGATGAGAGAAGTCCTGAAGTTGGAGCCCACACCCTGATACAGTGAGGAACATCTGCTATTTTTGTCATCTCATCATCTATTTTCCTCATTTTCCTCTAGTTCATCCGATCCACCTTTTTGAATCCATATGCTCTCTCTGGCCCCCAGGCTCATAGCTGAGAAATGAAGCCATCAGAGACAAAACAGCATCAGTAGATAGAGATGAATTCCTCATGACACTTAGACCACCTGGAGCCGGCCGTGCCCGTAGCCATTTACTCTGGACCTGTTGGTTTATAAGTCAACAAGTTCCCATGTTCACTTGAGCCAATTGTAGTACAATTTCTGTCCCTTGAAATCTAGACTCCTGTGCAATATAGAGGATAATAAATGCTGGGTGGACATCTATCTGTCAATCAACAAATATTTAGTGAGCACCTAATTGTGCAGCAACAGCTTGGAGAAATGAGGCAGGCACAAATATTGCCTCTGTCTTCATAGATCTGCTGGGAATTTGAGAAAGAGCAACTTCCATAAACTAGGGGGCTGAGAGAGGCATGAGAGAATGTTGAAGGAGAATCCAGGTGTGGAAAAGGGGAAACAGGTGGATATTAGAATCATAGGAGCCCTGAGAATACATCTTGACTATGCCAGGAACTACAGATAAGTGCATTATAGTTTGTGAAATAGAGGGGCTGAGAGGATGTTGAAGAGCTTGGCAGGAACCCCATCGCATATGGCCTCGGGGGTTATGTTCAGAGGCTTGCACCTTATTTCGAGCATGAGGTGGAGCTGCTGGGTGCTCTTATTCTGGAAAGTGGGGTGGTAACTTGTGTTGGGTTGAGTGGCTTCTAATAGTCCTAACACCTCCCCAAGTCTATGGTCTAATCACGAGAACAAGTTTCCATTTGAAAAAGGCAGCTGATATATACAGTTGTACAACTTACAAATTACCTTCAGACCCCTCATCAAAGCTGCATGAGGATCCTCAGAGGTTGGTATATTGTTAGCAACGGGAACATAGGCTCAAAATGGTCACAGCTAGTGAGTATCCACACTCAGATTCTGATTCCACACCCAGCACCCTTTCCAACACAAACCACAGCCTTCTTGGGATCACTGAAGATCATCTTAACCCCAGGTGCAAAAATGCCCATGAAGAAAGGTATGCCTCTGTGTTACAACAAATTGGGATTTGACCAATGCTGAGATTATTTCTTCCTGGGAACTAAAAAAAAAATTCTCAAAGGGTCTTCGTTGTACTGCAGCCATGCATGTTTTCATTTTGCATTCTGTATTTACGATGTGCACTTCCCACAAACTTGGAAGTACAAATATGGGGACTCCATTGTGTGTGTGTGTGTGTGTGTGTGTGTGTGTGTGTGTGTGTGTGTTAAGAGTGAACAACTCCATTCATATCTTTCAGAACAATACTTTGTAGCTGTGTATCTTAATTCTGAATGAGTCTGCATAATTTTTGCTGTGGGCCCTCACTGAACAGAAAGTTTTATCTGAATGAGCCAAAAGCTATAATTCTTCGAAATACTCCCCTTTTCCAAAATGCAAGGGTTAGGGGGATAATTTGAGTGCGGTGTAGCCTGAATAAAGAGAGAAATAAAAATAGGAATAAATGTCTTCTGCGCCCCTTCCAACGTTACGGTTCTATAAATTTTACCTAATTAAGTCAATTAAAATGGGAAACAGGTTTAAAGACTTTGGGTTATTATCTTTTTCCCTACAGTAGCTTTTGGAGAACTCCAATATTCTTGGATTGATGAATCATTTTAAATCATCCTCAACAGGACTGTGGACTACTCAAGGGCAGAGATTCTGCTGTCCTCATCTCTCTGTCCCCAGAACCTGGCAGAAGGCTTGGCACATGACACATCAGTTAATGGAGGGTGAGGAAATGCATGAGTGGACGAATGTGCGAATGAAGCCTAAGGAGACTGTCCTTGGTTTAAACATAAAGTGAAAGGGAAGAATTCAGAATCTGAGGTTGCGTTTTGTATGGCTCTTGAATGTCATGTCCAAAAACTAAAACCTTTCAACATCATCATCCTACTATCATGAGGAACCCCTTCTCCATCAAACACCCAAAATACATTTAGTGTGTCCTTTATTTATAATGAGATAAAGGAGCCCTATAAGCCCCAACAGGTATCCATAGAACCTCAATTAAACACCAAAAAAGGCAACAACATAACGAACCCACCCACAGATTAGAGCACAGTAGTGAAGTCAGAAGGCAGTTATATTCATCAACCTTATGTGCTGTCATGTGCCTCTTGGAAGGGGACTGAAAAGTTCCAAACTTAATTACAAAAGAAATGTAATAAGGAGCAAAGATGCCTCTGAGGAAGTCAGTCACCAGTTACAGTATGACCGCAAAAGGCAATGGGACCAGCATCTTGCACTGAGCACACAGGAACTAAGAAATTCCCAGGAGGACATATGCTAAGGGCACAGCTGGAACCTAATTTTAAAAAAAGTCTCAGAGACAGCCCACATACACAAACTTCCTTGGGATAATTGGTGCTGGTGGAGGTGAAGGTCAAACATGTTACATGTAGGAGTTGATGGTATGTGGGATGCTCCAACAACCTTGCTCCATGTACTATGAGCTAGACATGACCAGTGTACCCAGGAGCAGCTTTGTGCACAAGGCAGAAGTGTATGCAAATGCAGTTTTATCTGGTTCTCCACATAGAGAGGAGGGCATGGCTGCATTGGGAACTTTATGAAGGAGAAAGATAATTATAAGGATAGCAGTTCGTTGGCCAAGAGCTTGGCACAGGCCATCTGGGGAAGAGTATATACAAACTCATTGCCTTGTGCATCCCCACCCTCCTGTCTTGCAATACTTTTTTAAAAATTTTTTTAAAATATATTTTATTGATTTTCTACAGAGAGGAAGGGAGAGGGATAGAGAGTTAGAGACATCGATGAGAGAGAAACATCAATCAGCTGCCTCCTGCACACCCCCCACCGGGGATGTGCCTGCAACCAAGGTACATGCCCTTGACCGGAATCGAACCTGGGACCCTTCATTCCCACAGGCTGACGCTCTATCCACTGAGCCAAGCCAGTTAGGGCCTGTCTTGCAATACTTTAATCCAAGTTCAATCTCTCCTGTTACTCTCTTGTGATCCTCACTAAGATCTTCTCCCTGGAAGAATAGCAGTGTAACTTCTGGGGGCAGACTACCCAGGTACCAATGCTAATTGTGTGTCCTTGAAAAAACGCACTTAACCTTTCCAAGCTTCAGTTTGCACATCTGTACAATGGGTATCGCAATGGTAATAATTACTCCAGCTAAAATGACTGAAGTGCTTACTATATATGATAGTCATGTGGCTAACAACACTTTTTTTTGGTAAGATTATCCTTTAGTCCCACTCCCCAACCAACTTCCTAAACTGGTATTATCCCCATTTTAGAAATGAAGAAATAGATTCAGAGTAGAGTGACTTTTCCATGGTTACACAGGCAGTGAATCAGATTTACCTGCCTTCAGAATTCCAAGCTTTTCACCCCTGCACCATGCTGTTGGCAATGATAGTATTTCCTCATTGAGTTGTATAGAAGCTTCCAGTACAGTACCCACCACATATCAAATGATCAACAAATGTAAGTCACTGTTATTTCCCCATAGGCCAGGAATCTCAGTGCCTCACATCAGGGGCGCATGCTACCCCGTCGCTAAGGAAGTAATTCACACTCTGAACTTGAGAATCTCAATAACTCACCCTATTCATGGCTGCCTGATGCTTTAACCAATCTACTTCTCTACTCTATAGCCAGTCACCTATGGCCTCCCTGGACCTGTCACATTAAATTTAGACTCTCTAGCCTACCCCTGCATGCACACCAATCAAACCTTGTAGTTGAAATAGCATGGGCTCTGGTCCATCAAACCTCAGTTCAAGTCCTGGCACTGCATTAACTAGCCATGAGACCATGGATAATCACTTAAACTTTCTGCAGCTGAGTTTCTTTGCCTATAAAATGGGAATTGTGAGCACAACCTCATGGGGTTGCTGTGAGGATGGGATGAGCTGGTAGAAGTAATGGGCTCATCTATCTATGAGGACCCCACCAACTTGGGAGTTCCTCTCCATGTGCTCTGCCCTCTAGACCACATGGACACCCCAGAAACCTAAGGGGATCCTTATCCTATTTCATAAACTGGTATCTCCAGATCCACTGGCATGCTGGTCTTACATTCCCCCTGCAAACCAGCCCACTAACCCTGAACCCAAGGAAGCTGTGTGAAGAGAAGAAGGAACTGTCTTTCCTCACAGTGATGAATAATGCTTTAGAGAGAAACCATCACTTGTGTCTTTCATGGACCTCATGCAGTTACCTTACACCACTTTTATTTCCTCTGACATCTGAAACAAACTTCAAAAGCCATTGTGGACCAAACGCATTGTAATCCCCTCAAAGGGATGGACTCAAGAGTTATTTGCAAAACATAATTGCACAGCAAGGCACTGAAGAGGCTCACATTTAGCATTGGATTTTTCTAAGGTGGTTTTATGGACTGGCAGGAGGTGATGGGGGAATTTGGCCATATTCCCAGGGCCTGGCAGCTGATATGCCAAATGGCCCTTTCTTTCAGGGCCCTGGCCATTCTTCCTGCTCCCTGGATGGATAGCAGACACTGTCCCTCCTGCACTTAACCTTCTGCCACCGCTCAGCCTGTCCTTCTCGGATTCTGTAGAGCAGCCTCTGACCACCTCTGGCACCAGCCTCCTCGACAGCGTGAAGCCGGGGGAGAGGAACAGATTTCAGACACCCACTTTGGTTCTGAGGCAAAAGCAGTTTTCCCCATGCTCACTGCTCTGCAGAACACAGAACAAACTGTTTTAAACACAAAGCGAGGGAGGCAGGGAGATGTGGGATTCTGGGTGTCTGGTCTCAACTCTGTGCTTCAGTCCCACATGAGGGCTCACTCTAATTTCTAGGATGTTCCAGAGCCTGACTGGGTGCTCAGGGTCAGACCTGACTCCATGGGTATCAAAGTCTGATGTTTAATGGAGTCTAATGCCAACTTTCATCTCACTTACTCATTCCACAAAGGCTATAAAGGGCACCCACACCCATTATCTCTTTTTGATTCTAAGTCTCCAAGAGATGAGGAATTGCAAGTGGTTATAACAATCATGGATGGCTTTTATCACAAGGACACAGGAGGAGAGGTTAAGTGATTTTCCTAAATTTACATAGCTCCAAGCTGACAATAACTGTATTGCAAAATGCCATCCAATGTTTCCTTACACACAATAGTAGCTCTCATTCCTGGCTGCACAGAAAATCACTTGGAAAGTCATTTGAAAGGACCAACACTTGTGCCCACACCAGTCCAATTGAAATGAATTTCTGTGACATGAGTATATGAACTCCCAACACTGATTTATTTGTTTTTTTCTGCCTTGTCTCAATGGCAGGATGTTATTCAAGTTAGTGTCTTCAAAGCCTGGCACAATGTCTGACACACAGTAAGGGCCCAATAAATATTGGGTGAGGAAATAAATGGCAGAAGCCTCATTCCCAGGAAGCATAAGAGAAACAGGGTCAACCCTGCCCCCATTTTTATAACTTATTTTCCTTCTGCCTGCCAGGATGGGTACCAAGAAAAAGGATAATGATGCAGGTGACCCATCAAAGATCAAGAGAAACTCCTTGGGAATTTTCTTTCTCCTGCTAGAGGATTGCCTTGGTGAGACATGATTTACTTTCTGCCACTCTTATTGTGTATCAAATGAGCTTTTAAACATTTTCATTTCACTTTCCATGGGTGGGATAAAAAGTAAAGGTATCAAACTTGATAAGCTTGAGGATTCAGATGAATAGCATTCTCACATACATATAAGCTAAATCTGTCCTACTGGAGGATTTCTATCCCATCATCACCCATACTCCTCATCCTCCTCCTCCACCATCATCATCATAATCATCCCCCACCCCCATAATCATCATCATCATCATCACCACCACCACCATCATCGTCATCTGTCACCATCATCATCATTGTCACCCACCATCATCATCCATCACCATATCCATCTATCTTCATCATCATTATCCGCCACCACTATACTATCATTATAATCATTCCCCACATCATCATCATCATCATCATCACTCACCATCATCATCCTTCTACTCATCATCATCATTACCATCATCATGGTTACAATCACAACTAATAGCAATTGGACATATCCAATATGTAGTGAGAATGTAGCTTGCCCTAACTCACATAGCTTGGACTTGGAAGGGCCAGGATTCAAGACCAGGCAATCAAAATCTAGAATCTGAATGCATAGTTACTGGAAAAAGTGTTTTCAGGTATGTGGAACAGGAAACGTGTGTGTGTGTGTGTGTGTGTGTGTGTGTGTGTGTGTGTGTTGAATAACCACCACTCAATAAAAGAAAACCTCCAGAAATGAGAATAAATATCAAAGATCTCCAATCAATTGGCAATCAGTTTATGTAGGAGACTGAGGCTGAGAAGGGAAGTCATACTCAGGTGCCATTTCCCAAAAGCACATCAGCTCCATCATACACAAACACAATATTTCATCCCAAGCAATCTCCACTCATTGGACCATTTCATGACTCATGTGTTAGCCTTCATTTTTTTCCTATCAGGAAAGAAGAAGAGGTCGTCTCCCACATTTACTACTGCAGTTAACCACCACTCAAGCTCAGATTACTTCTTCATCACCCAGAGGTTTATTTCTTTTTCCTTTCTCTATTATACCTGCTTATGTTCAGAATGTCAGTAGTTCTCTCTCAGACTATGGAGTCCCTACCCCAGACTCACACAAGTGCCAAACCACTAACATAGCTTTTTTTTGGGAAAGGAAGGCGTAAAACTGTCTTTATTTGCAGATGACATGACTATATAATGTAGAAAATCCCAAGAAGACTACAAAAAAGCTACTGGGACCAAGTGAATTTAGCATGATCATTGGATACAAGTTCAATATACCAAAATCAACTGTACTTCTATATGGTTTATGGGGTGATGGTGGTGAGTAAGCTGGTAGTTGCATTTGTCACAACTCATCTGTGTACTTAAATTAGGTGCATTTAGGTTAAATTATATCCTGGTAGAATTGATTTAAAAGCTACAATAAATTAAATCTAATTCCTTGAATGTATTTAGTTGGCATTCCTGTCTTTTGTTAGAGAGTTGGCAAGTCAAATATGATATATATTTCATCAGATCTTATAATTTTGAGCAGGTTTTGAAAATATTGAATATAATCTTTGAATTGCTCCAAAGAATGAGCACAAAATCTTTGAATTGCTCCAAAGAATGAGCATAGTTGAGGCTGAATCTTCTAGTAACAAACTGGATTGTGTAACATGCAAAGCTTAAAAGTACTTCTGGGTTCTGGACCCACCATGTTATCATCTCTATCAAGGCTGACTTTTTAATGTTCAAATTGTAACACTGTGTCCCCCTGCTTAGTTTTTCTCAGCAGCTCCTACAACGTTCAAGATAAAGTAAAAATACACACCAACCCCATGACTATTCAAGTGTTTGGGGCCCAGCATCTATCTCAGTACCTGAGAGAGGTCAGGTACTCCATAAACATGTATCAAACTGAATTAGTGATCTAATGAAGCCATGTAATGAGTGCTTGGAAGGAAAACCAAAGGAAGTCTTCATATTTTCCCCTGTCCATCATTTCCCCAAAACACATCAGCTACATCACCCACAAAAACAGAATTCCACTTCAATCAATCCCCACTCATTGGACCTTTTTATGATTTATGTTCTATCCCCAGTTTGCTTCTCTTGGGAACAAATCCTCTAGCATTTTTCTAAAATAGCCTAACCCTCTTGGTTCTGCTTTCTCCTCCTCTCTCTTCAAATGAGAAGTTTAATCTTAAGTTCCTGGTGACTGTTGGGTTCCCAGCAAGGGTAGCTATCCAAGGTGGCTGGAATGATCTGATTCAAAAACCAAGAGAGCAACACCATTCTTAACTCGGAGTCTGTTCACTAGTCTCTTGGAACAGAGTGGAGGGGATAGGTATTAATTAAGGTAATTCCTAAGAAGAGTTCTACAATTTGGGGATCAAGGAAGGGAGCCTTTATCCACCTCCGAGCCTGGGCTTCCAACACAGCACTTACTGGCCACATATGACTATTTAAACATAAATTTAAATATTTGGTTTCTCAATCACACTAGCCACATTTCAAGAGTTCAGTAGTCTTCACACTTTAAAGCCGATGCTCTCCTACCCCTGCCAGCCTCATCACTAAAGATGCTAATTCAGTTGGCCTGGGACAGGGTCCAGGACTTTTTTTATTCCCTCAGTGAGTGTAATGTGCAGCCAGAGTTGAAAACACTAATCTGAGTCTTCAGTATCCAGCCCTGGTGTGTGCATAAGCTCAGTTGGGGAATTGTTTATGCTTACAGATTTCTCAGCTGCACACCATCCCCCACTGAATCAGAATCTCCATTAAGGAGCCCTAGAATATGTACTAATATTTTCCCCAGAATAGGCTGATGGACAGCAAGACGTGGTACAGCTAGTCCAGCTTCCCTATTTTCTAGGTGAGGAAACTGAGATCCCAGAATCTTGGATGACTTGTTTCAAATCAGTGGTACTGCACGAGCAGACACAGGGCCTCTTGCCTCCTAATTTGGTGCTCTCTTTGCTGTGTCATGAAGCCATCAGGTACGAAATGTTTTCTACAAGGAACAGGGGCTTTGTAAGAGGGACATGGGCTTTGCTCACAGCCCTCCTGAGACCTGCTTCTTAGCACAAGTGAGTTATTTAACTTTTGTTTCTGTTTCCCTATCTGAAAAATTGGAATAATACTAACAATCACAGCTTAACGGGTCCCTGTGCCTATTTTCAGAAGTGATGCACATAAAGCACTTGGCACATAGGAGGTGCTTGTTCAGGTTAAGTTGATGTTAATAGGGGTGATGATAGTAGCCTTGATCATCAAGCTCCAAGTACCACATCCATCATGGACTTCTTAGTGTCCCACTTCCTACTTATTCCTACCCTTCTGAATCTCCAGCACCTTTGTCTTTACCTCCCATCCCGCAGCCCTGACTTGTGTGTGGTTGCGTAGTTGCTGAGAAGCACGCATCTTGCCTGCCCCTCACACTAGAATTCTACAGGGCAGGGCACCAGGCCCTTCTGAGTCCTCAAAACCATGCATGGCACCAGGCCACTGCCTTAGGAATGAAAGTAGGAGTAGCATTCTGAGTCTGCAAGGTTGCCAATGGTCAGAAAGGGAAACTAATGCTTTATGTATTTGAATGAACCTGCCAGTTGTGCTTCTCTAGAAAGAAACATTCATATACTGATTGCCTTTCTTAAAAAAAAAAAAATTGATTTCAGAGAAGAAGGGAGAAGGAAAGAGAGAGAGAAACATCAATGAAAGAAATATCAACACATTGGGGATTGAGCCTACAACCTGGGCATGTGCCCTGACCAGGAATTGAACCTCGACCTCTTGGCAACCACTGAGCCACCTGGCCAGGCTACTGATTGCCTTTCATTCATTCAATGAATTTAACAAACTCTGGTTATGTGCCAGGCATTGTTCAGGGGAAGTGAATCTAGAGAAGAGGCTACCAAAGCAAAGGTCCTTGCTTTTATGAAGGTTCCATTCTTAGGGGATTAGATAGACAAGGAAGAAGGAAATCAATACATAGACTAGTTTCCAGGAAAGCAGATGAGCAATGGTTCAGGAGTGGCGTGAAAAGCCCAGGAGCTCCGCTTTAGATCACCTGGTTGGCCACATTGGCACTCATCAAAAGGATGCCAAGGAAAAGCCATCCAAGAAAGGCTGAGGGTGGGGGGTACGGGTAAGGAGAGTCATCCAATTAGGAAACACAGCGTGTATAAAGGTAGGAAAGGGTTTAGCAAGTTCAGGAAACGGAAGGAAGATCAAAACAGCTGTCATTTAAAAGAAAGTGGTGGGAGATGAGTTAGGACAGTAAATAGAGGCAATATCACACAGCAAGTGTCCAGTAGATCTGGAAGGGTGTCTGGATTTAATTCCTAGGTCAATTTAATTCCAAACAACTCCTCTGTTAAATGCACGATTAGTGTCTCCCAGCAGGGGAGCTGGGAGGGGACGTAGAACTTGGAGCATGTAGGAATTTCATGTGAGCCAGCCCTGTTCTTCCCTTTGGAATCTGATCTGTGCCCAGAGGGCAGCCTACATTGAAGGTACTGTAAAGCATGTAACTGAAAGCTGTACCAGTTAGTCGATTGATAACCGGACCTCTAATGGAAAGGCTGGAACTCCCACGTCTATCTAGGCATTCCAGACTTTCTCTCAGTTCATCATCCAGAGCTAAGCTCTCCCTCCAGCAAGTCATACAATGCTGGAGGAGAGAATGCACAAATGTACAAAGAGATGTATTTCTTGACTACACCAAGAACAGCCCAACATCCTCTGCATCCATCAGAACTGCCGATGATTGATGCTCTTGGCCCCAACCCGGCTTTCTGGATCATTAGCAGGGCTGGCCAAGAAGGGACACCTGCTGAGATTGAGGCTCTTATTTCTATGCAAGGACATAGCAAAGGCGGAAGCTGGCTTCACCCAAGTGCTCTGTCAAACTGCAGGTGAGCATCTAACTCAAGGCTTCCAAACAGGGTCCTTAGCAATTACAGATCACCTGAGGCTACACAGGAGCATCATTTGTTGTTGTTGCTGTTGTAGTTATGTTTTATTTTGTGTGTGGTTTTTCTGGTCAGTTCCAACTGTCACTAAGCCATTGGCCTTGCTCTGTGCACCTGAAGCCATTTTTTTCAGATCCGTTTTCTTAAAGAAGCATGAACCTCCCTGAGCCAGATCATAAACATTTGTTATTCTGACCACTGATCATCCTTTCTTCCTTTACTGATAATAGTGAATTTCCACTGGGAGCCATCCTTCCCCCTCTCTCAGTCAAGCCAACTGGCTCATCCAATCCCCACAATGTCAGCAATTAGTTCAAGAGTAGGAACATGTCCTAACCTGGCCCATTCAGACTGACTCCCAGGATTTGTGGAGAAAGCAACTAGGAAAAGACCATTTCTCTCATTGTTAGACTTGAGTTTCTGGCAGCCATGCTGCACCTCTAAATTCCATCCTGAGAAGGCAACCATCAAAACTAAAGGCAAAGCTGAAAGGTGGGGAGTTACCATGTTCTAACATCCTTGTTGAGCACCTTGTTCAAGCCACACCTGAAGCCGAGTACCCATGCTGTCATTGCATGTCCCAATTAATCATGTCTTTTTGGGTAAGCCAATTTGAATCAGCTTTTCTGTCACTGGCAACCAAAGATTCCCGGTGCCACTGAGGCTAGGAAAAACAAAAAAGAGAAAATGTGATTTATTCCTCACTCACCTTCCAAACTTAGATCAAAAGAATTCAAACTACAGAGTGGTATGTTTCCCTTCACCATCCTTCCCTTTTTGTACCCATGCTTTTCCCCTTGGAGCAGCTGCCTCTCTCCAAATATCTCCCTCTTCCTGCATGAGCTCTTTATCCTTTTTTTAATTGTTGATTTTTCCTCAATATGCCACCGTGATTGGTTTCTTCTCACAGTCTGACAGCCACAACCACCATGTCCCAGATGAAAGACATGACAGTTGCCACCAGTAATAATCATTTGTCATTAAACTGTTGCAGGCAGGAGAAAAGGCAAACCAGTCGTGTTCGTTATGTCTCCATCTCTGGCTGTTACACTCGGAGGGGCTGCTGTGGAACTGTGGGACAGCTTTATTTTCGGAAAAAGGAGAGTCTCTGGCGTTCCCATAACTCCTGCTGGGGGCAGGCCCTGGTGGTAAACATCAGAGTACAAATGCCCTCTTCAAAATGGCCCATTTCTCTAAGAAATGTCTACAAGCAGCTCTGAGAGCTGAGCCTGTGGAGAAAACTGCTTCTCCCTTTGGGAGTCCGTATGTTCATGTTCTTAAAGGCCCAGAGGATGGGGCCACATGGACAGAGGGGTCAAGCCTTGGCTCTTACTCTTACTAATGTCAGGACCTTGGGCGAAAACCTTAAGATCTTCGAGACACCACTTTCTCATTTTAAATGGAGGGAACATTAGTCCCTAATCTCAGGAGGTTGGTGGCACTGCGATAATGCATAGATTGCTCTCAACACATACCAAGAGCTCGACTCACGGAAGCTGCGATTAGGCTGTTGCCACCATGAAAGAACCACAATGACAACAGTGAAACACAAAAAGGACAGCCCACCAGCACAGCATCAATGCAAACAGAGGAGTTGCCTGTGGCATGTCCTAATAACAACCTGACACCAGGCTCCAGAGCAGCTTGTACTGTGTGCCGGGCACGAGCCGAGGACCAATAGGTAGACAATTCGGCTCAGTGTCAAAACTCAACCCCTTCGTATAGTTTCAGTTTTGCAAGATGAAAAGAGTTTTGAATATGGACGATAGTCTTGGTTGCACAGCAATATGAAGTACTTAATATCACTGAACTGTACACCAAAACAGCCAAGATGGTAATGTTTATGCTACATATATTTTCCCATAATAAAATATGTTTTAAGGGAGAAAAAAAAGAAAACTCAACCCCTTCAGTGCTGAACAAAACAGAACCGCTCCTCAGCCAAGCAAAGCGCTTCAAGTGCATTTAATCCTCACACTGCCCTTCCAATGAAGCATTTCTGTTCCCATGTTACAGTTGAGGAAGTTGAGGCTTATGGGGACGTGCTTTGTTGCTTAAATAAACATAGGGAGAACTGGGGCCTTGTCCACTGCAGGGGCCACCGGGGGGGGGTGCAGGCTGGAGCACTGCCCACAAGCTCCCGGGTGGCACGTATGTACTGGTCCAGGGACAAAGCTTGAGGAGCAACACTGGAGAGGCTCAGTGGCATGGCCACAGTCCTGGGCAGCATTGGGCAGAGCAAAGGTTCAGACCCAGAGTCTGACCCCACAGCAGCCTTCAGTCATGACGCCAGGGGGGCTCTTTCTTCCAGGGAGGAGTGGGGAGTGACACAGACAGTGTCTGCTGTCCACAATCCTCACCTGTGAGTTTCTATCAGGCCTCCCTTCTGGGGCTGCGACAGCCACATGTCACAGCCTGTCAGCACTGTCTTATCCGACAAAGTGCTTGGAAGAGGCTGTGAGTCCGAAGGCACTGCACTGTGTGGAAGGAAGGAAGAGGGGCTGCTCTGGGGTGAGCCACCCCACTGCTGGGGGAAAGCTGGAGCTCCCTAGGAACCAGCGATTTCGGTGGTGGGGGGGAGGGGGCGGGGCGGAACCCATCATTCAGAAGGTGCCCATGCCCATCTGCCGGGTGAGAAATGATTCCCCTGGGAGCAAAGCCTCCCTCTCTCCTGAGTGCGGCCCTGCAGCTTTCACACTCGAGGGAGTGTCTGAGTCTTTCCCAGCCTCCGTGGTTTCATCTTTGACATGGCCCCAGGGGGACTGGTTACCTGGAGGGATGGTGGGCATCAGTGACACAGAGACACACAAATCTCTGTGAACTGCAAAGTGGGGGCCAATGTACCAGCTCTTTGGGTACAAACGAGCACGACCACCTCCTCTCATCCCTCTTCCCCATCCACCCCCACGGTGCTCCCAGTACACGCTGTCCAGACCTCTACTGTGGATCTCATCACCAGATATTTTAAGTACCTGTTTAAATATCTGTCTCCATGCAACTAGATTAATGCTAATGCATTTCTGCAGCAACAGCACTCAGTCCAGCTCCTGGTACATGATGGAGCCCAAATCATGTTAGCTGGAGGCGTAAGTAAGCAGAGGAATGAATGAATGAAGAAACGAACGAATGAACGAAATGGGTTGTAGGTATGACAGAGTGACGGAGTGAATGAATGACTATTCAGTAAGAGTGGCTGAGTCAGGGCACATCCATGGACTTAAGAAGGTGGGGTACAAGTGAGCGCTGTGTGGATGGGGGGGTGAGGTGCAGGGAGTGGGGAGGCAAATCTGAGTGTCTGAACCACACGAATCCTTTGCTACCCAAACATTCATGATCTGAAGGTGGGAAACAAAGAATTTACAGGGGTTAGGCTGGCATTCCTTGCTATCTGAACTCTTGCTACCTGCCTTCCAGAACTCAGGAATCAAACAGTTCCAGAGGAAAAGGCTATCCCTCCCTATCCAAACCCAGGAATGGAACAGATTCCATAAAGAACCTGTGTCCATGCTGCTGTCAGCACTGACTCTGGGCTCTCGTGAGCATGGGACACACTGCTTCCCTTCCTCAAACTCCACCTCACTCCCAAGCCCCCTTTTCTGCCTTCCCCTCCCAATTACATACCCTGAGCATAGAAGCCAGGCCAAAAGACCACATGCTGCCTGGCTCCATGCATATGGCACGTCCAGAACAGGCAAATGCATACAGCGAGCAGCCCAGTGGGTATCCAGAGCTGGAGATGACAGGAATGGAGAGTGACTGCTAATGGATATGGGGTTTCTGTTTGGGGTTCAGGAAATAGTGATTCCATGACATTGCGGACGTACTTGATGCTGCTGAATTGTACACTTTAATATGTTTACAATGGTAAACCTTACATCTATTTTATCACAACGATAAAAGCAGAATAAATAAATAAAGCAAGCAGGGCCTACAACTGGCTGGCTGCTTCATCTAGGTTCCTTCAGTCTTGTAGCCCCTTTGGTGAGATGGCGGTCCTTAGGGAGCCCTTGGACCTCATGTCCCTTGAGGAAGAACTCCTAGGGGCCTGTAGGAGCATGCTGCCATCCATATCTTCCTGCTCCTCCCAGGTATCAGAAGTCCCCAAGCAACCTCATGGTCATCAGTCACCCACTGACCTCGCAGAATCTTTTGCGTGAGGGGCTGTGACAATGGTCGGCTCTAAACAGAGCGCCCAAGTAGGCATGGCCCTTCCTGTCCTCCCACATGCTCAAATGGGATGGTACAATTGCTTTGCCAAAGCACAGACCCAGCAGGATCACAGGAGGAGAACTGATGCAGTGGAAGGCACACAGATATCGGGATGAGGCATATCAACATTCAAGCCTCCGTTCTACCCTGTGCTAGCCTTGTGGCCTTGAGAAACTGACTCAACATCATCAAGCCTTCGCCTGAGACAGGAAAAGCAATCGCCACCCACCTCATGGATCAGCTGAACTCATGTACATAAATCTGTCAGCACCATGCCTGACCCACACTGGCTACTACCTACCGATTATTGCAAACCAGTCCCTTTTTCCAAAATTATCTTTTTTAATCGTTAGCACGACTAAACGATGGAGTAGGCAGTATTAATGTCAAAGTGAGTTCATTTGAATGTTGCTGGATGTTAAAGCCCTAGCTTGCCACCACTGGGCAATGTGCACCCTCCTCTTCTTCAATCTTAACCTGCTTTCTCCCTTTCCTTGACCCAACGCTGGCTCCTGTTGCATATATTCTAATATATATGCCTAAATGTTGCCTAAAGCTTCCCATTCCTCAGCACTGCACACGTCATTTCCGGCTCCTCCCTCTGAAAATAACGCCTCCACAGCAGAAGTATGAGCCCTAAATTAATGCCAAGAGATTTAACAAGTTAATCTGCCCCATTTTCCTCGGAAATAATATTCTCCTTTCTAATCACTTGCCCATGAAGTTAAAAGATTCCAGAGCTTCCTGTCACGCATGTAGACTGGGGCATCTGAAGGGCCTCAGATTTATGCATTTCATGATCAGGGCCACCGTAAATGCTCATGTGCGCATGTGCGTACTTCCTCAAATAAAAAAGCCAGCATTTGTTCTCTGCCACAAGTGTTAAGCCGAGATCCACTTGAAGTTCAAAAAAGAAGAGGATGAGTTAATTGTGATCAGAGGAGCACAACTTAGGAGCATAAACTAGGGGTGAGAAGGGAGAGATTTTTAACAGAAAAATTTGATGGTTTGACTGTTTTCCTGAGAAGTAACATAAAAGGGAAAATTGAGTGCTAGCCTCTGAAGAGCGTTTCAAATTACTATTTATTTATGGGGGGAAAAAAAAAAACACAGTTGACAACGCTCCAGCTCTGACCTGGGCCTCCCAGTTGCAGCCACACTCAGTGCTGGCTTCAGGCAGGGCCCAAGTCAGCTGATGCTCCTCGAACTCAGCACGTTTGTCTTCTCCAGCCTCAGTCACAGAGGAACTTCAGAGCCTCAGAGGCAAAGGGAGCCCTGACACAGGCCACCCGCTGCCCTCCAGCCCAGCACTCCCTCTCACCCTCAGATATTTCACATTTGTTTCAACCCTTGCAGAAGCTATGGGAAATTGGTAGATGGCTCTCTTTCTTCCTTTTTTAGAAAGAGAGACCTGAGGCTGTAGGGTAAGGGAGGAGGTGGGCCCAAGGGGAGGTCATGCCTTCTGGCTAATTCTATAGAGTGCCACTGAATCTGGTTCCAAAGCCCTTAACACCTTTATGTTCCAAACAACTTATATGATTTACTTACTATGTCTATTATTTCCTGTCTGACAACTGTCCCTGATAGAATATAAGGAATATTTTGCTTGTTCACTGAAGCATTCCAAGTATTTGTAAAGTGTGTTGTATAATGGAGTGTAATACATATATTTGTGAAATTGAATTGAAGATATTCAAATTGTTGTTGGAAGGAAGGGATAAAGTCAGGTAAGGAGAAAGTAGGGAAAGAGAGAGAAAGGAAGACAAAGAGAGAGGGAGGAAGGAAGAAAGAAAGGGAGTGAGGACAGGAGAATGGAGAGACAGAAAATGAGTGGGGAAAAAAGAATTAAGGAGCTAAGGTTTTCTACAGTTGATTAAAAGAATCCATGGAAGAATTTTAAGCAGAGATGTGACATAATCAGATTTTTTCTTCTGAAAGGACCACTCTAGCTGGAGCATGAACAGCTGGTGGAGGTGAAGACTAGAGGCAGGAAGAGCATGTCAAGAGGCCACGGAAGCAATCCCAGAAAAGGGGGAACCACCTGAACTTGCATAGTGTCAATGGAGACAAAGAAGAAATATTCCAGAGATGCTTAGAAAATTGACTCAATTGGCTCTGGCAACCAACTGATGGAATGGGATGGGATGGGTGGGGTGGGATAGGGTGAGGTGGGGTGAGATAGGGTAGGATGGGGTGGGATGGGATGGGGTGGGATGGGATGGGATGGGATGGGGATTTTGGCTTTTAGCAGGGGAGGGACTTGAGGAGAATGGTTAAAGGAATGTGATGTCACTTCCAAGGTGGAGAACAGGTGAGAACACTTGTACCCCTGGCACCTAGCATGGTATCTGACATACAGAGGTGACTCAGTAAATGTTTGTTAAATGAAGGAGGGATCAAGGGGGACAAGCAGGAGAATACAGCTTTGGATGAGCTGCTTGCGAGACTCCCAGGTGGACGAGCCCAGCAGGCAGCAGGAGATGCAGGTCTGAGAATAGAAAAGAGGATAGAGCTGAAGCGTGAGAGACAGGAGTTGTGCTCCTGCAGGGGCTTGTGGACAGCTGTAGATGACATCTAACCCATGCAGAATGAGAAGAGCCTTGAGAACTTTAGGAAAACATTAGAACATGTGGTCTAGCAGAAGGAAGGATCCATGAAAAGGAGACAGAGAAGCCATGCAGGAGAGGCACAAGGAGAAAGCAGGGGAGCATGAAGGCTTAGAAACCAAAGGGAGCAGAGAGCCTGAAGGTAGAGGAAGGGCGGGAGGTGTCCAAAGTGTCCGGGAGGACAACGACCAGAAGGGATTGCTGCACAGGCAGTGAGAGGGTCACTGGGGCTTTCGCAGGAGTGGAGGCACAGAGGCCAGACCTCAGTGACCCAGAGGGTGAAGGAGACACAAGAACTGAAGCAGACAGTGGAAGAAGACCCAACACTCTCCAGCTAATCTGTGCTTCCTCTCCAATGCCAAGGTGTTTTGAGGCAGAGAGAAGAATCCCTCTGCTACTGGGATCAAACTGGGGGCAGCTGGCTCCTCCCCTACCTTCTCTTTTCCTATCCACCGGGTCCTCGACATCTTTCCTCCTGTGCCGGGCAAAGAAACATGAGCAAGAAAACACAGGGCGTCGTCAAACAAGTCCGTCCAAGCGGAAGGACAATAAAAGGAGCGTTCTCCTTGTTGTTTGATTCCAAATGCAGGCTTGCAATATACCTCCAGTGTTGAAGAATGGGGTTCCTTCGTTCTTCACTCTGGGCATCCCTTTCTCTTTGCAGAGAAAATATAAAACCTAATCGTGTTCTGCTCCCCGGAACATAAATGAAGTAAAGGCTGACCACAGTCAGCCGACTGAAACAGCCTCACAGACAGCCTCTGGAGTAGCTCACACACCCTGCATTATCTTTCTGTTGCCGGCTCAGTGAGGGTTGCCAATACTCTCATTTGAACAGGACAAAGAGAACGGGACACTTAGGGGCCACTGAGCACTCAGCTCATTAACTGCCAGCTCAGATGCCCCTTTTTCTAAAGCTCATATGAGATGGCGATTGGACAATTCTGGCATAAAAACCCAACTTTCTTCACGTATTTAATCCCTTGCCAACCAAATTTCAGGTCACAAATTAGAAAAACAGAAGCACTGAAGGTACCAAAAAAAGCTGGGAAGTTAATGAGCCTTTTGCCTCTAAATGACTCTATCTCTCCACAGTCAGTTGAAATGCATCAATGAAGCGAGCCAGGCTGTGGCATGAGCCCCAAGACTCATTATCAGTCAAAGTCCTCCTTTCTCTGGGTCATAGCATGTTCATCATGTCAACCAGTGTCAAGTTTATAGCCAGTGCTGGGAGATTTGCTCTTTGGTGGTTTTTATGCGAATAGTGACTGTAACCATGGGTTGCCCTCCCCTGGGATCATGATGTACTTATTCTTCAGGCTGTCTGGTTGGGCTTGGGAATGAGTTTGGTGTCATCCCTGAAGGCACTCTGTAAATCCTTGCAACCAATGCCTGAGTCAGGAGGCGGTTTCACTGTCTCGACACCTGACTTTCTCTCCACTCTGGCGCTGACCACTCAGTGTCAAATGGCTCTCAGGACAAATACTACAAACCGCAGTGTGGGCAGTAGATGCAAACAGGGCCCTGTTACCTACCTGGGTAGGTGTATCTCAGATCACATGCTGCCATGCTTTCTCCCCATCTGCTGCAGTGACCTCTCAGCCACCGCAGTGCCTTTGCTTGTGCTGTTCCATCTCCCTCCTTCTCAGACTCTTACTCATCCTTTATTTCACTGCTCGATCATCAACTTTTAAGGGCAGCTTTTTCTGACTTCCTTAATTAGGTAAATGTCCTCTCTCCTATGTTCTTCCTTGGAGTTTCATAATACTTAATGTGGTTGTTAATTCACATTAAATAAGTCCCCCCTAATCCACAGAAAATATGTTCCAAGACTCCGGTATAGAACCAAACTCTATGTATACTATGTTTTTTCCTATACATACACATCTATGGTAAAGTTTAATTTATAAATTAGGCACAGTAATAAATTAACAACAATAAAACAAACAATTACAACAATATGCTATAATAAAAGTGGTTTCTCCCCCTCCCCTCAAAATCTTACTGTACTATACTCACCCCTCTTCTTGTGATGTTGTGGGATTGTACAATGCCTATGTGATGAGACCAAGTACAGTACACAGAATGGTGTGCAATTTGACACTTATGGATTGTCTGTTTCTGAAATTTTCCATTTCATATTTTCAGATCATGGTTGACCATGGGTAACTAAAGCCACAGAAAGTGAAACCGTAGATGGGGGACTACTATATAGCTCTTTTGAACGTGCACCCCCTTCCCACTAGAACTATGTGTGGTGTTTGATTTTGTTCTCCTTTGTCTTACTAATCACTATATCCCCAGCACACAGAGGGGCCTGATTTGGGTTTTGGTTTGGCTTACTGGCTCATGGTGAATGAGGTTAGGCGTCTTGCCCTGTGTGTCAGTGTGCACTAGGGCCTCCAGACACATAGCATCAGGGAGGACATCTAACTCGGAGTCTCTCTGCCTCCAACTGCAGTGGGCCAGGAAGCACAGTAGGTTACATGACCTCTGGTCAGGAATGCCCAGCAGCCTGTGTATCATGCTGACAAATCCTGACCAGGCATCGGGGGCCAGTCCCTGCCATTATTTCCATGTCATGCCTTAAAGTTGCTAGAAAGGTTTTCTTTACTTTTTTTTAATAGATTTTATTGATTTTTTACAGAGAGGAAGGGAGAGGGATAGAGAGTTAGAAACATTGAAGAGAGAGAAACATAGATCAGCTGCCTCCTGCACACCCCTACTGGGAATGTGCCCGCAACCAAGGTACATGCCCTTGACCAGAATCGAACCTGGGACCCCTCAGTCTGCAGGCCAATGCTCTATTCACCAAGCCAAACCAATTAGGGCTGGAAAGGTTTTCTTGTTCAAGCTGGTGATCAAGATGCAAAATGATTTTGCCAGAATCAGCACTTCTGGCTACTACCTGGTGAACACCAGGGTCTGTTCCAGGCAAGTTCAGTGCAACAGGCAGACTTTGTTCAAATGCAGCTCACACTGAAGGGAGGAGCTTGAACAGAATCCATCATCCTCTGGGCTTCGTTGTCTTTTTTGTTATTGTTGTTATTGTTTTATCATTTTAATTTCTAAAGTTTTAAAACTTCTGCTTTTACCAATAAGCAACATCAGACCCATATTTTAAGCAAAGATGAATAAAATCTCAGATTCTCAAGGGTTCTGCGTGAGTCTGGTGTATGAGGTGTGTGTCTTGGCAAAGACATTTCATTTCACTGATCCATAGAACCTTGGTTTCTTCATGGAATGACAAGTAGAACCAGCTTTACCAAGGTCCCAGAACTCTACAAAGGACCAGATGTCAAGTGTCACGTAAGTGTGTTTCCCTTTATTAATTCATTCCTTCATCCTATTATTTATTCACCTTTGTACTGAAGGCTGGGGATTCAGTGGTGAACCAAACCAGCTCTGGAACCCGCACCCACAGAGCTTATGGTCTAGATGGAAAGACAAGCATTCATCTAACAACCACGCAAATGTAAAATTGCCATTGACATTTGCATTTTAAAGGAAAAGTATATGGTGCTTTAAGGACACAAAATGAAGGAAGTTGAGGTGCTCAGAGATTCTTCCCAGGAAGGGATGCTGGGACAGGAGTGACCAGGGCAACAGGAGAGGAAAGAATGCTTCTCAGGATGATGAGCTTCACTTGCACAGGCAAGAGTGGGGGTCTGAAAGAAAGCCTTTGGGGCGAGGTGGGAGAGAGACCTGCTTTCTGTGCATAAGACATATTTTTATTCCTTTATACATAAAGAACAACTTATTACCTATCTCTCACCCCTCAGTTGCTCAGGGATCTTTTCACAGTTTCTGACTAATCTCTTTCAATAATTCCCTGGCTGCTAATCAGAGAAAAGGTGCTAATTAACTTATTAGCACTGTTTTGCTTCTCTGTGACCACGAAATGCTCTTAACTTCCTCCCATATGGGAATAGTATTGGCCTGTCACTCTGACCGGTGTGCTCCTGCCTCCTGCCTTGAGCCTGTCCTCAGCTACGAGGAAAAAGACAGACCCGGCACCAGATCCTCGTTACTCATGGGGAAGGTGAGTTAAGGAACCTGTGTATCCTTAACTGGTGGATCCAGGACAAGGCAAAGGTTGCCTTTGCTGCATGACAGTCGCCACTTGCCCCATGGGCCACCCAACGAACATGGCATTTCACTTCCTCAGCATTAGGGTGCAGATACTGTGATTTCATTTAAGGAACCTTCTTTTTCATGCCTCCTCTCATGAAACCCCAATTCTCCTTGAAGGACATTATCAGGAACAAAATTTCAATCCACAATTGTGCTCTGCTTATAGTGAGCAGCCATGGTGGCAGAAATGAAATAAATATAAAACCCGAGAGGTAGCTTCCCAGAGAAAAGGAGATTACTAAGATTATGCAATCACATCATGCCTGGAGAGGGGCCAAAATTCCCAACCAAGGAAGGCAGTCAAGGAATGGGGCGATCTCAACTCTTCCTTAATTGGGCGATTTCTCAACCAAAACGATGACCAGTGACAACTCTGAAGGGCTAGGTAGCTCAGAGAGGCATTCCCTGGACCTCTTTGAACCTCACCTGAGGACTGTTCTATAGACATGGGTGGGAGAACATCTCCTGAACTTCTTCCAAAGGCTTCCAGCAACCACACTCTTAGGATTCCAGAGTGTCACATGGGTCACCCTCGTAAGCAACATGAAGTGCCAGTGAAGATCCCCTCAAAGGATAGGTTGGCTCATTTGTAGTATTTATTGTGTGTGCTTCTCTAGATTACACTGGGAAGGAGGGATAGTGACTAAGAGTGTTAGGGTCCTAGCTCTGCTCTCTCTGAGGTGGGGGACTTTGAGCAAACTGCTTAACGTCTCTGTGCCCTGGTTTCCTCCTCCATGTGGGGATCACAACTGTACCTTCCGCATCAGACTATGGGGATTAAAGGTTGCAACTATGTAAAAACACTTGGCACACAAAGAACTCCCAACACAGTTAGTTACTGTAATTGCCATCATATGTCATCTAGTCCACCTTGAACTGCTACCACATGCAGCCTCCTTGAATGCTGACTTGCCACAGAGCCATGGCGCCCCATGCTGGGCAATGTTGGGCCTCCAAACCTATCTCTATTGGCAAATCACACTGTTAGTTGCCAAAGTTATTATTGATTATCCCTCACACCTATGAATGATGCCACACACACATGCATATATATACACAACACACACACACACACACAGTTCAGTCCTGCTGTGCTAAATTTACCCATGGTCTCCTGGGTCCGTGGGTCCGTATATTTTTAGTTGTAGAGTAGACCCAAGGTGTGGCACAGGAAGCTGTATTTTTAAAGCAGTTTATGAATCATCAGATCCTCAAATTGGCCCCTAGGATGGACCCCATGGGACAGAAGCATGTTGCCAAAACAATAATCAAGAAATACAGTGAGCTGGGGGAAGAATGTTTACTCTTACACTGTGCACTAGTTATCCATTACCTATCTTAACTTTCATACCGTATTGCAAACTACTTGAGGACAGAAATTAGAACTTGAATAGCTTTATACTCGCACCTTTCCCCAAGCCACATAGAGTAGGTGCTCAATAAATATCTAAAGTGCCTCAACAGATTGCTAAGTCCACACAAGCATGGCCTTGCTCACTGTTGTATCACCTATGTTGGCATATAGGAGGTGTTCAACAAATATTTGTTGAATGAATTAATGATGAATATAGAGGAGGTATTAATGTAAAATGCACAAAGAGAATCGATGCTAATTTGTGTTAACACAGACAAATGTTTAGCTTATGCCACAAAGCACACATTTTTATAATCATCTTTCCATGAAGCCACTGAAGACTGCTGGAACCTCTGATATGGTGTAGTATGCATCTATACTGCCCCATAAGCACTCACTTCCATTCAAATGTTTGGTTTTGAGTGTCACAAGAATGAGGAACCGTTCCGACCAGAAAAATAGGCTGAATTTGCATTCATTGGCTGTAATACCCTGAAATCTGTCTCAAATGATTCACAGCCCTTTTTTCTTTTTTTAAGAATTTAATTTTCTTTTATTTTTTTGTTAACCCTCACCTGAGGATATTTTTCCATTGGTTTTTAGGGAGAGTGGAAGAGAGAGGGAAAAAGAGAGAGAAACATTGATGTGAGAGAAACACATCAATTGGTTTCGTCCTGCACATGCCCTGACAAGGACCCGGGCCGGGGAGGAGCCTGCAATCAAGGTACATGCTTTTGACCAGAATCAAACCCAGGACTCTTTTGTCCACAGGCCGATGCTCTATCCACTGAGCCAAACCATCTGGTGTTCACAGCCCTTTTTAAAACATCTTCTCCAACTTCCTAAGAGACAAAAAGGCTACATTCCTTTGCCCACCCCTGACCCACCCACCAGCTCTCATCTCTGAATCTGACATTGTGTTTCCTATTTCAAATCCTCATACCTCCTAAAAATCCTCCAATAAGAGCTCAGAATGGGCTTGCAGGTCCCACCTGGTTCTGAAAATCAAGTTATGGCACTTTGATTTCAGCATCCCTCCCATTTGCAGAGCAAGCATCCTTAGTATTAAAATATGCAAGCCGAGCATGAGCACGGTATGCGATCTGTGAACTCCTCGCCTGGGATGATGCATTCCAGGCCTGCTCCGATTTGTTACACAGGCTTCCTGATGTGCTAAAGCAAGGAGCCCAGGGGATCTGCAGGGAATTGCTGGTGGTGTCCTCATGGCTTTCTTCTTTTATTAATTAAAAAGTAACACATAGCAACAATCCTGGGGATCCGCTAAAGGCACGCAATTCCAACAATGCCAACACTCTCAGCCTTACAGTCTAAGGGATAGGAGATGGTGTGGCTTTAGGGTTGGGTCCCAACTCCGCTGGCTCAGGTAGAGGACAATAGAGCCTAATGGTATGGAACATGAGCTTTGCCTAGTGCCCTGCACACAGGAGGGGCTCAATAAGTAATGTCTCACTGCAAATAATCCATTCACTTCAGTTGAATGAATATTAAATAAAATGCATCAAAGCCACTGAGTTTATAAAAGCCCAGGAAAAAGTTAAATGGAAAGTAAGACATAATTTTGCAGGTGTACCATGATCATTACTATAGTAAACAAACAAATAATGTGCTATATAAAATAATACAATGAGATTATACACCACAAAAATAAAATAGGGATTGTCCTGGGGAGGTGGCAGATGGATGCCTTTATGTTTTCTTCCTTTGCTTTTCTATATTTCTCAAATTTTCTATAATTAACCTGTGTTTTCTTTATAAAAGAAAAATCAATTAACTTTACTTTAAAAATAGACAGCCCAGCCCTGGGCAGGTGGCCAAGTTGTTGAAGTATCATCCCATACACCAAAAGGTTGGGGGTTCAATTCCTGGTCAGGCTGCATACCTGGATTATGGATTAGATCCCAGTCAGGAACCTAAGAGAGACAACCAATCAATACTTCTCTCTCTCTCTCTCTCTCTCTCTCTCTCTCTCTCTCTCTCTCTCCCCCTTCCTCTTTCTCTAAAATAAATCAATATATATCCTCAGGTGAGGATTAAAAAAAATAGCCCATATAAGTGTGGAGAACATATTTGTTGCAATCCACCAGTCCACAATTTATTAACTGTATGACTGGGCCCAACATGTAATTTCTTGGTCTCAATTTCTTGATTTATATACTAGAGATAATAACATCTACCATTCAAATGAGTGATTATTATTGTTTTCATTTACTTGAGATAACTAATGCAAAATGCTCAGCACAATAGTGCCTGGTATGTAGTAAACATCCAATAGAGATTAGGTAGGAAAACACTTGTTCATGTGCTCATTTCCTTAATGGCCCTTCATTAAGCCTCTACTATGTACCAGGAACCACTGCCTCACTGAAGCTGTAGCCCATGAGGAAGACATTACAAGCTTGAATCACCAGGTCCCATTCGGATGTCAATAGGAGACCCATCTTCCAGGCTGGGAACTCATCTATTGATATGGGGTCGCTGGTACAATGAGAAAGCAGAGAGCTTTCAATATGCGACATCATGGATGAACCCCAAAGACATTATGCTTGAAGAATCCAGCCACAAAAGAATGTACCCAATACAATTTCATTTATAATATAACATGACAGAAATTTTTTTTATTTAGCTTTTCTTTTTTTCTTTTTTATTGTTTCAAGTATTACAAATAGTAGTACATATGTCTCCTTTCTTTTTTCCCCCCATTAACTTCCCCCTGACCTCCCCTACCCACCAGTACATGCCTTCACCTGCCTGCCCTCCCCCCCGCCCCAGTGTCTTATATCCATTGGTTGTGCTTATATGCATACGTACAAGTCCTTTAGTTGGTCTCTTACAGCCCCCCCTCGCCCAACCTCCCCTGCATGACAGAAATTTTATATCAAGTTCAAAAATGGGCAAAACTACTCTATGGTGATTGAACTCAGAATAGTGGTTATCTTGGGATCAAAAGAGAACTTTCTGGGACACTGGAAATCTTTTAAAAATGTATATGACTAAGTTGGACCCATCTAGATAAACCAGGATAATCTCTCTATCTCATGGTCACAACAAAACATCCTTTTGCCATGGAAAGTAACCTATTCACAGATTCCAGAGACTAGGACATGGACATCTTTGAGAAGCCATTATCCTGTCTACCACACACAATGTTACTGAGCATAATGCCTTGCTTATCTGTGCCAAAGAATGGTCAGTTGCTATGATATCACTATGCTTATTACACCAGATTCAAAGGAGAAAGAAATGATAGAGCCTCTGGGGCCAATAGGCATTCAATCTGAACCAAATAAGCTGTAAATCCTGAGGATGCTCAGGTCTTTAAAAACTGCTCCAAAAGATGAACAAATCTAAAGTTAGTTTCCATTGGAACAAAAGTTTCTAATAATGTAAGACTTTCTCACTAAATACTACCCATTGCATAGTCAGATGCTGGCAGAACAAACACTGCCTGGTGTTTCAGCATTTCCATACCAACAACTAGAATAGATTCCTCTCCTAACCCTCTGTGCCATATCAACCAGCTGGTCTGGTCTGACTCATAAATGGCTATCGCCTGGTGGTGGGTGATGAGAGCTCTGTAAACCATTTGCAAAGAACTCCTAGCAACTAGTGGGGTAGAACCAAAAATACTCTCAAAAGTTGCTTCAATTTCATTAAAAGTGGTGCAGCTAGGAAGCCAGGAAATTGAACACAAAGCATTTAGGGCTTGGCTATGGAATAGAGGCTTTCTGGGTGAATAGTGAACTTTCTCCCCCATTTTAAGCAGACATTGCCATAGATTCTGACACTGCTTAACAATCCTCCCCGCCCCCACATTGGGTGAGAATGCTGGCTCCATGAGAGCAAGAACCATGCCTGGACTCCCATGCCTACTTCAGTGTCTGGCACAGACAGGACCCAGTAAAAAGTGTTGCATTAAAGAATGAATGAATGGATAGAGAATCACTGATGGGAGGACGAGCAAACCAGTATCACAATCAAGGGTTAGTAATCTATGACCCATGGCCACATCCACCACGCAGTCTATTTTATATGGCCCCCAAACACAGCCACACTCATTCCTTAATGTATTGTCTGTAGCTGTTTTTCTGTTCCAACAGCAGAACATGTGGCTTCTTTGTCAGCCAAGCCTAAAATATTTACTATCTGGCCCTTTCCAGAAAACTGCTTTACAATATATGCTGGTAGCTCATCAGGATAATCTTGGGATCTTTTATATGCAGCTTCCTAGGCCCAGAATCTGAATTTTAACTAGTTCCCCAAAGTCCAAGAATCCTTGCTCTAAAAGGGTAGTGATCTGATTTCACTAAATAGGGTTCTAAACATTTGGATTGAACCAGGATCACTAAAAGGCTTGTTAAAATGCAGATTGATGGGCTCTGCCCCCAGAGTTTCTGAGTCGGCAGGATTAGTATAAGAATGTGCATTTTTTTATCAATTCCCAAAGAATGCTGTTGTTGGTGGTCCAGGGACCACACCTGAGAAGCACTTCATGGGGTTACTCAATGTCAATCACTTTTTTGAAGTCACTTGTGTTCCACATGTTAACAGTAGATTCTGAGTTGAGTAGATCCCACATTTTGAAATTTGGGGTGAATTTTTCCTGCAACTCTGTGGCAATAAAGAGTATGAACTATGAATGCACTAGGAGACTAACACAGAAAATTGACAGAGAAAGGCACTTGGTAGCTGTGACTGAAATACAGTTTCATACAGTGTTTCATGGCCTACAATGTTGATCCCCATCTATTATCTCTTTTAAACCCTAGAACAACATTGTGGGGAGGCATTACTATTACAACATGATCCTCCTCCCCATTTTTCAGGAGCAAGAATAAGGCTCAAAGGAGTTAAGATGCAGGTAAGTTCCTCCCCTCCATTCCACCCGCCTGTTTAATAAAAATGTGTCTAAGCCCCGTCTAGCTTCCTTCTTTCTTCTCCCTCCTTATCTGTGAATTCTTCCCTCTATTGACCTTTTTACACTGGCCTCAACCATGCCCAAGTCTCTCCCTTCCTAAAAATGGACCTTTTATAGCACTGCCTCATGTCCTAGATAACAATGTGACCACTCATCTTCCCTTTGCTGCCAAAGAGCAAGCAGCCCATGCTCTCCAAGGTGATCATTTGTCTCCTCTTTTGGCCAAAGAGCAGTCTGCCCTCCAGCTCCACATCCTCACCTGTCATTCACTTCTCAACTCACCATCTGCTGTTCTTAGTCCTCACCCCTCCACAGAAACGGTTCTGTGTCAGTGCTCTCTAATAAAAATATAACGCAAGCCACATATATAATTTTACATTTTATTGTACAAACACATGGAATCAATTTTAATAGGCTTCTTATTCAATATATCCAAAATATTGTCATTTCAATGTGTAATCGCTATAAAAATAATTAATGAGATATTTTGCATTCTTTCTTTTTCATAGTAAATGTCAAATCCAATGTGAATTTTACATTTACAGCACATCTCAGCTCAGTGTAGCCTCATTTCCATTGTGGAGTAGCCACATGTGGCCAGTGGCCAGCAGAGGAGGTCTCTGTGCTCAAGATGATCTGGTGGACATGTCCCACAAGCCCTTTTCAGAAATAAGGTTGGCGTATCTTTCATCTACTGACTGTTACCTCTCTTTTCTCCTGGCCCACTTTCCTCCATTGTTTTCTGAGAAACTTTTTTTCTGCTTGTCCTTCTCATGTATCCCTGATCATTCCTTCTCACTGGCAACTCTTCCTTCACTCACCTGTTAAAGAGTTGGTGTTCTTGAAAGTTCTGTTTTGTGTCCACTGGTCCTCTCTTAGTAGGTCAGTTACTTGGAAATTTTATCCTTCTTTATGGTTTTAACCATATGCTGATGGATCTCAAATCCACATCGTTAGGCCTGCCTATTCCACTAGGCTTCTATATCCAAATATCCGGACCTTCATGGGACCCTGTTAGCCAAGTGAACCCAACGGGTTCTAAAATTAATCTTATCATCCACCATCAGAACCTGCTCAGTGAATAACACATCAATCCTTGGAACATCCAGATCAGAAACCCTGGAGCAGTGGTTCTCAACAGGAAGTGTTATGCCCCCAGGAGTCATTTGGCAATGTCTGGAGACATATCAAATTTTCAAAGCTTCAAGAGAGGGGTGTTACTGTTTTTAATGGATAAGGACCAGGGATGCTGCTGAACATCCTACAATACACAAGAAAACTCCCTACAACAAAGAATCATCCACTGAAATTGGATGCTTATCTTACATCATACACATTAATCAACTCAAAATAGATCTAAGGCTTAAATATAAGACCTGAAACTAAAATTTCTAGAAGGAAACATAGGGAAACACTTCACGACATTGGTCTTGGCAATGGTTTCTTGGATATGACACTGAAGCACAGGCAACAAAAACAAAACTAGATAAGTAGGACAAAATCAACCTAAAAAGCTTCTGCACAACAAAGAGTGGAAAAGAGAGAACAAAAAGGCACCCTCCACAATGAGAGAAAATATTTGCAATCATATATCTGATAAAGGGTTAATTTTCAAAATATGTGAAAAAATTCTACAATTCAATAACAACACCAACAAAATAACTCAATTTTTAAAAATGGGCAGAGGACCTGACTTGACATTTCTCCAAAAAAAAATTTCTCCCAAGGCCAGCAGGTATAGGAAAAGGTGCAACATCACTAATTACCAAGGAAATGCAAATCAAAACCACAATGAGATATCATCTCACACCTGTTAGGATGGCTATTCTCACAAAACAAAAGATAATAAGTGATAATGAGGGTGGATAAAAGGGAACCCTTGTGCACTGCAGGTGGGAATGTAAATTGGTGCACTCATTATAGAAAACAGTGTAGAGATTTTGCAAAAAAGTTAAAGTTAGAAGTATCATATGATACAGCAATCCCACTTCTGGGAAATGAAACAAAGTTATTGAAAACAGGATCTCAAAGAGATATGCTCACTCCCACATTCATTTGCAGCATCATTCACAATAGCCAAGATATGGAAACAACTCAAATTTCCATCAGCAGATGAGTGAGTAAAGACTATATGACATTATATACATACTAGTGGCCCAGTGCATGAATTCATGCACATTGAAAGGAAATTAATTAGAAGAAATATTTTAATATTGCTATTCGCCCTTTCTCTATAATAGAAAGTGTCAACCAAATTCACGATCAACAACGACAGATCAAAACACACATGTGCAATTGGCGCCAGTGAGAGCTTTATATATGGAGAGAGATAGATAAACTTGCTTAATTAGACCTGCTTTCTGATTTAGCTAAACTTTTTCCAGCCCTGTGAAGCACCCCAACTTCTCTTTCTGGTAATTGTCAGCAACAGCAGCAAATATCAACATGACACAGATTATTATCGTAGATCACGCAGGGAGAACAAAGAGCAAAATATTTAACTGCAGCAATGTTTGACTATATTCTTCACAGTAAGAAAACCTGAAGTCATTTTCAAGGTCCACCATTTCTTACTTCTTTTCAGTAGGGTCAAGTTTCTAAGCTTTGTAAATCTCCATTTTCTAGTTAATGAAAAGAAAGTAGGATTCCACCAAGTTTCTTTATCTACCTACTCCAGGACTTCTGTGAGGATCAAATGAGATGAGGCACAGGAAAATGCTTCACAGACATTTGGTTAAAGTGTAAAATGTTTCCACCTGGCTATAAAGCAAGTCATGTTCCTAGACTGAAGAAACTCCAAGGAGGCTTAGTCACTAGGAAGAGGAAGCTGGGCATTGTTACGTGACATCATTACCCAGCACCCACAGCCACTGTTTCTGGGCTGGGCTGTGGCCACATTTTGCACCTTGGAGTCTCCGCAGCGTCTGCTGCTATTTGATGTGGTGTCACTCTTGGGTGGTGGTGGGGCCTGTGTCCCACATGGGGGAAGCAGAGTGTTGTTTTGTGGGTGTCAGGTCCACAGTGCTATTTCTCTGTAAACAGCCAGTGTGTGTCATGGCAGCTCCTACATTGAGTGTCTGCCCCCTGGTGGTCAGTTCACATCATAGCTACTGGTCAGATACTTAGCATATTAGCCTTTTATATATAGATAGATGATGAAATATTATCCAGCCTTTAAAAAAGTAGAAAATGCTGCCATTTGTGACAACATGGATGAAACTTTAGGACGTTATATTATATTAGATGAGATAAGCTAGACACAAAGCAACAATTACTATATGGCACCACTTAAATGAGAAATCTAAAATAGTCAAGCTCATAGAAGCAGGGAGTAAACTGGTGATACTGGGCCTGGGAAAGGGAAATGAAATGCGGAGCTGCTGTCCAGTGGGTATAATCCCTATGGCAAGATGAGTAAGTTGTAGAGACCTGTTATAAAACACTGTGTCTGTAGTTAACATACTGTACTGTACACTTAAAAATTGAAGAGGATAGACCTCATGTTCAACGCTCTTACTATAAAAATAATAAAATAATTATCCATCTCAAAATATCAAGTGTTCCACTGCCGAGAAACACTGCTTCTAAGAGTAGCATATGGACTCACTGCATTAGCATCACAGGAGACTAATAGACAAATATATTCTTATGCCCCAACCCAGACCTCCATACCACAGTCTAGGAAGTGGGGCTCAGAACCAGTGTTCTCACAAGCTCTTCAGGTGATGCTAAAGTTGGTGAATCGTTGCTCTAGGTAGAGACAGCATTAATGTCACAGACATCCACTGACTTCCTATTCTGTGCCAAGCATCAGAATAGATGACAGAGAAAAGGAAGCCCCAATTCAAAGTCTGAGTCAGCACATGACTTCAGCTTTCAGGATCCAAATTCGTGAGCCTCCAGGTGAATCATGTAACTCTCTTTTCCCCTTTTACATTATTCCAGATGAAGTAAACCCGTAAAGCTCCTGACCCAAAGCAACAGATTTATGATACACAATCTGCTCTTAGTCCTGGAGCTTGGAGCTGATTTCTTGAAGTTTGAAACTGCGCAATCGAGCAGTGCTTGGTGCATTGCCCATTAGAGAGAACTTGGAGTGGGAGAAAATGTAGGAAAATTCTAAAACCTTTTTATCCTATTACACTCAGTTTATATTTTAAAACATGAAAGAAAGTGCTCTTGAGACATGGGGATAAATATATAAACTGGATATAATAAGGAAAGAGGCCTTGAAGATTGTTTAAGTTCAGTCATCTGCTGGAGAGTCCTAGAAAGAATTAATTTTTCTGGAATCCAGAACCAGAACAGTGTGAATTTCAACAATAAAAATTCATTCCAGGTCAAGAAATGTTATTTAGCATCTCTATGAGCCAGGCACAGAGCTAGACACTGAGGACAAAATAAACAAAGCAGTCCAAACCCCCAACCTTGGGAATATAGGCTGGTGAATTCTCAATGGGAGTGGCATTGAATGTATCAGATATGGTCCCTTCCCATGGGAAACTCAGATCAGTTAGTGAGGAAGACAAACAGGTCTTATAATTGCAGGACAATGTGATAAATACTAAAATGTGTACAGAAGGCCATGGAACAACATTGAGATGGGAAGCTCATTCACGCTGGGAGATAAAGGATTGTATAAGAAGGCAATCCTTTATCAAGGATGTTGAGCAGACAGACATTTGAGACAGGTTAGAAGCTAGTTCAGTACCAAGTGGGGTAAATGAAAGATAGCCACACGTTTCTTGCCATCCTCCCTTATTGAGAGGTGGCTCTTTCTCCTCCTCTTGCATCTGGTTGGCCTTCTGACTATGTGACTAATAGAAAGTGTCTGATATAAAGAAATGCACTTTAAATATAAAGATACAAATAGATTGAAAGTGGATTAATGAGAATAAAGATGACTTGAGAAAGAATCAGGGAACTTGAAGATAGATCAATAAAAAGTACTCAAACTAACAAAAAAAAGAAAAAGAAAAAAGAGAGAGACTTTTGAAAATTAGCAGTCTAATGCACATGATTAACATGTGAAAGAGAGAAAATGGGGTAGAAAAAATACTGAAGAATAATGGCTAAAAATTCCATGAGAAACCTAAATTTACAAATTCAAAAAGCCTAGAGAACCACAAACAGAATAAACATAAGGAAAACCATGTAAGGCACATCACAAACTGATGAAAATCAAAAGAAAACAAAATCTTAAAATTAGCAAGCAAAAAATGACAGGAGCTCATGATTCAAAACTTTCAGTCTTAAGATTAGAAACTACAAAGTCCAAAGGATAGGCAAAACCATCTTTGCAGTGTTGGAGGAAAACTCCTAAACTCTGTATTTGGTGAAAATGCCCCTCAAGGATGTAAGCAAGTTAAAGACTTTTCAAATAAAAGAAAACAAAGAGAATTCATTGCCAGCTGACCAGCACTTCAAGAAATGCTAAAAGAAGTTCTTCAGACTGAAGGGAAATACATCAGAGGGAAACCGAAATTCCTTCATGAACGAATGAAGAGCATTATAAACGGTAAATATCTGAGAGAGTGTAAAAGACTATTTTTTCTCTTAATTTAAAAAAATACACATACACCTGACTGTTTAAAGCAAAAATTTTTACATTGTCTCCATGGTTTTAATGTATGTAGATGCAATGTACATATAGGGAGTGGGGTGGTAAATGGGCTGACACAGTGAAAGGTTGGCTTGTGAAGTGGTACAGTACTAGCCCTAGGAACCTGTGATAAGCTAAGGACGTTTAATGTAATCCCCCAGACCAGTGGTTGGCAAACTCATTAGTCAACAGAGCCAAATATCAACAGTACAACGATTGAAATTTCTTTTGAGAGCCAAACTTTTTAAACTTAAGCTTCTTCTAATGCCACTTCTTCAAAATAGATTCGCCCAGGCCATGGTATTTGGTGGAAGAGCCACACTCAAGGGGCCAAAGAGCCGCATGTGGCTCGCGAGCCACAGTTTGCCAACCACTGCCCCAGGCAATCGCTTTAGAAATGCAAGATATAGAGCCAAAACCAACAAATAAATTTAAAATGGAATTATATAATATCCTAAAACTTTTTAAAAGGGCTGGTATTATGAATAGCTTGGCCCCCAAAGATGTACATGACCTAGACTCTGGATCCAGTGAACATGCTGTTACATGGAGAAAAGACTGCAGATGTGTTGAAGGACTTTAAAATAGGGAGGTTATCTCTTGAGTCCAATAGAATCACCTGTGTCCTTAAAAACAGAGAACTTTCTCCACCTGGAGTCAGAGAGCTATGGAAGAGAAGTCAGAGAGATTCAGAGATTCAAAGGAGAGAAACAGGATCCACCACTGCTGGAGGGGGCCATGTGGAAGCTGAGGAGGAAATGCAGGCTTCAGTCCTACAACCCCTTACCTTCCTGTTCATTTGTTATGGCAGCCATAGAAAACTAATACAGCAGGACAGGGAGAAGAGAGGAATGAAAAATGGGAACTACAGAATACACAATAAAATGGTATATCTAATCCAAAGGCATCCATAGTTACAGTAAATACAGTGGACTAAAAGGTAGACATTATCAGAATGGATCAAGAAAATCCAGACCAACTATTTGCTATCTATAAGAAATGCACTTTAAATATAAGGACACAAATAGATTGAAAGTGAATTAATGGGAAAATTATATACCACACAATCAGTAAGCATTAGGAAGCTGAATCATCTGTATTAGCATCAGATAAAATGGACTTCAAAACAAAGAGTAATAGCAGAGACATTTCATAGTGATAAGAGGGTCAATTCTTCCAAAAGATATAACAAACATAAATGTGTGTGCACTTATAACAATCCCAAAACACATGAGAGTGCTAAGGGGAGAAACAGATAACTCCACAGTCACAGTTTCTCTTCAACCTCCATCACTAATATTTAATATATATACTAGTGGAAGGGAGAGGGAGAGCAAGGTAGAAACATCAATAATGAGAGAGAACCATGACCTCATGGTTCATAGGTCAACACTCAACCAGTGGGCCACACGGCCTGGCTCACTCACTCATATTTGCCATTAGTTATTCTTTGTCTGTAAATCAACTCACTTTTTTGGATGAAAATATGCTATTTTAAGGGAAATTTTATAGCTTGCATAAATGGGGAACTCTCTGTCACACAAATAATCACCAAGAAAATAAAACACACTGTATTATTAAATCCTAGTGTTCTTGTGTTATTCCATGCCCACTCTGAGTCCATGTTCTTCAATCTCATCTGCCTTCATCATCCAGGGACCAAGGTGCCAGCCAACTGTAAGGATCATCCCTACAGTTAGAGCCCTTCGAATGATCCAAATTAGCCACCCTAAACTGTTTACCCTGTCCTGTCTTGCCTTTCCCTCAGAAACCCCAAGAAAAGCTCTAGCCAAACGTTCCACTCCTTCCAGCTCTGCTTCCTGACCCAAACCTAGCGCTCCTCCCTCGGCCCTGTCTGGTGTGTCTTTCCTTTCTAGGGGAACTGTGAGTAACCTGAAGCTTTTCTCTCAATGGCATTGACCTCTCTGTGTGGTCGCTCACTCAGTCAGCTTTAATTTTATATTTTAATTTTATAAATTAAGACCCAGGCACAGAGCAGTGTGCTGGGAGCAATCAGCATCCAAGTGTGTGCTGTCTTTCTGCCATGACTGATGTCATCCATGGGAGTTACAGACAGCAAAGTGAGTACTCCGGTCCCAGCAATGGAATCTCAGGCAGGCAACCCCGACCTCACAGGAATCTCACAAAGAATGCACTTCCACCGAAGCTGTTCAGACGGCAACTTGTACATCCATCCCTCAGGAAGCCACTATCCATCAGGTGGCCGGCCTGGCACCACACCAGATGAGACTCGAGATCTTGGAATCCAACTTCTCAGGCTAAGGCCACATTAGTGGAATACAGAAAAGTGTATTGTGCTCATGCTCCGTACTCGGTTATAAGTGAACGTTGTCCAAGGCTTGAAACAAGAGGGCCATAATGCTTCTGTTTCCAACAACAAATAGGGAGTTAATACTCCACATTCCCTAATTGATCGCAGTGACTAATTGCTAATCAACCTATTTTTAGGTGGCCCTCACTCAGTGTGAGGCTGGCTTGCAGGTCACCAGTTTCAAAAATTAAACTGACCAGGGTTTGAGTCTGGGGTCTGTCACTTGCGAATTGACCGACGTGAAGTTATTTAAGTCTCTAAATCTCAATGTTCTAATCTGTAACACTGAGGAAGTATTCTTTATCTCACTCTAACTGGGAAAACTATAATGAAAGGTAATAACATTCATGGTATACCATCTTCAGACACTATGGTAAGCCCTCCCCATGGATCAGAGCACGTACCACCCACTCCAGGGTTGACAGTCAAAGGCAGAACTCAAGCACATGTTTAGGCAACTCTGCCACTGGATTTTAACTGGTACATATGTAAATGCATCCCTCCCCACCGACACCACACTCACACAACTCAGTTCCCATGGCTGACTTTCCCCAGGGAAGTCCACTTTGCTGAATGTGTACCTCTCTTGGCCTTAGTCCCAGCTCCAAGCAAACTGAAAATCCATTCTAATTCACAAAAGAAGGATGCTCTTAATTAGGTTGCCCCTGGAGCTTGGACCACAGAGGTAATGAAGCAAAAGCCCTTTGGCAAGAATGAGGCAGCCAGGATTTGAGAAGAAGGCAGTACACTTGGACTTGGAGCTTGGATCCTAGCTCTGCTGCTTATTAACTGCATGAGCGGGGACTCCTTCACATCTCTCACTCTCTTCCTATGGCAACATGAGACTGTTAGATGCTAGTTTCTAGATACTAACGAGCTAGAGTGTAAGCAAAGCACCAACCACTCACTTGTCAAAGCATCCATGGAGAGGCTGTGCACTCAGGGAGTAGAGTTCAGAAGACTGCTCAACTTTCCCCTCCGCCCTCTCCTCTTACTCCCTTCTTCTCTTACCCCCTTCTACTCCTCCCTCCTTCTCTTCCTGTCTCTTCCTCTTCCTCCCTCCTCAGTTTCCCTCTTCCTCCTCTTCCCTCCTCCTCTCCCTCCCTATTCTCCTCCTCTCTTTCCCCTCCTCATCCCACACCCTCTCCTCTTCCCCTTCCCCTCCCCTCTTCCTGCTCCTCCTCCTCCTCCATAAAGAAAGGGTCCATCTTCATTGATAACATCAGATTTCTTCCGCTCTGTGACCTGGGTCAAGTTCACCATGAAAACAACTCTGACAGTAGGAATGCTCCTGTGGAAGGAATTTTTCATTTCTTTTCTTTCTGAAGAAGAGCAAGCAGGGGATCAACAGTGGCATCTCACAGAAGATGAGTGCCCCACCGGAACCAGAGTGCCATCTTCATCTCTCTTCTGGTGGCATGACGTGCCTCCCATTCTTTATCGCAAATGGCAGGTTACTCAGCGAGGCAGAGGGAGAACAGCAGATGGATGTGACAGCAAATTCTGCTATGTACCCACAGACACTTCTAAGACATTAAAAAGTTGTGCCCACATTTCCTACTCCCACAGCGAACCCTGTGAAGAGATCCTGACGTCAGCTTGAGGAGCATGTGGGATCGCGCCCTCTCTTTTCACCACAAGTGCTCCCTCTGGTCACGCCAGGCACAGCTTAAGTTGACCTCTCTGGCTGTGAGAAAAGTGAGGCGAGGGAAGACTAAGACTATAACAGGTTTATTTTATCTGCTTAAAAGGAACACCAGTTCTGGAGCCTGAGGAAAAGAATTCGAGCTTTGGTTCTGTAAGTTACTAGCAATGAGAGGAGAGGGCTGCCTCAGTGCTCCCATTTCTAAAATGGGAGGAACACTGAGAGCAGCTCCATGTAGTTATTCTGAAGACCAAATTAGACCCATCTTGGGCCAGTCTCCCAGCCCTGCACCTCAACGGTTTCCAGACTGTGATTGGCTTCTGGCCTCAACATCTTTGCACTGGCTGTTCTCTCTGTCTGGAATGCTTTTCCCCAGCTCCTCCCATTGTGAGTGGCTCCTTTCCTTCCTTCGGGTGTCAGCTTTGATGTGTCGCTTGCTCTGAGGTTTTCCCTTTCAGAGCAGGGCCTTTGCCCATTTGTCTTTACCACAGCTCTCTGCTTATCTTCTCCCCAGAGCACTTTTCAAAATCTATGTTTAGTTCTTTCACCTATGTATAGATGTTTCCCTATACTGGAATGTAAGCTAGAATCTGATCTCTGCATACTATGCCCTCATCATCTGGTGCAAGGATGGGGAGTGTCTGGCCCTCAGGCCATGTAAGGCCCGAGAAACCCTGTGGTCTGGCCCTGCCAAGGCAACCGCAGATGGGACTCAAAATTCAATAAATCTAGGAACTTTTTTCATAGCAACTAAGTTCATATTAAGTGAATTATGTTAAGCAAATGACGTTATAAATATCCAAATAGCCCTTGGCGGAAAAAAGGTTCCCCACCTTTGATCTAGTGCAATGCCAGCTACTATTAATAAATATTCATTAATGAATATATGTATTAAAAAATACTTGGGAACTATAAAGTCCTGTATACATATAGGATATATTCTATGTACATGTTGTATGGATATATATATATTTATATATGTATCATACAGAAAGTGAAATCATAGACTTATTCTGATGATACTGGAAAATTCCCATGTGTAACGTTTCTCCCTCCCCCCACCCCACTCCCCATGATCTCTACACCCTACGGCTAACCTAACCTAGAGGAGGAAAAGAGGTTGGCATGGGCCCCAGAGTGAAAAGACATCATTCACTGTGACTGTCAAACATAGAAACGGAAAATGCCAACCCGGCTGTTTGTTATTAACTTCCTGACTTGACAGATTCTCCTCTGTAATCTCTAGACAGCCTTGCCATGCTGCTCTCAGGGCCTCCAATATATTTTTTTAATATTCTGTTACACCCTTTTTTTCTGATTTATTTTTGAGATATTATTAACATATAACACTGTGTTAGTGTAAAGTGTGCAACATGTTGATTTAGTACAGTGATATATGATTACCAGTGATTACCACGGTAACATTAGCTAAACACTTCTATCACCTCGTAATGTTTAAAAGAAACTGAGCTGGTAGATTTTGACCAATCTGCAAAGCTTTGTTAAAACTCAATTAGATCATTACAGGAACATTTGCATAAACTTAGGGCAATATAGTCATTATGAATGTGCCACTATTGAGAAATGTCAAACAGAGAAAAGAAGAATATAATAATGAAGTCCTATGTACCACTTCACCCAATTTCAACCATTTTTGATTCGTGACCAACCTTGTTTTGTCCATATTCTCACCAATGTCCTTCTTCCCCTGCATGATTTTGAAGAAAAACCCAGACATCACATCAAGTATTGCAGTATGCATCTCTCAAAGTCAAGGACTCTTTTTTAATAAAATATCACAATACCATCATCACACTCGGAATGTTTGTTAAATCCTTAATGGTATCAAGTGTCTGGTTTGTGTTCACATTTCCCTGCTTGTCCTATATACTTTTATTTTCAACATTTTATTTCTTTGAATTAGAATACCAAAAAGGTCCATATATTATGATTGGTTAATATACTTCTAAAGTCTCTTTGAACATATAATTTTTTACTTTATTTCATTGCATCATTGGTTAAAAACCTGGGTCTTTGGCCCTCACCGGTTTGGCTCAGAGAGTCAGCCTGCGGACTGAAGGATCCCAGGTTCGATTCTGGTCAAGGGCATGTACCTTGGTTGCAGGCACATCCCCCGTAGGGAGTATGCAGGAGGCAGCTGACCAATGTTTCTCTCTTATCAATGTTTCTAACTCTGTATCCCTCTTCCTTCCTCTCTGTAAAAAAATCAATAAAATATATTAAAAAAAAACAAAAACCTGGGTCCTTGTCTCTGTTTCCAACAGTCTGGATAAGCATCATGAGACAGAGACAAGGACCCATACCTCTATCTCTCCCACGTTTGTTGAGAACTAGTAGCTTAATCTAAAGGCTTGATTGGATTCAGATTTCAATTATTTCCTCCCCAGACTATTTCATAGGTGGTGTATACTTCTTTTAAGTAAAAAAAAAAAAAAAAACACAACTTCTAGTTATCTCTTTTTGTAACATTAACGGGCATTGATGATCATTGCCTAGATCTGTTAATTCATTGGAGTCTGCAAGGCAGTGATATTCCAATTCTGTTATTCCTTTTCATTTATTACCTGGAACAATGCCAAAAAGAGAAACTTTCCCTCATTAACTACTTGGTTAGCCTCATGGGTAGTTTATGCAAGAAAGGCAGGATAAATGCCTATCTCTCCCCTTCATGTAGGTTTTTAAAATGACGAGTTGGTTTCTTAGCCTCCTCAGAAAGTTCCCAATGCTTTATCTTTTAAAATAATTATAAACCCATAACTGTGTTATTAGAAACTCATGGATTTTATGTGTTGGGATCCCTTGCAATTAGCATCCTTAATGATGCCCCAAGTGTGCTAGCTCTGGCCATGGGGACTTCTGGCTGGCTTCTGAGTTCTTCAGTCCTGCTGTCCTGGGTAACTGCTTTGCTCTCTGCTAGGAAAAGATGCTCTAGGGCCATGGTCGGCAAACTGTGGCTCATGAGCCACATGCACAGCTCTTTGGCCCCTTGAGTGTGGGTCTTCCACAAAACACCACGGCCTGGGCGAGTCTATTTTGAATAAGTGGCATTAGAAGAAGTTTAAGTTTAAAAAATTGGGTTCTCAAAAGAAACTTCAATCATTGTACTGTTGATATTTGGCTCTGTTGACTAATGAGTTTGCCGACCACTGCTCTAGGGAGTACCAGCCTCTCCCCTAGAAACAGCCACTTTCCCAGTGGTTTCTTTCTGTGGAAAATAGTATTAAAAACCAAACTCCAAGTGCTAGGAGTGCTTATTGTCACTAGGTCAGTTGCTGTTGTAGAGTACATATAATTTAAGTCATTTTTAAGAATCAGCAGATACTGGAAAAGCGCTGAAAACCATGTAGAAGTTATCCTTTTATGGGAGACGATTGCATGTACCACTCCCAAGTGTTTTCTGGTGCATTCATTCAGTGCTCATTTGCCTTATTTTTCTTCACCGTAATGACTTTGTATGGGATTCAACTATGATCCTTCTATGTTGTTCTCTTTTAGTGAAATTTTGTCTTCCTGCACTTTCAGGAGGAAGAGGTGAGCCCAGAGAGCTTCTCTCCTTCACGGTTTTGTGTTTCCCTGTTCTGCTTTGATCATAAAGTGATTAAAAATGCGGCCTCTCATTTTTTGAAAGCTTCTTCCTCTGCTCCCTGAGCCTTCCATCTGGACTACTTCTGCCTGTTGTCTATGTCCTGCCTACTTTGGTTTCTGCTTTGAGCTTTTTCCCCGGCGTGCAGGGCTCTGTCCTGGAAGAATACTCAGGTTTGTCACTTCTGAGTATTTGTAGGGTCATAGCAAAAGGCTACTCCAGTACCCTCAGCCCTTCCTGCAGGCCCCTGTACTCCCTGAATTAAAGTCTGCAAGACACCCTCCAGTTTCTGCTATTATCCTTAGCATGGGCCCCAGGAGGGCCCAATGATCATTTTAGACTTCTCAGAAGTGGCTGCCTTTTCTTCTGTTTTCTCACACACAGCTTCTAAGGCCCCATGGGAATTAAAGCTGCTTGGGGTTTTATCCACACCTCATTTGGAGGGTTGATGGGGACATCCTGTCTCAGAATTTCTTTGTAAATGCTACCCAGGAGGTTTGTTTGTTTGTTTCCTTTGTTGAGCTGCCTTTTATTGAGGCAGGGTTCAAAGATGTTCAAAAGCTCAGCTGCTACTACATTCCAGATTTTCCTGGTAAACATATTCCTTTTTTTTTTTTTTTTTTTTTGTAGCAGAAGTTATCACCTTTAGTTTTAAATCAAAAATAAAGAAACTAAGCTAGTATGAGCAATGGATGCACAAGGAATCACAAACCACTACAAAGGAGATTTTAAAATTCTTTGAGGCATTCCAGAGAAGAAAGCCCGTTCAACTTTGAAGTCCAGTATATTGGAGGTGAACGTTCTGTTGAAATCTAGGTGTTCTAATAGCTACTTTCCAATCTCTAATTCACAGAGGCCCAGTTTTGCTTGCCTTTTTAACTCTATGCCAACTTCAAAAATTGATGCAATCAGAGCTGCTAAGTTTATTCTTAATGTGACTCTCAGCTACAAATGCACACATACCAGTATGTCCCCCTTCTCTCACACATACACACATGTATGTGCACATGCACACACACACACACACACACTCTAAACAGTAACTTGACTCTCTGTGAGTGTCTTCCAGAAACTGAACTCTTAACAAAGTTGCCTGATTTGTCCAACTCTGACTCCTCGGTTCAGTTGGGCCCAAACTCAGGGAGAACAGTTCCCTTGCCAGCAGTAAGAAGAAACCAAATGGTGTTATTGCAACATCTAGCAATGGCATGAAATGATTTATATGCTCATTTCTATATGGTTCTCCATATGGCATGGAAAGAAATTTAAATTTATCCTTCTGGTTCCTAGCTGCCTTCATCATTAGGAAGTGATATTTATTAGTCAAATTTTTCAAAGGAAAATTCATTGGAATGAGGTTGTTCTCTAGCCAAAACCATAAGCAATCACAGTCATCTTGATTTCAGCAAGGAGAGGATTCTTGATTAACTGGCTGAGTAACATCTTCAAAGGAAAACAGAAGCATCCATCCTCCCCTAGAAACAGAAACCATCAGCACCATGGTCCCTTCTGCCTGTGTACCAACGTACACTGCTACTAAAGGAAATCCACCAATAAAGCAGAATTCTACAACCAAGAAGAAAATGTTCAGGGAGAGGTTGTAATAATATAGGAAATACTTCAGCTAGGGAGTCAGGTGAATAAAAACAGGACACAAATGAACCTATAAGACGGCCTTCAAAGATACTCATAAGAAAAAGAAGAAAAAAAAAGCCTACCAAAATGTTACAATGATGATGGGACTACAAGTGATCTTTTTCTATTTTATAGTAGTCTCTGTTTTTAACAATGTGCATTTATTATAACCAAAAAAAAGAATAAAATAAGCTATTACCTTCAAGATTTGATGTCACTCTCCCTCTTCCATAAAACCTACAAAAGGCATAAACCCTAATGGCATAATTCAATTACTTGGTGAGCATCAGAATCACTCAAATGAGAGGTTTTTTTTTAATCTTCGCCTGATAATATGTTTATTGATTTTTAGAGAGAGGAAGGGAGAGAGAAAGAAAAACATCAATCTTTTGCCTCCTGTACACACTCTGACCAGGGATCAAACCAGCAACCTAGGTATGTGCCCTGACCGGGAATCAAACCCACAACCTTCTGGTGTATGGGGAGATGCTCCAAACAACTGAGCCACCAGCCAGGGCTCAAATGAGTTATTAAAAGGCATATACCTGAGTTCTACTCCAGTCCCACTTGACTCAGAACTTTGGAATATGGTGCCCAGGAATATGTAGTTTGAACCAGCATACCTGGTGTTATTAATGCAGGTATTCCTTGGGCCCTCCTTTGAAACACTGTATTAGGGACTGACTTGGGGACTTAAGCTGATATTTTCTCTTAATGGCTGTTTGATACTGCAGAGCATGTTTTAAGTGCCTGCAACCAGATTACTAGCTATAGAAAAACAGCCACAACTTGTCTCAGAGCCCTCCAAAATGATTCTGAACAATAAAGACAACCCAAAGACATGCCATCTCTTCCTTTTTAAAGACATTCATTATGGGGTTGCATAGTAAAAACTGTCCACTTCCATCTGTAATTCAGAAACTAAGGGAGAAGGAAAAGCAGCTAGAATAATGTCATTTTCTTGGTATGCCATTGGGCCCATGTGTGGAATTCCGCCTATCCACAAAGAATATCTACCTAATTACTGCTAGTTTATGCCCTGTCCAAATGCAGTAAAATAAATGAGGGCATGTGAAAATACATATTTAAAAAGTGGTATACTAAAAATATCTAGTCTCCTCTGCCTTGTGCTAAAGTGAGAAGATAAAACCAATGACACAAAGTAGAAGCAAATTATTTGAGATTCAAGTTGTCTACATTTGGCATACATAAAGCAAAAAGAGGAGTTGTCAGTCACATGAGATCTGTTTACTCTGATTAACCCAATTCAGAGGTAATGGTCTCAATCCTCCTAGACCATCCTGGTCTAAATTGGGTAGATACAGCCATTCTAGAAAGGAAAAAGTCCCATGCATGCAACCAATTTGATAAACCTCAAGCAATTGTTTTATAAAAGTCAATCTTTTCAGACTGGGGGCAGGAATTGTCTCTACCCAAGACACGAATCCCAAAAAGTGTAAGACTAATACTTTAACACATCTAGCAAATGGTTTATCTGGTAAATGGTTTATCTGGATCATGTCTAATCCTTAGAGTGGCCATTTTACAGACAAGAAATCTGAGGCTTGTAGAAAATAAACCCAAGATTCTAACCCTGGCATCTCTGCCTCCAAAATACACATGATTCCCACTACACCAAACTGCCACCTGTCAGAGGCAATGGAATATAGTCAGGTTCAAAGAGGAGCATGGACCTAAGTTGCCCCTGATGTCAGGCGCAGGAAGCAATTGTGGAAGGAAGGACACACCAAGAAGTTCTGGGAGAGGAGAACCCAAGATGGTGGCATAGGAAAACACCTAAACTGCTGCCTCACACAACAATTTCAAAACTACAACTAAAAGACAAAGCAGACACCATCCAGAACCACAGGAAGGCTGGCCAAGTGGAAATTCTACAACTAGAAGAAAAGAGGAAAGCACACTTAGACTCAGAGGAGCTGAAGAAGGCAGAGGTACTGAGATGAGCACAGAGAGGACTGGCAACTGAGTGCACAGCTGGCTTTCTCAAGTGGGAGGGAGACAAAAGCTCCCAACTGCACTGAAATCCAGTTCCGGGTGAGACTCTAGGGACCCGGACTCATACGGGGTGAAACTGGACTGTCTGGCTGTGGGTGGAACTCGAGGGTGGCTTTCTCTCAGAGGTGCTTGCAGCGATTACCACAGGACACTGAGACACAGGGGCCTATTAGTGCAGGACTGACAGGAAACCAATGCTGTCTGCTCCACCCTGAGACTCCACCCCATCCAAGCTGAGCACAGAGACTTTTGCAAGTCTTGTCTCATAAGGGTGTCTCCAACACAGAAGTTCTCCCAGCATAGACACAGCTGATCCTCACAGCCAATTGGCCTGGAGGTCAACTCCTCCCAGTGATACCAACAACAATCAAGGCTTAACTACAACAAGACTGTGCACACAGCCCAGAGAGGGGTGCACCAAGAATGTCCACCTCAGGTAACTGGGAGGCCGACCCACTGGGCCATATAGGACACCTAAGCACACAAAGCCACCCTACCAACTCAGGGAAGCAGCCAAAATGTGGAGACAAAGAAACAGATCACAAATGAAAGAAATGAAGGAAAGCAAATGACTGGATATAGAGTTCAAAACCACAGTTATAAGGTTTTTCAAGAATTTCCTAGAAAAGGCCAATAAATTTAGCCAGACCCTCAAGGATATGAAAAAAGACCAACTAGAAATTAAGCATACACTGACTGAAATAAAAAATAATATACAGAGATCTAACAGCAGACTAGAAGATCACAAGAATCAAGTCAAAGATTTGAAATACAAGGAAGCAAAAAACACTCAACCGGAAAAGCAAAAAGAAAAAAGAATCCAAAAATATGAAGATAGTGTAAGGAGCCACTGGGACAACTTCAAGCATACCAACATATGAATTATGGGGGTGCCAGAAGAAGAGAGAGAGCAAGATACTGAAAACCCATTTGAAGAAATAATGACAGAAAACTTCCCTCACCTGGTGAAAGAAATAGACTTACGGAGAATCCAAGATGGCGGCGTAGGTAAACACCTAAACTGCTGCCTCCCGCAACAATTTCAAAAATACAACTAAAAGAAAAAACGTCTATCACCCAGAACCACGGGAAAGCTGGCTGAGTGGAAGTTCTACAACTAGAAGGAAAGAGAAAAGAGCATTGAGACGTGCACGAGTGCTGAAAAGCTGAGGTACGGAGGCGCGTGATCCGGGCTGGCGGCGGGTGTTGCTTTTTTCAACCCAAAGGGAAACAAGCCCCCAATTACTCTGAAATACAGTTTCTGGGGAGACGCAGGGGACCCAAACTCCTACGGGGAGAAGCTGGACTGTCTGCCAGTGAGGGTGGCTTGCTTGCAGAGCTGCGCGCAGGAATAATTGTTTATGGCCATGGGGCACGGGACTGCCGACAGGGATGCAGAGCCGGCTAACTAGCAGCCATTGCTGTTTGCCACACCCTAGCCTAGTGACACCCTGAGACCCCACCCTGCACAACCTACAAACCCACCCAAGCTCCAAGCAGCTCAATTAGCATAAGAAAGCCTGCCCTATCACAGCTTAACCTAGAAAACTTGCAGCCCAGGTCAGACAGCTCCAAAACCTCCAAACCACAAGCAAAGAGGAGAAAACTGTAGCTCCCACTGTAGCTCCTGCTGGGTGGCCTCAGACAGTAGCTGACCTGCACCCCATTGGAGATCCAGAAGCCAGTGTACTTAGTGGTCAGTGTGAGACACCAGATTTCAACTCCTCACATCCATAAGTGACACAACATTGGTTGTGGTGCTCACTGAGGCAGACTCAGTGAGCACCAAAGCCCCACTGAAACAAGTCCTGCCCCATAAGCGTGTCTTCAGCGCAGCAGTTCTTCCATTATAGACACAGCGAGTGCTCACAGCTAATTGGCCTGGAGGTCAATTCCTCCCAGTGTACCAACAGCAATTAAGGCTTAACTACACCAAAACTTTGCACTCAGCCCACAAAGGGGTGTACCAAGAGCATCCACCTCATGTGATTGAGGAGGCTGAGCTACTGCCCCCTATAGATCACCTACCACACAAAGCTACTTCATCAACACAGGGAAGCAGCCAAAATGTGGAGACAAAGAAACATGTCACGAATGAAAGAAACGGAGGAAAGCAAACTACTGGATGACATAGAGTTCAGAACCACATTTATAAGGTTACTCAAGAATCTTCTTAAAACCGCTGAGAAACTTGATGAGACCTTTAAGGATATTAATGAGAATGCCAAAAAAATGGAAAAGGATCAGTCAGAAATGAAGCATACATTGTCTGAAATAAAGAATATATAGAAACTCAACTGTAGATCAATGTACCCCAAGAATCAAACCAAAGATCTGAAATATTTGGAAACAAAAAACATCCAACCAGAAAAACAAAAAGAAAAAAGAATCCAAAAATATGAAGATAGTGTAAGGAGCCTCTGGGACAACTTTAAGAGAACCAACATCCGAATTTTTGGGGTGCCAGAAGAAGGGAGAGAGCAAAAGATTGAAAACCTATTAGAAGAAATAATGACAGAAAACTTTCCCTACCTGGTGAAAGAAATAGACGTACAAGTTCAGGAAGTGCACAGAACCCCATACAAGAGGAATCCAAAGAGGACCACACCAAGACACATCATAATTAAAATGCCAAGGGCAAAAGACAAAGAGAGAATATTAAAAGCAGCAAGAGAAAAACAGTTAATTACCTACAAGGGAGTACCCATACGACTGTCAGCTGATTTCTCAGCAGAAACTATGCAGGCCAAAAGGGAGTGGCAAGAAATATTCAAAGTGATGAACAGCAAGAACCTACAACCAAGATTACTCTACCCAGCAAAGCTATCATTCAGAATTGAAGGTCAGATAAAGAGCTTCACAGACAAGAAAAAGCTAAAGGAGTTCATTGCCACCAAACCAGGATTACGTGAAATGCTAAAGGGTACTCTTTAAGAAGAGGAAGAAGAAGAAAAAGGTAAAGATAAAAATTATGAACAACAAAATGACATCAAATACATACCTACCAACAAGTGAATCTAAAAATCAAGTGAATAAAAAATCTGAAGAACAGAATGGACTGGTGAATATAATAGAATCAGGGACATAGAAAGGGAGTGGACTGACGATTCTCAGGGGAAGCAGGTGTGAGGGGTGTGGGAAGAGATTGGACAAAAATCTTACTCCTATGGATGAAGACAGTGGCAGGGGGTAAGGGCATGGGGTGGGGTGGGGAATCAGGTGGAGGGGAGCTATGGGGGGAAAAAAAGAGGAACACCTGTAATAATCTGAACAATAAAGATTTATTAAAAAAAAAAAAAAGGAATAGACTTACAAGTCCAGGAAGCGCACAAAACTCCAAACAAAAGGAATCTAAAGAGGACCACACCAAGACACATCATAATTAAAATGCCAAGAGCAAAAGACAAAGAGAATATTAAAAGCAGCAAGAGAAAAACAGTTAGTTACCTACAAGGGAGCACCCATACAACTGTCAGCTGATTTCTCAACAGAAACTATGCAGGCCAGATAGGAGTGGCAAGAAATATTCAAAGAGATGAATAGCAAGAGCCTACAACCAAGATTACTCTACCCAGAAAAGGTATCATTTGGAATTGAAGGGCAGATAAAGAGCTTCACAGATAAGAAAAAGCTAAAGGAGTTCATCAACACCAAACCAGTATTATATGAAATGCTGAAAGGTACTCTTTAAGAAGAGGAATAAGAAAAAAAAGGTAAAGATTAAAATTATGAACAACAAATACATATCTATCAACAAGTGAATCTAAAAAATCAAGTGAATAAAAAATCTGATGAACAGAATAAAAACTGGTGAATATAATAGAATCGGGGCATAGAAAGGGAGTGGACTGAAAATTCTCAAGGGGGGAAGGGGTGTGGGGGTGTGGGAAGAGACTGGACAAAAATCGTACACCTATGGATGAGGATAGTGGGGGGAATAAGGGAAGGTGGTGGGGTGGAAACCGGGTGGAGGGGAGCTATGGGGGAAAAAAGAGGAACAATTGTAATAATCTGAACAATAAAGATTTATTAAATTTTAAAAAAAGATGTCCTGGGATTGTCTCTCTTTTGGCCACTGAAAGAAAGAGCCCCATCCTTATAAATGTGTATTGTGGGTATAAAATATCTCACAGACATGCATTTTTAGTAAAATCGTAGTACTGACTAGTAAATAGTGGACAAATCATTATGGAATACCACTCAATTTTTTTACAATTTGAAAGCACCCATGTAACTGCTTCCCAAATCAAAATACAGAGCATTACCAGAAACCTCCCTCCAGCTTCCTTCAAGTCTATTCCTCTCAACCGTTACTTGGTCATCTCTGTCTCTTCCCTGCCCCCGCCCCCCCGCCACACACACACACACACACACACACACACACACACACACACACACACACATGCTTTTCACAAGGACAAAGAATAAAGAGCACCTCTGTACATCAGGCACTGTGATAGGTACCTTAATCTTCAGTTTATTTCATTTTCACAACACGCCTCTGAAGAAGGTATTATTATGTTCTCTCCACAACACCACAGAACCCCCAGTTCTCCCATTCTGATGTAATGTAGCTCCAGATCCCCAAGAACTCGATGTAGTCAACCAGAAAGATGAGAAGGAAGAAGGGTGTAATCAATATACCTACTTAGCTAAGAGTTTTAACCCTGTAACTATACCATATTTTCCACTTAATCAATATTGAAACCTTAATATGTTGGTCCATTTTCCTGCCTTAATAAGGAGATACAATTTTGATGTGTGTTGAATCTTGAAGACTCTGGCAGGGGATGGTACCCTCACTCTGAACATGAATAACCTTTGCCCTGGGATAAAAGATATATATAAGGTTGAGGTACAAATGAATGCCAACCCTAGATTCTGCCTAGAAATAGAGTTCTGACTACATTCTTAATATTGGCATTTCTTCCACCTGTTTTGATCTCATAAAGGTCAAGTGTAGGAGAAATTCTGGCTAACAGAGCTTGTAAGGTAGCTTTTGAATAGCACAGATTTCTTTTTTTAACAAATGACCTGTTATTTGTAAGATGCCAATGTTCTCATTAAAAAGAAAATGGAAAAGACGAATGCCTGGCATTTCTTAATGAGGCACTACACTGAGCACGTCACAGGAGTTATCAGACTTAATGCACCCTGATCTAATATCAGGTGCTATTAAGTCCATCTACAGATTGGGAAAACAGAGGGAAAATGATGTGCCCAAGGTAAAGAAACAATTGGATGGATCTTGGTCATCTGGTTATCCAAAAGAAAACCATGACAGTTATCAAAAGAAAGGTGGAAGACAAATAAATTTTAAGAATACAAATATAATGTCCATCACAATAGCCTTGGAGGATACATTTCACTTCATCTGGCCCTAAATCTAGTTCTGAATTATTAAATGGTCCAAATGGTAAAATAAATGACATAACTTCAAGTTGCAATCATGGTTCTTAATATGAGGGCTTCTCAGATGATAAGACAGCTTACAGAGAAAGCTGGAAGGAGTGGAAGGAGGGATATATATGTCTAGAAGCTCTCAGAGCTGAAGTTCCCATGTGAAGATGGAACAGGGGAGAGATAGTCTATTTGCTCAGGAGAAAAAGGGCCAGCTTCACTCTCTGCCAGTTAACTGCAAACTGTTTGTGCCCTATTTCTTGGTGCCAGGAAATAGATCAATATGTATCTCAGCTTCCAAAGTTAAGGAGAAGGTATCTCTAGTGAAAATAACCTGCCCTGTTTTAACTCCTTCAACCAGAGACAAAGAACAGAAACAACTAACATTTATTGTGAATAATTGCTGATGAGGCAGATTATATATTGTTCTTGATTTCATGCAGAGGTTCTGTTTGCATCAACCAGACCTAATAAATCAGGACAAAGAGGAACCAAAGCAGTTCACAGGGAAATGTTGACACTAGACAAACCTGAGACAGTGGGGCAATGCTCGACTAATAAGCAGTATATAACAGGAAGTACAATGAAAGCCATACCTGGGCCCCAACTCATCTCCTTTCTATCTTTCTTCCAATGTTACTTTTTCCTGCAATAAATAATATTTTTTAAAAATTATTTTGTTTCTCCTAAGAGTTGAGACTCTTCCATTTTGAATCTTTCCCATGCTTGGGACGTTTCTCCATCCTTGTATTACTGGTGGGGAAACAAAGACACAGAATAATTTGGGGTGATGTCATGTCCCCAAAGGCACCAAAAAACTCTGTCAAAGGGAGAACTGAGGCATGCGACAGGGAGTAGGGGAAGTTGGGGGAAGGTCATTGGGGAAAAGAAAAAGGAGATATACGTACTACTATATGTAATACCTTAAACAATAAAAAAATATTTTAAAAAAGAAAAGAAAAAGGGAGAACTGAGATGAGAACCTAAATCTGCCCTATCTCCAGCCCCCCAAGAAAAGACCAGGCTCCACATCCACAGAGGCAAGAGGCCTCAGGGTCCATCATGAATCAGTGTAGACAGCTTGTGGAAGGAAGCAGATACAGCCCAGGTTTTCACACTGTCCCTGATTTCAGAAGCATCACTGCATGTCACAGTGTTCTATTACACTGTCACTTCTACTCCACTACAAAGAGTAGTTTTCTATCTTACAGAAATTGCAGATGGATACTTATTCTTGAACATTCTGGAGCAAAGGAAGAATAAATTCATCACATGGAATCCTGTCCTGCATGCTATAATCTCACATCTTTGGCACACATGCTCAGCCTTAAAGGTAATGCTGTGAAACACCCCCATTCCTGCTTGAAAAACAAAATGGAAACGCAAGATCTTCAACTGCAAGTTTTGTTTTTCCAATTCCCAAGGCAAACTGCTGAAGACAGCCTTGAACTTGTCAGAACACAAAACCCATTTATCGGCTCCTGGATAGTTTCTTTCATTTATTTGAAGAGGTGACTTGGGTTACTCGTCTCATATTGCCTGTACCCATGCCTTATATCTCCTTCTCTCTAAGACAATAAAGCAAAATGCCATTGTTCGGGGGACTGCAGAGCCCTCCACATCCCCAGGTGAGAGGTGGAATGAGAAGGGCTCAGCCACGGGATCCAATCAATTAGTAGGAAAACATTCTCTAAACTAAGCTCTACTCCAAGGATCGACTTCCAAGATACTAACCTTTGCGTGTCAATGCAGTGGGGAGACTGAAGAGTTCAGTCACTATTCTAAATTCAGGGGCAAGATGAAGGGAACTATTGATTTCTATCAAAATAGACAAAAGAGCAAACAAGACCACGGACAGAGAAGGATTTGAATACAAATAGAAACCGCCAGGTATAACACTGAGAATTTCTGGACTAAGTTTCAAGCCAGGGTCACCTACAGCACTGGAGCACGAAAAAAATATTGAGCAAAATTCTAGGCTCAACCAACATCTCCATGTCACTGGATTTCCATTATCCTGAAAGTGTTTCTTTTGCCTACAGTTGCCATGGTAACGAAGGTGTTCTTGGCCAGCATCTTGATGACAATAAATAAGCAAATAATCTAATTCCAGCTAGTTATAAAGGTTAAGAGGCAAATAAATGCAAGCTGATGTGACAGGGTGTGACAAGGGAGGGGGCACTCCTGGAGACTGATCTGGCAATCCATGTCCCCTAAAGGTCCAGGGAATTGGGGAAATCCCCTGGAATTGGGGGAAATGAAAACTTATGTGGATGTGCATGTTCCTGTGAAGAAAGCCCTGGGCTTTCTTCAAATTATTTGCAGGGTCTTTTCACCCCTACAAAAGGTTAGGAATAACTGCAAGGGAGAATCATTCAAGAAGGTCATTCTGAAGACCCGATAACAATGAGAAACCAGGCTTGTGGAGACTTGGGGCAGGTTGGGGAAAGGAGAAGGGATAGTCATCTAGGTGATAAAGATGGTCAAGAGAATTTGGGGGGAACAAATAAGGAAAGAGAGATTTTTAAGTAGGTTCATGAAGGAGATAGAGGAGGAAATAGGATTTTCAAAAGGCTTCCTAGATATTCACCCCCTCAAGATATCCAATAAGACAAGAATTTTTTTGTTGTTGTTTTGGCCAAGATATCATGAGGCAGGACACACTTTCAGGTTACACTGGCATGGTAAGTAAATGTATCCAAGGTCTGGTCATCGAATAACCACCCACCTCCTACCCGTCTGCCTCCCCCCCCACACACACACACACACAGTGTGTATTGTGCTTCTAATGTTAGTGATTCTTGCACACTACATCCCTCCATGTCCTCACTCACTTTTCCTTGATAGGTTCCCCCAATCCTATATCCTCAGGATGTTTTTTCAATGTAAGGAGCAAATGGTCCCTATGAGGTTAATTTCCATTTAAGGAGGGATAATGAAGTAATACTTATAGGATCCATGTGGCACCTTCAGTGGATCCAAGATATAATGGGGGAGGGGCTTGTAGGGAGGCAGAAAAATCAAGAAGCAAAAAGAGTTGGAAGTACATTGAAGCAGAGTGACCAGAGAGGTAAAATAACAGAAGATGGAGAAAATGGAATGAGAAGGACAAAGAGAGAATAAATAATAAGAGGAAGGATAGAAGGAAGAAAGAGAGCAGAAGGAAAGAAAAGGAGAAAGAAGGGTTTGGAAAGAAAAGAAAGTAACAGAGAAACAAGTGTGGAAATAATGTAATAAAAAGATGGAAGAGTAGGATGCCAGAAAGCAAAAGAGCAAGACAATAAACCAAATAAATGGCAGAGTTATGGAAGGTGGAAGGTCATTGCCAACAATTACATCCAACTGTGGGTCACTATTTGCTTCTTCCTGCTGCCCATGATTCAGCTGCAGAAGGTGCAGGCCTCAGTCTCTCCCACAGCATTGCACTGTGTGAAACCACTTCTGCTCTCCCTGCCATGAGCTCCCTGTGCACTCCCACACAGCGATTCTCTCAGACATGGGTGTGCATGGAAATTGAGCTCAATGAAATGCAGACTGAACCCCAGAAGACCCGCTTGTACCCATTACCATAGTCATTAAGAGAGAAAATTAATTGCCTGAGTCCAGAGTGCAGAAATCCAACCAGATATCTCCTCCCAATTGCTCTGTCCCTGAGTGGATTGTAGTGGGCACACCTGTAAGTAATATTCCAAATGCATTTGTCTACACAGAACTTCCTTGTCAGCATTTATAATCACATATACATGATGGTTGGGCTTGCTGTAAAATATATGTCTCCCCAATACACTGTAAGCTCCATCCATGGGAACAGGCCATACCTATTTTTTAACCCCCTAGTATTTGGTGCATACTAACTACTCATTAAATAATTGTGAAGAATGGGTAGATGAATTGGGGTGGGGATTCCAAACCAGAACTCACAGTTCTTAACAAAGAAAACAGAATAAAAGAAACATAGCTCATTTTTCTGTTCTGATTCCTTTACCAGGTTTTTAAAAAGAAAACATAAAATTATTTCCCACACCTATGAAGTTTCCAACAAAGGTGCCAATCTTAACACAATTCCTTAAGCTATGCTATTCCATTCTTTTAAGCAAAAGATTATTTTTTTTATCACCACCATCCCCCAAATCTTTCATCCTGTCAGCACAGAAAGAACAACTTGATTAAGTTTGGAAAACTTCCTCTAAAATCAAAACACTGTTTGCCCAGTAAGACTCAAAACAGTAGCTTCGTCCTGAACTGGCTTCTAGACTTTCTAACACTGGAACAAACCAATAATCACCGGCATTCAAGATGCTATAATTAAAGTCAGTTCATCACAATGGGAGAAGGCTGAGTCTAAAAGCTCCCACTGTTCAGCACTCCCCCGATCCTGCTATTCCACACCAAAGGGTAGAGTAATGGTGTCATGAGTGGTTTCACCCAAATTCTACCCCAGGGCATCTCTGCCTCTCTGTGGACTTCCCTCTGTGCCTTTTTCTTGGCATTGTTGGTCTCTCTCTCTTCACTTCTTTTCTTCTTTTCTTGCAATTCATTTATATGCACACATTCAAAATATGAATATAGTCTCCTTTGGCAAATCCAAACACTGAGAGACAAAGCTAAAGTCCCTTTGGCCACCCCCTAATCATCCCTATAGCAGCCACTGTTGTGCTGTGTTACGTATTATTGTATTTCCATTCAAACTTCTGCCTGTGCATTTATGTGCCTATATTTATATACAGAATTATATGACCCCATTTCATAACAATTTACATAAATAATAGGAAATGCTTTTCATTCTATAATGTACTGCTTTCACCCAAAACAATGTCTTAGAGATCTCTTTACATTAGTATGAAACTATTTCATTCTAACACGTTCTTTTTTCCATAGGTTAGCCATGACCTTGAAATTCACATTTAGTCCATGTCTACTTGTTGTTATTGCCATTGCTATATGTTACAACATGGATAAATCTCAAAAACATTGTACTAGTGCTGGCTGGTGTGATTCAGTTGGTTTGGCATCATCTCATACACTGAAAGGTTGCCAGTTTGATTCTTAGTCAGGGCACAAGCACCGGTTGCAGGCTCAGTCCTCAGTAGGGGGCATGCCAATCAATGTTTCCCTCTCACATAGATGTTATTCTCTCTCTCTCTCCTTTCTTCTCTCTTTAAAAATTAATAAAATAAAAAACATTGTGCCAAGTGAAAAAAAATCTAGACACAATATGTATGATTGCATTTATGTAAAATGTGCAGAACAAGTAAATCCATACAGATAGAACACAGATTAGTGGTTGCTAGTTTTGAAGGGAGGAATGCGGGATGACTCCTTATAGGGATGGGGTTTCCATTTAGAGTGATGAAAAAGTTTTGGAACTAGATAGTAGTGATGGTTGCATAAAACCATGACTGTATTTAATGCCACTGAATTATATACTTTAAAATGGTAAAACAATAAACTTTACATTATGGGTATTTTGTTCAAATAAAACAAATGTAGATCTGCTGGATCACAAAGTATATGTTTTTATAATTGTATTAAAGCTTAGCAAATTCCCCATAAAGTCTTACTCCTTTCTTTCTGTTTGTATTAATATATTTTTTCTATGTATCTTTTCTAATTTATTTTATCTGCCTCTTCCTCTCCATCTCCCTTCCTCTCTTTTCCCTTCTCCCTCCTACCCTCTCTTAGCTCTCTCCCTTGCTCCCTTCCTGTACCCTCAATGTTCTTTCTATTTCCTTTTCAGGAGAATGGGGAACTCCTTCTGACCTTCCTCTCCAAGTCTATGAGTGGCTCCAACAAGAGTCACAAATATGCCCCCTACCCCCAAAAAATCAGCTGATGTACCAGTTCCAACTACACGCATGGCCTTCCCCTTCCTGCTGCTCATGGCTGGCTTCCTGCATGGCTAGTTAAGGAACATAAACGTGCTGTGGGAGGGGGAACATAGGAAATCCTTATCCCTGTAGCCAGGTCAGAGCCAGTGGAAGCACTGCATGAGTAGAACAATCAAAGTTAAGTTAGAGGTTCCAGGGTATCACAATTTTCATGACACAGATACAGTATTTCCCTCAGAACACTGAAGGCAGCTTCCCAGGCACCTGCTGGTGCAGAAAGGACATCTTTATATCTAAGACTTCCCAGCTATGCTAGGGGGTAGTGCAGTGCAGTGGTTAAAGACCCAGGTCCTGGTATCAGTCTGCCTGGGTTCAAATCTTGATTCAACTGCTTACCTAATGAAGTGACCCTATATATATTAGCTACTTTCTCTAAGCGGCATTTTGTAATCTTTACAATGAAGGGTTGATAAGAATCAAGAAAGAATGTATGCAAGACATTCAGCACAAGTGCTGTCACATGCTGCATTAGATTCTGTTTGCTGCTGCAATAAATTACCACAAACTTTATGCCTTAAAACAACACACATTTCTTTTCCTACAGTTCTGGAAACCAATCCAAGAGTCACAGCATGCTTCTCTATGTCCTAAGTCAGTGGTCGGCAAACCGCGGCTCGCAGCCACATGCACTCTTTGGCCCCTTGAGTGTGGCTCTTCCACCAAATACCACGGCCTGGGCAAGTCTATTTTGAAGAAGTGGTGTTAGAAGAAGTTTAAGTTAAAAAAAATTTGGCTCTCAAAAGAAATTTCAATTGTTGTACTGTTGATATTTAGCTCTGTTGACTAATAAGTTTGCCGACCACTGCCCTAAGTAATAAGATGAGGGTCTCTTCAGCAGATTCTCAGAAGCCCCCCAACTAAATCTTCCCCAATTTCATTGTTCATAACTATGACTCATGCTAATCTGTGAACCAATGACTGTAGCCAGTAAATAGGAATTGTGTTGATTGGTTTAAGCCTCAGTCATATGGCCTGTCTTCCCCAGAGGACATGAACTGCCTGAGGTAGGGATAGAAATCCAAATGGAAGTTATGGCAGTTGCCAAAACACAGAGGAATAAATTTGGGGAAGACAAACACAATGTCACAATGACCTCTGAGAATATATTTAACTTCAATGAGCCTCTGTTTGCTCATCTATAAACTAAAATAATACCTACCTTTAATTCAGATTAGATACACTAATTCTTTTTAATCATTTATCCTGGCATATGCTTAACCTGGCAGCAGTTTTCCAATGAAAGGCAGCTGCTAATATCATCATAATTATCAACACCTTTATCATCACAAAAACTAGCATATCTTCCTTTGGGTCTTACCAAGTGAACATTGAGAAATCTCTAAGATGGCCTCACACATCAGACAGGAGCTTTCAAGTGGCATGAAACAACCAGGTAAAGAATGGTACAGGATGAGGCAGCATTGGGGTACTTGGTGCTTTATAACCAGTACAGAGCAAATGTTACCTTTACAATCCTTGAGAATATGGTAGAAATAAAGTTTGAGAGAAGTAGAATAACCCAAATAGATGCTCACTAGTATATCACCAACCAACGGGTGGATTTAAGAGATGAAAGCATTACTTCAGTCTGTGAGGGAACTCTCTCCCAGGGAGAGCTGGTTACAGAAGGAATAGCTAGAGGGGAAGGCAATCAACCCATCATCTCTGGAGGCTGAATGACCAAGAGTCAGAAAAGGGACATGCATGGATCAGTCAGGTGAGGGAGAAGCCTGTGTAGATGACTATATCAGGCCTTCCTCCTGTCAGCCTGGAACTCCATGAGGGGAGCTGCACCTGAAATGCCTTCAGAAATCAGGCAGGTAACAAAACAGAGCCAAGCAGGGTGGATAAACACCATACCTAGATGAACCAAAGATTGCCACCTCATTCTCAGGGGCAGCAACTACACTCCCTCTGTCTGTGGTCTACGAGAATACAAGCTTCACCCAGATCTTTCAGTATTTTAAGACAATGGAGAAGTCATAATTTCGTGTGAAATATTCCTATTTTAAAAGGTGGCAACTCATTCACATTTAAGATCTTGTGTGAGTCAAAGACAACGCATTGTGACTACAAATCATGCAATGGGCCCCCAATTGTGGCCTCAGTGAGAAAGGTCATTTCCCTCTAAGACACCACATGACCTTTTTTATTCATGTCAAAATTCATCAACACTTTACAAAATAAAATAAACTGTTAAGCACCAACTATTAGAAATATCTGGCATATTGCCAAGGAATGACTAACAGTGGTGGACATTAGAACTGAAATGAGCTCCTGCATGTTTTAAGGGGAACGAGAACATGAAGCAGTCCGTGTAAAATCAGAATCACATTTCTTGGAGAATTCCGTCTGTCTTTCTATCTGGGGAGGAGGGAATTCCTGATCTTCCCTCCATCCATTTGTGAGGTGCCCAGTTCAAAAGTAGAAAAGAATCAGAAATCCTGGATTCCAATGCCAGTGGTAGAGGCATGGACTGCTCAACAGAGAGTGGGGAAAAAAAGAGAGGGAGAGAGAAAAAAAAAGCCCATGTGGAAGGTGCTGAAGGTAGTAACTATCACAGAGCGATTTCAGGGATAGGAAATCTATTAAAACAAAAAAGGAAAGGACAGCAGGATTAGTTAGGAGAAATTACAGAACTAAGCAAGTAAATTCAAGAAAAATAGCATAGATCTGCTAAAACATTCACAGAAAGAGAAATAATGAACAGGAATGATCACTGACTAGTGTGCATTATTTTGGCTATGGAAGACAGGTTAACCAAGAGCACAGTGGGAATATCCCCAAGTAGATCTGAGTACAAGGACAAGGTTGAAATCGTGCATGCTCCCACTTCTGGTTGCCTTGACAATGAGACTCCTACTGTATCCTAATGAGTAAAACCCCATGCAAACGACATGGTCATTAGAGGCAGAGCCACATGTAGTCTAGCCAGCGCCATATAGCAGAGGGAAATTTAGGGAATAGTTTGGGTGGGCTTGTGCAAAGAATAAGGTGATAAAAGCAAAGAAATTAAGTTATGAGTAAAAGGGTTAAATGCGTGAGAAAACTGAGTCCTAGTGACTCATTGATGTCCCCACTGATTTTGGTCCAGCCGTTACGGATAGCAGATCATGCAGTCACCTCTCCACAGTGCTCCATCTGCTCTGTTTGTCGGTGTACCTCCTAGGAAGGAATCATGAAAAAGAGAAAGATGGTGGTTTACTCTCCTAGTTCCTTGTGTGTGCCACCTCTCCTGTTGCCCATAAAAGGGAATGAAAGGGGGCTGGAAAAGCTTCATAGAGGGGTTTGCTAATATGCAAAGAAAGAGGCCCGTTATGGGATGTGTTAGTTTCCTACTGCAGCTGTAACAAATTATCACAAACTTGATGGCTTAAAACAACACACATTTATTCTCTTACAGTACTGGATGTCAGATGTCCTAAATCAGCTGCACCAGGTTGACATTGGAGTGTCAGCAGGGGTACAATCTGCTTCACCATCAAATGCCTTCATCTTTTCCTGCTGTAGAATCTCTTTTGCTTTCCCCTTATAAGGATTTTGTGATTATATCATTGTGTCTAGCTTAATAATCCAGGATAATCTCAAGATCCTTAACTTTATCAATCCACAAAGCCCCCTTTGCCATATAAGACAACATATTCACAGAGCCCCAGGATTATGACATAGATTATGACATGGACATTTTAGCAGGTTATTATCCAGCCTACCACATGAAGGAAGAGAGAGTATAAGTGGAGAGGAAAGGAGATTTTAAAAATTGTAACTTAAATTAGATGCCCATTAATATTATTGGAGAGGAAAGGTGATTTTAAGAATTGTAACTTAAATTAGATGCCCATGTTGGAAAGATCCCAGTAAAGTTAGAAATTTATTTTTAATAACTGTTAATTATGTTTCTCTGAATATGACATGGTTTTGAGATTGAATCAAAGGAGTACAGTCATATATGTAGGTTATAAGCAGCAATTAAAATAATCATTTAAAAAATTACATCTAGCAACATGCTTCACTTAAAGTAATCATTTCAAGTTATTACTTCTTTGACAGCACTTATTTTAGATGAGTATTGATGTGCAAAGTAGCAGGGAAGAGTTAGACATCAAAAGCTACTTACATTTTGAGTAAATGTAATATTAAGTGTTGGTCCTCACCTGTTCTTTCTCTCTCCAACATCTATTTACTATTGAAAAGCTTGGGCAATTACACAAATTAACAAAGATGGATATATCATTTTTTATTTTTAATCACATTCCCTGCTATTTCTCATTCTGAAGGGAAATAAATGAGAAATTTTAGAATGAAGGTCACAAAAGCAAATGCTGCAAACCTATGACATAAGTGACTGAAGTGGTCCAGGTGGGATGGGTGGCAAACTGAAGAGCATATACATCCCCCTCCCCCGCCCTAGAGAAAGCAGCCACTACTCAACTCTGTCTCATTATTGCCATTCCAAAGGCAGCATCACCAGAGCTTTCAAGTTTTCTAGAGAAGTCAAAACCCCAAAATTCCATGTAATACTTCCTGATTTTTAAATGTTGGAGACTAATTTAAAACACCATTCAAGCCAAATAAAACATATTAAAACCTGTATTTGACACTTTGCAAACTCCATTATAAATTCTGTTAAGTAGTTTTGACTTTTTTTTTAAATATGTTTTTATTTATTTCAGAGAGAGGAAGGGAGAGATAGAGATAGACACATCAATGATGAGAATCATCAATCAGCTGCCTCCTGCACGCCCCCTACCGGGGATCGAGCCCACAACCCAGGCATGTGCCCTGACCAGGAATCCAACTGTGACTTCCTGGTTTATAGGTCAATGCTCAACCACAGAGCCACACCAGCAGGGCAGTTTTTACTTTTTAATCCAAGGACCAGAAGGGGCAGGTTTCACCAGTGGCATGATATAGCCATATGTGTATTGACTTTGTTTACCAGTATTTCTAACACAACTATGTGCATGAATACACACACCACCACTACCACATATACCTTAACTGTTTGGGAGGAAAAAATTACTTTGGAAACCATAAATTGCTAAAGGATAGCCTTTATCCTTATCTTACAGCTTTGGCCAGCATTGACCAATCATGGTTTTCCCTTCGGTGAAGATCTATGTATGTATAAAGATTGTTATAATAATAACCTACTTTGTGTGAGATCAAACAAGTCCTCAAATGTAATGTGACCTGCCTCAGTGGTCAAGCTAAGCAAACTGATCCGAGGAACTTAGAACACCATCCTGGCTGCAGCCAGAAAGGTTTTTGTCCATATCCTCCTGCTTACAGTCAGGACTTAAATAAAACCATGTCAGACAAATAAGAACTCACCCAAATTTTAAAACACAACTTTTTAAAGTTGATTCCAAAGTCCATGTCAACAAATAAAACATGTGAACAACAAAAATAATTTTTCAGATAGTAAGAACAGCCATGTACAAGATGAAATAAGCAATGAGATAAAGTGTGATGAGTGCAGCAGGCAGGAAAGATGTGCCACTTTGGGGAGGTGACATTCACGCTGTGGACAGAAGATACCAACCACGTAAAATGAGGGTTCAGTGGTTGAGTGTCGATCTATGAACCAGGGGGTCATGGTTCAATTCCTGGTCAGGGCACATGCCCAGGTTACAGGCTCCATCCCCAGTGTGGGGCGTGCAGGAGGCAGCCAACCAATGAATGTCTCTCATCATTGATGTTTCTCTCTCTCTCTCTCTCCTTCTCCCTTTCTCTATGAAAATAAAAAAAAAAATTTTTTTAAGTTGGGGGCTAACTGTTCTTGGCAGGGAGAAGTAGAAATGCTCAGGTCCTGAGGCAGGAATGAGCCGGCAGATTTAAGTAGTAGACAGAAGGCTATGGTAACTGGAGCCAGATGAGGGAGGAAAAGAGTGGGGTTAAGAGGAAATTGGGGCTATTGGCAGGTGTAAAGTGAGAACATCGGAGGGCTTTAAATAGGAAGGTCTTAGGCAGGGAGTGACTTAGCCCTGTTTACATTTTTAAAAAGCTTACTCTGGCAAGTCATTCCATCTCTTTGAGCCTCTTGCACTCTCTCTAAGATGTGCCTTTGTTTCGCAGGACACTTTGGAAAGTTAAACTGGACTTGGGCAAAAAACCCTGGCGTATAGCAGGCACACTGTGAAAGTGAGCCGAAGCTGAAGAAGTTGAGGATGGAGAGGCAGTAACTCTACGGAGAGAAGTAGGGGCTGCCGTGACTGGAGGAAAACTGCTCTCTTGAGCCCTGGCAGCTCCCATTCCTAAGAGAGATTGTGATTTCGGGGCAGTGCCTCCCCATCCCTTGATTTGTGGTTTCATGCCCAGGCTGCCGCTGTTCCCCACCCAGCATCCTATGGTGGCTTCCAACAGGAAAACTAATTTGGTTGTACCATGCTGAGAAACCCATCGTCTAATACAAATGTAACAAGCTAACACACAAAAAAAATGGACTGCTGGTGACCACAGGGATTGGCAAGACAGACTCCTAGAAGCCTGAGAAATGTGCAACACCCCCCCACACACACACACACCCAACACCATACCACCACCACCACTACTGCAGTTCTCTTCAGCCCAAGAAAGCAGGTAGATTATTTCTAACAGTACCAACCAACAGACCAAATATCCAACCCATGAAAAAAGGTGATTCCTCCCTAGGCACACAATGAAACAATCAGGCAATATCTACTCAAAGCAGCAACACAGCCTCGGACCCAGCAGTTCCGAGTTTTGTCGAAAACTTTCTATAGGTATTGAAACCATGGCAACCATTAGGGTACATCCTCATGGGGGCACTTTCTATGCAGATGATTAGACAGTGAAGCCAGTGTACATGTACTGACAAAGAGCAAGTTAAGGCACATAGTGTTGTATGTGGAAGGCCAGGTGCAGAGTTGGCTATCATTCGTGAAAAGATAGTGAGTGGTATATTCATTTATTGACTGAGAGCCTTTTTAGTGCCAGACGCTGGGGATGGGGCTGTAAACAAGTCCTGGCTCCATGGCATTTGCAACTGATGGAGAGAGACAGACAATACACATGAAAATAGGTTATATACCAGGTGGTGATTAGACAGAGCCTCCATATTTATCCTTGAATTTGGCTGAACCACATGAAATTGCCAATAATACAACCACTTTGTATTAACAAGGTAATTTCATAAGATTTTACCAAGTACAGACACAGACCAAATGGTGTAAGAGAAATAGATCGTGGTCCTCCAGGAAGGGACATTAAGGCAGGGAAATGCTAACTCCACACCCAGGAGGTTGATGAATTTTTTTTTATCCAGGCAAATATTGCCTACTCAGAACAAATATTTTTTTAATATATTGATAGAGTTGGCACACAAAGAAGTAGAAGGTATCTAAGAATGGAGTGACACCCTGGCCAGTTTTCTCGGTGGTTAGAGCATCAGCTTATGGACCAAAAGGTCATGGGTTTGATTCCCGGTCAAGGGTACGTACCGCAGTTGCAGATTCCCCAGCCCTGATAGGCACACATGCAAGAGGCAACCAATCAATGTGTGTGTGTTTGTCTCTCTCTCCCTGCCCCTCTTCCCTCCCTTCCACACTCTCTCTAGAAATCAATGGGGAAAAAAATATCCTCAGGTGAAGATTAAAAAAAGAAAGAATGGGGTGAGGATTAAGAGCTAAGAGGAAGTGGAATTTTTCTAAAAGTAAAAATAGGCAGGTGACAGTGACATACTGTAAAAAGGTATGCTCAGTTTGACACCATAAGAGGCTTTTTATGTGCAATGCAACTCAATCGCCAAGGACAGCACACTTCCTAGACCCAGATCCAAAGAGGCCAGTGGTAACCAGGAAGAGACCTGGGCAGGACGAGGTGCAGTGGAATCTGTGCCTCAACTCATCAGTGCACTTGCCCCCCACAAGTCTTTCTTACCTGCACTGGATTCGCTATACACCCACCGATTACCAAAGGCCACCTCCCATCATCACCCTCAGTGTTCTGAGTGCCTCCCTCCAATGAACAAACCTGCCAAGCTGCTCTTTCCTGCAGGAAATGAAAACCAAAGTATGGTCCCAGCACAGAACAGAGAAGCGTCCAGGCAGTTAGGTCATATGTCAAACTCCACAGGAAAGGTCACGTAGGACAGAGATCAAGAGGCAGAGGCAGGTGGGATGACAGCCAAAGGCACATAGGGACTGAACTTGAGGTCCTACAAGGGGCAGCCAGGCCCTGACTAGATACACATGGCTTTGAACTCAGTTCAAAGTCCTACTCTCTACGTTTTAGGTGTGTGCCCTGGGGCACACCAATGAACCTCTCTGGACCTCCATCCTCCAGTCTGTAAAAGGCAGATAAAGAACAAGTCCTACCTGGTTAGTATCTTTATCCTATCTAATAAAAGGGTAATATGCAAATTGACCATCACTTCAACACACAAGATGGCTGCCCCCATGTGGTCAAAGATGGCTGCCCCCATGTGGACACAAGATGGCAGCCACAAGATGGCCATCAGGGAAGGGCAGTTGGGAGGGACCAGGCCTGCAAGGGAGGGCAGTTGGGGGCAATCAAGCCTGCAGGGGAGGGCAGTTAGGGGTGACCAGGCCTGCAGGGGAGGGCAGTTAGGGGTGACCAGGCCTGCACGGGAGGGCAGTTAGGGGCAATCAGGCTGGCAGGGGAGTGGTTACAGGGTGATCAGGATGGCAGGCAGAAGCAGTTAGGGGCAATCAGGAAGGCAGGCAGGTGTGCAGTTGGGAGCCAGCAGTCCTGGATTGTGAAAGGGATGTCCGACTGCCTGTTTAAGCTAGGATCAGGCCTAAACGGGCAGTCGGATATCCCTTGAGGGGTCCCAGATTGGAGAGGGTGCAGGCTGGGCTGAGGGACACACACCCCCATGCATGAATTTCATGCACTGGGCCTCTAGTTTTATTATTTATTATCTTGCTATTCCTTTCTGCATGTTTGTCTAGCTTTTTAAATTATTCTGTGTTTATGCAAGAATAATCCCCAGCTAAGCAAATTCCCACATCCTTATTTTTCTTAGTCCTCCAGAATTTCAAGAATGTAGCTTGTTCAGAGACAAGAGAGAATTTACTCTTGAAGGGACCAACAATAGTGTCTACCTCTGAAAATTGTTGTAAAATTAAATGGGATAATGTATAGGGAATATCTAACACCATTCCTAGCACTTTGCAGGTTTTTAATAAGTGAAAGCATCATTATGATCACCCCAAGAATCCCATGGATATGCAGCATCAACAAGTGATGACTAACTGAAACAGCAGACCTTGAACCCTCTGGAACCTGCCCAGGTAGTAAGGGCTCTAACCTTGTCTCTCTGGGGATGCCGAGTATTTACACTGCACTGGCCTCTCAGCCAGGACTGCCACTCTGTGCAACTGCAGGGAGCAGCCTTTATATTGCATCACATGAGCATAGCCCCCTACCCCACCAGTGCCTGGAGTTGTGCTCTATGGCAGCCCCATGTGCTACAGTTTCAGGTTTGCTACGTTATCATTGCAGCATTTGCTTCCGTGATCTCACCCCAATGCAGGGCCATCTCCATCAATGCTAATCTGTTCCTTAGCAACTGTCACCCTACAAGCAACTAGGGAGATACTTACCTGAACCCAGTTTTTCTGACTTATGCATCAATTTGAGATGATCGGGAAATACTCTGAAGATGGTTCTTACCCTTAATCGCAGGTAAATGTAAAACTCATTGTTTTAATGCTAAGAGTATCTGCCCAGACACTGAGGTGAGATAGAATTCTAGGTTTGGAGGTGAGAGGAAATTAAAGATGCTCTAGGCTGCCCCTCTTTGTTTGAAGAGGAGAAATTGAAGCCCAGAGAGGAAAATAGACTTGACCAAGTTCATTCAGCTCATGAGAGCTCTCTTCACCATTTCACATCCCCAATTCATCCTGAACTACTTAGTAAGATGCTAAGGGACCTACGGAATCACCTGGGCCTCAACTCTAAAAATCATTCCAAGTAAAAAGGTACATCAGTATCCAACCTTCTTCTACTAGAAGCAACATGCTATTTCCTTTTGGGATTCACCTCTCCCCAATCACATTGGTCAGGACATCAATCAAGGCACCTGCTTTCCACAGGTTAAGGTGGGACCCAGATCAACCAATCAGACTCGTTCTCCAAGAATCCACATCTCAAGGGGAAAGACGCACGGTGAAACTGATTCACACTGACTGCTGTGTGCTGCAGTCGCTGCCCGTCAGAGCCTGCTTCCTAGCTCCCCAGAGAGGCCCTCCTTCCTGCTCTGGCAGAAGCATGCTTTTTCCGAGCATCCCTGAAACCTACCAGTGAATTATTTTTCCATCTAATCTAGCCAAGCCGTTTAACCCAGGGGTCACAAAAACAAATGTCCACAGTGGAGAGGCAGGTACAAGAAATACATCAACGCATTCAGTAGAATCTAAGGGGTGGTCATGTGGGATAGACAGAATAATGGCCCCCAAAGATGTCCACATGGTAGTCCTTGTTACTTCCCATGGCACTCTTTGCCGTGTCAGGTAAAGACGAGCAGACCCAAGTCCAGAAGTGCAGAGACCTGTGCATACCACTGGAGACCTGCTTCCAAGTCCAGGTGCAGCTGATGTATTTCAAGGCAGCGATATTGCAACTAGCTTGCTCAAGCAGAAAAAGGAAAGACTTTCTGATTCTGAAAGCACTTTCAATTTCTGAGTGTACTTACATTTGAAACATCGCTTTGCCCTTACGTACAGTTTGCACTAGATTAATTTGCATTCATTTAACAGTGCTGCCTAAGCTCACTCCTAAGCATTTTCATCTGTTTAATCATCTAATCACTGCATTCCTTAGACAAACATTTACGGGGCAGGTACTGTTTACCAGGCGAGGCAAGTGCAGGGGGCCAGGGCAGTGAAATGGCTCAGCTCTGTGCTGAGGGAGCTCATACTCAATGTGGGAGCTAGACACCCAAGCAGACCCTCCCTCAATAGCATGCTGGGCATTCCCTGGATGAAGAAAGCCCAGGGGGTCCTGGGGACACAGAGGAAGGGCACCTAACTCAGCCTGGAATGGGGTGGGGGACAGTCAGGAAAGACACCTTGAAAATCTGAGCAATGTTTAGTTTCTCAACTGGACTGTGGGCTTCTTATGGTGAGGATTCCCTCTGTCACCCCAGGCAACTCTCAGCCACAGCTCAGACAGGATGGATAGAACATCCACTTCATGCGCACTGGATTTCCACACATCCATCATATCCTATATAATAAAGAAGTAATATGCAAATTTACCCTCATGCCCTCACAAGATGGCTGCCTACAACCAGGCTGGCAGGGGGGTTAGTGAGGGACAATCAAATGACTGAACAAGCAGGCTGCGTGAGATGACCAGGCTGGCGGGGGAGGGGGGGGACATGAGGGGTGACCAGGCCAGCATGGGGGAGGGGGGAACAGTTGGGAGTGATTAGGCTGGCAGGGGGGGCAGTGAGGGGCAACTAGGCCAGCAGGGGGTCAGACATCCCCCAAGGGGTCCCAGATTGGAGAGGGTGCAGACTGGGCTGAGGGGACACCCGCCCCCCGTGCACAAATTCTGTGCACAGAGCCTCTAGTATATATATATACAAGCCACTCTAAAATTGAGCCAGAGCTCTCATCCCAGAGAAACCGCCTTGCACGTCTTATACTTCAAGCCTTGGAATGTTAAAACAGGCCTTTGAACTTGGCCTAAAGCAACGTATGTCCCAAAGAACTGTTTGCAAAGATAATGAAAGCAGATATTATGACCACTGGACTGATGACTGCCAGACTGAAAATTAAACATGTTGTTTTGAATTAGCATCCATATGTTAGCTTATCTGCACCAACAGAAATGCCTTCCTTCTATTGATTCAATCGTTCCCCTTCCCCTCTCATAAATGCCCATCGCCTTTGTCACCTCATGGAAACACTATTTGGGTTTCTGCCTGAATCAGTGCTTCTGGAATAGCTTTCATATTTTGATCTCGAATAAGTGCTTGGTGGCTCTCACTTTGGCCTTTTATTTGTATATTAACACATGGAAAAGAAAAAGAGATTATTGCCCGATGCATGTACTTCATGTTGTATTTCTAAGGGGCTGCAGCTGCTTGCCAATCACAACCCACTTTAGTGCACAATGCACTTCCCCAATCATATGTTTTATGAGGGCAAGGAGCCCTGTCCTTGATTATGGTTGAACCTCCCATATCTGGCATAGTGGCTAGAGCAGTGGTTCTCAACCTTTCTAGTGCCGCGACCCTTTAATACAGTTCCTCATGTTGTGGTGACCCCCAACCATAAAATTATTTTCGTTGCTACTTCATAACTAATTTTGCTACTGTTAATGAATCGTAATGTAAATATCTGTGTTTTCCGGTGGTCTTAGGCGACCCTGCTAGTGGTTCTCAACCTATGGGTCGCGACCCACAGGTTGAGAACTGCTGCTGTAGAGTCTAAGACCATCGGAATACACAGATATTTACATTACGATTCATTAACAGTAGCAAAATTAGTTTTGAAGTAGCAACGAAAATAATTTTATGGTTGGGGGTCACCACAACATGAGGAACTGTATTAAAGGGTCGCGGCACTAGAAAGGTTGAGAACCACTGGACTAGAAGATGAATGGAGTTTAGTGTAGTTGAGGTTTTGCGATCGTTTCTCTTCCCCTTTGAGTGATTACATTGCTTCTCCACATTAGTGCAATGTGAGCTAAAGCATATCTGACTCGACCAGAACAGACCCCAACTCCACCACTGTTACTCACACAGGGCAGCAGGATGGAGCTGTCACGCAAGCCGAGCCTCTGCACCTCCCCTGCCAAGTCTTCAAATAACATCAGTCACGCAGGAAAAAGGCTCCAGGCCACGGCTGCTTAATGGGCCTTGATGGATGAGCACAAATGCAGAGAAAGGCTGTGATTACCAACTACGAGATAAGATGCCATTGGGCCTCTCTGTCCTCCACAAGCATGTTTCTATTGAGGCAAATGAGGTTGAGTCTGGAGCCGTATGAGCAGGTGAGCAATCCCAAAGCAGCCTATGACCCTTTCGTGGTTTGGTACAAAATAACCATGGGAAGACGAGGAAACACCATCTTTACGAGGCCTTGGGAAGAAGATGGACAAGTAAACAGATAATAATTGCATGCCACTGTGTGTGCGGTGATGGTGCCATGGGGCACCTGCTGAGTCTGGCTACCGGGGGAAGTGATGACCAAAGGCCAGACTGCAAAGTATTTCTGTACAGGGTATTGAGGCTTTATTTGTTTAAAATATATTTTTATTGATTTCAGAGAGGAAGAGAGAAGGAGAGAAATAGAAACATCAACGATGAGATAGAATCATTGATCAGCTGCCTCCTGCACACCCCCCACTGGGGATTGAGCCCACAACCTGAGCATGTGCCCTGACCGGGAATCAAACCGTGACCTCCTGGTTGATAGATCAGCGCTCAACCACTGAGCCACACCGGCCAGGCTGCACAGGGTATTGTAACCCCAGTGCATGGTCTAGAGCAAACCAGCCTTAGCATCTTGGTTCTGCCTGGTTTGAGCTGCACTAGTAGCAAGTTACTACTCTGTGATCCCAACTGCTCTGAGAAATGTGAATGAGCAATAACAACTCCTGGTTCCTGGGGCTGTGAGGACTGATCACCTAAAGGACAAGCCAGGGGCACAGTAAGTGCTCAGTAAACACTGGTCATTATTACCAGGGCTTGGACCAGGGGGAGGTGAATGAGGCTCTTGTTTGGGTGCAACATTTAAGAGGGTGTCAAAAGACTCAGTGATAAAAGATAAGGAATATTTTAATGCAAAATTTTTACAAGTCAAAATCAAGGCAAATAAATCTATGATGAAATAAATATCAAATTTGAAATAAAGATGGGATCTGACCCTGCCCTTGACTCATCCTGGCTCACCTGTCACCATAGTCCCAGCTCTGTCGGATCCTCTCTTTATGTAAAATTTCAATATTTTCTTAATCATGAGATTCTTTGCATTAACTTATTTTTTAAATTTTTGCATTAAAGTAACATTTATCTTGATAACTGAGGTATGTGTTTTTGGTTTTGGTTTTGGTTTTTTTTTTTAGGGCACCCTTGAATTTTATATTCAAGGTGAGTGCCTTCATTAGCCCCCCCTAGTCCTGGTCCTAATAATACATGTCTTTCAAATTTTTCTACAAGTCTATGCTACTTTTGTCATTAGAAAAATAAAATGATAAGCTGACTATTTTTAAAAATGAATTATTAAAATGAGGCTTGATCTGCAGGCATTTATTTAGTCTAGCTTGTAAGGCACACCAAATACCTGTGGGCTCTTTCAAGTACAAACCCATAATACAATACATGATAAAGTGCCTGCTAAATGAAACAATTAGTGTTATAAGAATTCTGATCAGGGTGAGAGAAAGGAAGGCTGGTGTTTTCCAGAAAGAGTCTGGAGAGAAGAAGGTGGAATTTGCCAGGTAGCATCGGAAGGCAGAAACGGGGGCAGCAATGCCATTGTATTTGACCTTGATATTCCTGGCAGCTCACCAAAATGTAGAAAGGACCTACCAGCCCTTGTGCACTGCAGTGGCCCAGGACTCCGCTCAGCACTGTGGCCAGACCTGCTTGTAGGCATGTGAGAGGGTCCTGGAGGCTGTCCCAGGCTGTCCATACAGGGGACACTTTCAAAGAGGGATCGGGGGCTTCTGGCCCACCGGTTGCTGAGGCTGCAGGAGAGGAACTCCAGACAGGGAGGTGACTGTCCTGGTGCCAATGGCATTCAGCTTGGCACGCCTGTCTCCACCATTCATACATACACATTGAGCTCTGCTTGTCCATGGATATGAGTAGAGAGAAACCTGCCTCTCAACTCTAGGTCTGCTCTGACTGTCCGAATCCTGACTCAGAATCACAGACACCTTGCAAACCCTGGTTGTCATCAGTGAGGCCATACCCAGAGTTATAGCTCCAAACCCTCAGTCTGGGCACTGATCTATGTCGCTCAGAGCTCACTTTTTCTCCCACATACCTCCAAGCCCCAAGAAAAATCCTCCCTTTCCCCCTAGAAAACACATTTTTAATTAGACCCAATGAGGTGAGGATGATCCATTCTCCAATAAAGTCCAAGGAAGGAGAGACCTGTAAGAAAGACCTGGGTCCTATTTGAGCTTGTGAGCAAATGGCTTGATCTCCTTATGCCTCAGTTACCCCATCAATAAAAAGGGGGGGTGGGAATCTCCCCATTGCTGACACCTTATTGGTAAAATGGGGACACTAAGAACACCTTCCTGTGTGGCAGGTATGAGAATAACATGCAGTAGTGCAGGAAAGCAAGCATTCAGCACAACTCCTGGCATATGATAAGTATTCAATATCTGAGAGCTGTTTATTATCATTTTATAATCACTGCTCTCATCATTATTATCATCAGGTTGTAAAGTAAGGGCTTGGGGTAGATTGTGCATGTAAAGCATCCATCACTGCCTGGCACACGGCAGGAGCACAATAAGTGGTAGGTACTGTCATAAGGATGGCAGTGAGGAAATGGTGACATATGCGAGGCATTTCAAAGAGGAAGGCTAAAATAGCATTTCTAAGCAGAAATCTGTAAGCACACTTTAAAGATAAAATGCATTTCTAATCAGCAGCATTATTTATACATAAACAATTTATCTACCCAAGGCAAGAACACAGTTTTTTCTCAAGTAGATTAAACCAGCGCCACCCTGCACCCCAATTCCTCTTTTTTGCTACTCATATGTTTGGTGAATGCTTTCTTTTGAGATTGTAGCTGGTCAATTTCACCCCTGCGGGGACAGGATTCAGAACTAAGAGCCTCAAGTGTAATGACTCCTGACTTTAAACCACACTGATTAGAAATTACCCCAAGGAAACAAAAAGGCACTGTAGCTCAGTGCTCATGATCTGAAATCACAAAATTGTACTTTTTCCTCACTGGTGGTTTGGTTCAGAACATTTAGTCTCTGATTTTAAAGAAAACTTTTTAATAAACTCTACTTTGGGCCAGAAACTTGGGTAAGTGTTCAATCTAAGAGACAGGCCAGTCAATGTTCTAATACAGCTCTCTGTACTTTTCTACAGGTTGGAGATAGTTCATACGTGAAGAGTTAAAAAAGCAGGCTCATGCTACCCATGCTGCTGAGCTCAGTGACACCTTGCCTTAGGAGAGGTCATAGCAGGCTGGCTGATCCATGCCCAGCTTTTTTGCAAGTCCTGAGGATTCACAATAATGTCCCTTACAATTCAGGTGCAGTTCCAGCTGCTCCAGGGGCTGCTCAGACCTTTCCTTCCTGCCTGGGTACTGATTTCCTCACTCTTTTTCCACCATCACACATCCTGAATGCATGATGACTTCCACTGAAGCAGGCTTATACTCAAGCACAGGTGCTTCCAGGATCCTTAGGAAGAGAGCGTTTCTCTGATGTACCAGAAGAACAGAAAGAGCCCTTAAGCTGGGACTTGAGACACTAGTACTAGATCTGGCTCCCCTATGAAGCCCATCTCTCTGGCCCTCAGCTTCCCTGCCTTTAAGAAATGGGGGAGAGGGGTTGGATAAGAAGGGGTAATCCCAATCTGCCCCCTTTAAAGAGCTGTTTCAAGTGAAATGAGGGGCATAAGCACTGAAAAATGGGAATCCTCCTACCTGCCCTGTGTTAGTTTTCCAACAAGTACAAAAGTCACTATGTAGAAAACACCTTTCACAGTGCAGGTGATTAATAAATAGAATACTGAAGTTCTGCATAGTATGACCTCAGTACATGGTGGGAGCTCAATGCATAGGGCACACAGTTAGGTGCGCAATAGTGTAAGATTTGAGTTTTCCATATTTAGTTTCTGAATACCAAGGAGAACATGGACTCTGCAGCCAAGATGTCACACATGGTTACTAGGTCTATGACATAAAGTGGATTAATTAAGTGTTCCTATCCTCAGTAGCAACATGAGGGTAAATAATCCATGAGGGGTGTAACCCATGATGGTGTAAGGATGAAATAAAATTAAGTACACATCGTGCCTCATGCAAGAGAGTGAAGGGATAATAATGGCATTGCTAGTACTAATACTATTACTCTACTATAATAATAGAGTAATACTCAGTAGCAGGGATCCTGAGTCCGCCCAGCACACAGGACCACAGCTGCAGAGTCTGGACTTGTCACTGAACTGCTGTAGATATCCGTCAGGCCTCCTGCACTTCTGCAGCCTGTGCACAATGCCACTACATCCCCTGGGCTTCTCCCTCTCACCTCTCGGTATGTGCTAAACAGTTTACCAAGCAGCTTCAGACTCATTAACATCTAATCAGTACTAATTGGCTGAGATTTAGCAGGCCGGGCTCTGGAAGAAGTCGTTCCAGGGGCCAGGTGGCTGCCAGAATCCCCACAAAAGCATACTCCTGGCCTTTGGGGACCAGAGTTGGGTCCTCTAAGAAACATGTGCCTTTCCAGCTCTAAGGCAGCCACAGGACCTAAGCACTGAATGACAGGTTGAATGACAGATTGATCGAGCATGGATCCATTCAACACATTTATTGAGCACCTACTATGTTTCAGGCACTGTGCTAGGTGTTAGAGATACAACCATGAACAGAACAGATGGTTCCCTACCCTCACAGAGCTTAGAGTCTTGTGGGAAGATATACCAAAAATCAAGTGAACAATCTCACCAAACTGATGGTCAGCATTTATTGAGCACCTGCTGTGTTAGGCTCTGCCCTCCTGGATGGACTTTCTATTATTATTATTCCCATTTTAGAGAAAACAAAAATGAGGCCCAGGAAGTTGGCCCAGTGTCCCAGCATTTGGTAAACGGTAAAGCCAGAACTCTCACCTCAACCATCTGCCATAGAATGAACAGCCACCAGACATCGAGATAGTAGATTCCAACTGAGTTCTCCCAGACTAACCTTATAACACATTGTAAACAAACAAAATGATGACCACCAGCTGCTCCTAGTGTTCCAGTTGCATTCCAAAGCTAGAGAATAAAGATTTCCGAATATGGAGTAATTCAGCCAACTAAGGCAGTGGCTCTATAGCACCAACAGAAGCCAAGTAGAATATATTGGACAGATATCACATGGTCTGTGTTATTTTCTAAAGTACTTGTATCTAGGTGCACATAAGCACAATTTGCATAATGAATCTTCAAAGTTGGCATTAGGATTACAACTTTATAAATGAGGAAACTAAGGCCAAGATTTATTTAGTAACCTGCACAAATCTTAAAACCAGTAAAAAGACATATCAGGATTTGAATACCAACAGGAGCCCATTTTCAACTATTACCACTGATGGTGAGTATTAAAAGTCCTCAATAGCCCTGGCTGGTGTGGCTCAATTGATTGGGCATTGTCCCATACAACAAAAGGCTGCCAGTTTGATTCCTGGGTTGTGGGTTTGATTCCCAGTAGGGGGCAGTTGATTGCTGTTTCACTCTCACATCGATGCTTCTCTCTTTTTCTCAATAAATCAACCAAAAATCTTTTTATAAAAAGTCCTTAACAACTACTAATGAAAAAAATAGGTATCATCCTATATAATAAAGAGATAATATGCAGATTGATCATCACTCCAACACATAAGATGGCAGCCCCCATGAGGTCATAGATGGTCACCCCATGTGGACACAAGATAGCCACCACAAGATGGCTGGCAGGGAAGGGCAGTTGTGGGCTATCAGGCCAGCAGGGGAGGGCAGTTAGGGGTGACTGGGCCAGCAGAGGAGGACAGTTGGAGACAACTGCAGGGGAGGGCAGTTGGGAGGGACCAGGCCTGCAGGGGAGGGCAGTCAGGGGCGACCAGGCTGGCAAAGGAGGGAAGTTAGGGGTGACCAGGCCAGCAGAGGAGGGCAGTTGGAGGTGGCCAGGCCTGCAGAAGAGGACAGTTAGGGGTGACCAGGCCTGCAGTGGAGGGTAGTTGGGGGGGGGGGGACCAGGCCTGCAGGGGAGGGCAGTTAGGGGTGACCAGGCTGGCAGGAAGGGCAGTTAGGGGCATCCAAGCTGGCAAAGGAGGGAAGTTAGGGATGACCGGGCCAGCAGAGGAGAGTAGTTGGGGGCAACCAGGCCTGCAGGGGAGGACAGTTAGTGGCAACCAGCCTGCAGGGGAGGACAGTGGGGGCGATTGGGCTAGCAGGGGGAGCAGTTAAGCATCAATCAGGCTGGCTTGAGAGTGGTTAGGGGTGATCAGCCTGGCATGCATGAGCAGTTAGGGGCAATCAGGCAGGCAAGCAGGCAGATGAGTGGTTGGGAGCCAGCAGTCCTGGATTATGAGAGGGATGCCCCAGATTGGAGAGGGTGCAGGCTGGGCTGAGGGACACCCCCCCCCCAAATACATGAATTTCATGCACCGGGCATCTAGTGGAATTATAATACCAGAGAGCATTCTGGTATTTACTATTGCCCTGGTTCAATGACCTCTGATGAGATGAAAGTTTTCAGAGTATGTTGCTATAAATGGGCACTACTGCCTTGCCAGGTGACCCTGCAGACAGGAATAATATGAATGGTAGCCAGTCCACGCATTTCCATAGGCCTTGCAGAAATGTCTCTGATGTATGGTGTCTCAGCTTATCCCTCAGCAGCCCTGGGAATTGGGTATTGGTACCATTTTACATACAATAAAAATGAGATTTCAAAACAGTGAAAACAATACTGGCAAGTATTTATTAAGCATGTGACGTATGCCAGGCACTTTGCACATTATGACATTTAATCCACTCATATGAAGCTGCCATGGTGCCCATTGTTTAGAAGAACAGACTGGGGCTTGGAGAGGCTGAATGACTCACCCAAGGTCATATAGCTGGTCATCAGAGCCAGAATTCCAACCCAAAGACCTGTTCTCAATCACCATGGTATCCTGTCATTTCCCAGGAGCTCAAATTAAGCCCATCAAACTCCCATTAGCTATCTGCCAGGTCATTTGCATTTGGGGCTCATTATACACTATTATGAGGACTTTATTGATGCCACACACAGTTCTGAACAAAGATGCATTTCAGTCTCGGCTAACCGATGTCCTCAACATCTCTTCTCTGTCTTCTATTGTCTGTTAAAAATCACATAACCATGGTGGGCCTGTCTTTCAGAAACTTGCATTCTGCAATCCCATTTAAGACATGGAGCTTGAGTGGGAATAAGACAAGAAGCCTAAATAATACCATGAAGGCCCATATTCAAACATAACCCCAACTCACTCCTCATTGAAGAGGCGGGCACAACAGCTTTCCCACTGTTTAGCTATTATTTTATGTCCAGTAAGGGTCACTGAGTGGCAAATGAGACCACTTGTAGACACAGAATAGCTGTTTGGTTGGTTGGTTGTTCATTTTTGGGGGAAATGAAATAAGCTTTTAATTCAAATACAGCCTCCAACAAAATCACCCAAGAGTGAATGAGAAGGAAGTAACAGTTAAAGTGGAGAGAGGCTGGAGAGGCTGAGGGATATGGATAGGAGAACCAGAAAGAAGGAAGATAAGAAAAAGGGGATGGTGAGGGGAGAAGAATAGAGACAGAAATGGCAGAAAGTGGAGAAGAGAAGAGAGAAAAGAGGGAGGAGAGAAAATTGAGAGATGTGACAGAGATGAGAGGGGCTACTGAGGAAAGGAAATTAGTAGAGGTGCAGCCAAATCATAGAATTTCCATGTTTATAGAAACTCATGGTCCATGTTTAACAAAAGGTGCTCAAACTTGCCAGATGGGGGAAGCAGCAGGACTTCTGGAATGTGTTTAAATAAGGAGGCCACAGTGCCTTCTAAACTGGTTCCAGGAAAATAACAGTTTGCCCCAGGGATGAAAATAAAGGCACAAGAGGTAGCATATTGGGTAGGGTCCACTCTAGGGTGTTGGCAAAAGCCATTCCCCAGGTGTATCACCTGGCAGAGAGAGACAGGCTAGGGGATGCAAGGGCTCACAGGTGGACATACAGCCTTGCTTCAGAGAAATCTTGCTGCAAACCTGAAGACTTCCAGGCTGGGGCACTGGACAGGGTTGCAATGACGTAATGTGTTTGAGGCAGTGGAAGTTTCCTCCAAAGGAAAAAGAAAGGCAAGAGGCCTGAGCAAGTCAGGCAAAGCAAGCCTGGCAGCCAGAGTCCTGGAGTCAACCTCAAGGCAGCCTCTCTGGCTCGCACAGTGCTGTCTGGCTTTATATCATCACTGTTCTCAGTCCAACCTCCTTCCTGGTTAAAGAAGTTCTATGCACTCACGGCAGGAAAAATAAAACAAACAAACAAAACACAGCAGAAGCAAGAGGATGCAGAGAAGACTTGCAGAGCCGCTCCCCCAGGAGCAGCCACTAGGACAGGACTGCTGAGTGGTTGAGAGCTGGCTTCAGATCCAGACTCGCATTCTCACTAATTTAAGTGAATGACTCGGGCTAAGTCACTTCAGTTTCCTGAACTCAGTTTCTTCACCAGTGTGACAGACAGAACGGAATGTGAACAAATAAAGTAAAATGCTTAAGGCACTGTCAGTCATACACAGGAAAGCTATTGACATCATTTACTACTCTTATTTAAATAGATTTCCTTTCTTTTTTCTCACAGCATAGAAATGTGGTCTATGCAATGTATGCAATACAGTCAGAAGGATATTTCCAGGCCACAAAGAAAACAATGATAATATTTCCTATATTCAATTGTCAGATCCCTTTCCCTCTGATTCAAGAAGAGCATTAGGACCCATCTCTGACTCTTCCTTTCTCTCCACTGAAGAACCCGAAGATGCCCTGCTCAGCTGCACAGTCCACCTGGGAGGGACTGCAGAGCACACAGAGAGAATGCCACCAGCAGATATGAGCCCTGGCAGCTCTGAACAATGGCTAGAAAAGTCACCCACTTCACTCAACTAGAGACATGTCAAATAAGAATCCAGTCTGTTTTCTCTCTCTTCCCTCCCCCCACCAAAAACAACTAGGGAATGGGAAAGTGGGTCCTTTCAGACACTTCATATCAAATGGAGAAACCCCCAGACTTTTGCACAGGCTGTTCCCTCTCTTGCAATGCTCTTCCTCACGTACCTGGAGGAATCACATCCTCTCTCCTACTTGGTCTGTCTGCTCTCAAATGGCTTCTGCTCAGTGAAGCCCTATCCGACGGCTCTATTTAAAATTAAAACCCCATCACACCATCACCTTAGCCCTCCCTCTTGCCCTTCCCTGCTCCATTTTTTCCTAGTGCTTATCACCAGCTGACATTCTGTACTTTACTTGTGTATGTCTGTGTCTGCTTTCCTTCACACTGTATTGTAGCCAAAGATAAGACAGAAGGTTTCACGGTTTTGTTGACTGCTGTCTCCGCAGCACTCAGGCCCTATAGAAGGCTCTCAAATAGAATTTGTTGTAGGAGACAATAAGTTGTTTAGAGCTCCCCCTATCCCTGGCATCTGCATGAAGGTATAAGGGACTTATGAAGAAGCTGTCCCTATTACAGATGAGGAAACTGAGATCCAGAGAGGCAAAGAAACCTGTCCAAGATTTCATAGCAAAGTTCAGCAGTTCAGCTGGCAAGGACACCCACATATCAATGTCAGAATATAATGACTTTCCTCTCTATGCTCCAAGGACTGTTCATCTAGCCCATCTCAGAAACAACCTCCATAATCCGGCAGCAAGGTGGGACCCTGGCTGCCATTCCCTGTTCTGCACTGACTAGCCATGTGAGGTTGGTGTGTCTCTCGATTCCATCTGGCCACCTGCAAAATGGAACAATAAATCCTGCTCTTACCACCAACCAGTGCTGCTCTGAGAATCAATAGAACATTTTAGAGTGTTTCTTGGCTTCCAGGGGTAGGGGGGAGGAAACTTAGTGAAGCATGAGGAGCTCTTGCTGGCGTGTTACTGGAGGCGCTGAAGTCATAGTGCTTCCAGGGAGGGCTGGCTCGATGCCTCTGTGACTCCCATTCTGATGCCCTCCTCCATGTGTCACAAGCAAGTAGATGCTGACTCAGTAAAGGACAGAACAAGAGATGCTGCTGCGCCCATGAACCAAGCATGGGTTCTACCTGTGTGTTCCACCTCTTGATCCTCCTCCAAGAGTTCGAGACAGACACCTGTGTGCCTTGGACAGAGGAACCTTTCCACCCTGTCTGCCTCAGGGCCTTGGCTTGAGTAGATCTCTCCAGGAAACATCCCCTTTCATACCCACACAGCTTCCCCCTAAGGAGTGCAAGTGGTTGGGAACGTATTACAAAGTGCTCTAAAAAGGATGTTGCTGGGGTACCTCTGCCTTTCTGTGGAGTCACTGGAAATGCCATCATCATTGTGTGCCCCATGCCAGATCTGTGCCAAGCACTCCAAGTAGCATATAGTATTGCTTACTCCTCATAACAATGCTATAAAACAGGTTCTATTGTTATGCCCATTTTAAAGATGAGGAAACTGAGGCACAGAGTGTTTAATTAAATTCCTCCAAAGGTTCAGTCAGTTAAGTGGAAGAGCGATGATTCAAAGTCAGGCACCCAGCATAGCAGGAAAAGAGCATGATGGTGCCTGCTATCTGTCCAAAATTAATGTGTGCTTCCCTGAACATAGTAAGCCACTGTTGCTAGGAGGCAGCTGCCCAGCCAGGTACTACATTTCCCAACACCCCTTGCATCTGGGTGTGGCCATGTGACTAATCCTTACCACTAGGAAATATGCTGGAGTTTTTATGAGTTGAGAAACCTTTTCCTCTCTCCTTCCCTTCAATGCTGGGTTGCAGAACACCATAAGTGTTGCAGGATGAGAGACACAAGATGGTAGAGATTGGGTCCTTAAATCCCAAGTGACAGGAAGCTGCTTGTTGACCTGCACTGGACCATTGGATGAGTGAGAAATAAGCTTTACTGTTAAGTCCAAGGTTGGCAAACTTTATCCTGTAAAAGGTCAGAAAGCAACTGTTTTCAGCTTTATGGGTCATAGAGTGTCACAATGACCCAACTCTGCCCTTGTAGCATAGGCCAGTGGTCGGCAAATTCATTAGTCAACACAGCCAAATATCACAATACAACGATTGAAATTTCTTTTGAGAGCCAATTTTTTTAAACTTAAACTTCTTCTAACGCCACTTCTTCAAAATAGACTTGCCCAGGCCGTGGTATTTTGTGGAAGAGCCACACTCAAGGGGCCAAAGAGCCGCATGTGGCTCAGGAGCCGCAGTTTGCCGACCACTGACATAGACAATCTAAATAAACACAGCAGGATGTTGGTCCTACCCCATCTTTCCTCCCCAAAGCGTGAGCAGGCCCTCAATCCAGGCAAGGGCATCGCTCACGGCCTGTGGGAAATCAGAAGGGGAGGGAATCCCTAAAGAGGACACTCCATTTCCCAGTCAAGTAGCACATCTTCCCGAAGGCTTTAGCCATGTAGATTCAAATGGAAAATGGCATTTTAAAAAGAGTACAGAAATGCTGAGTACAATATTAAATAGAAAAACCCAATGCAGCCCTTAAAAGTTAATGCCCCGACATTTGTTTTGGGGATGTAGCATATGTCTCACCTCATCGGTGATTAAAAGTTCCCTGACTTCTTCCTGCAGTGCTTTTTCATCATTTGCATAATGCAATCAGTTAAGGTAAAAACTCCATGCAGGCCACAGGGTCCTAGGTGATGACTGCTGGTGATGGAAATGGAGCACAAGAAAGAGGCAGGAAGAAATTATTTCAGAGACTTTCCAAGTCATCTTCACATTCTTGGGTAAATTTTGTTTCATCAAATGTTACGGCATTTCTCTTGTCGATCAATACGACTGTCAGTTCTGGCAGAAAACACAACAGACACATACATGCCGAATCCTTCCACCTTCTCTGCTCCAGAAGGTGACTAGATTGCTTTAGCAGCACATTTACTGTGAGATGCTGCCTCCCTAGGAAGCACCGGGTGGTGTGGCCTCCACTCTCTCCAGCTCTGAGCTCAGGCCTCCACCATTGTCAGGGGGAAGGAGGTGTGAAACCCAGAAGGGCATTTATTTTGATCTTCTTCTTGTACTTTCTCCTACCCTGGGGAATTAAGCTGGCACCTGGGAATCCAGGTAAATCCCTTACAAAGACCAGGCATTCTCAGAAGGAAGGGTTGTGTCACCCATTCTTTCTCCTCGCATTCTATCTAAGCCCAAGACTCTCTCTTTTGTGCTTTTGTATCGATGGAGTACATAAGGGCCTCTCCAATATTTCTCTGTTTTCTAATCTTCTCCTTCCTCTTTCTTTGCCGAATCTCTACTCTCAGGCCAAGAGGCATTACATAGAAGCTTAGTGCAGGGTGATCATCTATTAACCCAGCAAAGAGTTACTGACATCTACAGTCTCAGATCTTACTTAAGGCTCCAGAGATAGAGCAGTGAACAAAACACAGTCGCTGCTGTCAAGGTTCTGACAGTCCAGTGGGAAAAGCAATAAATAAGTTTAGAATTTGTTACCAATAAAGTTTTCTAAAGTCAAGTCTCTTTGGTTTTGTGTCTCATGCATTGTTCAGGGGATGGGTTCTGCCGTACTGGCTGCTGACATTAAACTATGCTCACGCTCATAAGACCAGGGAGAAATCTGAATTTGAGAAAGTGGTTTGGGACTCTGGCATTGGAAGGGAAAAGGTTAGGCTGGCATCTTTCTGCCACTCAGTTCATATCATTTCCCAGCTCTCCAGCTTCCAATGGCCTCTTGTCCAATCCTGAATAAAATCTAAATCCTAGAATCCTTGACGTGGCCTTAAAGACCCCACATGATCTGCCTCTGCTACTTCTCTAAACACATCCTCTATTTTTTCTCTCCAGCCCATTGGCTTCTTTGCTCTTCTTTAAACACAGAGAGTCTGTGCCCACCTCAGGACATTTGCATCTGCTGTGCCCCGATTTCTCTTCCCACAGATATTCATGTAGTTGCTGCTCTCATTTCTCATTATCAGCACTTCAAGAGGTTCTTCCCTTCTAAACAGCAGTCGAGTCTTTCTATTTTTTGCCTTGCTGGTATGAACTGAATGCCCCACCCCCCAAATACATTCATACATTAAAATCCTAACCCCAAATGTGATGGTATTAGAAGGTGAGGCCTTTGGGAAGTAATTAGGATCTGAGAGTAGAGCCTGTAGGAATGGGATTAGTACCCTTATAAAAGATATTAGATCTCTCTCTCTCTCTCTCTCTCTCTCTCTCTCTCTCTCTTAACTTCTCTCTTTCCCTCTTTCCATTTTTTCCTCCCTCCCTTTCTCTATCTCTTTGCTCTTCACCACAACCAGAAGACAGCCATCAGCAAGCCAGAAAACAGGTCCTCACCAGGAAACAAATCTGCTGACACTTTGACCCTGGACTTCCTAGCCTCCAGAACTGTCAGAAATAAATGTTTGTGGTTTAAACCACCCAGTCTAGAGTAATCTGTTATAGCAACCCAAATGGACTAAGGATCCTACTTTCCGTTTTCTCCCTAGCCCACATGGCTCCCTGACAGTCTCTATTCACTTGCTTGTCTGTCTTCCTCCACTAAATGTGAGCTCTCTCGGGCTGAATCATGAAAGATGAAGGCTGCTCAGGGGCTGTAACTTACTGCACCCCTCTGCTTCCCTCCAGTCGGTCTTCCATGTGGCCATGAGAAGATGCTTCCAGAAGGTAAATCTGATGCTGGTGACCCCTCCACCATGGTTTGGAAGTCCTCAGTGGCTTTCATCTGCTCTTAAGAAAAAAATGCAACTCCCAACCACGGCCTGCAAGTCCCTGCACAGTTTTGCACTTGCCCACCCTCAGCTTGACCCTCTGAGCCCAGAGTCTCCGGCATGTTTTCAGATGTTTGCCACAGGGTTTGCCCACGCTGTTCCCACTTTGTGGAGCACTCTTCTCTTTTCACCTAGGCACCCCTTTCTAGTCTTCATATCCGAGTTTGAGTCCATGTCCTTACACAACCTCATCTGACCTCCCAAGTGAGTGACTCCCCCTACCATCTGCTCTCATAGTGCCTTGTGCTTTCACAGTACAGATGCTCATCGATGTACTGTGAAAGTACATGATGGGGTGACATTCCAATAAACCCATCATAGCTGAAAAGATCCTAAGTTGAAATGCATCTAATACACCTAAATTACCGAAGATCAGAACCTACCCTACTTTAAAAGTGCTCAGAACACTTACATTAGCCTTCTCTTGAGCAAAGCATCTACCACAATGAATACACTGTAGAGCACTGGTTGTTCACCCTCATGATTACGTGACTGACCGGGAGCTATGCTCGCTGCCTAGCATCACATACCACTAGCCCAGGAAAAGATCAAAATGAAAAACCTGAAGTATGGTTATTACTGAATGCACATCACCTTCCCAACCTCATAAAGTTGAAAAATTATAAGTAAAACCCTAGTGAGTTAGGGACGGTCCACTTATTACAGGATATTGTATATTAATATGGGTGACACTCTTCTCCATATCCACTTCCTCCCTTCTAGACTTTAAGCTCCAGAAGAGCAGAGAAAGCTTGATTTTGCTCCTCACTTTACTCTCAGAGCCCAGCACATAGTAGGCTTTCAAGAAATATGCGAATGAATAACCAAAGGAATATGACCTTCAAACAAGCTAGTAACAGCCACATGGATAGGAAGCCTCAAAGAGATAAAACTTCTGAAGATGCTTTGGAAATGGAAATGAACATGTGTTGTATAAATTAAGTGGTTATTTAAAGACTTAGGCCTGCCGACCTCTAGGTCTCTCGTCTGATCCACTGAATTTGAAACAAAGACACTTTAATCCAAACACCACCTTGGCTAAGTTTCTTTAGTAGCCTTTTATACTATTAAAGGTCAAATCTTATAGTATCTTCTCACCAAACCAGCAAATTGGGCATTTATTGTGTGTCCTAAGTGCTTTATATATATTACCATATCCAGCTCTTGTGACCTATCATTATCCCCACTGCATAGATGAGGAAACTGAGGCATGGAGGAGAAAGAGGACTTTCCAATAGGACTTTCCAATGAACCCAGGCATTCTAACTCCAGTCCATGCTCTGAACCATCAGGCTGCAGTAGAACCTAAACTCAAATGACAAACGAGGACACTGAAAGGTTTAGTCACATGTTCTCCAGACGCCCAGCAGAAACTCCTAACATGAAGCCTCTGCTCACATGAAACAATATCCAATGTCCTTGACTAATGGGGCGCCCCCTGACCCCATCACCTCCCTATACCTTCCAGCACACCAGGATCCCTGGACACCCCAATGCCCAGCTTGTCTGCACTTCGGAGTGTAGTTTACCTTGCACTCCTGGGCATATGCTTATACCTACACTGGATGTATTTCTGGCACTTTCTCAAGTGCACATACCTGCTGCCACCTGTCATGACAACCTTGGGCTGAAAGCCAATTCCATCAACATTTACCAAGATTCTATCACATGGAATTCTGCAGAGAGCAGAGGTTATAGAGTGAGGCTTTGGTCAGATGGGCCTGGGTTCAAATCCTTCATTCATCATGCACTCTGTTAACCAATATTGAGGAGCCGTGGCTCTGTGATGGGGCTGCTATACACTCAGGATATCAAGGGGAACCCAAAAGAGGGGGTACTGCCATCAGGAACTCAGAGCCTGGTGGGAGAAACTGACACGAAGACAATAAACACATAAACAATAAAATTGTCAATGATGGAAATAAGCGGGGTGGTGTGGTAGAATAAAACTGAGAGTGGAGGGTTGGAGAGATCCTTAAAATAGAACCATAATCTGCCCCTGACAAGTTTCATGCCTTTGGCAAGTCTCTTAATCCCTCCAAGCGACAGTTTCCAAACCTGGGAGTGGGAATGGTAACATCTACTGCCCATGTAATATGCTCAGAAATGAAAGCTCTGCTCTTGTTAAGCCAGGTGCTGGGCATCCGAGGGTGAACAAGACACTTAGTGCAATCCAGGAGGGGAGACAGGCTATATGAAGGCATGTACCACCAGCATTAAGGGGACACCATAATCGGAATCTCTGAAGCGCTGTCCCTGTTCCTCCCAATGCAGCCTCTGTGCACTGAGTCCACGCTGGTTCACTGCCACACATGTGAGTCCTCCAGCCTGTCCAGCCCAGCATCCAACCACAACAAAAGCAGGCAAGAGGCATCTTCCTCCTCCCACCTTGAGGTAAACGGACTTTCTGCCTCCTCTTTATTTTTTTGCTATCACCCCAGGCTAACAACCAGCAAGGAACACCTGCTAGGAAACCTCATAGAGAGGACCAGAACCTTGGCATAGACAAAAGTCTTCAGGAAGGCTGGCTGCCAGTGAGAGCTGAGATTAGCGGCATAAAGGGCAGACAGTTCTCGTCCTATCGGACCACATTCTATTGCTCCCAGACACAACCGTCCATTCCTTCTGTGCCTTCAGGCTGGGTCAGTGATCAGGAGAGATTAGAAACCTGAGTCAAAACTGGCTCAGATAGGATCTAGGCTCTGGGGAAAGAATCATGACTTGCTGGCTAATGGTCAAGGTCAAGAGATAAAGGAGTCACTAGTCTTTAAATAGTCTCAGGTGAAAGAAAACTGGTGTTACATATTCAAGAAATTGCATTCTTGAAGATTTCCAAAATCTAGGTATTCCCACCATACACACACACATACTTTATATGTGTATATACATATGTGTACACACATACATGTAGATACATACACAGGCATATACAGATACAAATATGTATGTATATAGACATACCCATACATACACAAGAAAACATACAAATAGAGGGATATTTGTATATATGTACATATGTATAGAAAGAGACAGTCACAATATATATACAGAGACACTTACATATATATAGAGACACGCATGTATGTATATTTAGATGCACACACCCATGTACTGCTGTTGTAGCATCAACTCTAAAATAATCTGCAGTAGTTCTCTATGGAGAATAAACTTATCCTAGCCTGAAGACCCCTACAATCTGTTCTCATCCTCCTTACTTCCAACCATCCCTTTCTTTAACATTTACACTTCTCTTTGCATATTTTTGTTGTTGTTATTAATCCTCACTCAAAGATATTTTTCCCATTTATTTTTAGAGAGAGTGGAAAGAAAAGGGAGAGACACAGAGAGAGAAACATCGATGTGAGAGAGACAGGTCAATTGGTTGCCTCCCGCATGCACCTGGACTGGAGCCAGGATCGAGCATTCAACCGAGTTACGTGCCTTCACTGGAATCAAACCCACGACCCTTCAGTCTGTGGGCAGACACTCTAACCACTGAATCGAACTGGCTAGGGCTCTTTGCATATTCTACATGGGTTTTCTGTCCCCAACTACCATCATTCAAAAACCATCTTTAAGATTTCCGTTTTATCTGTGAACCACCCATTTTATTAATAACCTAATAATTTAAAAATTAAGTTAGTTTTCAGTTAAATACATTTATTTTGACAGATACTTTTATTCACAGTATCATAAACGAATTACCAGTATAATTCCCCGTGACAGAAAGGCAGCCTTACAACTCAATACAATGGCTGTGAAACAATGCTGGTGACTTCCAGCTGGAATGGGAGCTGGCCGAAGGCCTTTAGCCAGAGACCTACTGACATTTTGTTAAGAAGGGAACAAGCTGGTGCTGGAAGCATGATACCTCCTACTAAGACTTTCTCCTTGACTTAATCTACAAAACTAGAAAAGAATTTCACAGGAGGTCGGTGATTCTGTTGATTGAGTCTGGTGTTGGTGTGACCCCTCCATTCATCTCAGGAACCAGCCCACACTTTGAGAAATAGCCTTTGAGTATCAGTGATTTGCTGGCTGGGAGCAACCAATTTGAGTGTCACACAAACAAATTACACATTGATGCTTCGTCCTATAGTAATGGTCCTGAAACGCCTTCTAGGGAGCCCCATTAAGTACAAATTCATTCCGGCTTTCAAATCTTTTACAACAGAACATACTAGCTTCATTCCCCACCTCCCACTGTGTGTCTCCACTTACTGTCCCCACACCTACCTCCCTGTAAACTGGATTTCCCATGTCCTCTGAATAAGTCTCATGCTTCCACATCTCCTTACCTCTGCTCCATCTAAAACACCCTTCCCCAGCTTCTCCTATAGCCCTGCCCATCCTTCAAGTCATATCTCAAGTGTCACCTTCTCCCACTAAGCTTCACCTGCCTTCCCCACAGTCTCACATGCCCAGGCCAGTGGCTTCAAACTGGAGCATCCTTTAGCACCACCGGGAGTTTCTGATGCAGGGGGTCTTCAGGGAAAAGCCCAAGGGTCTGCATTCCCAGGGGATGGGGATGCTGCTGGCCTGGTACCACACTTTGTGAACCTCCACCTCCTGCTTCCAGGTAAGAGTGGTGACAGAATGACTGTCACCTCCTCTCTTGTGTTACTGAGCTCAGGGGGCCTATCTTAAATACTCCAGGACCTCCCCCTTTTAAATCACTCTGTTTACCCTGTGTATTAGTTCTTAGGGCTGATGGAGCAAAGGACCCCTCTGTTTAAGTCACCTGTTTAAGACCAGGTGACTTAAACAGAGAGATTAGTTATCCCACAGTTCTGGAGGCTGGACGTCCCCAATCACAGTGTCCACAGGGCTACAGGCTGGGCCCCTCACAGGGCTCTGAGATCTGGTCCATGCCCCCGCCCACTCCTGGGAGCCTCAGGCATTCCTTGGTTTGCAGATGGCATTCTCCCATTTATGCCAGAATAAAACTATTAGCACTTACTATTTTTAAAAATGTAGACGTGCTTCCCATCCTCCTCCTTCTGTGAGTGTCTGACTCTGTCCAAATGTCCCCTTTTATAAGGACACCAGTGATTTTGAATCCAGACCCACTAGCGGCCCCATTTGAACTTGGTTACCTCTGTAAGGACTCTATTTCCAAAAAAAGTCACATTCTAAGGTCCTGGGGGGTAGGACTTCCACATATATTTTTTGGGGGGGACACACAATTTAACCCATAACACCCTGTCAAGTAGCACCTCTAGCCCCTGGAGGATCCATGCTGTGGAGACAAACACCTCATTTGCCTTGATGACACATCACCTCACAGATGTCCCTCATCACTGGTCCAAGCGTCAGAATTTGGGCTCCCGGAGAATTCTGCTCGGGTTAGCAAAAGTGAATGGCTCACGTTGTTATGCAATGTGCTGACCTGGTTGGTAATTTAATGAAAGGGCTTTGGTAGCCATGTAGAACTTTGGATCCTCATTTCACCGCTTTTCTCTCTATGTAGCTTTTTCTTGATAGATAACAAAACGACCCTGTTATGTAACTGCATGCCATTGCACTGTGCTAACTATACCAACACTAAACCCTTCTGTGGAGCACAGTGGTTGCCCCTCCGCCTGCCTGCACTAAAAGCCTCTGGCCTAGAGCTCCGCGCCCAGGGTCCAGCCCTGCCCCCTCCAGCTCACACACATCTAGCACCCACAGTGATGTTTCTTACAAGCGTATTTGACCACCGATTAAAATGCTTTAATGCCCCTCCTTCTATCCTAAAATCATGTCCAACCCCCACAGGACAGGCAAAGGTCTTCATTCATCTGCATGTGACAACTTCTCACTCCTCTGTCTACTCTCCCCTCCCCCACACCTGGCTGTCCTTTCGGACAGGCCCAGGTCCTTGCAGTTCCTCTCAGTCCCTGTCACCCTCCTCCTTGGAATGCCTCTCCATCTCCCGTGCCTACATCATGATTTCTCACCCTCGGCACTGCTGACATTTGGGGCCTGATAATTCTGCCTTGTGAGGGCTGTCCTGTGCATTGCAGGCTGGTTAGCAACTCTCTGGCCTGTACCTGCCTGATGCCAGGAGCAACTGCTCCCTCCTGTCAAGTGTCCCCGGCCTGGATAACCCCAACTGGTCCTTTAAAAATTAGGGTGGTGTCGCCTCCTCCAGGAAGCTCTCCAGCCCTCCTCCAGACCCCACAATGCAAATTCTCTGTATACTTACTTTGGGTCTCCCCCAAATCAGAATGGACCATGTATGCTTCTATATTGTGCCCCTGATACTAGCACAATACCTGCCAAGCAGGGTGTACTCTCATGTTGTGTTTACAGACCAAATAAAAGAAAAAGTGCGAGAGTGGGTAAGAAAGGGAGAGAAGGGGGGTGGTCCTGCCCCCTGGTGCCAGATGGAAGAAGGTTTCACTGCCTCCAGCGTTTTCTTATCTGTTCCCATGCTCATCCCTCAAAGGTGAACAAGGATGCACAGGGACCATATGAGTTGCACTCCAACCAGCACCAAGCCTGCTCTCTATCCCTGGGGTCGCAGATAAATGTTGCTCTGTTAAAACCATTGCTGCTGTGTTTTCTTTTCTTTTTAAACTTTAAAAGATAGAGTTTGGGATGTTTGGGGAGTTTTTTGTGGGTTTTTTTTAAAGGCAAGAAGCTAAAGATTGCTAAAGCTAATCTTCCAGATGTAGGAGAGGAGCAAGGCTTATCAACGCTGCCACCTACAGAACAGCGGGGCAGCAGAGCCGAGCTGCAGAGGGACCAGGCTGGAGGGGCCAGCAGGACCTTCCAGAAGGAGATCCTGGGGTGAGTGCCCTGGAGTGGCCAGCTCCTGGCCCCTCAGCTAGTGGGAGGAGACTATCTTTCAGAAAAGCTCTGAGAATAGAGCGATAGGCAGAAATCCGCCCCCTCTCTCAGCTACAAAGGAGCCAGGCTGAAGGAGAGAAAGATCACACACTCAGCACACATACAAACTCATAAATACACACATACCCACAAACACAGATACATGCATTCATACCCCCACACACTACACATACATAAAACACATATCGCAGGCAAACTGTATACCCTCTATCTCAAACATACACATAAAAACACATCACAGGCAAACTCTGATACCTCTGCACACACACTGACACACACACATACACACACACACAACACATCCCCACATTTGTGCTTCCAATTCTCCTTACATCTTTCTCTGCTCCTCAAAAAGCAATCTGGACGTTTAGACACAGAATGAGGGAGATGCCACTATAGGAGAAAATGCAGTTTGGAGGGAGATGCAGCTGTGGGGGACACAGAGCTGTGGGGGAGATGCAGCTGTAGGGGAACTAAAGCTGTAAGGGAGATGCAGCTGTATGAGAGATAGAGCTGTGGGGGAGATGGAACTATGGGGAAGATGGAGCTGTATGGGGAATAAGAGCTGTGGGGGAGATGCAGCTGTAGGGGAACTAGAGCTGTGGGGGAGATGCAGCTGTATGAGAGATAGTGCTGTGGGGGAGATGCAGCTGTATGAGAGATAGCGCTGTGGGGGAGATGCAGCTGTATGAGAGATAGCGCTGTGGGGGAGATGCAGCTGTATGAGAGATAGCGCTGTGGGGGAGATGCAGCTGTATGGAGATAGCGCTGTGGGGGAGATGCAGCTGTAGGGGAACTAGAGCTGTGGGGGAGATGCAGCTGTATGAGAGATAGAGCTGTGGGGGAGATGCTGCTGTAGGGGAACTAGAGCTGTGGGGGAGATGCAGCTGTAGGGGAACTAGAGCTGTGGGGGAGATGCAGCTGTATGAGAGACAGAGCTGTGGGGGAGATGCAGCTGTATGAGAGATAGCGCTGTGGCGGAGATGCAGCTGTAGGGGAACTAGAGCTGTGGGGGAGATGCAGCTGTATGAGAGATAGCGCTGTGGCGGAGATGCAGCTGTATGAGAGATAGCGCTGTGGGGGAGATGCAGCTGTATGGAGATAGCGCTGTGGGGGAGATGCAGCTGTAGGGGAACTAGAGCTGTGGGGGAGATGCAGCTGTATGAGAGATAGCGCTGTGGGGGAGATGCTGCTGTAGGGGAACTAGAGCTGTGGGGGAGATGCAGCTGTAGGGGAACTAGAGCTGTGGGGGAGATGCAGCTGTAGGGGAACTAGAGCTGTGGGGGAGATGCAGCTGTATGAGAGACAGAGCTGTGGGGGAGATGCAGCTGTATGAGAGATAGCGCTGTGGGGGAGATGCAGCTGTAGGGGAACTAGAGCTGTGGGGGAGATGCAGCTGTATGAGAGATAGCGCTGTGGGGGAGATGCTGCTGTAGGGGAACTAGAGCTGTGGGGGAGATGCAGCTGTAGGGGAACTAGAGCTGTGGGGGAGATGCAGCTGTAGGGGAACTAGAGCTGTGGGGGAGATGCAGCTGTATGAGAGACAGAGCTGTGGGGGAGATGCAGCTGTATGAGAGATAGCGCTGTGGGGGAGATGCAGCTGTATGAGAGATAGCGCTGTGGGGGAGATGCAGCTGTATGAGAGATAGCGCTGTGGGGGAGATGCAGCTGTATGGAGATAGCGCTGTGGGGGAGATGCAGCTGTAGGGGAACTAGAGCTGTGGGGGAGATGCAGCTGTATGAGAGATAGAGCTGTGGGGGAGATGCTGCTGTAGGGGAACTAGAGCTGTGGGGGAGATGCAGCTGTAGGGGAACTAGAGCTGTGGGGGAGATGCAGCTGTATGAGAGACAGAGCTGTGGGGGAGATGCAGCTGTATGAGAGATAGCGCTGTGGCGGAGATGCAGCTGTAGGGGAACTAGAGCTGTGGGGGAGATGCAGCTGTATGAGAGATAGCGCTGTGGCGGAGATGCAGCTGTATGAGAGATAGCGCTGTGGGGGAGATGCAGCTGTATGGAGATAGCGCTGTGGGGGAGATGCAGCTGTAGGGGAACTAGAGCTGTGGGGGAGATGCAGCTGTATGAGAGATAGCGCTGTGGGGGAGATGCTGCTGTAGGGGAACTAGAGCTGTGGGGGAGATGCAGCTGTAGGGGAACTAGAGCTGTGGGGGAGATGCAGCTGTAGGGGAACTAGAGCTGTGGGGGAGATGCAGCTGTATGAGAGACAGAGCTGTGGGGGAGATGCAGCTGTATGAGAGATAGCGCTGTGGGGGAGATGCAGCTGTAGGGGAACTAGAGCTGTGGGGGAGATGCAGCTGTATGAGAGATAGCGCTGTGGGGGAGATGCTGCTGTAGGGGAACTAGAGCTGTGGGGGAGATGCAGCTGTAGGGGAACTAGAGCTGTGGGGGAGATGCAGCTGTAGGGGAACTAGAGCTGTGGGGGAGATGCAGCTGTATGAGAGACAGAGCTGTGGGGGAGATGCAGCTGTATGAGAGATAGCGCTGTGGGGGAGATGCAGCTGTAGGGGAACTAGAGCTGTGGGGGAGATGCAGCTGTATGAGAGATAGAGCTGTGGGGGAGATGCAGCTGTATGAGAGATAGAGCTGTGGGGGAGATGCAGCTGTAGGGGAACTAGAGCTGTGGGGGAGATGCAGCTGTATGAGAGACAGAGCTGTGGGGGAGATGCAGCTGTATGAGAGATAGCGCTGTGGGGGAGATGCTGCTGTAGGGGAACTAGAGCTGTGGGGGAGATTCAGCTGTATGAGAGATAGCGCTGTGGGGGAGATGCTGCTGTAGGGGAACTAGAGCTGTGGGGGAGATGCAGCTGTATGAGAGATAGCGCTGTGGGGGAGATGCAGCTGTATGAGAGATAGTGCTGTGGGGGGAGTTGCAGCTGTGGAGGAAGTTAAATCTGTGTAGGAGGCTGGGAGGTCCCACACTGCTCCCTGAATAGACCTGAAGAGACATTTCTCCAAAGAGGTCAAGAGACATATGAAAGAATGCTCAAAATCACTAATGCAAATTAAAACCACAATGAGATATCACCTCACACCTTTCAGAATACGCACAGCCCATGGACATGGGCAATAGGGTAGTGAAGACCTGAGAGGGGGGTGTAGGGGCTGGGAGGATAGGGATAAGGGGGCGGGGAATGAAAGATACCTATAATACTATCAATAATTTAGAAAGCAAGACAAAAGAGTAAATTTAATTCTTAAGACCTCACCTCTTCCATGACACCTTCCCAGTTTTAAAAGCTAATTTTTACAAGTTAGTTACTCCAAAGCACAGCCTATTGAAGGTATAATGCAGAGCAGGAGTTCCAGGGGGAGAAGTGCATTAAGTAAATCTTAATAAATTTTGAATCATATTTTCAGTGTACTGGGCGGGATGTGGGCTTGATAATTAGAGAGCATCTTCAGTAAAGTTTCAATAAAATGACAAATTCTTTTGTAAAGAGATTACTCACTCTGCTGTACCTACTCCCTACAGCTAAATTATTATACAAAAGCCTGGCTTTGAACAAGCTAGACAAGTTTCTTAAGGCAAGACGCTGTTCCCACATTCTTTGAAGCACAAGTATCCCTTAGGCAAGCACTCTCTCTTAGGAGCTACAGGTCTTCTGAGGGGTCACTTAATGTCACTGAACTTGTTTCTTTCTCTCTAAAATGAAGAAAATATTGTCTGACTCCCAGGAATGTAATATGGATTAACACACACACACACACACACACACACACACACACACACACACACAGCATATTAGGTGCTCAATAAATGCTAGCTAGCACCTTTGCTATGATCATGCTCTTCCCCAATTCCCATCTCTGACTGTCAATCTAACCCTTTCCATGGAGCCCAGTTCAAATCCCACCTCCTCTTCACGAAGTCTCTCTATGAATGTGCTCATTGGAAGTAAACCATGTCCTTCTGGAACCCACACCCACCCTCTGGCACTTCAGCTAATGGCCCTCTCCTGCACATCTTACACTCCCTCTTTACCAGGTCCAATCTAACTCATCCCGTGCCCCCTCAGTACCCAGAACAATGAGATGCACCCAGGAGGGGCTCCAAGTGGGTTATTTATGTTAGTAAATGCAATAGCATGGCAGACCTTGTGGTTGGCTCCCATCATGCACCCCACCCCTGGCCACCAGGTAAGTGTTCTAAGACAATCAGGAAATTTCTGGTGCAGCATTGATATGGTAGTTTTAAAATACATCCACAAAAGACTTAAACTCTTCCCCACCCTTCAAATGGAGAGGCCTGACCCCCTCTTGTGCATTCAGTGATTCATGTCTAATGAATGGAATTTGGTGGAAGTCACAGTCTGTAACTTCTGAGATGAGATCAACGAATAAGCTGTGGCTTCCTTCTCTCGCTCTCAGCTCACTCTCGCTGGCGGAAGCAGCTGCTATAACGTGAGGACACTCAAGTAACCCATGGAGAGGTTCTCAAAGTGAATTAGTGAGGCCTCCTGCCAACGGCCATGTGAGTAAGCCCTCCTGGCAGCAGGTCCTCCAGCTCTGGTCCAGCCCTTGCATGACTGCAACCCTGGCCCATGGGCTGAGCACAGCCTGGCTCCTGACCTCCTGACCCACAGAATCTGTGAGGTAGAAATGCTTGTTTCAAACTGCTAAATTTGGGGATTATTTGTTAGGCCCCAATAGCTAACATACATTCCATCAGTACATGGTTTGGGAATTTGATCCAGTCTTGGACAATGATGCATTGAGAGGAAGCTGCTAAGGGAGAGGGGAAGGCTTACTTACTCCCTCCTAAGGGAGGCACAGGAAGGTCAATCTCTCTTCCGTGATGTTTGTGTCTGGATACAATACCCCAAACCTTAGAAATCTTTTTGATACCAGCCTGTGAGTGAAGCCAAGACCAAGAATAGTAGGGTAGAGAGAAGGAAAGAAGCTGGATTCGACCTGGCTGGTGTTGCTCAGTGATCAGAGCACTGACGTGTGCACCGAAGGGTTGCACGTTTGATTTCTGGTCAAAGGCTGGGTTGCAAGTTCAATCCCCCACCCTGATAGGGCATGTGCAGGAGGCAACCAATCGATGTATCTCTCACACATGAATGATTCTCTCTAAAAATAAAACAAAAAAAATATTCTCAATTGAGGATTAACAAAAAAAGAAAGAAGCTGAGTTCTTGATGAGGACACTGAACCACTGAATCCAATTATCCCAAAGCCTGTTATACTTCACAATTTCTGGTCATGTGAGATAATAAACATAGACATTGTATAAGCTATTTTGTCCTTTTGCCAAAAGCTGAACACATCCCAACTCATTCAAAGAGTAACATTTAATGGGCTACCTATACTTTACAATAGGCACTATCCTTGATACTTCCTACAGATTATTTCTGAACTATCCAGATACTACAACATAGGTATTTTTTAATATATTTTATTGATTTTTAACAGAGAGGAAAGGAGAGGGATAGAGAGTTAGAAACATCAATGAGAGAGACACATTGATTAGCTGCCTCCTGCACACCCCGCACTGGGGATGTGCCCACAACTGAGGTACATGCCCTTGACCGGAATTTAACCTGGGACCCTTCAGTCCGCAGGCTGACGCTCTATCCACTGAGCCAAACCGGTTAGGGGTACAATGTAGGTATTAATACTCCTATTTTAAAGATGATTACATTAAAGCTCAAGGAAGTTAAATAACTTGTCCCAAGTCACATAACTATTAAGAGGCACAGCTGGGATTCAGCACATACCTGTTGAACTCAACACACCATGCTGATGAGCAAAATGGCATGCTAAAATAGCTCCTCAAGACAAATGCGAACTCCTTATCTTTGTAGAGTCCAACATGGCTCTCTGCCACAGAGGCTCCCGAAGCTGGACTCGTCTTGGTGTGATTTCCCAATGTTCACTCTATAAGGTATTATTTCTCAATATCCTACAAAGGCACCACTAACCTTCAATTATCTCAGCAGGGACTGCTTTTGCAACCACTCTAGCCCACAGTGAAGGCTCCCTGCTCTGAACCCCTACGGCACCGATAACTAGAACCAGTTTAGTGCTAAAGGGTTTTCAAATTGTTTCAATCATCCTAACCTGCCCCCATCATCCCCACTCTCTGTATCTTAAGATCTAACTCCTGTGCCAAATGCTTTGCTTGTTCAGCCTAAGTCTAGGTATCAAAGTATTAGGCATAGTGTGGTTCCTTAATACATATGCACCTTCACCCTGTCTGGTCAATAGAAAGGGGCTACAGTATTTTTTAAATCATGTCTATGTGGATTTTTGCTGCATTGAGAAGTTTGGCTTGCCTGCCCTCCTTTATGCCTTTTCTTTCCTCCACGTCTTTGCTCAATCCTTGTGAAGTCTGTCCTAATGCCATTCCTAAGCCCCCAAACTAAGTCGTTCTTCTAAGCTATCAGTGTGTTCTGCATATATCTTTAACAAAACAAGCATCCTGTTGCTTTACGATCATCTGCTCTTGAAGATCTCTAGGAAACCAGGTATGTGAAAAACTATACTTTCAATTCCCCACGTACCAATGCCTGGTATTCAGTGGGTACTCAATAAATGTTAGTGAAATGGACAAATACATTTATCATTCAACAGATATCCAATGTCTGCTTTATTTCTGTAACAGTTAGCACAGGTCCCCCCAGGACACTGCAATTAGATGTTTGAGACTGTCTCCTCCATTGGACTTGAGTTTCCAAGGGCAGGGGATGGCTTGTTTTCACCACTCTGTCTCTAACATCAAGCACAGGGCACAAGACAAGCATTCAAATATTTGCATATAAATGTGTTATGACTGGTCTCTGTTTAGTTAAGCATTAAATAGGTTACTGTTCCCCAATCAATGGCCAATGAATTATTGAACAATACAAAGAAACTAGTCTTGAATTAAATATTTACTGCACACAATCACCTGGCAGGAAAGAGCTCAAAAAGAACTCTTTTTAAAACACATTTTTGGATGCAATTTGTTGATGTGATAAGCTTTTTTGAGTTGGTGGCAGCTTCTAGCCAACTGGCCAAGGCCTTCCCTGGGCTCTTGCATCACAGGTTTGCAGGGTTTCTGCAAGGTTTGCCTATGAAAATGCACCCTGGGAGTTCTAAACCAGAAACTGGCACATTTGAAAACACAGATCCCAAAAGAAATACAGGTACCCTCTCCCTGGAAATTATTATTTCCTGCCACCAAACAGAAGCCAGTTAAAAATGTTCTTCCTTCCCCATGTGTTTGCCAGGGGTCTCTGGCTCCTTCACACCCTTCGGCACAGCAGGCTCCAATCGGTCCTCTTGGAAATGGGTCTGCACTGTTCAGGCTGCAGAAGAGGGAGGTTCAGAGTGGGACAGAGCTTCACCACCAATTAATCCTGACTGATCTCCTGCCAGAAGTGGCGTTCTATCCTTGGGCTTTGGCAGCAAGCCTGATGGAGATAAGAGATGCCAGACTGGGTCAGACCAATGGCCCGTTCAGGCCGCACTGTCTGACAGGGGCAGCTAGAGTCGTTTTGTAAAAAAGAGCTGCATGTGTCTCCTATGACATCAGCCACAAAAATGTGCAGAAGTCCTTCTGTAGCTGACCATCTTGGGGGTCCATCCAACTTCTATGTCCCTTCTTCCATGCTAATGGGGTCCCCCTTTCGTTCACGCCTCTACCCTCCTTGCTGAAGCTCAGAATTAATTAAATCCTTTCTGCCCTACACCAGGGTTTCCTGACCTCTGCACTACTGACATTTTGCACCAGAATAATTCTTTGCTGTGGGGACTGTTCTGTGCATTATGGGATATTCTTTGCAGCCTTCCATGCTCCTACATGCTATATACTAGAAGTAACCTCCCCACACCCAGTTGTGACAAGAAAAATATCTCTAGCCCTTGCCCTTGGGGAAGAGGGAGACAAAATTGCCCCCAAGCAAGATCCGATCCTCTAAGCCAGTATGGTAGCCCATTGCCTCAGACAGTAATTGGTTTAGCATTGAGCACGTGATCCAGTTCTGACCAATGAGACCTGAGGGGGAACCATCTTAAGGGCTTCTGAGAATTTTTTTTTCACGCTTGTCTTATGAAATAGAAGGTCCCTCTTCTTTTTCTGGCTGCTGACATGTCTCAATCTGACACCAGGAACTGCAGCACACATCCTATAGCCACCCTGAGGATGCGCCAATGAAAAGATGAAAAGGTTATTGTTTTTTAAATCCAGGGCTCTCCAGTTGCTGTAATCAACCCTAAGGCCACAGTATCTCAATACTTTTTGTTACATGATACAGTAAATGTCCTTATTGATTAAACAAATGTGAGTTGGGGTTTTGTTACTTACAACCAAAAGTATACTAATCGATGTACCTTCCTATCTTCTTTATAACAAGCCCATTTTGCCTCTCTACTCATGAGTAGATCAAACACCACCTTCAAATGAATTCGGAAGCCATGTTGGATAGAAGGGCCCTGGATTCATAGTCAGACAGAGCTAAGTTCAAGCAGCAGGTCCACACACACACCTCTGTCATCTTCAGAAGTCACTTAATTTCTCTCCTCTCTAATAATGTAAATACCATCCATTCTGTGCTCCTCTGGGGTTTTATGATGGTTAAATGAGATAATGCATATGAAAAAATGCCTGGTGGACACTAAATTACTAATGACTATTATTTTATGTTCAGACCTTACCATCCTTCGAAAAGTGGCACATCTACACATGTACCACCCAACAGTCAGACATTCTGCTAACATTTATTTAAGCCTGAAATTAAACTAAGAGTTGTGTCAACCTCGGCACTGTTGATGATTCTGTGTTGTGAAGGCTGTCCTGTGTATTGTAGGAAATTTAGCAGCATCCCTGGCCTGTACCCAATAGATGCCAACAGCACTTCCTCCCCCAGTAATGACAACCAACAATGTCATCAGACATTGCCAAATGGGGAAATTTGTCCCTGAAGGACAAAATTGCCCCTCATTGAAAACCACTGGTGTGGATGATGGAGATACATAGATAAAGCAATTTGCTTCTAGACCTCAAGTAACTTACATTCTTGCATAAGCAATCATTTATTTTTATACTATAAAATGACCACAACCATCATTTGGTAGCAGAGAGATCATAAATATAGATTCAAATACAGACTCCACTCTCTACTAGCTTGGCGTTATTTACTGTCTCAATCCCAGTTTCCTCATCCAGAACATGGGAGTGATAAAGCCTACCTCTCTGGATCATTCCTAGAATTAAATAAGATAATGAGTACGGAACACCTGACGCAATGCCTCTCATCCAATTAGTGCTTAATAGAGAGTGCACCACCCAAATTCCCTCAGGTCTTCTTACCATTTCAGCAAGGCCAGCTTGACTCCCAACAGCCGGCACCTGCGTCTTCATCAGAGAGCAACTCGACAGACGCTGGGCCCCACATTGCCCAGACACTTCTGACCCACCTCCAGATTCATCCTGGGACAGCCTTTAACTGGTGGCTAATGGGGATGGAGCATAAATACCCCAGCTCCCTCATTCCTTGGCAGTGATCATTCTTAGGCAAGTCTTTTACACTGATTCCTAGTGCTTTCCTGCAGTATTAACTCTGATGCCCACCATGGTATCTTGCTGAGTGACATGGTCCTTGTTGGAGCCTCCCCCTCCTTGCATCACCCATCCTAGCTCCTGCCGGTGCCCCAGTGTAGCCCAGGTAATCCAGTCCTCCTAGTGGTTAGTCAGGACCTGTTGCTAGGGGAAACCCAACTGAAGTACTTTCCTTTTAGTTAGCGATTAAGATTCTAGACTCTAGAGCTATACTAGGTAGAGGCCCATTTTCAACATTTGTTAGTTTTGTAGCAAGGATGAGTTATTTAACCTCTTCATGACTCAGTTTTCTTTATGAGATGATCATTCCTACTTCACAAAGTTATTATAAGAACTAAATTAGTTAATATTTTTTAAACACTTAAAATTATGCTGGATACCTAGTAAGTGCCATATAAGAAAGTATTTCTTTAAACTCCATCATGAGTCCCAGTCTCCTTGACCACCTGGCTCAGGTTTCCAGCACTTGGGATTGCTGCCCACCACCTCAAGCCAGCACATCAAGAATTGTTTGAGAATCTAATTTCTGAACATAGTCAACAGCAAGAAGAAAACTCTGTTCACTTGCCCCAAGCACAACTCTAGCCTCCGCTGGCAAAGACATATGTGGGGACATGTTGCTTGCCAATGGCTTTGATTCCTGAACTTGAATTAACACTCAGAAAATGTGTCTGATAGGTCTGCATCTGTGGAATAATCCCTCTGTCCTAGAAGAAGACCAGGGGTATCACTGTCCCCCAATGCTGATACCCCACACTGTGCCCTGTAGAAACAGACTGTGAAATGGGTAAGCAACAGTCCATCCTACAAGATGCCCACATCCCCTGGGCTGGTGCTTGCATTGGTTCAAAATGTCTCAATGCATAAAGGATTTCTCTCCCCACTCCTTCTCTCCATTTCAACCACGTGGGGCTTCGATTTCCCAAAATCTTTCCACATTGCAGTTGGGCTATCAATGCAAGTTCCAGGGCCAAGTTCTACGAAGCGTGTTTCCTGCTGGCATTGGGGAAAGAGCAGGGAGACTTCCCTGGCCCTGCCTGTTCAATATTCTTGCCTCAGAAACTTACTTTCCCTCACCTGAGCTCTTTGTCTCCCAGTGGTTGCTATTCCCAAAGAGATCCACGGGGAAGGAAAATCTGTAATAGTATTTTAATTTTCTAGTATGTCACATTCCGTACTGAAATAGCCCTTTCAAAGCTAGGAGTGCATCTTTGCAAAATCCCAGTGAATTTTAGTGAATGTTACCATCCAGAAGGATCAGGATTTTGTTTTGTGGGTAGTGGGGTGACTTTGAGGGGATGGGTTGCCTACTGATTTATGTAAATTTTATTTTTAACTTATATTTAAGACTGTTTATTTTGTGCCAGAAACTGTGCTAAGCATTTTACACTCACTCGCTCAAATGTCACCTTCTCAGCGAGCCCCATAATGGCCTCCTTGTTTTAACGGGCAACGCCTTGCCCAGCCCTTCCCTCCTTGATTGTTCTTTGTCACACTTAGCACCCTCTAATATATTACATATCCACTCATTTATTTTGTCTCTTTTCCCTGATTATAATGAAAGCTCTATGAGGCCAAGAATTTTGTACATTTTTTTGTGAGCAGTGCCTAGCTCATAGGAAGCATTAAATATTTGCTGAGTAAATGAATGAATGAGTGAATCTCTCGAAATCTTTCTGATAACCCAATAGAAAAACCACATTTATCATCACACCCATGCCATCATACCTGATAGGGTAGAATAATGCCCACCCCCTATGTCCTAATACCAGAAACTTGTGAATATGTTACTTTACCTGGCCAAAAAGACTTTGTAGATGTGATTAAGGATCTTGATATGGCATGTTACCTTGAATTATGGGTAAGGTCCAATGTAATCACAAGTATCCTTATAAGAGGGAAGCAGGAGGTTAGAGGAAGATGCTATACTGATAGCTCTGAAGACAGAAGAAGGGACCATGAACCAAGGAATGAACGCAGAAACCTCTAGAAGCTGAAAAAGGCAAGGAAACATACTCTGCCCTAGAGTTTCCAGAGGAACGCAGCCCTGCTTTTACACATCTGGTTTTTAACCCAGTGGGACCCATCTTGGACCTTGGTCTTCCAGACCTATAACTTATCTATGTATATATAAAAGGCTAATATGCTAAGGGTCCAACGGTTAGACTGTTCCACCAGTGCTATGATACACACTGACCACCAGGGTGTAGATGCTCAACCCAGGAGCAGAAACCACAGGCATAGAAACATGGAACAGACTGATGAATCTCAGTGGGAAGGGTGGAGAGGAGAGGGTGGGGCCCAGTGGTGGGGTCCCTCAGCCTGGCCTGCACCCTCTCACAATCCAGGACCCCTTGGGGGATGTCAGACTGCCAGTTTGGCCCAACCCCTCAGGCCAGGCTGAGGGACCCCAATGGTGCACATCCACCAGACCAGTTTCAGCCCCATCCCTGCAGGCCAGGCTGAGGGAACCCACTGGCACCAGTGGGTTCCCTCAGCCTGGCCTGTGGGGAATGGGGCCAAAACCAGCTCTCTGACATCCCCCAAGGGGTCCCAGATTACAAGAGGGTGCAGGCCAGGCCGAGGGACCCGACTAGTGCACGAATCTGTGCACTGAGCCTCTAGTATCCTATCTAATAAAGAGGGAATATGCTAATTGTCATCACTCCATCACAAAGATGGCTGCACCCACAGCTGAGGCCAAGTTTCCATAAGAAGCCTTAACGAGCAATCAGCAGGGACCTGAGGCTATGCCCTCCCCCACCCCCATCGAGCTTGACAGGGGACCTCAGGCCGCGCCCCCTACCAGGCTGGGGGACCCGAGGCCATGCCCCCCCGCCTGGCAGGGCTTGGTGGGGGAACCTCAAGGTGTGCTTCCTGTCCTGGTGCTGGGCTAGGGGACCTCAGGCTGCTCCCCCCACCCCAGTGCCAGGCCGGGGGACCTCAGATTGTGCCCCCCACCAGGTGGGGCTTGACAGGAGACTTCAGGCCATGCCCCCCGCCCAGTGGGGCTTGACAGGGGACCTTAAGGTGCACCCCCAGTGTTGGGTCAGGAAAACTCAGACTGTGCCCCCTGCCCAGTATGGCTTGACAGGGGACCTCAGGCTGTTCCCCCGACCCAGCAGGGCTTGACAGGGGACCTCAGACCATGCACCCCGCCCAGCGGGGCTTGACAGGGGACCTTAAGGTGCACCCCCAGTGCTGGGTCGGGAAAACTCAGACTGTGCCCCCCGCCCAGCGGGGCTTGACAGGGGACCTGAGGCTGCGCCCCCTGCTGGTGGGGCTTGATGGGGGACCTGAAGCTGTGCCCACCTCTCGGTGCTGAGCAGGGGGACATGAGGCTGTGCTCTCTGCCTGGCAGGGCTTGATGGAGGATCTCAGGCCATGCCCCCCACCCAGCGGGGCTTGATGGGGGACCTCAAAGCACGCCCCCCACCCTGGTCTGGGCTGGGGTAACTCAGGCCTTGCCCCCCGTCCTGGCACTGGGCCAGGGGACCTGAAGCTATGCCCCCTGCCCAGCAGGGCTTGACAATGGTGGGACTGGCTGGGTCTGGATCTAGCCCAATGGAGCGGGGGGATGGCCAGCTGGGTCTGGGTCTCACGCGATTTTGAAGCACATGTGGGTGGGTGGGGACTTGACTCTGGGTCCTGTGGTGCGCCCCAGACTCTGACAGGAGGAAGATTTTCATATACATTTTACTAATTTTCTTTCATCTCTGACACTTCTATTATAGAGAAAGGGCAAATAGCAATATTAAATTATTTCCTCTAATTAATCCCCTTTTAATGTGCACGAATTTCATGCACCAGGCCACTAGTAGGATAATAATTATGTGTCACTTTAAGCTACTACACTTTGGGTAACTTGTCATAGCAACATGAGGACACTAATACACTCAGTACTCAGATAAGGCAGCCAAGACTTGGGATTGTGTCCAAGATCCTGTAGAAAGGTAAATGGAGGAGCATAGATGGAAACACAATCAGCCTAACTTCTTTCTCCTAACTTCTGTACAGTGTCAGAGGATTGGTGCTCAGTATACTGGTCAGATGAAAGGAAACTGACTGCATGGAATACTCAGCTCCTGGAGTGCTGGTGCTTTTATACTGTACTCACTCACTCTACAGTCACTCCAGCACCTACTATGCACTTTGGAGCATACTTTTTCCTGTGTATGGAATTTCCATCTCCTCGTTCAAATGACTGCAATCAGCAGTGAAAATGCTCAAACAGGAACAATACACTGCTCCAAATGGATCTCAGAACCCAGTGTTGCAGACAGAGTCATAAATGAGTATTGATGTTTTACTCATAAATGAGTAAAACATCAACAAGACAGAGGCCATGAAATTCATACAGTTTGTTTCTCTGTCTCCTACCCTTTTGTTTACAGAAAGCCCATTCCCTTCCTGGACCCCAACATAGCAAAATAAACTTGGACATACATAAGGTCAATGTTGCTTAAGCCTTCAGGATTCACTTTGTCCCCCAGCTTTATTGAGTTATAACTGACAAATAAAATGAGATATATCTAAGGTATAAAATGTGATGATTCAATCTATGTACACATTCTGAAATGATTACCACAATCAAGTTAATTAATATATCTATCATTTCATAGTTACCTTTTCTTTTCTTTTTTTCTTTTTTCTTGGTGAGAATGGCTAAGATCTACTCTTTTAGCCAATTTCAAGTATACATACAGAATTATTAACTACTAGAGGTCCGGTGCACGAGATTTGTGCACAGAGCTAGGGGGTCAGGGGGAGGTTCCCTCAGCCCAGCCTACACCTTCTCACAGTCCAGGACCCCTAGCTTCTTACAGCCTGCCTGCATTGGAGGCGGGAGAGACTCCCGCCACCATTGCTGCACTCGCTAGCCCTGAGCCTGGCTTCTGGCTGAGCCGAGCTCCCCCTATGGGAGCGCACTGACCACCAGAGGGCAGCTCCTGCATTGAGTATCTGCCCCCTGGTGGTCAGTGCACATCATAGTGACCAGTTGTTCTGCAGTTCAGTAGATTTGCATATTATGCTTTTATTATATAGGATAATCACCATGATGTACATTTGATACTCAGAAATTACTTATCTTATAACTGAAAGTTTATACCCTTTAATCAACATCTTCCCATTTCTCTCCATTTCTCAGTCCCTGGCAACCACAATTGTAGTCTGGGTTCTATGTATTCACAGTTCAAGTCTATGAGTTCAACTTCTGTTTTCTTTAGATTCCACATAGAGATGCCATGTACTACATTTTTCTTTCTCTGTTTGGCTTATTTCACTTAGCATAAAGCCCTCCAGATTTACCCATCAAAGTATTTTTTAAAGTGCTCTAGGCATGCAAAACTAGAAGAGATTAATTCTGCCTTTGGTGTGTGTGCATGGCTGGAGGGGCAGGAAGGGAAGCGATCAAAGAATGGACCATTTGAATTAAACTTTGCAAGATTCCTAAGATTCATTGAGGAGAAGGGACATTACAGACAGAGGAACAGTGTGATTCAGACCAAGGAGGTAGAAAAACACTGGAGAAAACAGAACATTCTAGGGCCAATGCAGCACTGGACAGGTGGCTCAGAAGAAGGGGAGAGAGACTGATCAGGTCCTACTTGGCCTCCAGGGCTGACCTGCTCCTGTCAGCTATGGGAGCAAGCTCAGATGTTCAAGCAGAAGGGTGACAGAGTTAGATATGTATCTTATAAAGACTACATTGCAGCCCAGTGGGTATGGCTCAGTGGTTGAGCGTCGACCTGTGAACCAAAAGGTCACAGTTTGATTCCAGATCAGGGCACATGCCAGGGTTGTGGGCTCAATTCCCAGTAAAGAGTGTGCAAGAGGCAGCTGATTAATTATTCTCTCTCATTGATGTTTCTATCTCTCTCTCCCTCTGCCTTCCTCTCTGAAATCAATAAAAATATGTTTTTTTAAAAGACTACTCTTGCAGCAGTGTGGACATCATTTGTTTCTCAGATCACTGTCAACTGCTACAAACAAACAAAAGAAACATCTTTTGTTTGTGCCAAGAGATCTCAGCCTATCTGTTTAATTGAAGTCTTCAGTAGGCAAACTGCAGAATCATAATGGACTGAAAAGTTAAGTCCCTTAAAGATTAGCATTGCAACCAGAAGACAATGTCACACATGTCGAAAACAATGTCATCAGAAAATTCCAAAGGTTATTAAATCTTACTGCAAATAACCAAAAGACAATCCTAGTGATAGATGTATTCTCCTATCATTTAAGCTATTCCCCATTTGGAATAGGAGAGAAGAGGAAACTAGTTTTCAAAGAGCCTATCACATTAAATTTTTCCATTAAGACCTGTGAGGTGGATGCAGCTATCAATGCTTCACAGTTAAAAAGGCTAAGGCTCCACTATGGAAAACAGTATGGAGGTTCCTCAGGTATTAAAAACAGGACTACCATATGACCCAGTAACTCCACTGCTGGGTATTCATCCTAAGGAAAGGAGAGCAGGATATCAGAGAGATGTATGCACTCCCACATTCATTGCAATATTATTCACAATAGACAAGACATGGAAACAATCCTGTGTGTCTGTCAACAGACAAATGTATAAAGAAGGTATGACATATACATGATGGAATTTTATCCAGTCACAAGAAAGAAAAACAATCCTGCCATTTGCAGCAACATGGATCAACCTTGAGGGTATTATGCTAAGGGAAATAAGTCAGACAGAGTAAGACAAATACTGCATGATCTCACTTATATGAGGACTCTAAGAAAGCTGAACTTGTAGAAACAGAAGGTAGAGTGGTAGTTAACAAAGGCTGGGGTAGGGGGAATAGGAGGTATCTGGTTTAAGGGTACAAATATGCAACTAGTAGATAATGAAATCCTGGAGATTTAATCTACAGTATAGTGATTATAGTCAACAATACTGTATTAGAGACTTCAAAGTTGCTAGGAGACTAGATCCTAATTGTTCCCACCACAAAAAAATAAATAAATAAATGGTAATTATGTGACATGATAAAGGTATTAGCCAACACTACAGTGGAAGTCACATTGCAGCAGGTAAATGTATTAACACACTATAGACCTTACATTTACACGAAGTTATATGTCAATTATATATCAACAAAGATAAATTTTCTTTAAAATGACTGAGGAGGTTGAGCCAGTTATACCAGATAAGAGCTGCGATTTGAACCTGAGAACTACAAAGCCTGTGCTCCTCTCCATATCTTAGCTCTCTATTACATTCAATATATATACATCCTATATAATAAAGCCCAACAACCGTTATGGCAGAATGACCAGAACGACCAGTTGCTATGACACGCACTGAACACCAGGGTGAAGATGCTCAACACAGGAGCTTCCCCCTGGTGGTCAGTGCACTCCCACAGCTGGAGCACCTCTCAGCCAGAAGTCAGGCTCATGTCCTGGTGAGCGCAGCAGTGATGGTGGGAGCCTCTCCCACCTCTGCAGCAGTGCTAAGGAGTGGCGAAACAAGCAGTAAGGAGCAAGCTGGCAGGCGGTTAGGAGCAAGGGGTCTTAGATTGGGAGAGGGATGTGCGACTGCCAGTTTCGGCCTGAATCGGACATCCCCCTAGGTGTCCCAGATTGCGAAAGGGCCCAGTCTGGGCTGAGGGACCTCTCCCACACAAACAAATTTCATGCATCAGGAGTCTAGTATACACACACACACACACACACACACACACACACACACACACACGCACATATTCAGGAATGTCAATCAAGATATGTGAGACAGTTACAGAGTTTTAAAACTCCACTGAATATCTTGAAATATGTCCCAAATAAATAAAAAAGCTACGCTATGTTCATGAATAAAAAGATTTCCTATCAAATGTTGCTTTGCTCTAAATTAATCTATAAATTCAATAAACTTTAATCAATCAATAAAATCAATGGAAATTTTATAGAATATGACAAGCTAACTATGAAATTTATATCTAAGGATAAAAGCCCACTAAGAGAAAAGAAAATTATAAGACAAGGCAAAAGGACTTGTCTTCTCAGAAATCAACTTGTACTATAAAGGTATATTAATGCAAAAAAAAAAAAACAGTATGAAAAAGACATGAGGATAAACAAGTTGGTCAATGAAACAAAACAGAGAATCTAGAAAGAATTATATCACTAAGGAGTTATTGCAAATTTGTGAGAAAATGATGAGATATTCAGCAAACAGTGCTGAAGTAATTGCCTCTCCACATGAAAAGCAAATAAAATTAGATCCCTATTTCACAGCCTATACAAAAGATATTCCAGATAGTATAAATATATATATGTGAAAGGCAAAATGTTATATTTTAAAGGATCTATCTTTCTGTCATTGTGGTAGGGAATGAGTTCTTTTAAAAGATGCTAAAAGCAACATCCACTAAGAAAATGTTTGACACATTCTCATGTACTAAAATGTTCTTTTATTATTATTATTATGAGACCCTACACTTAAGTTTAAAGGACAAACTGTCTAAAGAATTCTGCAATACTTTCAATAGATTCAAAAATTAGTATCCATGACATAGGAAAAAATACTCATAAATCAAGAAGAAAAAGTAATCATTCTGATAGAAAACCCAAATGGCCAGAAAATATGCTCAGTTTCCCAACTAATAGAATAATGCAAATTGAAAATAATAGTAAGATTCAATGTTGCACTATCATATAAGCAAAAATGGACAAGACTAATAATACCAGGATTTGAAAATAATATGAGAAAGTTATTGTTCATTCTTTGCTGTGGGAGAATAAACTGGCTCCGTCATTTGCAGAACAAATTTGCAATCTCTAGTGACATTGAATGATATCTAGCCCACAGCCTATGATTCAGAAATTCTGCTTACAGGTATATATTCTTTTTTTTATCCTCACCCAAGGATATATTTAGTGATTTATTTTTAAGAGAGAAAGGAAGGGGGAGAGAGAGAAACTTTGATGTGAGAGAGAAACATCAATCGGTTCTCTCCCATGTGCACCCTGACTGTGTATCAAACACACAATCTAGGTATGTACCCAGACCTAGAATCGAACCTGCAACCTTTTGGTATACATGACCATGCTCCAATCAAATGAGCCACCTGGCTATGGCCAGGTATATATTCTTAAGAGAAGTCTCTCATATGTGCAAGAATGTTCAATGGTTCATTGTTTGTAATAACAAAAAGGTGACTATCATTCCAAATGTTTACACATTTGTACAACCGATATTAGAAAACAGTTTAATTGACTAGAGCTAAACATAGATGAATTGCAGTACCATACTATTGAATAAAAACAAGTTGCAGGAGTATACATACAATATAATATTGTTTATGAAAAGCTTTAAAATATGCTCCAGGTTTGCATACACCTATAGAAACACATGTTTGTTAGTTTCAGATTAGTGGTTTCTCCTCTCATGAGGGAAATGGAACGAGGGTGGCAGGATTCAACAATGTCTTTATTTAAATACTAGAGGCCCAGTGCACAAAATTTGTGCACTTTGGCGGGGGGGGGGGGGGGTTCTGCAGCCCAGCTTGTGCCCTCTCACAGTCTGGGACCCCTCAGGGGATGTCCACAATCCCCAGGGGGATCAGACCTAAGCTGACAGTAGGACATCCCTCTTGCAGTCCGGGACGCCTCACTCCTTACCGCTGTCCTGCTAGCTGCTCCTTACCACTCGACTCACTGTTCCTTAGTGCTGCTGTGGAGGCAGGAGAGGCTCCTGCCACCGCCACTGCACTCGCCAGCAGTGAGCCCAGCTTCTGGCTGAGCGGCACTCCCCCTGTGGGAGTGCGCACTGACCACCATGGGGCAGCTCCTGCATTGAGTGTCTGCCCCCTGGTGGTCAGTGCACATCATAGTGACCAGTCATTCCACCGGTCGTTCCGCCATTCAGTCAATTTGCATATTAAGGTTTTATTATATGGGATATTTTTAAATAAATATGACAATAATGTTAACATGTTAAATCTGAATAGTTGGTACATGGTGTTTTGTTATTTTATTATCTAGACATCTCTGTGTGTCTAAAATATTCTAGCATTTATATATATTTTCTTGTTAAGGAGAAAAATAAAAGTTTTCAAGTGCAATGATATGAGTGTTCCTCTGAGTTTTCCGAGTTCATGGGAGATCTGGGCCAACACTAAGGATGTTTGGAGAAGAGAAAGCCTCTGAGAAGATCTCTGGTGTCTGGTAAAGTTAATCCATCTGGCACCAACCTGCAAACCTCCTATTAAAAGAGCACGGACGTACTCAATCACTTAAATAGACAGCAGCAGAATATGTGCTTTTAAATTCAACTAAGCCCTTCCTTGGGCAAATAAAATAAAATCTTCAACAGAAACCAAGACCTAGACTTTAGAATCACCAACACTACAGCATTAACCCCTGTCCAAACTGAAATAATGAAAGCAAATGTACATGACGAAGGCCTATTTATCTGACATCATGTTTATGATTTTAAATATACTGGGATATGAAATAGTGCTGTCTATGTATTTTTTAGTTCCCAATAGCGGGAATTATACCCAACATGCAATATCTTTCTCAGAGTTGTTTCAGGCACCAGGAGCACATTCCAGGCTAGACATAAATCCAGATTGGCACCAACTAATTCACGCATACATCCCTCTCCCCTGGATGTTCACAGCCTAGGACATCTGTCAGTAGCCATTCCAGTGAACAGCATTTCTGAAAGCAGAAAAAAAAACAGACAACATATATTTAACGAGCACTTTCTAAGTGCAAAGTGCCATACTAGGTAACAAAGAGAAGATAAACATATATGCAATGAATTCTACTATGAAGAAGTTCATAATCTAATTGAGTCACCCATACATCTACCCAACCAGCCATCCCTCCATCTATGTACCCTTCCACTCATCCAACTCCCCACCCTCTATCCATTCAACCCATGCATACAACAACCCCTTCATCCATCCATCCTTTCACCCTTCCAGCCACCTTGATCCAATTCTCAACCCATCCATTCAACCACCTTCCATTGCTCTTCTCATCCATTCCTTCAACCCTCTAACCACTTGTATAGAGGTAAGTATTGTCCCCCCAAAATTCACATCCACCCAGAATCTCAGAATATGACTTCATTTGGAAATAGGGTCTTTGCAGATGTAAAGATAAGGTCATAATGAATTAGAGTGGGCCCTAATCCAATAACTAGCAGCTTTATAAGAGGAGAAAATATAGACACACACAAGAGAAGGACATATAAGGATGACAGGGCTTAGAATTATGCATCTATAAGCCCAAGAATGCCAAGAATTGCTGGCAACAACCAGAAGCTAGAAGAGGCAAGGAAGGACCCTCCCCTAGAGTCCTCAGAAAGAGCACAGTCCTACCAACAATTTGATTCTGTATTTTTAACCTCCAGACCTCTGGTTCAATATATTTCTGTTGTTTTAAGCCACTAAGTTTGCAATATGTTGTTTAGGTAGCCCTAGAAAACTGATATACTACTCTTCACCTTTCCAACCCCCACCGGTAACCCTTCCAACTGTCCAACCCTATGCCCACCCACCAATCCACCATCCAGTCTACCCATTCCATCCATATATCTCATCCATCCACCATTCATTCCACCCGTTCATCAATCATCCATCCATCCACCACTCATTCTATACATCTATCTATCCATCGTTTATTCAAGACCTATGTGCCAGGCATTGTTCTGTGTGCTAAGTATACAAGGTAACAATGACTCACAAAATGTCATGGGTTTTGGCCCCATACCTGCTAATATCCCCACTAATGTCACCAGACTCCAGTATAAATATAATGGTAAATACAATGGGCTTGCTAAACAAATTGAGCTTCAATGCAAGTGCTCTAGTTATCCTTGCCACCCACAACCATATTCATGGCACCTTGGCCCTTTTGATATAAAAGTTCTGACGCCTCCACTGGGTGTGAGCAAAACACTATGCTCTCCTCCCTGATGGATATATGGATATTAAACAAATAATCATACAAATAAATTTATAAATGTGCTAAAATCTATGAAGAAAAAAATCTCAGTTCCATGAAGAAAACACTGCAGGGGCCAGGGCACTAATTATAATCTGGAATGCCTCTGTGACTTGAAAAAACAATATATGCTCCTAAGACATTAGACATCACCTCACAAAGTGATTTAATGTTGGATCCGGGGGTTATTGGATGTGCCAAATAAATAAGTGCTACACTGGCTCAGAGGAGGAGGAACACACAGTGGGCTGCAAAGGCTCCTTGGGGAAAGATCTGCCTGGACCCTACAAAATAAATGGTATTTAAGTAATTGTGGGGAGGTAAGGATGTTCCTATGTGTAGGATGGTCTTCAACAAACTAAAGTGTAGAAGTCATTCATTCATTTTGAAGGATTTGACTTTTTGGGGCCAAGGACCACTTTAGCAGGCTGATGAAGCATTCCGATTCCTCCCCAGAACAAAGCTGTTAAGTGACATGTTGAAAACGACATCTTAAGTGACTTTAAATAAATTAAATTACAAAGGAAACTATTTTTTATCAAAATATAGTCACAACAATCGTGTTTAAAAATAAGCCTGTTATATATATCTAAGTCTATATTATGTTAAATAGCAAGATCTATGCTATGTCAACTAACTATTGTCGCTCAAAGCAGTTTGATGAAAGTAAACAATAATTCTAAGATATCTGCAACAATGGTGAAAAAAATCAGAGTATTGCTAATATTACTATAGTTTGTTGCCATCATTCAAAAATTAAAGGAAATGAAAATCTCAGTTACAGGTGAATCAAAATAGGTAACTTTTCCCACATCCAAGTTTACAAATCACAGATCTCTTGGGGGCCAATTGACCCCATATTAAAAGCTCCTGATTCCTGTGTTAGGTACTTATGCATTTAAATCTATTCATTTATTCACTCATTTGTTCCCCAAATCTTAAGTGCTTATGACATGCTTGGCATTGTAGTAAGTGCTTGACACACAGGAAAAAAACAATAGATATGGTCTCTCCCTAGCAAGCTTATATTCTAATGGGCAGAAACACCATCAGGAAGCAACCAAGTCAACAAGGCAGTTATAGATTGTGGTAAATGCTGAGAAGGGAATCCACATGGTAACATAGTGGAGATAAACCTGATGGAGAGACAGGACGTGCACTTGGTGTCAGAACCCACGAGGAGCAAGCTGTGCAAAAGCCTGGACAATCGTAATGCAGGGAGATCAGAACACAAAAGCCCTGTGAAAGTAGAGGACCTTGGCTGTGTAAGGAAGAGGAAGAAGGCTCATGTGGCTGCAGTGAAGACAGCAATAGGAGAGGTCGAAGATGAAAACAAAGATGGAGCAACTGCCAGAAGATGCTAGACCTGATAGACCATGGGTACCAGTCTGGGTTGTACTTCAAGTGCAATGGGTAGCTACTTAGGTAGCTTAGGCAGGGGAATAACAGGATAGGAATATATTGCTTTAAGAATTCTTTGGATGCTGACCGCAGAATGGGTTGTAGAGGAAGAGATAACGGGCAAAAGCAACCAGCTTAGATGCCACTGCATTCATCCAAGTGAGAGGTAGTAGTGCTTGGGCCTGGGCTGGGTTAGAGTGAGGCAAGTGAGGCATCTGGGTACAAAATTTAGGAAAGCACTCACTTTCAGATGCATGTAAAGGCAGGGTTCAGTTAGCCCCGGCTTTGTGCTGGTGTGGAGATAGAAGGATGTGGGCAGCTCAAAGATATATTTTGAAGGTAATGAGCAAGACAGAAAAAAAATGTTCTAAGCAGTTCTAAAGCTCACAAGTAATAACTTTAGAAAGGACCTTATGCAACAGATTAGAGGGTCTTTAATAAAGAATGAAGGACTTCTGACTTTCTCCTATAGCTAATGAAAAGTCCTGGAATTAAATAAAATTATGTACACTGTCCTGAAAAAAACACACAAAACTATGGAGCTCTGGCAGCCATTTTGGACCATGAAGCAACTTTAATGATGCAAACCACACGTTTGTGAACACAACAGAAATACAGGAGCCTGGGTCTATATTGTTGGCACCATGCCAGCCCTGAACCCCACCTCCGGTCTGCTCTAACCCAGGCAGAAATAAGCTTTTAGTTTGTTTTAACAGCTCACCCCAGGCCTGTCTATTGGCAAATACGATTCCTAAGCAGCTGGAAGTTGCAGGAACCTGCCCACAAGGCTTACCAAAATCCAAATGAATATATTCCTCTACATACTCATTTCCACTCATGCACCCTGATTTAAATACAGTCAAATGTGTGTCTCACTTTGGTTGACAAGGTACCATCGAAATGATATTTTCTCCCTTGTTGCTTCTGAAAAAGATTCTCAAACCCACCGTGAAATAACCCTGGCACAGAGAGAGGTGATATGACATTATATATGTCATTATAAACTCTATCTCTTTTCATACTCTGAGAAGGTTAGTACTAGCAAAGGCACCAAAAAGTCACAGTGATAAGTAGAACATGTTAGAAAGTGGCTGGGAAAAGTAGGAATTAATGAATGTCAGCTCCCACAAATGTCAGTTGTCAATCAAACGTGAAGAAAAGAAGGTGTTCCCTTCAAAAGTAGTGAAGGGGACACCTTCACAAACAGAACACAAGGGCAACTCCAACACAGCAGCACAATGGACCCTGTATTCCGCCAGTACCTGTCATTTTGTAAGGCTATTCCATCAGTTTCTCTGCCAAGATCAGGGATGTGCTGGAAGGGACTTCTGAAATCACTTGTTCAATGCCCCCATCATAGGAGTGAGGCGATCGAGGCAGTCCCATGGAAAATGGTGGCTGGGATGCAACAGGTCCAGCCCTTCACTTACTGACTTCTCTATCGATGAGCACACTTCCTTATGGATTGTGAGAATCCGCTTTTATCTAAGACAGAGGTTGGCAAACTTTTCTGTGAAAGATCAGATCATAAGTTCTTTAGGCTTGCAGTCCACAGGATCTCTGTTGCAACTACTCAACTCTGCTGTTGCTGTAACAGAAAAGCTGCCCTAAACAAATGGGTATGGTGTTTAATAAAATGTATATAGAGATAGGTGGCTAGCTGGATTGGATCCATGGGCCCTAGGTTGCCATCCTCTGACCTAAGTCAATGGATCGGCGTGGTCCCTGGACCAAGCAGCATCAATAGCATCTAGAAATGCATATTCTCAGTTACCCCCACCCCCAAACCTAATGAATCAGCAATACCAGAGATAGCATCTGGCAATCTATTTTCATAAGCTCTCCAGATGAGTCTCACACCGACTGAAGCTTGAAAACCATTGGACTAGAATCATAGCAAATCACAGTGTATGAGCGCCACCTCTCTTTGAATCATTTCTAGTACATAGTCCCGTGTTTGGCTTCCTGTCACAGCAACTAGCTTCCCACCCTCCAAATATATATATATATATATATGTTCCCCTCTTCTTCCTTATTATTAGAGTGCCAAGATTCGGCTAGAATTATGGCTACCCAGAATAAAGCCAACATTTCTATATTTTTTCAGGCTCCCTTGCACGAGGTTTTGCCTTGTTAATTTCCACCTGTAAATTTGCTGAATTTGCTTATTAGCTCTAGTAGCTTTCTTGTGGATTCCTTGGCAATTGCTCTATATAGGATCATGACATTTGCAAATAGAGATAGTTTTTACTTCTTCCTTTCCAATCTGTTTGCCCTTTATTTTTCTTGTCTATTTGCTCTAGCTAGCCATTCTAGTATGGTGCTGAAAAGCAGTGGTGAAAGCAGAAAGAGGCATTCTTGTCTTGTTCTTGCTCTTAGGGGGCAAGCTTTTAGTCTTTTACTACTGAATATGATGTCAGTTGTGGTTTTTCATAAATGCCCTTTATCATGTTGGAAAAGTTCCCTTTTATTCCTAGTTTTCTGAGCGTTTTTATCATGAAAGGGTGTTGGGTGCTGTTAAATGCCCAGCTTCATCCAGAAGGTCGTCCAGAAGGATATCCGATCTAATTAGCATATTATGCTTTTATTATTATAGAGGTGTTTTTTTAGAATCAGAATCTGGGCACTGGGGCTGTGGGGAGGGCTCATGGCTGTTGGGTTAATCATTATTATTGTTGTTGTTGTTAATTCTCACCCAAGAATATTTTTCCCATTGATTTTTAGGGAGAATGGAAGAGAGAGGGAAAGTCAGAGAGAAATATCAATGTGAGAGAAACACATCGATTGGTTGCCTCTGACCAGGGCCAGGTCCCGAGGAGTCTGCAACCAAGGTACGTGCCCTTGACCGGGATTGAACCTGGGACCCTTTGGTCTGCAGGCCGGCACTCTATCCACTGAGCCAAATCGGCTAGGGTTACTCAAACATTTTCAATGAGGACCTAATTTACCAAACAGAAAAAGATGAACAGGTTTGCTCCATGATATGCCAACAGCTACATCAAACTAATGCTTGTTTATACTGTTCATGCCTTTCCATTAGTGGTTCTCAAGATTTTACAACCCATGCCCCTTGATAAACATTTTTAGACAGTTTATTAAGATATACTTGATATAAAATAAAATTCTCATATCGAATGATATAATTTGATGAGTTAGGACACATGCATACACCTGTGACACCATTGCCACAGAATTAAGATGATAGACATATCTATCTTCTCCAAATGCTTCCTTGTCTGCTTTCGTGGTCTTTTGTGTGCATTGTTTTGTTTTGTTTACAGTAATAACATTTAAAATGAGGTCTACACTCTTAAAATTTTAAGTGCATAATACAGAACTGCTTACTATAGGTATTATACTGTAGAGCAGCGCTGTAGAAGTGATTCCTCTTGTAAAAATGAAACTTTATAACAATGGAACAACTCCCCATTATCTCCTCCTCTTGGCCCTTGGCAACTGCAGTTCTATTCTCTGTCTCAATGCTTTTGACTATTTTAGGGACCTTATAAAAGTGGAATCATGCAATATTTGTTCTTCAGTGACTGGTTTATTTCACTTAGTATCATGTCCTCCAGGTTCATCCATGTTGTTACAATAAAAGAATCCCTTTTTAAGGCTGAATAACATTCCATTGTATGCATATACCACCTTCTCTTTATCCATTCATCTTCATATACATTTTAAAACTTGTATGTTCCTCTAACGTTATTTGAAATGTCAAGATGAATTAATATTGTGAATTCAAATATATCAAGTGGCATCACTGTTCAGCAGCCCCCCATCACCACCCCAGGAAAATTGCACCCTTATGACTCAATTGAAAATCTTTGTTTCACATGTTTTGACTTCTCCATACATTTTAGCCAAACACAAATTACTGTTTGATCCCATGGATTAAGCTAGGGGGAAATCTCCAATGCCTCCGAGCAGGGTTGGTATCCAGCCAGTTGTTGATGGCTGGTACCCATTCATTTGGTTGGTGCATCTATTCAAACCGACCAGTCAGTGCCTATGCCTGACCAATTGTTAAACTTGTTGAGTATAACCTACCTGCAGAAGATAACATAAATTAGAGAATTCATAATAGTGTAAGTCAAGAGTTGAGACCATGCAAAAAATTATATAGAAATTTAGCTTAGTCTGAAAAGTCTTTAAAAAGCTCTCTACACAGTGTCTCACACAAAGCAGGAATTTAATAAATGTCTGATGCAACTAAGAATTCATACATGCCAATAAGTGTTATGCTTTACTTTAAAGTAACCCATGTGCCTGGCATTCGTTGGGATAATTATTAACCATGATTAAATAAATACGTGCCTGCTGCTACCTACCCAGGAGCCCACTGTGTGGACGTAGGCACATGAGAAACAACTTGTTAGAAAAATAATGTGTCTGCAATTCACAGCATCTGCCCTTATAATTTCTTATTTAGGGCTCCTTGTTAAACCACTGTTTTCTCTATCCACTTTGACAATTTAATACATGTGCCACAGGGGTCTCTCTTTCTACTTTGGGCTAATCACATCACATCTCTCCAAGGTGCCTCCAGGATCCACCCACCCCAGAGTGTATTTAATGTATATCTAGACTGCTGTCATTTGCTCCCTTTGTGATCTTGCGCAAGTCACTTAACTTCAGTTTCCTCATCTGTAAAATGGGGCTAATAATAGCATGGATATGAAGCACCCAGCATGGGCTTGGCATGTAGCATGTGTTCAAGAATGTTGATAATTATAGAAGATCCCATTGGTCACCCAAGTAGAATATTAGTCTGGAAGAGGACTAGATACATCATTAACTCCATCCCAAACCAAGACTATATTAACAGCATGCTGAAAGTTACCTGTCCATTCCTTAAAGATTGTTCCTTGAGGGAAAGCTTTTGGCAATGGCTTTAGATATCATGACTTCGACAACCAGAAAGCATTTCGCCGGTCCTCCTGACACCATCTATAGCCACTCACACCCTCCTCTTAGAAACTGAGTAGAAACATTCTCCAGGCCTTACAAAGCAGACCATGCTCCATCCTAGCACAGGATTTCTCATCTCCCAGTGTCGAAGTGGGAGCGTGACAGCCTTTAAAGTTTGGGATGTGTCTCCCTCTCTGTGCCTTTGGGGGGTCTTTACTTCTGCTACACTGCACTTTGGGGAAGGACTGGCTGAGCACCAGCTCACAAAGCGGGCCCCCTGGGTCCTTCCCAGATTCTGATCCTGTCTGTTTTGGAATGTCCTTCTTCTGGAGAGATCACCAACTTACTTGTCCCCCTGTCATAAAAAGGAGAGAGGAAAGGAGCAGCAGAGTTTCAAGGTGAGCCACTGTTTATGAAGTAAAAACGGTATGCTGAAGGTGGAGGGGTGCTGGAAAGGAAGGGGTGCTTGAGAGCATCACAGTCAGCAGAGACCCAGCTATGGGCCCTCTCAGCTTCCTCGTGGAATAAGACAGGACTTGCTGTTGCTACTCTGTTATCAATGAGCCACAAAGAAACTCATGTTCCCACCAGGATCCATCATTCTGAAACCCTGGGATAAGCTACTGAACCCCGTTAAGGCTCCCACCTCAATGTCTGTTAAATGTAATAGCAGAAGGTCAAACCACGTGGGATTGAAAAGATTTAATGAGAGAATGTATCCATGACCAGCACAGTTCCTGCCACAAAGTACACATTGAGTCAATGTTGGTTTTAATACTGATTTAAAAGACCAGCCCATCAAAGCAGCAGCATTATTCACAGTAGCCAAAAAGTGAAACAACCCAAATGTCCACTGACAGATGAAGGGTAGAGAAAATGTGGTATACCCATACAATGAAATATTTTTCAGTCTTTAAAAGGAAGGATATTCAGCCCAGTCTGTGTGGCTCAGTGGTTGAGCTTCGACCTATGAATCAGGAGGACACAGTTCAATTTCTGGTCAGGGCACATGCCCAGGTTGTGGGCTCAATCCCCAGTAGGGGGTGTGCAGGAGGCAGCTGATCAATGATTCTCTCTCATCATTGATGTTTCTATCTCTTTCTCCCTTCCTCTCTGAAATCAATAAAAATATATTTTTAAAAAGGAAGGATATCCCAAGAAACCAGAAACACCAATCAGAAAGGATATATGCACCCCTATGTTCATAGCAGCACAATTTACAATAGCTAAGATTTGGAAACAACCTAAGTGTCCATCAGCAGATGAGTGGATTAAAAAACCATGGTACATCTACACAACGGAATACTGCACTGCTATAAAAAAGAAGGAACTTTTACCATTTGTAACAGCATGGATGGAACTGGAGAGCATTATGCTAAGTGAAATAAGCCAGGCCAGCAGGGGTGTCCCTGAGCCCAGCCTGCACCCTCTCCAATCTAGGACCCCTTGAGGGCAGTCAGACATCCCTCTCACAATCCAGGACTTCTGGCTCCCAACTGCTCGCCTGCCTGCCTGCCTGATTGCCCCTAACCGCTTCTGCCTGCCAGCCTGTTCATCCCCAACTGCCCTCCCCTGCTGGCCTGGTCACCCCTAACTTCCCTCCCTTACCAGCCCAGTCACCCCTAACTGCCCTCCCTTGCCAGCCCGGTCACCCCCAACTGCCCTCCCCTGCAGGCCTGCCCCCCCCAACTGCCTTCCCCTGCAGGCCTGCCCCCCCAAAAAACTGCCCTCTCCTGCTGGCCTGGTCGCCCCCAACTACCCTCCCCTGCATGCCTGGTTGCCCCCAACTGCCCTCCCCTGCAGTTCTAGTCCCCCTGAACTGCCCTCCCCTGCAGGCCTGGTCACCCCTAACTGCCCTCTCCCGCTGGCCTGATCGCCCCCAACTACCTCCCCTGCAGGCCTGGTTCCCCCAACTGCCCTCCCTTGCAGGCCTGGTCCCTCCCAACTGCCCTCCCTTCTGGCCTGATCACTCACAACTGCACTCCCCTGCCAGCCATCTTGTGGTGGCCATCTTGTGGTGGCCATCTTGTGTCTACATGGGGGTGGCCATCTTGTGTGTTGGAATGATGGTCAATTTGCATATTACCTCTTTATTATATAGGATGAACAAAAATAGATCCAGAGACAAATGGCAGGGGAGGTAGAGGGTTAGAGAGCAACTGAAGGACTTGTATACATGCATATTACTATAACCAATGGACACAGACACTGGGGTGGTGGGGGCTTGCCTGGGGTAGGAATGGCTGGGTGTGTATGGGGGAGGGGGGGCGGGGCGTCAATCGGGGAAAAAGGAGACATATGTAAAACTTTAGACAATAAAAAAAACAAAAAGAAAATAAACCAATCCCAGTACCAAAAAAAAAAAAGAAGAAGAAGAAGAAGGATGCTCTCTGTACTGGCTGGTATGGCTCAGTTGTTTGGGCTTTGTCCCATGCATCCAAAGGGTGCTGATTCAATTCCAGTCAGGACACATGCACTCAATCCCTGGTAGGGGATATGCAGGAGGCAGCCAATCTATGTTTCTCTCTCTTCTCCTCTCTCTAACAATCAATAAAAAATATTTTTTAAAAAGAAAAAGAAAAGGAAGGATATTCTAACACATGCTACAACATGGATGAACCTTGAAGACATTATACTAAGTGAAATAAAACAGTCACAGAAGGCCAAATACCATGTGACTCCACTTCTATGAGGTATCTAGAATAGCCAAATTCATACTAGTAGAGACAGAATGGTGGGTGCCAGGGGCTGGGGGAGGGAAATGGGGAGTTAGTGTTTAATGGGTATGGAGCTTCAGTTTTGCAAGATGAAAAGATTCTGAAGCTGGATGGTGGTGATGGTTGCACAACAATATGAATGTATTTGATGCCACTGGACTGTACAGTTAAAAATATGTAAATGATTTAAAAGGAAAAATAAAAGCCCAAGGAGTCTGAAACAACCCCCAAACTATGGCAGAGAATCAAAGGTGGGGGCAGCCCTCCAGAGCTCTTCCTCCTCATCAACCACTCTGGGCTGCCAGGCAATGGGAAAGTGGCCCTCACCAACCAAAATACCCACTCTGCAAACCAAAAAGAGGCAGATGCCTCAAGTCAGGATTGGGGGATGCAGACAGTAATCAAGGCTGGAGAGGGGTGTGTTCTAAAATTGATGACCACTGCTGAATATTCACTGAGATAGTTCAGGCCCTCACAAGCAAATCAGGTACAACCCAAAACTCCAGCGGAGAGAGCCTCGGGCTGCTCTGTGAAGAGTGTACAGAGAAGCTCCCATTCTCAGAGCAGGAGGAGGAGGGTGAACACTGACACCAGCTTTTTTAGCAACCATGGAGCTGTCTCTATGTTAGCAGGAAGAACACCGTAGGTAATAGCGATGATATGAAACAGATACTGGGTACCAGAGACTTCAAATACATTACCCCTAATTATAACAAGCCTGATAGTTAAGAACGTCATCCCCCACCTCTGGGGCTCAGTTTCACCTGATGATAGTGTGGGCAGCTATGAGGCCTCAATGAGATTATTTGTGAGTAAGCAAAGCACTACAGAAGCTCTAAAGAAACTAGCTATTGTAGCTGTAAGCACTCTGCCCTCTTCTAAGCTGCCTACTGAAAGTGAGAAATTCACCACTCAAGGCATTTTCTGTTGCTACAGGGGAGGGTGAGGACTGCTAGGAAACCTCCAGCTCACCCCTTCCAGGAAGCTTTCCCTGATTAGCCAACACTAGGCCAAGGGACCTTCCTCTGACTATCCTAGTCCCTGTGCTTCCCTCTATCTCAGCACTTGACATACTATGCTGTAATGTAATGATTATTGACTTGTGTATCTTAAATACCTAGAGTGAGGACAGATTTGTACCCAGCTTCCAGCATCAGCAATCTCCTAGCTCATAATATTTTGGATGGATAATGGATAGATGGATGAACGGACAAACCAATGAACAGATGGGTAGATGGGTGCATGGGTGGATGGAGGAGTGGGTGGGTGAACTGATGGATAGATTGGGGGTGGATGGTTGGGTGAATGAATGGATGGATAGATGGGTAGATGGATAAATGAGTGGGTGGAGGGGTGGGTGGATGGATGGACAAGTGAATGGGTGGATGGGTGGATGGGTAGTGGACAAATGAATGGGTGAATAGATGAATGGGTGCATGAGAGGATGACTGGATGGGTGGGTAGATGGATAGATGGAAGAATAAGACAAAATGGAGCCCTGTATCTAATTGTATCTCTGTAGACATTCTCTGTCTAGCACACACTCCTCTATTCCTTTCTCTCTTCATCACTTGTCCTTTAAAAGACACCACCATTTGGGCTTTTCTTCCGTCCAAAAAAAAAAGGAAGTCAGGAAATAAATTTCTACTTTAAAACACCCAAGAAAAATTCACACTGCATCTCAGAATGAAGGAAGGCTAGGAGGCTAGGCTGTTCCAGTGGTGGAGCCATGAGTCTGTTTTGACAAGTCATCTCCTCCTAAGCACAGTGGTTTATCTCACACTAAACAACCAGACGTGCTACTTAGGCAAAGGAAAAAATATTGCACATTTTCTCTTCAGCGTATTAGCATCCATGTCAATGGTACAAGCCTCTGAACATGGGCTGATGTTAAATAAACCAGAAAAGCAAATGTTTATTGCAACACTCAGAACATCACCATCCATTTGTTGCAATTCCAGAGGGATGTATAAGGGGGACTGTGGGAATGGTGGGACAACGAAGAGTCCCCAAGGAAAACAGCAGCTCGCCAAGAGAAATGGGGTAGAGGAGCATAGGAAAGGCTCAAATTATCCACAGGCTAAGCCATTGGTTCTCAAGTGGAGGCTAGTTTGGCCCCAAAGAGACATTTGGCAATGTCTGGAGACACTTTAGGTGTCATAAGTTAGACAGGGTGCTACTAGCATAGAGAAGGTAGAGGCCAGGAATACTACTAAATGTCCTATAATGCAGAGCACAGCCACCCCTCCATCCCACAAAAAAAGATTATTTGGACCCAAATGTTATAATGCCAAGGTCAAGAAACCCTAAGCTAAGGTGCAAATCAGCTCTGCTCCCCAGCAGCTGTGAACTTGGGCAAGTTAATCACAGTCTCTGGGCAGTCAGATGAATCTGATAGCAACCTATGGGACAGAGCAAATGAGATAGTAGGTGAATCATGCACACAGTAGGTACTTCAAAAAATGTTAGTCTCTTTTATGTACTCCTCCCCACTTTCCCAAAGCTTATTTATTCACTAATTCACTCACTCCTTTTACCAATATGTTTTGAGGATCTACTATAAGCCTGGACCTGGGCACTGGGTATTCAATAGCAAATAAGAAAGGCCGGGTCCCTGCCCCCATGGAGCTTACATCCAATCAGCAGAGACAGACAATCGATAACATATGAACCAAACTTCTGATTAGTTCCACGGAGGCCAGTAGAGGTGCCGGAGACTAACCACCTGCAGGGTGGTCAGGGAAGGACTCATTCAGGAAAGAACAGTGAGACAGAGGTCTGAAGGATAGCAGGAGCCACTGGTGAGAGAAAATGTGTTTTTTGGGAAGCGGGTGCTGGTTCTTGGCAGAGAGAACAGAATATGCAAAGGCTCTAAGAATACATAGGTATGTTCAGATGTGACAGAGAGGCAGTGTGGTGGAGCAGATGACAAAGGGGAGAAGGATGAGAAAGGTAGGGCCTCACAGGTGATGAGCAGGCACCTGGATCCTAGTCAAGATGTCACGAGGAACCCCTGAAGGCTGTTTAGGAGAGAAGGGTCCTGGCTGCAGTGGAAGCCTTGGATGGGAGACGGATGAAGAGGGAAGCAGGAGACCAGTAAGAAGGCTACTCCTGAGGTCCAGGCAGAGACAATGGGGTTGCTATGGAGATGGGAAAGAATGTGAGATATCTGTTTGAAGGAGAATAATTATAAATTGTACTAGTCTAGGTATGGGAAAGAGAAAGGGGAAGTCTCACTGTCCATTGCTGGTCAGGCTGTATGGTCAAGGTTAAAAGGCAGATAACTGCCACCCAGGGACTAGGTCAGTGCATGATTCCAGGTCGCTGAGAACAGACAACATGCACATGGGCTCAAGTGGTCCAACGTTTACTTTTGCCAAGAGGAGAAAGTGCACAAGATCCAGGCCCTTGCACTGTGTCGGCCCCCATGGCTAGGGGTCCACTCCACAGCTGATGCTGCAGTGTGGCTGCATGCCCCCCACTTTGCACTAAGTCCCCACTTTGCACTAAGTGCAAGGATCCCAATCCTCCTCACAAGAAACAGCAGTGGGGGTGGGCAGGTGCCATCCAATATCCACTCTGGAGCAGGACAAAGAAGTGCACAGCAAGGCCAGAACAGGGAGGATAAGTCCAGGCAAGAAGATCTGTCCAGCACAGGCTATGAGGGCTCTTCATGTCTCTGCAGCGAAATGTTCCAGGCCCAAGGCCACTCTCACACAGCTGCTCAGGGGTGGAGCAGCTGCAAAGGGCTGCTTTTATCAACATGGAAAACTGAAGGACAGCTCCAGGTCTTTAGCTTAAGCCAGTGGTCAGCAAACTGTGGCTCACGAGCCGCAGTTTGCTGCTCTGTTGACTAATAAGTTTGCCGACCACTAGCTTAAGCAATTGGGTGAATGGTGGGTGCAATTACTGAGATGAAAAAGACTGGGAAGAGAGCGTTGGAGGCAGAAAGCAAGTGGCAAAGACAATGAAGAAACGGTTCCTATGGGTTCCCTCCATCCTATCTCCCCTCACCCTAAACACCACTGCAATGTTCTCAACTCCAACAGCTCTAGAGTTCATTCATACCCGGGACCCGGACAGCAACGTCTTCCTCTTTTCTATCTAAGAGGTAGTCAGAAAGTCTGACTCATCACCCTCACCTTGGGGAGTCCCCAAGCCCTCCTCTGCATATGGGCCCCAGAGACATCAGCAATGCTTTCTAGGTCCCCCAGCTACTTCTATGCAACCTGGGCATCTCCACTCAAACCCCCTGAATCTGTTTCCCAACCATTCCTCTACCCCACGGTGTGGTCTACGGACCAGCAGCATCAGTGTCTCCTGGGAGCTTCTTAGAAATGCAGAGTCTCAGGCGCCACTCAGACCTGCTGAACCTGAATCTGCATTTGAGCCCAGTCCCAGGTGATTTGTGCGCACATTAGCTGGAGAAACGCTGCTCTACAGTGCAGGAGGCAGCCATCTATAACGTTCTTGTAAAAATGCCGCCAGCGTGGCCTGAGATGATTTGTTCTTAAACTTCAATAGCCACCCCAGGCCCAAGATGCTGGTGACACCGATATTTATGAATTTCCCCCTCGTGTTCTCTGCTCACTAATCATCAGATTTTCCGGATAGTAAATTTTAAGCAGGCCCTTCTTTTCCCTGTACTCCTATCTGGACCTCGGTGCCTCCTCTCGGAGATTCTGTGAACTGGCTGTAAATTGTTGGGCGGCTGGGTTAACTAGCTCTGCAGGCTGCCTCATACGCAGGCCATCTGGACCTGTTTGCCTATAGAGGATGCGAGTCCCACGTGTCCTCTTTCTTTTGTGCTTTTCTCAGGGGCACGTTTCCCTCCAAGGAGGTAGCTCCCTTCTGTCTGTTTCGGTTTCCTTGCCTCTCTTCCTCTCCCCACTATTCTGTGTTTAGGAGAGCAGCTACCATCAACACAACAACTACCCAGGAGTCCTGAGCTCCATGTCCTCCCAGCAGAACCACTATCAATTCTCCAACACTTGGCTGGTGCATCGGGTGGCATTGATCAGAAGGCGAAATCTAGTGTGTTGAAATCAGAAAATCTATTTAAGTAATACATACATAAAAGATACACCCCTGGCATGTGGCTGCATGTTGAAAATCATTGAATGAAAACTTGAGGCACATAGTTAGAGATGTTGTAAAGGTAGAATCGTGATGATATTCTAAAATTAGGTTAGTGGAAATGCAATGTAGTCAATTAATTGGCTTGAAGAGAACATGTCACTATCAGTCATTTGGACGCAGACCCAGGTTAGGAAAGAGGAAAGCTATGGAGTCTACACCCACAGCTGCAATTAGAGTCCAACTGGATGTATGAGTGTCAGCAGGTGACATGTGGGTCTTGCTAAGACGACCGATATGTATCTCTTCTGGTCGCCTCAGTATAAAGCCCCCTCCTCACACTAATGACATTACACTGAGCAGAAGAACTTCAAGTGCACTGCCTAACCAGGATGGAGCCCACAGTGTTATCACAGGCTGTGCTTTCAGAGAGGGACTGGCATGGAGTTTGAGAAGGTGTTGAGTAGAGGACAAATGAAGAAGTCTCACCAGGCAGGGCTGGGTGAAAACAAGAGAGAGATATTCTGAGCTTATGCCCTTGAGAGCATTTTGGACCAGGTACCTGGCCACTGTTGCTAGCGCTGGCACTGTCCCAAGCACCTGCCCTGCCTGTAAACTTGGCTATTTGAAAGGCAACCCTAGAGAAGAAAGAGTGGAGTTGACTATTTTACATAGAGATAGTTAACTATTTTACATAGATCATCTTGTTTAATTCTTAGGATGAATTTTTTACTTTCTGAAACTTAATCACGCTTATTTATTATGTTTAATTTTATTTAACTGTGGTCAGAACACTTAACATAAGATCTACCCTCTTAACAGATTTTAAGTGCATGACACATTCTTGTTGAGTATAGGGGCAATGTTGCACAGCAGATCTCTAAAGCTTATTCATCTTGCTCAACTGAAATGTTATGCCTCCTCCCCCCACCCCAAGCCCCTGATAATCTCCATTCCACTCTCTGCTTTAGATACCTCATATAAGTGGAATTGTGTGGTATTTGTCTTTCTGTGATTAGCTTATTTCATTTAGCATGTCCTCCATGTTTAAGAGTGGTTTCTCATTATACTCTTTGATTTTCTAATTTTAATTTTTGAAGACTACTTCACAAGATGCAGTTTTTGCAGAAACCAGCAGGACAAGTCTTAAGGGCCTTCTGTAGGTAGGTACATGACTCTGATTCCTCACAGGGAAAGAACTAGGCAGCAAAAAGGCACAAATGTTTGGAATCTCTGGTTCTGAGGTTTTTTTTAATGATCCTCAACTCACTGTTTATTTTCCTTTCTCCTGGGGACCTTAAAAATAATATCCCTTACAGAAATAAAATGGCTTCATTACTGCTTCTAGTCACTGTTTTGAGTAATTAATGGACCTTTAGGGATTAAAATTTTACATGGTCTCATTTCAATTTTTTAAGACCTTGAATCATATCTTAAACCTTTCTGTTTGCTTGGTTCTGGCCATATTTATTATTATGATCATGCCCAAAACAACTTGGTCAAGGAGAGGTAAGTCTTATTTTTTTAACCTGACCATGTCCCAGGTACAAGCACATGCTTTTCAGCACATTTGAAGATCAAAAATGCCCTTGGAATCTGTAAGTCTCAAAAGAAAATGAAGGGGCCCTAGATGCTTTGGCTCAGTGCATAGAGTGTCCGCCTGCAGAGTCCCGGGTTTGATTCCAGTCAAGGGCACATGCCTGGGTTATGGGTTCGATCATCCCCAGTGTGGGGCATGCAGGAGGCAGCCAATCAACAACTCCCTCTCTCATCCTTGATGTTTCTATCTCTCTCTCCCTCTTCCTGCCTCTCTGAAATCAATAAAATATATTATTTTTTTTAAATGTTGGAGGCATATCAATTGATGCAGAAAAAGCATTTGACAAAATCCAACACCCTTTCTTAATAAACTCTCAGCAAAGTGGGAATATAAGGATCATACCTCAACATAATAAAAGCCATATATGACAAACCCACAGCCAACATCATACTCAATGGGCAAAAACTAAAATCATTTCCCCTAAGAACAGGAACAAGACAGGGATGCCCACTCTCACCACTCCTATTCAACATAGTGCTGGAAGTACTAGCCATTGCAATCAGACAAGAAGAAGAAATAAAAGGCATCCAAATTGGAAAAGAAGAAGTAAAACTGTCCTTATTTTCAGAAGACATGATACTGCACATAGAAAACCCTAACGATTTCATCAAAAAATTATTAGACTTAATAAATGAATTAAGCAATGTAGCAGGATACAAAATTAATGCCAAGAAATCTATGGCATTTCTATACACCAATAATGAACTTAAAGAAAGAGAGACTAAAAAAGCAAGCCCATTTAACATCACACCAAAAAAATTAAGATACCTAGGAATAAAATTAACTAAGGAGGTAAAAGACCTATACGCGGAAAACTGCAGGACACTGAAAAAAGAGACAGAGGAAGACATAAACAGATGGAAGAACATACCGTGTTCATGGATTGGTAGAATCAACATCATCAAAATGTCCATACAATCTATAAATTCAATGCACTTCCCATTAAAATACCAACGGTATTTCACAGATCTAGAACAAACTTTCCAAAAATTCATCTGGAATGAAAAAAAGACCCCAAATAAGCTGCAGCAATCCTGAGAAAGAAGAACAAAGTAGATGGGATCTCAATACCAGATATCAAGCTGTATTACAAAGCCATGGTTCTCAAAACTTTCTGGTACTGGCACAAGAACAGACATATAGATCAATGGAATAGAATAGAGAACCCAGAAATCGACCCAAACCACTATGCTCAATTAATATTTGACAAAGGAGGCATGAACATACAATGGAGTCAAGACAGTCTCTTCAATAAATGGTGTTAGGAAAATTGGACAGATACATACAAAAAAATGAAACTAGACCACCAACTTACACCATCCACAAAAATAAACTAAAAATGGATAAAGGACTTAAACATATGACAGGAAACCATAAAAATACTAGAGGAATCCACAGGCAGCGAAATCTCAGACTTATGCCAAAGCAATTTCTTCACTGACACTGCTCCTAGGGCAATAGAAACTAAAGAGAAAATAAACAAATGAGACTACATCAAAATAAAAAGCTTTTGCACAGCAAAGGAAACCATCAACAAAACAACAAGAAAGCCCATTGCATGGGAGAACATATTTGCCAATGATATCAATGATAAGGGTTTAATCTCCAACATTTACAGGGAACTCATACAACTTAATAAAAGGAAGTTAAACAACCCAATCAAAATATGGGCAACTGACCTAAATACATACTTTTGGAAAGAAGACAGAAGGAAAGCCAAGAGACATATGAAAACATTCTCAAAGTCACTAATCATCAGAGAGATGCAAATCAAAACAACAATGTGGTACCATCTCACACCTGTCAGAATGGCTATCATCAACAAATGACAAGTGCTGGCGAGAATGAGGAGAAAAAGGAACCCTCGTGCACTGCTGGTGGGAATGCAGACTGGTGCAGCCACTGTGGAGAACAATATGGAGTTTCCTCAAAAAACTAAAAATGGAACTCCCACTTGACCCAGTGATCCCACTTCTAGGAATATATCCCAAGAAACTAGACACATGAATCAGAAAGGATATATGCACCCGTATGTTCATAGCAGCACAATTCACCATAGCTAAGATTTGGAAACAGCCTAAGTGCCCATCAGCAGATGAGTGGATTAAAAAACTGTGGTACATCTACACAATGGAATACTATGCTTCTGTAAAAAAGAAGGAGTTCTTACCATTTGAAACAACATGGTTGGAGTTGGAGAGCATTATGCTAAGTTAAATAAGCCAGTCAGAGAAAGATAAATATCACATGATCTCACTCTCTAAGGTCAGAGGATGTCCCCCAAGGGCTCCTGGCCTGCAAGAGGTCACAAACTGGGCTGAGGGAAGCCCTCCCCCCAAGTGCACGAATTTCGTGCACCAGGCCTCTAGTAAAACAATAAACTCTTAAAACTCAACAATAAATAGCTTTACACATAATTCAGTTTAAAAATAGGCAAACAACTTCAATAGACATTTTTCAAGAGATGACAGACAAATAACCAATAAGCACATGAAAAGATGCTCACATCATTAGTGTAGGGATTGCAAATCAAAATCACAAGGAGATACGACTTTACACCCACTAAAAATTAAAAGAATGGGAAATGACAAAGGTTGATGAAGCTGTGGAGAAACAGGAACTCTCATACATTGCTGGTGGAAAGGTAAAATGGTACCACTGCTATGGAAATCTCTGGAAGTTCCTCAAAGGGCTAAACACAGAATTCCTATATGACCTAGCAATCCCACTCCTGAGCAGGTAACCAAGAGAACTGCAAGCATACCCACACAAAAACATGTACATAGATGTTCCTGGCAGCATTATTCACAGTGGCCATCAGAGGGAAACAACCCAGAAGTCCCTCCACTCATGAGTGGATCAACAAAATGGGTTATAGTCCTACAATGAAGTATTATTAGGCCATAAAAAGGAGCAAAGCACTGATGATACATGCTACAGGGTGCATGAACCTTGAAACCATGATGCTAAGGGAAAGAAGCCAGACATACACAAAAGAAAACACACTATCTAATGAAAGAGTAATATGCAAATTGACTGTACCTCCACTACACTCACAAGCCATGCCCACCAGCCAATCAGAAGCGGATATGCAAATTAAACTAACCAAGATGGCTGCAGCCACAGAGCTGCAGCAAGCCGGAGGCTTGGGTTTCCCCTGCAATGGAGGAAGCCAAGCTTCCCTGTGGCCCTGTCTGGCCCAGGCCTACACTCGAGGCTACAAAGTTTCAATTATAGAAGATAAATAAATCCCAACAAAAATGGCTGCAGCCGGCTGCAGAGTGAGCAGGAGGCTTGGCTCCACTCAAGGCTACAAAGTTTCAATTATAGAAGATAAATAAACCCCAGATACCAGGGCCTCCGCTTGGGTTGCCAGGGGGCGTGGCTAGCCTGCAAACTACCACAGGCCCCTTGCCCAGGCCCCCCCATGCCCCAAGGGAACCCCCACCCTGATCCAGGACACCCTTCAGGGCAAACCAGCTGGCCCGCACCTGTGCACCAGGCCTCTATCCTATCTAATAAAAGAGTAATATGCAAGTTGACCATCACTCCAACACACAAGATGGCTGTCCCCATGTGGGCACAGGATAGCTGCGATAAGATGGCCAGCAGGGGAGGGCAGTTGGGAGGGACCAGGCCTGCAAGGGAGGGCAGGTGTGGGAGATCAGGCCAGCAGGGAAAGGCAGTTAGGGGTGACCAGGCTGGCAGAGGAGGGAAGTTGGGGGCAACTAGGCCTGCAGGGAAGGGCAGTTGGGGGGGGACCAGGCCTACAGGGGAGGGCAGTTAGGGGTAATCAGGCTGGCAGGGGAGCAGTTAGGCATCAATCAGGCTGGCAGGTGAGTGGTTAGGGGGTGATCAGACTGGCAGGCAGAAGCAATTAGGAGCAATCAGGAAGGCAAGCAGGGAAGCAGTTGGGAGCCAGCAGTCCTGGGTTGTGAAAGGGATGTCCAACTGCCCATTGACATCCCTTGAGGGGTCCCAGATTGCAGAGGGTGCAGGCTGGGCTGAGGGACACACACACCCTGGTGCACAAATTTCGTGAACCGGGCCTCTAGTATATCATATAATCTTACCTAATAATAGACAAACATGTAAATTGACCGTACCTCCGCTACTCCCACAGCCAATCAGGAGTGAGTATGCAAATTAACCTGACAAAGATTGTCAGGAGGGGTGGGACACCTGCTATGAGGGGAAGTGGGGCAGCAGAGAGAGCTACAGGAGCAGTGCTCTGGCCAGGAGCCATACTTGCAGGCTCCTGGGCAGCCTGGGAGCGAGAACTTGCAGGCTCCCGGGTGGCCGAGGATGAAGCCAAGGGAAGGAAGGCCTATTCTTGCATGAATATCATTCAATGGGCCTCTAGTTCTATTTATATAAAATTTCCAGACTAGGCAAATCCATAGAGATGGAACATAGATGAATGAGTTATAGGGGCTGGGAAAGGGGGAGGAGTAGAAAGTGACTACTAATAAATAAAAAATTTCACCTTCTGGAATTAGATGGTGGTGCTAGTTGCACAATATAGAGAATATACTAAGAAACCACTGGGTTGTAAACTTTAAAATGGTATATTTTATGGTTTGCAAATCATATCTCAATTTAAAAATGTTTAAACATTTAAAAAATACTAGGGGTCATTTATCAACCAATTCTTGCTCGCCATGCTAAGTACTATCCATAGATCAAATATCTTCTTTTACTGCTAAAAGGATCCTATGAAGTAGGTTCTGTCATTGTTGAGAGTCATCAGAGTGTAAGAGAGAGAACCTGGCTCTGGAGCCAGACCAAAAGGGTTAAAATCTCCTAAGATCATCATCTGAGAGAACTATCTGCAACCCCATGTTCACTTCTGCATTATTCACAATAGTCAAGATATGGAGACAACCTATGTGTCCATCGTGGATGAACAAATAAAGAAAAGGGAGTATTATTCAGACCTCAAAAAGAAGAAAGCCTTGCCATTTGCAACAATGTGGATGACCTGGAAGACATTATGCTAAGTGAAATAAGTCAGATACCGAAAGATAAATATTGCATAATCTCTCTTCATGGAACTACTACTAATAATAATAATAGCTAGACTCATAATAACTGAGAGTAGAATGGTGATTACCAGAAGCTAGGATGTGGGAGAAAAGGAAAAAATAAATGATGGATGCATGGAAGGAAGGAAGGAAGGAAGGAAGGAAGGAAGGAAGGAAGGAAGGAAGGAAGGAATGAAGTAAGGAAGGAAGGAAAGAAGGAAGGGGAGGTGGATAGGTAGGTAGGTAAGTAGGGGCTAGAGGAAGAGAAATGGGAAGCTAGTATTTAATGAGTACAGAGTTTCAGTTTTGCCAAATGAAAGGAGATCTTTGGATGGATGGTGGTGATGGTTGCACGGCAACATAAATATACTTCACACCAATAAACTGTACACTTAAAAATGAGTAAGATGGTAAATTTTATGTTATGTGCATTTACCACAGTAAAAATTGGACAAAATGCCCTAGCTGGTTTGGCTCAAAAAAAAAGCCTTAGCCCTGCCCTCACTGGTTTGGCTCAGTGGATAGAGCATTGGCCTGCAGACTGTAGGGTCCGGGGTTCGATTCCAGTCAAGTGCACATGCCCGGGTTGCAGGCTCAAACCCCAGTAGGGGGTGTGCAGGAGGCAGCTGATCAATGATTCTCTCTCATCATTGATGTTTCTATCTATCTCTCTACCTCTCACCTTCCTCTCTAAAATTAATAAATATATATTATAAAAAACAACCTCAGCCCTGACCTTGCTGGCCTTGGGGCTTGCATTGGTCATTTCATCTTTCTGTGCCTCAGTTTCCTATTCTGCATGCTGGGGAAAATAATCCTATCTAGTATGTGACACATAGTAAGCATCAAATATGTGCTGGTTACTATTACTTTCACAGACCTGCATGATCATATTAGGAAGTCAGGACCCAGAGAGATGGCATGCCCTGTCTATGAGTGTGGGTGGGCCTAGGCACTGAACCCAGACAGAGCGATTTTGGAAACTGTTCTTAGTCGCTGTGCTTCTATAAGGACCGTCAGAGAATTCCAGCCACCCCCTTTCATGAGGTGAGGAAGTCCATTCTGAGCCCATCTGCAAAAGTAAAAGCTCTGCTACTGTGAGGCCTGAGAAGGCACCAAATTATAACGTTGCTCAGGCTCAGACAGAGAGCAGACGCAGAGCCCACCAGACCATCTCCCAGCCTGGGATGTGGGCAAGCGAAGTGTGTAGAGATCCCGCCCCCACAGACCTGACTGAGTCAAGGGGAGGAAGCCATCCTGCTGCCTGTGTTTATTTATCCTCTCTGCTGCTGTGTTAGGCCCTGCTAAGCTTTGCAAATTAAGTCACAACGGGGATCCAGTGGGCTGTGCAACTGGGCCTTGACCCAAAAACCATCCACAGGAGGATGTTCACACACAACATCTGCTGCATCGGTCCCACGGAAGCCCAGACCATGAGTCAAGTTTGCATCCACAGTGATGACAGTGGGGACCTGGGAGCTAAAGCATGGGTTCTCAGGCTCAGTCTGCCATCAGCTCTCAAGGGGCCCGGCAGGTGGAGAGCAGGTGTCAGTGACTGCCCCTGAGAGGTGGGACCTAGATCCTGTTCCTTATGTAATTTGGTTCAAATTTGGTTTCAGACTATATTCATGTCATGTTCAGATCATCTGAACATTCCTTGGGGTGTGGCTCTGAGAAATACTAAAGAGGAAAAGGCACAGGCAGGAGAAAGAGCTATGGACCAAAGAAACACAAAGTATGAATGGGCCTCAGAAGAGGAGATCTTATCTCACAGGGTAGGTAGGTCATGTCACAGAAGACTTTTGGAGAAGGTGATATCTTGAGGACAAGCAAACATGCAGGAGGAGGGGAAAGTGAAAGGACAAGTTAGTCCAAAAAGAGGGAGCAGCTCTCTATGCAAACGTGTGGCCTTAATAACAAAACAACCAACCACAAGCAGTTCTGGCAGCCAACAGTGACTGGTGCTTTACTCTGGTCTTGGCATCGTGCTAAGCATTTGCCACGTGCTGCCGTGTTTAATGCACCTCACAAACACATGTGGTCTGAACTGTTACTGCCCCCACTGAAGACATGGAGAGACCCAAGATTAACCTTTAAGAACACTACAGCGGGTGGCAGTGCACGCCGTGGTTAGGAGCTCAGGCCCAGATCCCACAGCTCTGCCCTTGGCCATCGATGTGATTCAGGATAAGGTATTTATCTCTCTAAACCTTGGTTTCCTCATCTATAAAAGGAGGATGTAAGAAGGACTGAATGAAATCATAGTGATGGCTCCATAGATATGCTCATATGTCCTCACTTAACCGGTTGTGCAGTGTATTGCATGCCAATTATGCCTCAACAGAGCTATTACAATTATAAAATTTTAATAACAATACTAATGGCAACAATAATGATAAAATGCTTAGTTCAGTGCCTGGAACATCTTTATGAAATGTAAGGTGTTGTTGATTTGTTGTTGTTAGTGGGACAGCAACTCCACCAGCCAAGTGCCCGGAACTGTGCCAAGGAAAGGACAGCCTCATCTAATCCTCGTGACCACACCATCAGTCAGTATGATCCTGATATCATAGAGGAACAAAGTGAGACTCACAGGCCACGCTGGTGGAATGTTCTAGAACAAAATCCTTCTAGCACATGCTAGTGGCACATGAAGCAAAGCATAGGAAAACAAAGCAAGTCAAAGGGGAGGCAGCCAACAGGGGACTCTCTAAGCACCAGGTGGCTCCCCAGCTCCTGGAAGCAGGGAAACCCGGGCCACATGCTGATGTCCCCAAGGAAAATACAGACACATGGATTCTCTGCTCAGCCCCTACTGCCCTGCCCCAGGCCCGGTCTTCTTCACTTCCCTGCCTGTAATAGTTTTGTGGAACCAAGGGCACAACCCCTTGCAGCAGATAGAGGGGAGAAGATGTGAGGTGGGCTCGTGAGGCTGGGGGAGCTAGAGAGAAGCTAAGCTTCTGTTACCCACACAGAACCTGCAGACCTATAGCTCCCACTGACAGAGCCCCCCACCCCCCGGAAAGAGACAGGCATTGACTGACTCTCAGATCACTGGTTCTGCATTGTAACCCCAAATTTTCTGTTGTGCCTGCTAAGTCTCCAGTGTCTTTCCTCTCCACCAGCATGGTAATGACAATAATTCAACAACCACACAGCCGTACACTCATGGCTTCATTCATTCTAACAGCCAGGCATCAACGATGCCTGAGATTTGTTCTCACCTGGGTCCCACCTCTGACAACCCAGCAGATTTTTTTTATTTTTATTTCAGGGAGAGAGAGAGAAAAACATCAATGATGAGAGAGAATCATTGATGGACTACCTCCTGTTAATGGAGATCGAACCCACAACCCCAGCATGTGCTCTTGACCGGAATTGAACCTGGGGCCCTTCAGTCCGCAGGCCAATGCTCTATCCACTGAGCCAAAGCAGCTAGGGCTGACAACGCAGTGAATATTTTTACCATGTGCCAGGCTGCAGGAAAGGAGGCAAATACCACACAAGGTCCATGCCTTAAGAGCTTACATTCTAGTGGGAACTGGTGCAAAGAGGCAATAGATATGAGCAAACAAACATGGTAATATCCCATTAGGATGAGGGTATGAAGGAAATAAAGTGTTGGGCTAGGGAATGAGAGGGAAGAACTTACTAGGTGGTCTGAAGGAGCTGGCCCTGAAGCTGAGACCTGAAGGATAAGAAAGTGCCAATGCAATCATGGTTCAGGCAGAGGGACAGGGAAAGCCCTGGGGTGGGAAATAGCTTGGTATGTTCCGGGAAGAAGTGACAGAAGATCAATGATTTTGACGTGGTTCCTATCCAAGAACCCTAGTTCAGTTTCTGACACAGCTGCCTACTGGCTTGTATGAGCTTGAGTAAGTTACCCTCAGAGCTTGCTCTCTGTGCTTGCCGCTGTTCTCAACGAGCAGATGAGGTTGATAATGGAATGTAACTCATGGAACTGTTGTGAAGATTCTTCTAATTAATTCCCGTGAAGTACAGCATATAGTAGGTGCTCAATAAATGTCAGCTCCTGTTTCTGTCACTCCCCAGCCTGGTGGCCAGGATTCAGTACCAAGGAATATGTTCAGGGCTTAGCACTTCGGTCTGCTTCACCTCTACAAGATCCCCATGAGTTTCTTATTGTGGTTCTCACTTACAAGGCAGTCAGGAAATATTTGTTGAATAAGCAAATAAATGAATGAGTGGGCTTCCTGATTACCTTTAAGCCACTGAAAAGGCAGCATTAGGCCTCCTTAAGATTAGGCTTCCTTTGTAAGCAATGTGATCCCACCTGGAATTCTGTGTTCCTGGAATATTGCAGAAAGGATAGGTAGAGGGGAGGTGGTGATTAGCCACTGTCTCTGCGAACAGCAAGCCATCTGCACCCCGTTACCTAAGCACAGACCTCTGTGGGCGCCCAACTTCAGAGGCCTGAGAGTTGGAAGGGATTCCGAGCTTGGATCCCTCAGGCTAGGCTATTCTTGGAAGCTGAGCACTGCCTGCCACAGGGAGATGAGTCATGCAGAGGGTGAAGGCTTGACGGATTTCTCCAAGGCAGCAGCTATTTATCAGGGTAGATCTGTGCACCACAGATCACCAGGACACAAAGGGCGGGTGGGTTCGGATCTGATGCTACTGAAAACAGTACCACCCCTACCTGCTTCCTGGCACTGTATCCAGGGGAGAATGCCTGGGACCCTCTCACCCTGCAAATGACTGCCTCAAGAAGGCCAAATGCTGTTCTTTGACAGACTGTCCCCCTTTATATATGAACTACCCTCCGAAGAGTTTGCGAGGTTATTCCAGCCACATCTCCACCCTCCACGCTCAGGTAGCCCATTCATCAGTTCCTGGCTTGTGTGCTCTGTCCCCATGAACGTCTTTACCGCCCTGTGAGATGTCAATATCTTGGAAGTTCTTGTGTTGCAGGGTACACCATTGCACATAAAACTCTGAGTTGTGCCTGAATGCAGAATAGCAGGGATCTTACTTCATTTTGTCTTTACAAAGTCTCAACTGTGGAAGGAGTGGCATGCCACCAACAGCTTACATGCCAATAACGTAAACAGCCATCGTGGGGGGCGTTCCTGAGATTTCACATGCTATGTCCTGGGTTCAGTGTGAGGCTTCTGCATCCATTGCTGAGCCTTTGCTTGTTTATTACAAAGGACGGCGAGCTGGGATGGAGTGGGGGCTGCTGCACAGGATTTGGACGCCTGGTTGATTCCACTTGCCTGGCTGCTTTGTTCTTCCCAAACTGCCTGGCAGCTTTTCTCTGAAGTCAGCCTCAGCTCGCAGTTCTGAAGTGCGGCTCCTCACATATGCTCTCAAAAAGTTGCTCGGAGGGAAGGCAGCTTAATTAAAAACCACATTCAATCAAACTGTCATTTTGTTTATGAAAAGGTGTCGAGTAGCTGGAAATGGCAGGAACAAGCACTGAAGACTAATGTTTGAAATCTGTTCTGATTAAAGGTACGATTGAGGCATGAAGACAGCACCCCAGTGAACCGGGTGGCCCCTAAGCCCAAGATTCTGCTGTTTTCAAATACAACCGGGCACGATTTTAAGTAGAAATAGAACTTCTCCATGCCCAGAGGGTTTCTTTACCTTCATGGTGACAGAATCTAGCTGGAACTGGTTGTTTTCAAAGGGAATCTGTCCCCACACCTGCCTGATTCTTCACTGGTAGGTGCCCCAAAGGTGGTGTGCACTGGCTCTGGGTCACTAGACCTGTGGTCATACAATGATATTAACATGAGTAGGGACCCCAGAGGTCTCCTGGCCCTATACCTTCTTTTTTCAGAGAGGGAAACTGAAACCTATGAGTAGAATATAGCAAATACAACAGCACCCAATAGAAAAGAACCCAGAGTGAGGAGGCCTAAGGTTAGCTTCACTTCCAGAACTCGTCAACTTCCAGAACCCTTCTTTTCCCTCGGGGTTACAAAGTCACTGGTCTATCTCATCCAGCAGAACTCAGTCCTAACAAAGCCACCTAGAAACAGGTGACTCTCACTTGCTCTGCAAACAAGAGCTGCCTCTTCTGCATCCAATGGTTCTATTTCACCCACACTTGAGACCTCCAAAATGTTGGGTGGTCACACTCCACCTCCTCTTACACTGGAATTATGGGAGGGCTTTGGAAAACGCTTAATCCAAAAATCAAGAAGAACAGGAAAGAGTCTCTCAGATCAGGTTACAAGCTGGGGCAGGCTGAATTCTAAGATGACCACCAATGATGCATGCCCTCGAATGATCTTCTCCCCTTGAGCATGGGTAGAACCTGTGAATATCATGGGGTATCACTTCTGTGATTATGCTATGTCATACAGTGAAGAGATTTGCAGGTGTTATTAACGTCCCCAATCAGTTGAGTTTTTGGTCGGCAAACTGCAGCTCGCAAGCCACATGCAGCTCTTTGGCCCCTTGAGTGTGGCTCTTTCACAAAATGCCATGGCCTGGGCGAGTCTATTTTGAAGAAGTGGCATTAAAAGAAGTTTAAGTTTAAAAAATTTGGCTCTCAAAAGAAATTTCAATCGTTGTACTGTTGATATTTGGCTCTGTTGACTAATGAGTTTGCTGACCACTGATTAGACAAAAGTGAGATTAGCCTAGGTGGGCCTGGCTTCATCAGGTGAGTGCTTTAAAGGGAGGCTTAGACTTTTCTTGTGCTTGGGGACTGGAAGAAGCAGGAGTCTCTTCCTTTCTCTCTCTCTTTCTGTATCTCTCTCTCTCTCTATCTCTCTCTCTCTCTCTTTCAATTGCTGGTTCTGAACAGCAATCCTTTATGAGTTCTACAGCTGCAAGGAAATGAATTCTAACAACCACCACATGAGTTTAGAAAAGCACCTGAGACCCAGATGAGATCCTAGTCCCAGCTGACAGCTGGAGTGCAGCCTTGTGAGACCCTGAGCGGAGAACCCAGCTAAGCTATTACTGGACTCTTAACTCACAAAATCTGTGAAACAATAAATAGGTGTCAGCCACTAAGTTTGGGGTAATCATTATGCAGCAATAAATAGCTAATACACCAGCCCAGAGCCAACAATTCCTAAAGAGGTCAAGGTGGGAATGGTGTCACTGGTATCAAAATGAGGAAGTAGCACTAGGCATTTCCCCTGTGGGCCTCCTTTAGTAATAATAAAACAGAAGAGACTTCAAAACTTAGCTGGCCCATTTCCTTTACCTGCCATTCTCTTTAAAAAAACAAAAGCAACAACACTGAAGGCCAACATGGGCACACTCAGCTGACTTGATCACAGCTTGGTTAGGAAAGCTTCCTCTAAGAGTTAAGGAAAAGCACTCTTAGCACAGGAGAAACAAGTTGCTCTTTGAGAAAAATAAAATGTTTTCAAAAGAAACATTTGAGCCTTAAACCTAAAAAACAACTTCAGCCAAGAAAAAACTCCCACCATTTGGCATTTGCAGGAGCTAGAAGAGAGAAGATGCAGAAGGGAGCTGTTCTGGGTATACAAATCTCTGACAGGTGTGCAAGCCACAACACCCCCTTACCCTCCCCCCCCCGCCCCGCCCCGCGTGTCAAGTCTTCCCAGCCCAGACCCCAAATGGTGTTCATGCAAAAGTGAACGTGTGCCTGGTGGGTGGGAGAAGGAACTCAACATTGTGAGACAGTATTCAAGTGCTAAACTGTTGGTTGCTGGATTTACGTGGTAACCTTTGGGGGGGGGGGGGACTTTTTTCTGCCAAGACCCATTGGATATTTATAACATCATTCGTGGGCCATACAAAATTATCAATTAAAAATTAGCCTCTATATCTGGTCAAACATTTAATTAACTCACCCCTAATGCCTCGGCAGGGCCAGACCAAATGATTTTGAGGCCCTTATACAGCCCATCGGCCGAACGTTCCCCACCTCTGGTAAAGCCAGTTTGATCAGGGAATGCTTCTCGTTCAGAAATTACTTATATGGTTACCCAATGCCATCAAGATAAAAACCTGAATTACTGAGTAAGGCCTACACACACACACACACACACACACTCCTGCTCCCCATCTACCCATCTCTCCACCCTCATCTCTCACTGCTCCCAGTCTGCTCTCTGTCAGGCACACACACCAAACTATCCCCGCAGCTGCTTCTGCTACATGCCCTTCTCTGCTGAGTCCTCTCCTGGGATCTGTCACTGGGAGAAAAGCCTTTCTGGAACCTCCCACCAAGGTCATTAAGACCTCATTTAGGATCCCTATTTTTAGGAAACAAGGAGAAAGGAGATATGACAAATATGCATCCTAAGAAGAATATTTCGATGTTCTGGCAAAAGAAGCTCATTTCAGGGTTAGAAGTTGTGTGCATGCCTCACAAGACTACATCTTCATCTTTGCAGATGTCACCTCCTCTGGGGAGGTTTACATAATCTCTGCTCATTAGGAATTAAGCTCTCCCTCATCTGACTTTTCAGAAGTCTGCCTTGAATCTCTCAGGCACTTTTCTCCCAAGTCTTCACCACCAGCTGATGCATTATACATTTACGTGTTTATTTTCTGCCTCCATCCTCTGAAATGTAAGCGCCTCAGGGGCAAGGATTTGGATCTGGCACAGTGCTCCATCTCTAGGACCTGGGTCAGAATTTGGCATGTACGGGACACTCAATGAATATGTTGCACAAATGATAAGAGGAGGAGGAGCCAATGCCTTGCTAGTGCTTCCGATGCACCGGGAACTTCTAGTGCTGCATATATATTAATTAACTCATTTAATGCAACAGCTTTGTGAGCTGGGCTCTGCTGACAGCCCCGAGGAAGAAACTGAGGCAGAGAGCATTGCAGTCACCAGCGCTCTGACACAGCCAGTGAGTTAGAGAGTAAGGATTCAAACTCAGGCAGTCTGACTCCAACGCTTATGCTCCTAACCACAACACTGGAAAGAGTGAGTGAATGAATGAATGATGAATGAATGAATGGATGAATGAATGAAGAACTCGGTGTCTATTACATCCTGTAAATGGAATGCTGGAGATTATATTAGGGGATGTGCTTATCTGTTCCCTGCTGTCTTCTGGAATGTTTTAGCCTCTACATGAAGTGAAATCCTATGCCTTGCACACAGTAGGCACTCAGGAAGTATTTTTTAAGTTAGATCACCACAGTTAGTGCTTCCAGATATTCTAAGTACCTTTACGTGCAAATCCCCAGCTTTCCTTCATAACATCTACACGACTAATTGCAATGTTGCTGGTCCCTATCTGGAGTTTTTCCTCAATCAGCAAACCAAAGCCACCATTCTCACAGTGACACTGCCATCTGTTTCTGGGCCACAAGAGCGTTCAATACACATTGATAGTGACTTTGGAGGAACAATGATTCTGAAAGAAACCATCATTTCCTGAGCCTTCGGAACCCTCTCATTCCCCCAGGAGGGTAGGCAAAGCTGCAAACATGAAGACATCTGTGGCAAAACCAGCAGCTTCCTGGCCAAACTGAACTGCAAGTGAGCAAATCCCACCGTCTTTGCTGGGTCTGAAGCAGCTGCAAAGTCTGGTGGGTCCCCAGGAGAAGCTACACCATACAAAGGGGAGGAGCAGCTCAGAAGAGGAGGGAAGCAGAGAGAAAAATATCTGGCTCCATATCTACCTGGGACAATCTGTTTGCTCAACAGCAGAGAGGACTGTGTACCAAGACCAGGCAGGCAATGTGTGGGCATATGCCACTCCTGGGTTAATCCACGGACCGCGGGGAAAAGCAGGCAGCGCTGCAAGGCTGCCGAGCTCTAAAAATACCCAGCGCATTCCCACCATGGCAGGAATGGTAAGCTCTTAGCAAACAGGAATCTTGCCAAACAAATGCCTAGCTGGACACTCCAGAATGAGTCCCAAGGCCGGAGACTGTGAAAACGTGGACTCCAGCTAGGGAAGTGGCTTTCTCTTGAGCATTATCATAGATTGATGAAGCTTTAAGCGACTGCTGTATTTGGACTGTCCTGAGCTGGAGTGGGGAGAAGAGGAGAGAAGGAGCCTGCTTCTGCTGTCCGAGGAAGCCAATCTAATGCAGTGGTTACAGCCACAGGCTCTGGAGTCAGATTGAGTCCACTTTAATGTCAATCCTAGATCCATTATGTAATAATTATGCAGCACTGGGATGGGAGTGGGGGCAGGGGAGTATTTCTCTGAGACTCAGTTTCCTCATGTGTAAAGAGGGAACAATAATAATAATCACCACTATCAACTTCATCGATTTTTATAAGAATTTTAATATATTACATTCTTGTTCAAATATTCACTGCCCCTCTCTGCCAGACCCCTCCACAATGGGCAACAGGAGTTCCCTCTGATGTCGGGCTCAGAGCCAGTGGAGTGTGAGTGGAAGCCACGTGTGCCACTTCCAAGATGAACTGTTATGACTCACCTCATGTCTTCATGGTATTCTCTTTGCTCTGGGAGTAGCGATGACCCAGATAGGGCTTCTCCTTCAAACTGAGTTCTGGCTCTAAGACATGAAGCAGAGCCACAAACTAACCTAACATAAGCTGTGAGCAAGAAATGAACCTTTGATTTGTAATCCATGTAGATTTTGGAGTTGTTTGTTACTGCAGCATAAATAAGCTTAAACAGACTGATACAAAGATTCAATGAGATAATCTATATAATACACTCAACACATACTGGCATTTTCTAAGCACTTGATAAACTTTACTTACTATTTCTAATATCAACATCATCATCAATGGTCTCACCATATTGTTTTGTGTGTGAGGAGGAATTTGTGTGTGTGTGTGTGTATGTGTGTGTGTGTGTGTGTGTGTGTGTGTTTTGCTTCCTGGCATCAAACCCAAAACCTGGGTATGTGTCCTGACTGGGAATTGAACCCATAATTTTCTGGTGTACAGGATGACATTCCTACCAATTGAGCCATGTTGGCCAGGGCTGGTCTCACCCTTTAGGAGACAGCACATACCTCACTAAGAAACTAATAAAAGCTTTGGAGTTTCTCCCTAGAGAAATTGCATACGGACACAATTATGCATCCAACTACAGGTGGCTCAGACATCCCAGGCTCAGAGCCCCTGGTAGAGAGCCCAGGTTGGGAGTTCATCTTATCATCTTGATTCCCTAAACATCAGCATGGAAATTGCCATCATTGACTCTCTGAGGTCACATCAAGTACCTGTATACACAGACTAGGAGAAAATGTTTTCAAATCATATATATGATAAAGAACTTGTAGCAATAATAAATAAAGAACTCTTACAACTCTATTGTAAGAAAACAGACAACTTAAAAGCCTTAACAGATATATCACCAAAGATAACCTACACATGGCTAATAAGCACATGGCAAGATGCTCACATTATTAGTCATTAGGGAAAAGAGTTTTAAAACCACAATGAGATATCACTTACATACTCACTAGAAAGGTTTGATAAAGAAGACAAGTATTGCCAAAAATATAAAAAACTGAAATGCTCATACAATGCTGAAATGTTGCAGCCATTTTGGAATACAATTTGGCAATTTCAACAAAGGTATCTACCCAAGAGAAATTAAAACATACATGCACACAAATGCTTGTACATGAATGTTCATCGGAGTGTCCTATCTAATAAAAGAGAAACATGCAAATTGACTGTACTTCTGCTACACCCACAAGCCATGCCCATCAGCCAATCAGGAGAGAGTATGCAAATTAACCCAACAAATATGATGGCAGCTACAGAGCTGGAGCCAGCAGGAAGCTTGGGTTGCCCCTGGTGATGGAGGAAGCCAAGCTTCCCACCTGCCCTGGCCAGCCTTGGCCTCCGCTCAAGACTGCAAAGTTTCAATTATAGAAGATAAATAAATGCCAGGTACCAGGGCCTCTGCTTGGGTCATCGGGGGGCGTGGCCGGCCTGCAAACCACCACAGGCCCCTCACCCAAGCCACCCCACACCTCAAGGGAACCACCACCCTGATCCAGGACACCCTTCAGGGCAAACCAGCTGGCTCCCACCCATGCACCAGGCCTCTATCCTATCTAATAAAAGAGTAATATGCAGATTGACCATCACTCCAACACACAAGATGGCTGTCCCCATGTGGTCAAAGATCCTGCCTCCACATGGACACAAGATGGCCAGCAGGGGAGGGCAGTTGGGAGGGACCAGGCCTGCAAGGGAGGGCAGTTGGGGGCAATCAAACCTGCAGGGGAGGGCAGTTAGGGGTGACCAGGCTGGCAGAGGAGGGAAGTTGGGGCAACCGGGCCTGCAGGGAAGGGAAGTTGGGGAGGACCCAGGCCTGCAGGGGAGGGCAGTTGAGGGGGGCCAGGCCTGCAGGGGAGGGCAGTTGGGGGCAATAAGGCTGGCAGGGGAGCAGTTAGGCATCAAATCAGGCTGGCAGGGGAGTGGTTAGGCATCAAATCAGGCTGGCAGGCAGAAGCGGTTAGGGGCAATCAGGAAGGCAGGCAAGTGAGCAGTTGGGAGCCAGCAGTCCTGGATTGTGAGAGGGATGTCCAACTGCCTGTTTAAGCCCGATCCTGGTAGGGATCCCAGATTGGAGAGAGATCCCAGGCTGGGCTTGAGGCACCTACCCCCTTCCCCCCATGCATGAATTTCATGCACTGGGCCTCTAGTTATTTATAATAGAAAAAAAAATTGGAAGCAACCCAAATACCCATCAGCTGGTGAATGTACAACGTCCATACAATGGAATATTATTTGGCAGTAGAAAAGTATGAACCATTGACACCTGATACAACAAGGGTTAATCTCAAAAACATTATACAAGGTTAAAGAAGCCAACTACATGCTGTATGGCTCCACTGTGTGAAGTGTCCAGAACAGGCAAATGCATATGCAGAGAAAGTGGGTCAGTGGTTGCTGGGGCCTGGGTGTGGAAGCAATGATTGACTGCAAACAGGCTTGAGGGGATTATGCAGGGGTGATGAAAATGTTCTAAAACTGTCTTATGATTGTTGCAAAAAAATCTGTAAATTTATGGAAAAAATCATTGAATTTACAATGAGTAAATTTTATGATTTGTAAAATTAGACCTCAATAAAGCTGTAAAAACAGAGAAAGTAATTAAGCCCCCACTAGCCTTCACAATAGTCTCGTCAACGGTGTGGCTTGCTGTGCTGCCAACCTCATCCTTCCTGCAAGAGGTAGGAGAGTTTAGTCAGAGGAGGGACAAGGTTCTAACCTCTTTCTCTCCAAATAATCCTACCCAAACAATGTTGAGGAAGCATAAAAAAAGTGACACAAACAGCACAATAGTGTCAGCACAAGAGTTACTCGTATATATTTTTAATCTCTTCAGTTCTAGAAAGGGCATCTTGTTCCAGTCCAGAGAAAATCAGTCTTTACGCTGAATAATAAACGAGCACTTCAGCAGAAAGGCAACGTCAGGTGAGATCTGCCTGAGTTAGCAGTTAGACCACAGGGGCAGCAGTGCCCCCGGTCTCTCCAGGGTGACCAGGAGGCCCTGAATGGAGATGGTCATGTCTTCAAGAGACGGATAAGTCCCCTCTTCTCAAGAATGTCTGGACATAAGGAACCCTCCTTTGTCTGATAAAATAACTTCTCAGCTCCAAAGGGACCACTAGAAATGAGCAGTTTTTTCTCTCAAAGATTTGTCCTTTAATAATAATAACTCTTAGTAACTGCCTACCCCATGCCAGGAACTGTTCCAACCACTTGATATAAAGTAACTAATTTAATGCTCATCACAACCCTCTGAGGTCAGTTCTATTTTATTCCCTTTTTACAGATGAGGAAACTAGAATATAGAGAGGGTGACTTGCCCACGATCACAAAGCAAGTTAGTATAATGGAGCTAAGATCCAAATCAGGCAGATAACTCTAGAGTCGCTTCTCTTAGGCCTCCACCTCTTGCTCTCAGTAGATCTCAAGGACTGAGAAAAATATAAGTAATTTTTAACGCCTCTTCTCACCCTGTGAAGACCTCGAGAGGAAGAAAGCAAATGGAGCTAGGAGTTACAGTGCCTTCCCACTGCAGGCAGGGTATGTGTGTCAGAATGGCAGATGGGAGTGGGATGCAGTTGTTCCTGCAGCCTGTGGTCCCAACGGTAAAGGTATCCTTTTTTCTTGCCTGGTCTTGAAAAGGATCAACTATCAGAGGCATGTGGCAGCCGTCTGTCCTGTTTCTCAGCAGGTTTCCCATCTACTGGACCTCTGCGTTCCACCCTGTGTGGTGGGAGAGGCCCATGCATCCAGCTAAAATTCAGCATCACTCTTCCATTGGCCACAGTCTTTGGCTATTGTAGGAGATTCCCTAGCAGCCAAAATAAAGGGGTGAATCCTTTTTTGGCAGATCAAATTTTCAGCCTATTTCTTAACTCCTTATTGCCTCCCTGTCATGTGATTCTGTGGTCCCTTTGACTAAGGGAGCAAGGAAGGTGTATATCCCACCCTCTTTACTTCGGGTTTGGTCACATGACTTGGTCTGGTCAATAGAGGGAGGCAGAAATGGCAGTGTGCCGGTTCTGAGACTAGGCCTTAAGAGACTTTGCATGGTTCTGCCTGTTCTTTGAAATCCCAATTATTATCACAAGAGGAATTTTTTCCCAGACAGCCAGTGACTTTTCCGCCTCAGTCACAGCACAAACACACCAGCACAGCCCTGAGTCCGAAGCTCATGAAGGAATTAAGCCCAGCCATGCCCATAGCTTGAAGCATCAAGGAGCTTGCCCAGCCGAGATCAGCCCACTCCCCACAACCCATAGGTGTGTGAGTGATGATAGGTAGTTATTGCTGTCAGCCACGACTTTCAGTGTGGTCTGCTATGCAGCGATAGTTGACCAATATGCTTTGTTACACTGTGGCTGTTGCTTGTGGGGCCCAAGACTCCAGGGACGGGATGGTCCTGGGGAGCTCTCACCAAGACATCACCATACAGCTCATGTACTTTGGTTTGTCTCTTTTTAGAAATGACCCAGTGAGCCAATGCTGAGGAAAAGCCATGTGAGCATAGCGGGGAGGCAGCCATGGCAAGACAGGAAGGATGCTCTCACCAGAACCCAACTATGCTGGCACCCTGGTCCCAGACTTCCAGACTCCACAACTGTAAAAAAATATGTTGGTTGTTTAAGCCATCTAGTCTATGGGATTTTGTCATGGCAGCTCAAACTCACTAAGACAGGAACAATCAAAACAAACAAACAAACCACAAGAGCCAGTTTGAAAAGGTGATGCTTGGCCAAATCTGGGACAATCTAAACATAAATATAAATAACTAGAGGCCCGGTGCATGGATTTGTGCACCAGTGGGGTACCTCAGCCTGTCCTACACCCTCTCACAATCCGGGACCCATTAGGGAATGTTCAATGCCAGTTTTGGCCCAATCCCTAGGGATTGTAGGGTTTAAACTTGCAGTCCAAGATCCTCCCAGGGATGTAGTAGTGCACGAAGCAGCAGGCGGCCGGGGAGGAGCCTGAGCCTGGGCCAGGCACCACATCACTCCCACTCATCCTGGCCCCTCTGAGCCTGCTGCCGCTGCTGTTCAGTAGTACTGCTGCCGAGGCAGGAAAGGCTCGTGCCACCACAGCTGCGCTTTACGGTCATGAGCCCGTGTCTGCTGCCCATTGGTCAGCTGAGTGGCGCTCCCGCTGTGGGAGTGTACTGACCACCAGAGGGCAGCTCCTGCATTAAGCATCTGCCCCCTTGTGGTCAGTGTGTGTCATAGTGACTGGTTGACTGGTTGTTCAGTCGTTTGGTCACTTAGGCTTTTATATATATAGATGACAGCCCACTGGAAAAAAATGAAGAGTTGTGAGTGCATACTGATACACATAAATAAAGGAAGACAAGGAACGATGGAGTCAGAAAACATCAGTGGATCCTAAAGCTACTGAGCAAAACCAGGCTGAGGAGCAGGATATTTACACAGTCTCAGCACATGTCCCTACAAGTTACTTCATTACAAAATGAAGATCACCAGACCAAGAGACACCCTGTGCCTCCCCATGTGAGCAACAAGAATATGTTGTCTCTGAAGTGATATTCCTCCCAAAAATGTGTAAGGAAACGGGCCAAAATGTAAACAATTGGTGAATCTGGGTAAAGGGTGTATAGGAGTTCTTTTTACTATTCTTTCAACTTTTCTGCACTTGATTTATATAAAAACATAGTTTTTTAAAATATACAAGTCCAGGTCCCATCCCAGAATAATAAAATCAGATTCACTAGTTTTATTCATTTCAGCTGTTTAAGCTGCCTGGGTGATTCCAATGCTCTTTCTGGACTGAGAACTCCTAGGGGCCTCCAAGGATTCTTAGACTCTGACGTTCTCTGGACTGGCACTCATCAAGGCAAATGATGTGTGGCTCACGATACAGGTCGCAACCAGCAGCAGCAGTGCCTGGGTACTTGTGAGAAATGGACATCCTTGGGCCCCACCCAGACCTGGTGAATCAGACACTCTGCAGACAGGAGCAATCTGTACTTGAACAAGCGTGCTCGAGTGGGCCATTCTGCCCACTAAACTTGGAGAATCAATTATAACTGCTCCTCAATTATTTTTAAGGTGGCTAGTAGCATTCCTCTTTTCCTTTTTAATTATTTTTAATTGTGGTAAAGAACATGTAACATAAAATTTACTATCTTAACGATTTTTTAAATGCGCGGTTCAGTAGGGTTAAGTGTATTGACATTGTTGTGCAACAGATCTCCATTTTCATCTTGCAAAACTGAAACTCTGTACCCAATAAACAGCAACTCCCCATCTCCCCCTCCCTGCAGCCCCTGGCAGCTACCACTCTACTCTCTGTTTCTATGAAGTTGACGTTAGATAACTCATATCAGTGGGACATAGAGTACTTGCCTTTTTGTGACTGGGTTCTTTCACTTAGCATAATGGCCTGTGTATCCATGCTATAGCATGTAACAGGGTTTCCTTCCTTTTTTAAGGCTGGGTAATATCCCATTGTCTATGTATACTACATTGTGTTTATCATTCATCCACGATGGATACTTGGATTGCTTCCACCTCTTGGCTACTGTGAATAATCCTGCCATGATCATGGGTGTGCAATCTCAATGTTAATATGCACATGAACCACCTATGTTAATATACAGGGGGGTCTTGGGTGGGCCTCCCAGATTCTGCATCTCTAACAAGCTCCCAGTTATTCTGATGCTGCTGGTCTGCAGACCACACTTGGAAAAGCAAAGATCTAGACCCAATAAGGGGAGATAAAGGAACTCAGAAAAGTTTTAAGACTTCACCTTACCTTTCCCAAATGTCCCCCAAAGAAGAAAGTCCAGGGACAACAGTGAAATCACGGGTTTTACCTCCACTATTTCAACCCATGCCAGGTACCCTCCTACCCATGGCAGCTACACCACCTCTTTTACTTCCCCTTCTGGTCCCCATCCATGCCCTGTCCTGCTACAACCACTATTAACACCTTGAAACTGACCAGTCTCATACATCACTCTCACTGCCAGATCCCCTGAACTTGTCCAGGAAACAAAGACTCAGTCTACAGAATGAACCAATTCAGGGGCGTCTACTGGAAAAGGCTAGAACCCTTCCCCCAGCATGAGGCTATTCTACTGGTGGTGATTTTTAGGTGGTACAAGGATAAAGAATTAAGTAACATTGAATCACAAAGTGAGAAAGCTGCTCACTTTTAAGTCTGTTTCAACCTTTCTGAAAACATCAAGGAAAAGGTCCCAAAAACCCTACAACACTTGCTAATCTCCCTTTTTAAAAGCGATCTGGCCTGGGGCTCAGCGCCTTAGGCAGGCAGCAGTCTCCAGTCAGAAATGAAAAGACTATTGGGTCTTCAAGTTGAATTCATTTTTGCACTTACTTTCTATTTCTGGGAAGTGATACTGGTTTTCCACTTAGGACTGTGATGCTAAGTTGCTCTTTTAAAGGTAGTTGTACTCAAATTTGAAAGTGGCTGCTTTAAACCACCCATTAAACAAATTATCACAGAGATAGTTGAAGCTGGAAATCTGAGAGGAGGAGATCTCTTCCAGAGCCTCTTCCCTGCGAAATCTTCCCACCACACATATCATCTTGGCATCCTTCTGTTATTGGACAAAAGAGCGGATGTTCTTTCTCTGTTGCTAGTGGGAGTGGGGTCCTAGGGGTACTGCTGTAATGAGCATTTGTGGAGGCCCCCCTGGGAGAATGAGATGTGGTAGATTACATCCCTCGGTTTGCAAAGTCCCATTTCCCGTAATCCAGTCCTAAAAGATGTGCAGCTGGGGATTCAGTAGAGCTAGGAGCAAAGCCAGCACCCCAAGCTTCTGTTCCATGGTGGAGCTGGGTCTGGTGTAGCATCAAGCTAGTTGCAGCTCATTAGTCCATTGTGTATGGGATCCACATGGCTGTGAGCCACGTGGGCGAATGCAGGGGCACCAAGAGAGTTTGCCCCTGCAACAAGAGTCCCAAGAGAAACAACAGGGCAAGAGCACAAGAAATCCTTTGTTTGGGAGATCAAAATATCTTAAATCTTCCTGCACTTACAGTAGCCACGCCTACTCTGGCCAGTGACCTGTTCCCAGGTGTCACTGACAGACAAGTTCCTTTCCTATGTCACCCATTGCAATGGTATCACTTCCATTAAATGAGCTTTGAGGCATCAGGGAAGGAACAGAGCCTCCAGCCAGATTGGACTACCAGTTCCTTAAAGGGACTAGCAGAACCCATTTTGCCCTTTCTTCTAGTCCCTGAAACTCAGAGGCTAAAAAGAGGACCTGTCAAAGTCTGCCACCATGGGAAAATCCTGGGCTCTACCAGAGCCAGACCTAGGCAGCAGTGGGGACAGAAGGTCCCCACTTACCCAGCGGGAGCACTCCTGCACTCTTTCTTAAACTCCCCCACCTATAAGAATTTGGATCAAAGCAAAGCAGTTCTCCTATCTTGTGCATCTGACCAAAGATCTCCAATTTGACCTTAAAGACTTAGAAAGGGCATCATTATGGATAACTGCAAAACCATTGTGAAAATCATCTACCTATTTTGAGATGACTCCACACGGTCAGTATAAAAGATATTCTAAAGCTTTTGGCATTTTTATTCCAGTAAGGACTTCTTTATTGCTGCAAGCAACTTTACAACTTTAAAAGAAAGACACATTATCCATAATTAAATGCAAATCACCAGAGCTCCAAATCCAATGCAGGGTCCCCGTCTCCGTCTTTGGAGTGCCTAGATTCAGGACCAGCAGAAACAAACAACTCAGGAAAAAAAATAGGACGCAATGCTGCCTCCTTCCCTCCTCAGCAAACCAATGCTCTCCTGGATCAAAGAAAATGTGGAAGTAGGTGCTCTTTCACGTGGTGCTCTTTTCACTATCTGGAGCTGTTTTCTTCCAAAAGTAGGACAGGTCAGAAGAGATCTGTTCATACTCTGTTACCTGGTCCTTCCATCGCTAAGGTTCTGATTCCCTGTCTTGTTTACTGGGGCCAAGAGACAGGACTTGCTTCAGAGGCTGGATTCCAATGCTCCTGCTTCCAGAATGCCATTGGGATTCTCTGTCACTGCCAGTTAGAAGGAACTCTGCTTCCCTCTGGCAGTGAAGTCAGACGCTCTCGGTTCAAACACCAGCACTGGAACGTAGGTCCTTTCAACATGGTTATTGAGCACCTGCCATGGGCAAGGCACTATGCTAGGTGCTGGAAATACAAAAGTGAAGACAAATGGGTAGTCCTCTACCCTCGTGGAGCCTGCAGTGCAGGGAGACAGGAGATAGTCAAATAATCACAAACATAAATGGAACAGTACAAATGGTAGTGAGAGCTATTTACGCACATGAAAATAATTTTCTAGTCAAGGAGTGATAGTGGAAGGAACAATAGGTGCAAAGGGCCTGTGGCAGAAAGAAGCAGTGGAACATAAGGGGAACTGCACGAAGGCCAGTATGACTTGTGCAGAGAGCTAAGGACAGGTGAGAAATGCAGCTGGGAATGTGGCTGAGGTCATCCAGGCAGCACCTTGAAGACCATTGAGACATTTTTAGTACAATCACCATAGCAAAGGAAGTCATCAAAGGGGTTTAAGCAGGGAGTGGCATGATTAGGTGTGCATTTGAAAGGATCCCAGAGTGACGGAGGACATGGAGAGAAGGATTTCTACTAGTTGTGCAATGTTCATCAAGTCACTTCTCCTCCCTGCACCTCCATTTCTTCATCTGTAAAATGGGAGAATAGTGTTCACACCCCTGAAGAAATGAGGTGATGTGGAAAAACCTGGTCCCTCATGAGGATTCAAGAGATGATAGCTGTTATTATAATGATGATCTTCTCTGCACCTCTCCTACGACCCTTCTCCATTTACACTTTTATAAATGGTTGCTTGTTCACACTTCTCATTTCATCTGAGAGGTTTCATATTCTTTGAAGGCACAGTCCTTGCTGGATTCACTGTATCTCAAGATGGGTTGCCCACTAGGGTGACGAGCATCCAGAAAGTGTAAATAAATATTTATGAAGGAAACTGGCTTGAATGGTCCAGATGGCAGCATTCGGCCAGCCTTCCTAATCATTTGAGTTTATCCATCATAGACACGCTGGTATCCAAGGAGGGCTTCCACACAAGTACCACTTGCATCTGCCATCAAGAAAGAACAGGTCGTTCAGCCACGAGGAGCACAATTAACAGATGGCCTCCAACTACAGCGCCTTCAGGATCTGTTTCAGCTTCAAAGTTGAAGCCATGCTCTTCCCTGCAGTCCTAGGCCAGCAACTGAGCATGGTGGGCACTGGGGCCTGGCCACTCTGCCCGGTGTGGGATTCCTCTAATGGGCAATCTCTGCCCCAGAGTTTTCTGTTGAGTTGGCAGAGATTGTCATATCTTCATCATGGTCTGAGGCTCTCCCTTGCCCAATCCTGCTTCCTCCCTCTCTCATTTTATTTTTCATGGGCATTTAGACCCCTGCCGCCCCCTCCTAATACATCTCTTGCACTCACTCCTGACTCCAACGCAACATCTGCTTCCTAAAGGATAGGCATACCTTGGGGAGAAGAGAAACCAAAAGCTGCAACATGAAGAAACATCAAAAAGAACTGGGTAAGTTAAGTAACTCAGAGCTGTCTGCTGGGTCAAAGGATTAAAAACTCCAAGAGTTATAAAAGAGTATGCTCTAATTAATTAAATTGGCTTACCTTGCCAGAAGCTTTCTGAATAATAGCAGATGTTGGGGTTCCAAGAAAGATTGTTCCTTGGTTTTGGCCCAAATCCCAGGAGTCATTTAGGGCTGTGATTTAGCCATTTCTTCTCCCCTTCTGGCCAACACCTCTCAATCCAGTATTTGGGATACTAATTATAAACCTGGGACCAGAGCCTAATCTCCCAACAAGGAAGATGGGAGTTGTCCATCTACTTTATCTCTGGCTGCTTTGAAAATCAGTATGGGTTTCAGACTAAATGAAATCAGGTGGAAATAAGAAAAAAATACACATAAATTACCCCAGTTCCTAATAGAACTTTCAAATCTGTTGGAGAGACAGCACCACTCTAAGAGGGAACTGTTGTTGTATTAATTTGGGGGCTAGTTGAGCAGGTTTGGGGAAATCCACTCAATGTTTAATCTAGTCCCAATTTCCAGGACATCAAACCACCTTGTAAAGGCAAAGGTGACAGGCAAAACTGACAACATGGTGGTAATCTTAAAGATGATAACAATAACAACTGGTATTTATGAAGCAACAAGTACGTTTCAGGGACTGGGTGAGGTATTTTCACATAATTAACTCATCTAGTCATCACAAGAATGCACTAATGTTGGTGATATTATTAAGAGTTTTTCAGTGAGGATGCAAAGGCTCAAGAGAGGTTAAGTAACTTGTTTGAGGCCACCAAGCTAGTAAGTGGCAGAGCTAGGATTCAAACTTAGGTCTCTCCAGAATCAGAGACTACATGTATCATCCTTCCTCCACAATCCTAGAGCACTGTTTCCTTGGCTCACACATCCTGGAGATATTCACCTACCCACAGACACGCAGTGACTACTTGAGTTGCTTTATCACTGACCAAGCATTTACGGTTTAATCTGAGCCACATCCTGTGCTCAACACTGAAAGAAAGGAATGATGACCCTTGACATCAAGAAGCTCACAGATGCGTGAGCAATTTTTCTTAAGTTCTCTCATGGGAGACCTAGCCTGAACCCTGAGGAAGTAGATACCATCAGCAGCAACAGCTACATTTTTTTCAAGGATAAAGCAACTGAAGATAGGAGAATGTAGACTTATCCGAAGATGTACATCTAGCCATATCAAAGCTGAAACTCAAACCAGGTAAGCCAAAATGCCACAGCCTCTGAATCACCACTGCTGGGAAATGACACACTAGGGGCTGAGGGAAGGCTCTCCTTGAGTAAGTCAGGATGCAGTTTGCAGACATTTTGCAGAGCAGAAAATGCATGTCTCTGAAGGGCAGTGATCAATCATTCAGCATCTTAAGTGAGACCAGAATAGATACAAAGAGAATCATAACCATACACAATTCTAACAGTCAAAGATATTAACTCGCCTCCAGAATATTTCTTCTTGACATGGTCCTAGAATTCTTTTGGGGGGGGGGGGGTGAGCAGGGGTGTGAGGAAATATTAGTTTAGGCAGCTGAAGCAATACCTATATATATGATAGGACTATTGCCAGAAGTCCTAATAACCTCACAGAATCTGAAGGACAAAGAGTTCATACATATCCAAGTCAAGCCAGAGCAAGAATTCTGCGACACATGACATCTGCATATTCTGCCTGATGACCCTCAAATGACAACTCTCAGCTTAATGAGTCCACCCATTGCTCTTCTTTATCCATTTTGGAGACAGATTCTATCTTCTCTGGACTCTATTTTTCCTTCAGATTCTAGAGCAACATAGACTATATCTATCCCATGTTCAACATGGATGCTCTTCAAATAATTTTAGTATAGCAAGGTACTAAATCCTCTCTCTCCCTTTCCCACTTTTCTCCACTCCTTAGAATACACACGCTTATCCTTCCATTGATATTTTCAGGGGACCAGCAGCCTGCACCTCCCCCGGTCATCTCCTAAGATTTCATATCTCCTAATAAATCCACTTTATCAATGTCCTTCTTAAACCATGGAACCCAGAAATGATCATAGCCAAAGATAAAAATATTTGTGAAGGAGCTTTGAAAACTTTAATTCCTTTATTAAGTGGAAGCAAAGGAATTCCTCTCTTCCTCTGGAATGAAGCAAAAATATAAACCACAGGTCTCTAAATACAAACCAGTTTGAAGAAACCATTAAATTCCTTCATTTCATTCATTCGTTCATTGTCCTTTCATGTCACAGATCTATGGTGGTTCTAAAACTGTGGCCTACGAGAAGAGCTAGCATATATAATTCTACATAAACTCAATCCTTACTCTTTACTGAGCATCCTCAAGGCTCAGTCTGTGGCCCTCTTTCCTTCTCACCCTTCCTTCTCTCCCAGGGTGATCTCTATCTCCAATGCTGATGCTTCCCAAATGCTCACCTGCCCCACACAGCTCTAGATTGCTTCCCATACATTTCCATCAAGATGACCTGCAGCCTCCTCTAACCCAAGTAATTCAAGAAAAAACTGATCATTTTCCTCTCTTCAAAGTAAGCCCCCCTTCAGTGCTTGGCACCACCGTCCTTCCAGATGCCCAAGCTAAAACTCTGGGATTCTTGCCTCTTTCCTTTCCCTCATACCCAATTGCCCAGTCACTCTCCCTCTGTATACTATTCATATCCATCCACCCACTTCTCGCTTTTCTCCTTTGGCCCAACTCCCTATAATCTCTCACCTAGACAAGTTCAATAACATCCTAGCCTTTCTTCCTGCTTCCACTGTGGCCTCCTATAATTCATTCCCCACCTAGCAGCCAGAATGTCTTTTAAAAAGCAGAAACCTATCCAGCCAGTGTGGCTCAGTGGCTGAATGTCGATTTATGAATCAGGAGGTCAGGGTTCAATTCCCAGTTGGGGCACATGCCCAGATTGGGGGCTCAATCCCCAGTAGGGGGCATGCAGGAAGCAGCTGATAGATGATTCTCTCTCGTCATTGATGTTTCTCTTTCTCACTCTCCCTTTCTCTTCTTAAAATCAATAAAAACATATTAAAAAAAAAAAAACACAGAAACCTGATCATGTCTGTTTCCTGCCCAAATAAAACCCTTCTAGATCTCCCCAAAGTCACCTGCTTACCCCTACAGGGCCTGGCCCTTTCTGATGCCTCCAGCATCATTCCATTCCTCTACTCCCACTCCGTGATCTTTAAAAAGGGCCACAGTCCTTCCAAATACAGGGCTTGCTTTAGCGGGAATGCTCTGCTCCTCTGCCACTTTCCCCTCTGACCCACATCTTTGCCTGGCTGACTCCTTAGAGAAGCCTTGCTTGACCACCAACCCCCACCCTCAGGGCCCTCTCACAGCAGCCTGTAATTCTTGTCCTTGCCATTACGGAAATATAACTAAATAATTTTTTTCATTGTTCATTATTTGGTGTTTCTCTCCAATGAGACCGTAAGTTCCATAAAGCCTGAGACTGCATCTGTGTTGCATTCTTACATATCTCTCATGGGTACCTTTCACTGTATAAAACAGGTGATCAATAAAAGGATAAATACAGGTGCAAAATCAGAAAAAAATAGATATGGCAGATATACACAAGAAAAAAAATGTGATTGAATTCTATCAAAAATGGTTCTGCAACAGCACAGAAACTGGGTAAGAAAGTTGAATTCAAACTTTTCCTTTTAACCAGCTTATGTAGTATATAGACACAACCTTGATTAGTGATTCAGACATGGTATGGACTATTTATACACCAATCTTAAGCTCCCAAAGAAATCTCACCAAATAGGATGCTCACTTTCCGTAGCTCCTAAAGAAATTGTCTTTCCCTGTCCTCTCCTAGCCCCTAGAAGGAGAGTGGGAGGTGGGTAAGAAGAAAAATAGGAAAAAAGGGCAAGTGGGAAGAAGAACCCACAGCACAATGTTTGTTTACAGCTTTGTCGTAGGATCTGTTTTCATTTTGTTTTATTTTGTGTGGGGGTTTTTTTGTGTTGTTTTGTTTTCTCCAGGAGCCAGACATGACAGTATTGCTCTCTTCTTTATCGTTTTGGATTCCCATTGTGGGTGAGAGTCAAAATATTTTGTCTGTTTTGTTTGCTGATATAACCCCTCCACCTCAAGCAGTAGTAGACACTCAGTAAATATTTGTTATATGAAGTATTCCAGATGTGAGAGCTGCATGAGAATGAGGACAGTCTTTTCAACTTTTATCCCCAGCACCTAACAGAGGGCCTGACTATCAGGAATCCAATAATATTACTAGAATAAGTTATTTAATGAAGCAATTAAATGATTATATTAATTCTCCCTGCCACTTGCTTTCCATGTAGTTAAACACATTCTTTTATTTGGGGAGCTTGCATGAGCTCGATTTTACCTAGTAGCAGGGAGGGATGAAACCACACCAGGTAGGGCAAATGTAGGTTTATAGTTGTGAGTACAGAAACAGGATTTATTCTTGCATTATTATTAATTATTATATTATTTTCTATATTTTTTTTCTGATTCTTTGCATAACCCATGTGACAATGCCAAGTTTCCACACCAAGTCCTGACTCTTAAGAGGAAAAATTCAAGATAAATACCTATAAATTAATACCTAGCCTTAAAAATCAATAGAATGATCCCTCAGTTCCCATCAAGCCAACACTTTGGACCCCACAGTGTAGGCAGGAGCTCCAGTAGGTGCCAGGAACACAAAGAGAAACAGTCAGATTTCCACATCCTTCATGAGCTCAGAGTCTGTGAGGAAGACTGATAGGAAACACAAAATAAAATAAAACGTTAACAGTGTGATCAATGCTCTAGCAGAGGTACATGCTAATGTTACAGGAACATGGAGAAACATAAAATCAAAGAAGCTCAAGCTCAACTTTTAATTAATGGCCCAAGAAAAGTCTTTGGTCTTCTCTACCAAGATGGATGCAGTGCTCTGGGTCTGGTGCCTGTGGCCACCGTCCCAAAGGAGCCCGAGTTCATCTGGAGTCTTCGTGATGGATGGGAGCCTGCAGAAGGCGTTCACAATAGCAGACATGCTCCAAAACCCCGACAAAGGTTTGAGGATCTTCCTCAGCAATGCTGACCACACAATGACAACCTGTCCCCCAAGAGAACAGGCCCTGCCCTTTAGTGAAGCTGCCAAAACCTCCAAAGTGAACAGCTTGCACTGTGTCTTTCTGCAGACACGGAAAAATGAGAGGGGGCATCGAAGGGTCACATCAGAACCAGAAGATCTTTCGGCTATGACGGTGTCACCCAGGTCTGGGTGGTGGGACCAGCCGACCCAATGTTAATAGAGATATTAAAAATATACAAACATGCACAGCTGGCATGGCTCAGTGATTGAGCGTTGACCTATGAACCAGGAGGTCATGGTTCGATTCCTTGGTCAGGGCACATGCCTGGGTTGTGGGCTCAATCCCCAGTGTGGGGTGTGCAGGAGGCAGCCCATTAATGATTCTCTCTCATCATTGATGTTTCTGTCTCTCTCTCCTCCATTCCTCTCTGAACTCAATAAAAATATTTTTAAAATATATATAATTATACAAATACAAGGAAACTACATTGAAAAAAATCACAATATGGAGAGGGGTAGGTTGTTAAATGCATATGAAACAAACCATATGATATTGCATTTGGTAGCCATTAGAAATAATAGAGGCAGAAATAGAATATTGGGGACCAGCTAGAATTATAATAAGTATTAATCATGCTCCGTTAACTGTGATTGTTTTATTCTGATTAACGAAGGCACATTCTAACCTGGCTGGGAGCTCACCTGGAAATGCAGCCCATCCTCCCCATCAGGGAGCTGCCTATTATCATGGCAAGATTAACAACCTTGTTGCAGAAACCAGAGCTACCAGCCCTTTAAAGACCCTAAGCCCTTTGAAGACTCCCACCTTTGCACACCCACAAGTTGTTGCAAATCTCTGTAAACTGCCCATTTGCCCTTTTTGCCTACTTCCCCATGCAATCTTTGTCCTTCTACCCAACATAAGCAGCTGGCTTATGGTGGGGTGCAGAGCAGATTTTTGTGGGTGACCTGCTGCTCTTCCATCCTGCCATCAGTATTGGAATAAATGCTCATACATGATTCAACCCTGTCTCTGCTTAATTGGTTCAAGTAGTGACAGGCAGCGCAGACCCATTGATTGTCTGGTTACAAAAACATAAATAATTTTAATGACAGGAATTCCTTATGACATTCTAAATAAATAAGACAAAATAAAATTTACTCATACAAATTATATTTTAAAAGGTTCTGTAAAATCGCCTCTTATATATGAAATTATGTACTTGCACTCCCAAGGACTCTAGAAAGCATAGATAAAATGAGGCATGCACATATCCCCATATGAAATAGCCAAGATGATGAACATTCTAGGGAAAAAAATTAGTGAAAGAGGTGTGTGATTTTTGGTTTGTGGGTTGTTGCTTTTTAACTTTTTAAAAAATTCCTATTCAATTTTTGTTGTTAATTCCTACCCAAGGATATTTTTCCATTGATTTTTTTTTTTTTTTTTAGAGAGAGAGAGAGAGTGGAGGGGAGGGGAGAGAAAGACAGAGAAACCTCGATGTGAGAGAGACACATTAATTGCCTGTCTCCTAACACATGCTCCTACAGGGGCTAGGGATTGAGCCCACAACCAAGGTATGTGTCCTTGGCCAGAATCAAACCCAAGACCCTTCAGTCTGTAAGCTGGCGCTCTAACCACTTAGAAAACCAGCTAGGGCTTTTTTATTTTAAAAATGAGAAAAAGCTCCCAACTACTACCACCTTTACACAACCATGCTGGCCACACTATCACACATAAAATTGTAGCCTCTTGCTCTGTGGCTGAATCTAAGTCCCTCACGGGCCGGGAATGGACTAGTTTTTCTCTGAATTCCTGGCACCTGGAAGTAGCCTGACCCCTAGAAGTTTCTCAGCGAAGTCTGCTAGATGAACAAATGCGAAGGCACAAAGTAAAATGGCATTGTGAGAAATGCTAAGAAGTCAGCTCCTTCACTTCTGGAGAAAGGAGAACGAACGAGGCAGGAATTCACCGGGCAGAGTGGGAGATGGGGGTCTGTGAATGCACAGAAGGAGGGTAGGAAAGATAGCTGTGCAATGAGAGGTGAGCCTGGGTATTATGTCATCCTCCTAAGAACCTCCCAGGGCAGGCACTGCCGTCATCTCCATTTTCAGGTAAAGAAACTAAGACCAGGGCATTGGACTGAAATATAATGTTCACAAGTTGACATGTGGAGATCTGAACCCAAGGTCAGTTGGCTCCAAATCCAGAAAACTACTTCTAAAGGGACATCGTGAAACTAGAGGGACCATGGTACTGGGGGAGGGGGGTAGCGCGCTAAGGATGGGAACCAGACTTTCCTAATGCACGAATGTTGACCAAGCATGCATACTTCAACCCTAACCACACACAGGGAAGTTCTTTCTGCATTTGAGAGCCATGAGGGAGATCTCAGGACAAGTCTATGGCACTGACAGTTTCTATCCCCTGCTCTGTCACTAGATAACTGGATATGTTAATGTAGGACGGTGGAAGAAAGTAAAGCAAGATGGATCTTCATGTGTTAAAGAATTTACCAGTTGACCAAAAAATACACAGAAGTACAGGAAAAACCCATTTATTTTCAGATGTTTCTCATGTACTAGTACAGGACTCAGGGGAAGCTGTTTCTCTCCAAATCCTGAGCAAGCCAAGAAGCTTTCCCTTTATATCCTTCGGTTTCTTTGTCCCCCCACATATGGGATGGGCCTTCCGGACCTTTTACAGGTTTTGCAAAAAGCCCCATGTGTTAGGGTGGGGGCCGTGAGACCACATCTAAAGGCCTGGCCTGGCGCCAGTGCTGATAACTCCATTTAGGAGTTGTGTATTGTTCATGGTTTATGACCTCTCTAAAATGGGAGTAGTACTTAGGTAAACAGGTCTTGCATGACCAGATAATTAAAGAAGGGGCAGTGAGTAGACTATAAGCTAACAAGAATGTGCATTAGGGTACTAGCACAGATTCAGATTGCTAGCTCCCCAAAAATGTCTCATTTTCTCCATCATATGCACCAAGGGAGACCATGGGGCATAAACAACAGCAGGAGCCCCTGGAGGACATGAAACATACAATCTCTTTCCTCCAGCCCTGGTGTGGAAGTTGCCATAAGCCAACTTCAAATTCACCTCAGGTAATTGCATGGGGAGTACTTACAGGATCCTGCTGAGTCTGTTTTTACTTTATGTCACCAAATCCTGTAGCCTTTGAATAAGCACCTATTCTCCTGCCAGGAAGCACTTGCAAACAGCAAAGTGCCATGTCCAGAATTTGCAAACCAGCAAATGTAGGAAGGTGGACACATTCCCATAAAAGAGAACTGTTATTCTTCTGGCATTCACAAGACCCCTGAAGGTCCTGTCCCTTCCTGGGAATCGGGCAGTAGAAGTTCTTGAGAGGAAAATGAGCAGTTCACCTAAAACTGTCATAACCCAGGGCTGAGATAACCATGGGCCAGACTGTGGAGGCTATTGTTTTCCTGCTGAGCTTCAGGGCACTGAAATCAAAGGTGTAGATTTAAACAAGAAGAATCCATTTTACAAGCGCTTTTGAGTACCTGTTATCTGAGCACATGGTTCTAGATGTTGGGGATACAGAGGTGAACAAACACGCAAAGTGTCTGCCGTGTTTACCTTCTGATGAAAAGAGAGGATATTCTTGAGGATGATAACAGCGTTTGAAGCACTGCTTCATATACAACAGAGAGACCCTGGGCTAGGTCCTTTTCGTGTATGTCTCATCCAGTCTCATCACAGTAAGCAGAAATAAAATAGGGGGCATCATTGCAGACCTTTCAGATAATAAAGGGATAGTAAAGGAATATTATGAATAGTTTGGAATATTTTGACAACCCAAATGAAATGGATAAATTTCTTTAAAGACATTCTGTTGATGTTCTGAGACCAATTTCAATGGGGGTCTTTGAGGAAAGAGGTGGGGGGGGGGCTGCCCCATACCAACAAGCAATTCAACTTGAATTGAACTCAACTCAATTCTGAGATTATCTACCTGGTGATAACATCAGATTCCACAGGTAAAGACTGTTCCCCCACCCACCTCTTCCCACCTCAGGTTCCATTAATTTGCTAAAGTGGCTAACAAAGCTTTGAGAATCATTCTACTTATTCAATTATCAGTCTATTACAATGGATATTAAAGGCTATGTATCAACAACATGATGAAGAAACATATATGGTGAGGTAAGTGGAAAGGGCATTGTAAGGACAGCAAAAGGCCTCTCTTTTTCTTTGCTGTCGTTTCCACACTTTATGAGAAGCACCTGATAATTAAAACCCAAGATTATTGGCTCCTTTGATTCAAATGGCTCCTCTGTTCAAACTGCAGGGCAAGATAAGCTACTCTCAAAGCTACATCCTTACATCCCCCTCCTCCCTGCTATTTTCAAAACTCCGGGATAATTTGCACCAAGGAGTTTCCAGTTAGTAGAAAGTTCCCTCCCTCCCTCCTCTTCAAACACGCCTCTTTTGAAGTCTTCCTAACTTTTATTCTAAGCTTGTTTTACAGGCTTGGGAGAAATACTGATAAGACACGTCCCTAGGACATCTGCCAGACTGTCTCCTGGAAAGCAAACAAACTGTAATTTATCAAGACAAACCCATATCTGCTCAATTTCAACCCAAATCCCCCTCCCTTCCTTGTTGCTTAGCAACAGCTGCTACTTAAAAGACCAAACCACCCTTTCTTCCCTGGTCCTTGACTAGCAATACTTGGCCCTTTCCTCTCTGGGAAAGTAAAATAAACATCCTCTCTGCATCTCTTCTTTTAGTTATGAATTCTTTCACAGCCCACATCACCAGCCAAACCCTAACAGGTAAGGAGCTTCCACTATCACTCCAGGTGCACCACTCTCCTGGCTTCTCTACGTGTGCACCAACCGGGAAGCTCTCTGAACCCCACCTTTGTGGGTTTTTACAAAGGCTTCATTACAGAGTCACTTTGATTAAATCATTGGCCACCCGGTGACTTATTCAACTGCCAACCCCTCTCCTCTCCCTAGAGGTTGCAGGTGGGGGTGGGATTGAAAGTAACAAACCTCTAGTCCAGTGGTCGGCAAACTCATTAGTCAACAGAACCAAATATCAACAGTACAACGACTGAAATTTCTTCTGAGAGCCAAATTTTTTAAACTTAAATTTCTTCTAAAGCCACTTCTTCAAAATAGACTCGCCCAGGCCGTGGTATTTTGTGGAAGAGCCACACTCAAGGGGCCAAAGAGCCTCATGTGGCCCGGGAGCGCAGTTTGCCCATCAGGGCTCTAGTCAAATGGTTGGCTCTAGTGGCAACCAGCCCCCACCCTTAGATGCTTCCCAAAGCCTCTCATTAACATAAAAAAGACACTTTTATCACTCTCAACACTTAGGAAATTCCAAGGGTTTGGGGAGCTCAGAAGACCAAATAAAAATTTCTTATCATAAATCATGATGTTGCACAGAGGTGGGGCACAGACCCTCACCCCCTCAACTTTGCAGGGGCCTGAACCCTCACCCCTTCTGAGGGAGGTCTCCTGCCCCCATGGCTGCTTCGCTTCCCATGCCCAGCTCAAAACGGGACCCAGGTAACAGACAGAGACTTGGCTGCAGCTGCCCTCTCACTGCAACAAGACTTGTTTGAGTTGTCTTGCACCCATGGTGTAGGGAAGTGAGTTTTTGATATCTAAATCCAACCTAGCACCAGGAATGCTCAGGGCCTACTCAAGAAGGCAAATAATCCTTTCCACTAATATTTACAGGGTAAAATAAGATTGTTGTTAGAGTATTAAACTTGACAGTAAAATAGTAGTCAAGTTCTTGGACTAATTTAAATTGGCTAAGTGAAATAAGCAAATATTCTAGAAAAATTAATGGTACTGGACAAAAAGCTGTTCCTAAAGTGTTAACTAAAATTTTTATTGGTAGTTCATCTCATGGTAAAATTGTGTAACATGTAATGAACCTTAAGCAGTCATATTTTAGTGCAAAAAATTAAAATTTAAAAGCTATCAAGACTACATTATAAAATTTCCAAAAGCCTCCTAATATTTAAATCAAAAAAGGGGGGATAGTAGAAGAATATCATGTAAGAAAAAATATCCGGTAAGTAAATTACATCTAGAAAATTTTTACTTTAGAAAATTAACTTTCACTTGTAATGCTAACAGCAAGACACCCATGAAAAACACACATGGTGTCAAAACAAGCCAAAGGAAAATCATTTGGGCAAAAAATGAAAAAGGATCCCAAGTCAAATTTATAGAAAAGATTCCTTTATTAACTTTTGGTTGAGAATATGTTTGTATATTTTCAGAAAACATCTCCAAGACCATGTGGATTCCTGCAACAGAGAGGAATTGACAGGACTGCTCCAGCCAAGAAGACAGAAGAGAAACAGTCCAGAGATAGAAGACGCTGACAATGCCTTGCCATACTAGCAGTCAGCAGCTGTGCGTAGCTGCAGGTTGCCCAGGACCAAACCAGAGAGGGTCGGACCTGCATTACCACCATTTGTCCACCATCCAGAACTGAAATATCATTGCTGACATGTACACATAAGGAACTGTTTGACATTGAAATTGAGACTCAAAAGAACTGGTGGCCCAGAAAGAAACTCACTACAGACTGATTCATATGCCTCTCAGCATAACCATTATTGTTTGTCTCATTTTCGGTTCTTATAAGTATATTTCTAGTATCACATGATCTCACTCATCTAGGGGAAATAATGAACAATATAAACTGATGAACAAAAACATACCCGGAGACAGGGAAGCATCAATCAGACTGCCAAACCTCAGATGGCAGGTAGGGGAGGGTGGCTGTAAGGGGAAGAGATCAACCAAAGGATTTGTATGCATGCATATAAGCCTAACCAGTGGTCACAGACAACAGGGGGGTGGGGGCATGCGTGGGGAGGGGTTTGGGATGGAAATAAGGGGATGAGGACAAATATGTGATACCTTAATCAATAAAGAAATTAATTTAAAAAATAAAAATAAATAAATCATGATGTTGCAGATGCAAATTACCAAAAAGAAATTTTTAAAAAAACCTTAACAGCCCTATATCAATTAAAGAAATTAATGAAAAATCAGACAGAGGCCAAAAACCAGGACTATAGGCTTTATTAGAGGAGAAGGACCTGCCGGGCTGTCTCGCAAGGGGAGAACAGCAACATGTGCAGAGGTGAACATGCCTTTTGAGGGGAGGAATGGGAAAGAATGGGGGCTTATTGTACTTGGCACGTGCTGATTGGTGGCTTAATGTATGGTCCATACAAGGTACATAATTAGTCACTCAGGTACTTAGGGACAAGGGCTTAGGGGTATTTGGCAGGTGCTGATTGGTGATTCAATGTATAGTCCATATAAGGTGCCTGGTTAGGTGTTCAGGAATGTCCAGGCCACAGGTGCAGGTTATGTCATACTCCACCCACCAGTTGGGGGAAGGAAGGATCTATCAATTAAATTCACATTTCAAAATCTTCTCACAAAGAAAACCACAATCCCAGCTATCTTACCTGGTGAATTCTGCCAAATATTTAAGGTGGAGGGAAACAATGATATATGAATTATTTCATGCACCAGGCAAGGAGGGAATACTTCCAAACTCATTTTATGAGGCTAATATTACCTTGATTCCAAAGCCAGATAAAGCCATCATAAGAAAACTATAGTCAATATCTCATAAACATACATGCAAAAATGTCCCACAAAATATTTAGCAGATTACATCTAAAACTAGTAAAAGGCAATACACACACCAGTAAGGACTAAATGTTTGTACCCACCTAAAATTCCTATGTTGAAATCCTAACCCCAAGGTAAGAGCATTAGGAGGTGGGCCTTTGGGAGGTGATTAGGTCATGAGGATGGAGCCCCACAAGAGTAGGATTAGTGTCCTCATAAGAATAGACCAGAGAGAGCTCCCTGGCTCCTCTGTCTGAGGGCACAATGACCATCAATGAGGAGGCATGTCTTTACCAGACACTTAATCTGCCAGCGCATGATCTTGGACTTCGCAGTTCTAGGACTGTGATAAATAAATGTGTGTGTTTTTTTTAATTAACCACCCAGTTTATGATATTTCTGTTAGCAGCCTCAATGGACTAAAACACATACACACCAATGCAGAAGGAAATAGAAGGAAAAATGCTACTTGTGTTTAATATGTGTGACAGAATTATTAATAATTTAAATTTTATTCTTTATTTATAAAACAATGGGCATATAACACTTTTGGGATCAGATAAAAGTAAAATAAGTACAATGAATTTTTTTTAATTTTAAAAACTATCTCATGACCTTGAGGAAGAAATTCTTGAGAAGAGCATCTTAAGAAGGAGTATTGGTTCAGTTTCTATAAAACCACACAACAGGACTTAATGTCACTTGGTCCATGGTGCTGAAGCTGAAATACCCTCTTGGGACAGCCCCATCGGGGAACCTGCTTGGACACTCAAGAGAGAGTTGAAGGGAATACTTCAATCTGTTCCACTGAGTATCAGTGTGCAAAGCCAGGAGAACTCCAGACTCAGAGATTCCAGCCTGGATGAAAATAACTAAATCTAGCAAAGCCTGGAGAGAATGCTGCAGGCCAGTCACCCACGGAGGAATCATAGCCTTTGCAAGCTGATTGTATAAACACATGAGAGAGAAGAGGAAGATGTATCTCTGTGTCCCCAGCAGTCCCCAGGCACCAGCCACATCGATCCCAGGATATGCACAGCTAGTTTGTTTTGGGAGCTAAGAACACTGCCCACTCAACCAAAATAAGAGTGATTTCTACAAGTGATTACACATCCATTGATTTCTCCAACAAGTATTTCCCAATAAAACCCAGATCCACGCGCGTTTATCTAGTTATCTAACCAAGGAATGACAAATGAAGGGTCCTACCAGAGCCAAGGAGAAGCAACAGTGGCAAAATGGAGAATTCATGTCTCAGTTGATGGGGCCAAGTCAGGCCCCAACGTATCAGACCTGCACATTGTTTTTAAAACTTTTTTATTTAAATCTTGTTTTATATAGAAGTAAGGTTATTTCACTTAAACATTCCAATTTCCAGTTTTTCCTGAAAACTTGCAAGAACTGATGACACTGGACCTACATTCCCATGGAGCATTGGTAAGTTGACTGGCCTCTCTCTTCTCACATATTTACAATTCTTGCCTGGGGCCTTTCATTGTGGCGTTTGCCCTGGGTGTTTCCTTCCTGCTTAAATGTGGTGCTTCCAACCCTGGGGTGGAATTGTGTGTAAAATAAAAGTAAACTAGCCCTGAGTGAGAGTCTGAGAGGATTCTTCTCTGAGTAAAGTACATGAACTTTGAGAATGTTGTTTTGGATGATCTAAGATTTTTTTTCTCAGCTTACTTTGTTATTTCCTTCAAGGTTCAAGATGCTGGATAACGGGCCTCCAGATTAGTGAAACACTACCAGGGACCTTCATGAAGCTTAGTGTTTGTTTGCATGTGTGTTTTCATTTTAGATAGTAGGAAAGACGCTTAAAAATGTTCCCACAGAAACAGCTGCTCTCCTGCTGTCTCCCCGCCCCTCCTTGTTTTAGATACAAAGAGAAATTCATCTGAAGGAGGATATGCAGAGCATTCTTCCAGGTGCACATCATCATCTGAACCATACCCCAATCAGGTGAGTCTGCTGGGGTATCCATATTACTTACAGCCTGGGAGCTGTGCTCAAGTCCACAATACTTGGGTTTTATTATGTTGCAGGTGAAATTTACTGCATCCCAGGTAGTCCTGAGACCTGACTGAGTTCTGCAACTGGATCCTCAAGCTGGAAACATTTTGTGCAAATATGAGGTTGCGGGGGAGGGGCACAGTTTCCCAAAAGTATCCGTTATTTCCTAGTCCATGCAAATATTGAGGATGGAAAATATAGAGCATACTTACTTAGAATTCTTCTTCTTCTTTTTTTTTTTTGGAATGACGGGAAAGGAGGGATATCTCAGATTAGGTTTTCTCTAAAAGAGTTCCTGAGACAAGAAATTGGGGCACGTGGTTTAGTTGGGAGGTGATCAAAGGAAGCATGGTAAGGAGTAGGGAAGTAAGACAGAGAGCCAATCACAGGTGCACTGATGGTAGGGTTACTGCAGGGGGCAACTGGGACTTATTCACACAAGAGACCTTTTGACACTCAGTGTGGTACATGCCTCAGTGTTGTCACTTTGAGCCACAAGGAACCTGGGATATTTATACACCAATTTCTGCCCCGCGTGGTTGAGGGTGACTCTGAGGGGCATTTATTCCCTTCCACTTCTGGTCTGCCATTTGCAAAAACCAAGCACAATCCTATGGCCAGAGAAAGCCCTTAGGTGGAGAGACACCCATGCTCAGAGTGAGAAGCCATCATTGTATTGAGAACTGTCCATCTAAGTTTCAAATAACCCTCAGGGTGGGCCAGGGGAATATGGGCAGGGTGCCAACAACATCCTATAGAAAGATTATTCTGGCTCACCTAACCTGGAAAAGAAAGTGGTACCGTTTATCTATATATATGAAAGACTAATATGCAAAGTGCCCCCTCAGGAGTTCCACCAGGAGACCAGGAGTTGAGTTTGATCACTCACTATGACATGCGCTGACCTCCAGGGGGCAGCATGGAAAGAAGGAAGGCCCTGGCTGACAGCTGGAAGGCCCCAATGGGCCCTGATCGCCAGCCAGGCTTAAGGACCCTACCCATGCACAAATTTCGTGCACCAAGCCTCTAATTACTTTATACACAGCTGAATTCAGAGCCCCAAATTTGTCATTAGGACTTGGTTTCTCTCCTTCTTGCTGCTCTGCTGGCATGTAATTGGCTCCAATTGCTGGTCCACATGGAAGCAAGGTGACAGCAGCAACTTTATCCCTTACATCTTCTCAGATCAACTGGAGTGATTTTATTTCCAGGGATTATTTGGCAACATCTGGAGACATTTCTGGTTGTCACAATTGGGGATTGCTACTGGTATCTAGTGGGTGGAAGCCAGGGATGCTGCTCAACATCCTACAGTGCACAGGACAGCCCCACAACAAAGAATTTCCTGCCAAGGCTGAGAAACCCTGGTCTAACCTGAGGTTCCCACCCCAACTTGATTAATTAATCATTATATCCCTTTCTCAGTTCTCCTTCTACTGAACTCTGCTAGGTCTTGAAGCCAGTGGACCTTTCTCTCAGCTTCCTAATCCATGAAACATGAATTTTCTGGCTGTGTCTTAGAATTTTACCTCTTTAATTAAAGTTCTCTTTTTTTTAATTTGTTACGTGAAAGATAGAAAGAGAGTATGTATGTGGGTGGGTGGGAGGGCGGTGAGCAAACCAGAAAGACTCCACATTTAAACACACAGGAAGGCAGAGCTTCTGCCTGAAATACACTTATGATCTTGTTCTTTCTGCCTCCTTCTTCCTGTGCAGGTGTTCTAGGTTCACAAGGAGAGAGCCCCATCCTAGTTAGCTCAAGAAAAAGAAATAAACTGTTTATTCTAAAGACACATGCAGATGGCCATTGGAAATCAATATTCTCATTCTCTTTGTCTCTCTGTCTCCATCGTCTCTTATTTCCGGCTCCCCCTACAGTCTTCACCTACTCTCTCCACCCACAGACTTTCCTGATCATTCCTACCTTCAGCCTGGTATGGCATCCCTCCATCTCCCATATCAACAAGGCTAACTGGAAAATCCTGGTTTCTAATTCCCAACCCCATACCCAAGTTCCCCCTTTCAAACCCAGCCACAAAAGTCATAGGTCATCAGACAGCCTTAGGATGAGCTACACTTCAATCAGCTCCAAACCCTGGTCAGACCAGCCTGCAGAGGAAGAAGAAGTGGGGCTCAGGAAGCAGTCGCTGTGAACTGGGCAACTACAAGAACTGGCCTCCCTAGGACACTGTCTCCCAGACAGGCCTACCCTCTGTCCCTAATGACATCAACCACAGAAGAATTAAACTGAGCAACCAGGAGGTCACCTAATTATTTTGCCCCTTGTGTTGGCTTGCAACCCTGTTGGGGGAAGGAAAGTCACCCATCTCATCCAGGAGCACCTTTTCAGAAGGTCACAATTCTTGGGCCTCAGGCTCAGAAGCTGTGAAGGAGATTGAGCTCTTCAGACTAACACTCCGATGACCTCCCCTCCCCCCATAGCTCTGGAATCACTCAGAACAGCATTGTCCAGCAGAGCCTGGGTCCACACACATCATACTGGGTCCCTGTGACCATGGATACGGGGCAGCCCCCAAGAAACACAAAGGCACAAGCTTATCCTTTCCCATAACACCAACGCCAGGGAAGGCCCTGGCTGGGTCCATCTGCACTGAGAGTTTCCAGGCCATTCTGCCCGAGTTGAAATCAGGCTGTTTCTTTCATTGCATGGGAACGTGGCAGTTTCTCTCAACTAGAACCCACAGGAAGCATACAGGCCAACATGGAGAAAACTTTTCTCCCTAGGAAAGGAGGGTGAGCAAGTGTTACAATTTTTGACACTTCAATACAGTGCTGGCCTTGGCTAATTTTCCTCCATATGAAAGATTTCAGATAATAGAAACACTGTCAGGCAAAAGAGAGATGACAGACAAAGCAGAATGAGATAAAATCTCAGAGAGCTGCAAACAAGAGGGAAACTTGGTCTAATTAAAATGACATACTAGTAAAAGGCTATTTCTAGGCTCCCAAATACCTTGTTCACTCAGGCTTCATGTCCGAGGGGTGTCATCCATCAGGCAGCATGGGTACAGCTAGAGTTCATTCAATGCCCTTTCTTTTTGGGCATCCCCAGCTGTGAAATTGATAACCTACTGACTAATTTGTTATTTTTCCTGCTGCACCCATACTCGAGAGCTTAAACAGCAAAATCTCCTAATAATATTTGGCCCCAAGTCAGAACACATTACGCACCTCCCGTAGCCAGAGCCAAAAACCTCCTTAAAAGCCTGGCACTGTGCCACAGGTCCCCTTTTTTAGCATCAGCTGTACCCTTTGCAGTTTGTTCAAGCTGGAGGAGTTTTAATAATCCAAGTGAAATCTCTTTCAGGACATTCTTGGTAAGGAAGCTGCAAAAGCAGGGTGTTGGGGGGACCTCTGCAAAGTGCAGGGACACTGAGCAGGTGAGGCTATTCAGAACGAGCTATTTTCTCCCAAATCCTGTAATTGCCTCTGGCGCGTGATCATCTTGAAGGTCATTAAAGTTATGCTGCTGTCAAGTTCCTTCCAGAAAGTTTCTGCTTTGATTAGTTTCCTGACGCTTATTTCCTAAAAGTCTCTTTTTGTCCCTTTAAAAAAAGTGAGGAGCATTAAAATTTTAAAAAAAGAAATTAGATGAATAACCTGCTAACTGTACCTTGACAAGATGAGAGAAAAGAGCAAAGTAGTGTGAAAATGACATTGACCTTCTTGGGGTTCCCTTAGAGACACTGACTCATGGTCAGCCTAACCCCACCCCAAAAAATGAGGTGATTCACAGATATATGACATCAGTCATCACCTACATAACCACTCATCCTTTTGACTTGAACACGATCACATACATCATTGGTAAAGCCATGAGGCTGCCTCGTGGCCCTTCAGGCGTTTATAAATTGGGAGGAATTTTAAAAATTTTTTAAAAAAAGGCTCTCCTTGTCTGTAAGGATTCAGTATCTAAAGGAGCATCTATAAGGACCTAATTAAATGAGCTGGGGCTGAATAATTGTCCAGCCACAATGATTAAATATATGGCTCCCCAAACCAATGTTTTGAATCAAAGAAGGAGATCAAAGTATTTCTCCCAACACAATAAGATGGAGCCAGTCTGTCTTGGATCAAAGGCTCCTTTTGTCCTCACCGCACTTACAGATGAGTCACAGGCAGACCTAATGTGGTAGCTACTTTCCCAATCCATAAAGAGGCTGTTTGTCAAAACTTCACCGGCATTACAGACGCCTTCAGCAATCCTAGCCCCCTGGTTACTTAGATGCCATGGTGTCCCACAGACAGCAGTGGCTTCTTTCTTTTTCTCCTTTTTAAGCTTTGATCAACTTCACAAGCTCAACTTGCTTTCCTTTTTGTTGAAGGTACTAAATTAATTGGTTAGCACTCATCCATCCAGAAAAGGAGGCAACGACTCATCGATGCCATGATCTATAAGATACTGAGATCACAGGTTGTCTACAAGAACTCACATGCCCCAAGTCTCCAGCACCTGTGAGGTTGCACTTATTTACATTCATCCATCTCAAACTTTACCTTGCACACAAATCACCATGGAGAGGGGCACCTTATTAAAATGCTGATTCTGACCCAGTGGGTCTGGGGCAAGGCCAGGAGCCATCATTTCTAACCAGTTTCCAGGGATGGTGAGCTCTTGGTCCATGGACCACAGCTTGAGCAGTGAGAGTCTAGGAAGCTTTACTTAACTGGTGAGTAGTACATGGTGGTTGTGCCCTCAAGTTCTTAAGTCATATTAACTGGGTTTATATCCACCCTCCACTACTTCCTTTCCTTGTGCCTCAGTTTCCCCAACCACAGAACGATGGTTTAAGTAATAGCAAAAACAGAGTTACTATGAGGATCAAATGAGGCAATACCTGTAAAGCACTCAAAACAACACATGTACAAAAGCATCCAGGATATGAGCTGTGGCTGCCCTGGTATCCTCTCTGGTATCAGTTTCCCTGGGACCATCTCCTTCCCAGTGAAAGAAAACCCAGCAGAGGCCCCAGAGGTAGAGGAAGTGAAATTGAAAGTGTCTGACCCTCACAACTCAACCCAGCAGCATAGTTTTTTTAAAAAGCAAGGCCTCACCAGCTCACCATAGTGCAGAAGGGCAGTAGGTAAGGGTGTCAAAAACTAGGCCACATTGGATAGTGGGAAAAGAGCACAGGTTTTGGAGTCTGGCAACACAATGTTCAAATTTAACTCTGACTGCCTCTATTTTCTCCCCTGTAAAATGGGGATAATAAAACCTACCGTATAGGGGTGCTCTGAGGATTATGGATAATGTATGCCAAGTGCCTGCACCATGAGCAGCAGGCAATCAATACATGGAGGAGGCTATTTATGCTTGCCATCAAAACTCCAGATTCACAATGACAAGCAAGAAAGGAAGCCAACCTAACCATCAACTTAGCCTGAATAACTCCTTGTTCATTCAGGTCAAGAAGGGCTATTTGCCAACCTGAAGAGGGTGATAAATGAGGACAAGATTGCTTGGTGTTTGGGTGCACAGCTTTCCTGTGGGCTTATATACAGGTTTACTGAAATTATTGGATGCAAGAGGTTTTTCCATGTGGCCCTGGTGTGACTGAGATGGGTGATAGCAGGAATGATGAAATCAAAATTGCTTTCCTAGAGAGTTATCTATAAACTAGAGTCCCGGTGCACAAATTCTTGTATGGGTGGGGTCCACCAGCCTGCCCCAGTTGGGGTGAGGGGGGCCAATCGGACACAGGTCTGGCCTGGGAGAGGAGCTGTGGTTGGTTGGCAGGCTGGCCCCGCCCCCTGGTTGAACTCCCAGTCAAGGGGACAATTTGCATATTAGCCTTCTATTATATAGGATTATTCCTAGTATTAAACTGGCCCATGTGTCAGCTACTCTACTAAGCATCCAATGATGAACCAGAGGCCCCACCCTCAAGGAGTGCCCACCTCATGGAGGAGACAGAACCACATAAATAAATGGATAAAATTTAGAGTTTTGGTACAATTCATGAAGACAGGGCTCATATGAGAGCAATTAACAACATTATCATGAAAGGCCTCTCTGATGAAAATAAATTTAAACTGAGTTTTGAAGGATAAGAAGGAACCAACCAAGTGCAAAGGATTAGAAGAGCATTACACGCAGAGGGAACAGTGAGTGCAAAGGCCCTGGGGTTGGAAAGAAGGAGAATGGTAGGAAACAGCTAAATCACATAGGGCCTTGCAGGTCACAGTGAAGTTACTGGATTTTTATTCTGAAGAACACGGATGTCAAGGAAAGATTTTAAAAGGGGAAATGCCACACATCTGTCGTATACAACAATAAACGCTGCAGGAATCAAGTCCCATAGTGCCCTGAAACCATGAGGACTTGCTTCTAAGAGCTTTCTGCTTCCCACTGGAAATTGAAGGTCTGTCACCCTGGGGACACCACCCCAGTATGGAATTTCTTAAAGTCTTTTGTGTTCACTGCCAAAAGCACAGGAGAAGCAAAGAAAAAAAAAAAAAAAAAGGAGGGGGGGGGGCACCTTTATCTGCAAGTTCCAGGAGGTACTGGACAGAGTCACCCCAAAAGCTTAAAGGAAGTGGGAACCTTGGGAAGACTGTGCCGAGTAAACACATGCTGGACCAGCTGCTCCCTCCACCGTGCACTCTGCAGCCTAAGAAATAAGTCAATCCCCACATAAACAGCCAGGCAGCCTCCCTTAATTACACAAATCCAGACATGACAAGGAGCCGCAGAGATTCTCCCCCAGTGAACCTGAAAGCCCAAAGACAAGCCAAGGAGCTAAAATATAATCCCCAAGCCTGGAGCAGCCAGAAGTCCCCTGGTCCCCAACTATTTAGCTAAGCCCTAGGACTGCCTACACCAGGCTGGGTGGCCAAGGGCAAAGGGGCTGCCTCACCTGCTACAGAGATGTGTCAGGCACCTTGGGAAAAGAGGGACGGTTTTCTTGGGCCTAAAAAAACAAGCATACTGCAGGGAGGGGGTCTGGGGGGATAGTTGGGGTATAAGGATGCTTGAAGGCAAGTCTTTCCCTGTCCTCAGCTCCCTAGAGTACAGAGTCCTCTCCCACTTTAAAACAGAAGGAGGTCTGACACATTCACACCAGAGGGAAAGGGGGACGAGGGGGGGGGGGGGGGGAGAGGGGGGGGATGAGGACATGGAAGCAGCTAAAATGCAGAAGAAAGGAGGATGCCAGAACCTCCCTCCCCTTGTTCCCTCCTTTCTACCAAAATGAAGCAGGTAGCCTCTAAGAAAACCCCTTCCAAAGGCCTTCTTTGTTTTACTTTCTTGTGATTTTGCTTTTCTTATTTTAAAAATAATATGTAGCTCCACTTAACAAAACCTTATGTGAGCTGAATCACTTCACTGGTTTGAGTACTTTGTATTATTAACAGGCTTTAACATTTTCTCAGGGGTTTGTTAACCTTTGAGTTTTTATTCTATAACCACCTGTTAATTTTCCTGGTCTGTTTTTCTTAGACATTTACCTTTGCCTTTTTCTTAATTTGTAAGTAATCTTTTTGTACAAATAATAGTATCTACTTGGCCAATATTGCCTACATTTTTTTCCTCATGTCTGTTGGTTTCTATTAATTTTTTATGGCATTTCTTGAACTCTCTGAAAGGAACACAAAGCAGCCATCTAATTCTACCAAAGATATGTTCTGTCTTTGAAATATGATTGCTAGAATCTCCATGACTCCTCCTGCTCACAGGCCCAAAATGTCTCAGAAATCCTTCAGTTTTATAAACCATGCCATTTGGCCTGCAGTACCAATCTACTCTTTTTCTGTAGAGACTGTGACCAGATTTGGGAAACTTCCAAGTCACATTCTGAAGTCCTGAGGTCACCATAAACAAAGGACAGCTCCTGGATGGAGTAGCGATGCAGTCACCAAAAACCAAAGCTCCAACTCGTGGGCCCTGCTCAGCCCCTTGCATTTGCCACCATTCCTTTTCCTTTAAAAGACTTCCTGACAGCAATAAGTGCCAAGAATCCCTCACAGAAGCTGCCTTTGCTTGTCTCAAAGCCAACTGCATTAGTACAACATGAGGAATCTCTGATGGTATTACTGACTGTACATTCGATATGAATCAGCTGGGACCTCCAAAAGCACATGGAGCTCCTGGAGCTCATCGTGTGCTTTCTCACCCCATACCTTTGCAGGTGATCTTCCTCTGCCTAGATACACCACCTCACTGCATACACCACCCAACTTCTAACCACCTTTCCAGTCTCAGCTAAACCATCACCATCTCTGATGACCACCAGCAGCCAGGCTAGAATAGACACCTCTCCACCAAGAACCCTTAGTATTATTTCTAGCACCATCCTATATAATAAAAGCCTAATATGCTAAGTGTCTGGTCAACCAATCAAAGCATAATATCCTAATGATATGCTAAGGCCACTCAACCACTCACTATGATGTGCATTAACCACCTGGGGGCAGGTGCTCTGACAAGTAGGTTAGCTTGCTGCTGGGGTCTGGCCGATCCAGACTGAGCAAGACAGGCTGGACATGCCTTGGAACCCTCCCATGGTCCCTCCCCTGCTAGCCAACCTCCCACATCCTTCCCCAGCCCCGATCATGCACCAGTGGGGTCCCTCAGCCTGGCCTGAGCCCTCTCACAATCCAGGACCCTTCAGGGGATGTCAGAGAGCCAGTTTCAGCCCAATCCCACAGGCCAGGCCAAGGGACCCTACTGGTACACGAATTCATGCACCAGGTCTCTAGTAATTACATAATTATGTATAATTGACTGTTTGCCAGTCTGTCTCATTGACTTTTAAGGGTTTGAACTATGTCTTGCACCATTGTATTCCTAGCAACACACAGAGAACCAAACTCATGGCTCATAATATATATTTGGGGAATCAATGGATTATTTCAAGAGTTAAAACAAGAAAAGGGCTAGTTAGCCCCATTGCCATCAGCAAAAGTCCATACCCAGGAGATCCAGGCTTAGCTCTTATAAAGAATTAAGTCTTGCCCCCAAAAAAGTCTATTCTTTCCCTTGGGATGTCAAGGCTGAGAGAAGTGTTTTTGTTTGCCTGGGGCCCGGGCTCACACTGGATAGTCTAACAATAGGATGTAGGGTGGGGGCTTTGAGTCATACAGTATTAGTTCAACTGGAGATGAGATTAGCCCTATAGACAGTCAGCAGTAGGCATCAATACTCTGGGCACCCAAGTTAGAGTGAGCTTCCCATAATAATGCCCCACACCATTGTCACACATCGCTGCTGGGAAAGTAGCACTATCCAAGGCTCCATGGGAAGAGGACACCTGGGAGGTCCATGTTTGGAACTTTCCTGACTCGGCCCTATGTGCTGCCCAGGGCCGGTTTTATTCTGTATCCTTTAGCTGTGATAAACCATAACCATGATTGTAACAGCTTCCAGTGAGTACTGTGAGTGTCCAGTGAATTATTGATGCTAAGGGTGGTCTTGAGGATCCCCAAACTTGTAATTAGTACCAGAAATGAGGGTGTCTTTGTGGACTGTGATCCCCTAACTTTGCAGTTTTACTCCTAAGGACATTCAGAAGTCAGTGACTATAATAACTCATCTGGAAAATGTGAAGCATAAAGGATAGGCCTAACTAGTGGAATTTCAAGACGGCCATGCCACCATTGTGGATGCTTCATTCATTAAAACCGGGCTGGAGTGCAGAAAGGGCCTCCCTGTCTCCCACCCTTTCAGGATGGAGATGGGCATCACTCTCCAGGCAAGAGAATGAGTCATGAGTGCCTGCTCACTGCCGCCCCCTCCCCCTCTCTCCAACAGATGATTCGGCAAAAATAGAAAAGAATTCCTCCTTTATAAATAGCTTTACATGCTAAATGTCTCTAAAAAGTACCATGTGCCAAGCTAGTCTGCTAAGAAACAGATGCAGAACAGATGAAAAGGCCCATGAGGTAGCTGAGAAGTTAACAAATTTTTATTCAACCAGAAGTAGGAAAAGTTTCTTGGGAACATAATATGATCAAGGATGGCCCAAGGTAACTAGAGAGCTATAGAGAGTCTGGCTCCCAACTTAACATAGCATTTCCTACCATGGTGTTTTCAAAGCATATATAAATGTGTGTGTGTGTGTGTGTGTGTGTGTGTGTGTGTGTGTGTGTGTGTGTGTGTATGTCCCCTGGCCACTGTTTATCCATTCATTTAACAGACATTTATTATGCACCAACTTATGTACACAGCTTTCTTAGGATACAGGATATAGGATGCAGCAGTGATCAAGACAAGTTAAGTTCCCTGCCCTCAAAGAATTTACATTCTAAAGGAAAAAGTTAGATAAAAATATAAATCAAATAACGTTTACATGGACCTATGCTACAAAAGAAAATGGAACTGGTAATATAGTAATGCTGGGGGTAGAGGTAATTTGAACTTGAGTGATCAAGAAAAGGCCTGTAAACTCCTGGCCGGAGTGGCTCAGTTAGTTGAGTGTCGTCCTGTGCACCAAAAGGTTGCTGGTTTGATTCCCAATAAGGGATTGGGCTCAGTCCCCAATCAGGGAGCATACAGAAGGCAACTAATAGAACTAACTCTCTCTCTCTCTCTCTCTGTCCATCCCTCCCTCCTTCCCTCCTTTCTCCTCTCCTCCCTCCCCTCCTCAAAGCAATGGGCATATCCTCTGATGAGAATAAAAAAATATGAAAAAGGCCTGTGAGAGGCAGCAACATATGAGATAAAACTTGATTGGTGAGAAGCTCTACCATCAGAAGATCTGGGAAAAGAAAATCCCAGGCAGAGAGATCAGCAAGTGCAAAGGACTGAAAGTGAGTACTAGGACTGTAGAACCAAGGAAAAGGAGAGCAGGCTTTTGCCTGAGATGTGATCAGGATATGATGGCGGGCCTTCTAGGCCGTGTAATAAGCTGATTTTAATTCTTGGTAAAATTAAAAGCTGTAGGAAGGTTTTATGAAGGAGTAATGTGATTACATTTATAGGTTTTGTTGTTGTTCTCAATCACGCAGGCAGCTAGGTCATTCATTCATTGTAGGAAATCAAAGCTGGAAGCAGAAATCACTATGGAAGATGTTGTTGTCATAAACAGTGGTTTGCACAAGAAGTTGCACTCAAGGGAAGTGGGGGCAATGGGGGGATAAGGACATGTATGTGATACCTTAATCAATAAAGGAAAAATTAAAAGAAGTTGCATTCAAGATAGGGACAGATTTTGTGGTTATGTTTTAAAGGTAGATGTAGTTGCACTTGCTGATAACTTGGCCATAGTGGTAAGAAGGAGAGAAATCAAAGATGACTGCTAGGTTTATAGTTTGAACAGCTAAATGGAAAGTGGATAATTGGCTTAAATGGGAAAGGTAGAGGCAGGCATAGGTTTGGGGACATGCCAAAGATGAGAAAATTAGACTCAAAAAAGCCAAGAGACTAGTTCAAGGTCACATAGCTGGGACATAATAGAGGCAGGGTTTGAATGCTGGTCTCTGGGACCCCAGAGCTGGATTCAAATAGCAAAGCAAACTGAATTCCCAAGCCAGTTTCCGAGAGGACTTGGAGGAAAAATCAAATCAGTAACCCAGGCAAATTCAGAACATGCCACACGGCTGATCTATTTTCAGCACCCACTCTTGTGAAGGCTACTTGTAGAATCATAGAGTTAATAGAATTCTTAAGCTGAGCAGATCTTTGGGCTCAGAAGAGCACCTGTGTCTTTGCAAATATGATTCACAGAACATCCCCTGAGTAGGCAGGTGGGTCAAGCTGCTGAGTAGACTTTGCTTTGAATGGAGCTCCAGACACAGACCCAGCTTCCAAGCCATCCTCTCCATTCCCTCCCCACTGTCAAAGGAACAAGACATTATATAAACCTTCTGAAATGCCAAAAGGAGCAATTCTATATTTAACTCCCCTCCCAGCATCCAAACATCACGTGATAGAATGTTGAGGATCCAATTCAACAATACTGAGTAACAGCAAGATAACCCAAGGGACTCTCCCCTTCTCCCTTCTCCTCCAACTTCCTGTCTCCAGCCACCCACAATCATATCTTCATTAAGGAAGTTCAGGAGCAGCGTGACTCAGGCAGATCCCTGGGAAAGCAAACAGCTGGGGGAGTCAAAAGGATTATGCTAATAGAGATGCTATTATAGCTACAGAGAAGCTGGAACTTAGAGCCAATCACAGGTCCTTCCTCCCTTCAGCATTCACCAGAAGTGTGGGAACTGAGGAATGAGAGGGAAGGAGACAGCTTATATTAAAACCAATGCTCTCAAGGCTCAGGAGGCAAATGAAATGGGACTTCAGCCACTACATCTCAGCAGCTGGGACCTCTGTTAGAAAGGTGCAGATGAAAAAAAATCAAGGCATGTCTACAAGATTGCAAGAGCTGGGGTGATGAAGAAGCAGTAGGAGCTGGCCAAGAAGGCAGAGTGAAGCTCCTGAACACACTTATTGGCCAGCTTGCATGCTGTGGGCGATCAGTATATATTAAGCAGCACGGCTGGTGGAGAACAGGTTTAATGAGGCCAGAAACAGCGCAGGCAGTGGGCTGTAGTCATGAAGGGCCATGGAGATGCTCAGCAAAAAGCCTCATCTCTGCAGGTCCCATGTCTGTGCCTTTCTCTGGGATGTTCTCAGTTTCAAAAAGAAAGCAAACCAACCCTTGGGGAAATGGGAAGCTGAGGGAGCCTTTGCTGGCATGGCTCAGGTTTACTGCTCCAGTCTCATCGCACCACTCATTCAATTAAGTAAATCCCCAGGACATAGCGGTATATAAGAGAGAAACAGAGGAAACCTCTACCCTCAGGGAGTTCCCAGGCATCAAGCATATTGGCAATACTGAAGTAGGAAAGTGCTTCAATGCTATTAGCCCACAAAGTGTTGTCCACTCCCACCAAGCTCAGGCTCTTGGGAACCTGCTCTTCCCTTCACTTGTAATATGCTTGTATCCCTTTCCCCACCCTCCCATATTATCCCCCTCCCCGCACCACCATATCACTTTGCCTTAAGTACTCATCATTGTTATTAGTATTTCGTTGTTTTGCTATTACTACTGCTGTTATCATTATCACTATTTTATTTATGAGCACTTACATGCCAGGCACTATGCTAAGCCATTTTAGCACATTTTCTCTATTAAGCCCCACACCCCTATAAGAAAAGTGTTACTATGATAGGTGAGAAAACTAAGGTCAAGAAAGGTGAAACCACTTGCCCAAAGTCACATATCCAGTAAAAGTGGCAAAGCTGGATTTGAGCCCTGGCAATATGACTCCAGTGCACTTACACATCTGCTAAACTACTTTTCACTAGGTCACCTCACAGGCCACATGTAAAGCCTCACATTGAACTGTGTCTTCCTGGCTTTCCAGCCTACCTGTTTGTACTCCTCATGCCCCTCAGCATTTATCATTCAAGACCTCCTCCATAGACAGTGGAATCAGTTGGACCTGGGGTTAAATCTCAGACCCACCACTTACTAGCTTAGCTCTATCATTTCATTTAGGCTAGTTATCTGAACTTTCAATGCCTCCGTTTTCACAATCATAAAATGGGGGTAATAACACCTATATCCTGAAGGACTGCTGAAATAGTGAAACAAGATAATGTGCTTAAAGAGTGTAGCAGAAAGCCTGGCACACGAGTTGTATTAGTTTCCTCTTGCTGCTGTAACAAGTTACCAGAAAGTTAGTGGCTTAAAACTATTTATTAACTTAGAGTTCTGGAGGTTAGAAGTCTAAAATGGGTCAGCAGGGCTTCCTAGAACTTTATTCTGAGGGCTGTATGGGGAGAATCTCACTTTTTCCAACTCGTAGAGGTTGCCTGCATTCCATGGCTCATGACCACATCCCTCTGAACTCTGCTTCCACCATCATATCTTTTCTGACTCTCACACTCCTGCTTTCCTCCATGTAACCTTGTGATTACCCCCACCCCAGATAATCTAAGATAAGCTTCCCATCTCTAGATGGGAAGATTCTTAACTTAATAACATCTTCAAAGTCCATCTGCCATAAAAGATAACATATTCTCAAGTTTCAGGACTTGGGGTGGGGGGAGGGGTGTCATAATTCTACCTACCACACTTCATTCTCTGACCCGCAAAGATTCACTTCTGACCCACATATAAATTGCATTCACCCCTTTCCCAAAAGTTTCAACCTGTTATCTAAATCTCATCAGCTCAAAAGTTGCAAATCTCTCATCATCTCAGCCCTAACTTGAATACTTATTGAGACTCTAGGTATAATCCAATCCTGGGGCAAAATTTATCTCCATCTGTGAAACTGTAAACCAGAAAACAAATTATCTGCTCCCAAAATACAATTGTGGAACAGTCATAAGATATCAGTTATGGGCATTCCTGAGCTAAAAGAGAAACAATGGAAAGAAAAAAACTAGTTACCATACCCAAACAATTTTGAAATCTAGCTAGGCAAACAAACATTAGCTTTCAAGGCCTGGCAATAACTCTCTGTGTTCCATGCCTCTACCGTCAAAGTAATCCTTTTTTCATGAGGGGTAGCATGTATTTCAGCCTATTAGTTTGAGCAATCTGTTTCTTGTCTGTAGAATTTTGGGAGTGTGATGGCTTTCTTTCATTTCATCCTCTCTCTGTTCCTTTCAGTTAGAGTTGGCAATGTTTCTGCTGGTATAAAATTTCAAAAACTTTGTGGGTCTCCTGTGTGATTCACAGGGATTCATTCCATTAGACAAGGGGCTCTTCAGTATATCTTTCTGAGATAATCCTATCTCTATCCCTGGCTTCTGCTTAGATGGCTGAGGGGTCCATGAGTCCTCACACCTAATCTTTTAAAGATCCCTCTGTATAATCAGATTCTAAGATTTTTTTATCCTTTCCAGACACTAGCAATAGGTTATCCAACCACACCCTTGGCTTCCTCTTGGGAGTAGTTTCCTGGTATTGACTCTCCTCATTTTAGCATCTTTTACAATTTGGGTAAGCTGAGAATTTCTATAGTTTTTCCTTTAATCTATCTCTTGCCTCTCACATTTTACTGAAAGCAGCAAAAAGAAACTAGACTGAACCTTCAACACTTTGCTTGGAAATCTCCTCAGCTAACTATCCACTTACAAGCTCAGATTTTCAGATAACTGTAGGACACATTCAGCTAAACTTTCTACCACTATATAAGAAGGATCCCCTTCTTCCAGTTTCCAATAAGACAGTCCTCATTTCCATGTTAGCTAATCCTCTCTGGTAGTGAACGTCCATATTTCTACAAACAGTCTGTTCATGGTGATTTGGGTATTCTATAAGATATGCTTTCTCTACTATGCTCCTCACTTCCTTCTGAGCCCTCGATGGTAGAGTTGTTGGCATTCATATTTCGACTAACAGTGTACCCAAGGAAATCAAGACTTTTTTATGATTTGTCTGAAAATTCTTCCAGCCTCTGCCCACTGCTCAATTCCAAGGACACTTCCACTCTTGTAGGTATTTGTTATAGAAGCAACCCCACTCCTGGCGACAAATCTGTGTGACTCAGGGTTTAATCAGAGAAACAGACCAATAGGAAGCATATATTCAGAGATTTATTATGAAAAATGTGCTTAAATAATGTGGGGAATGGCTAGACATGTCTGAAGTTCATAATGCAGGCTGGGATCCCTGGGCATGAGTTGAAACTTTTATCCTCAGGTAGGAGTTCTTCGTTTTCAGGAAAACATCAGCTTCACTTTTAAGGCCTTCAACTGATGGATTCAAGACCACCCAAATGACCTAGGATAACCTCCCTTAAAGTTAACTGATTTTAGACTTGGATCACCATTATGATACACCTTCACAACCACACTTGGCTTAGTGTTTGACTGAATAACTGGTGAATGTAGCCTAGCCAAGTTGACACATAAAACTGACCATCACTTCAACAATAAAGATTTAAGAACAAAACAAGAAAACTGACCATCACACAGGTGCTATATTCATCATGCTATGTTCCTAGCACTCAAGACAGATGCTCATGCATTTCTATATGCCTTCCCCCAAGTCCCAGGTCCAGAGCAAACATGCCCAAGTCAAATAAGCAAGGTTACAGGCAAATGGATTCATCTTTTTATCACTGCTGTTCATCATTCTTCCCCTTCCCCCTGCTTTACCACCAACCCCACTGATTCTGAAGGCTCCCTGTTGTTCTTGCCTCCCAGCAAGCACATCATCTGATACTCTGGGAAGTCAATATTGTAAACATTGGAACACAATAACCCACAGGACAGACCCTATAATCCCACCTCTTCAACAGATAAAGTCTAAAACAATGAAAATCCAAAAGTTATTCTCTCTCCAGCCTATGTCTAGGCATGCAAGCTCAAATATCATCAGAAACTTCAAAGGTAAGGTTCATTTGCAACTGGGTTAATAAAACCAGTTCTCCTTCCAAGAAAATCAAAATGGGTGACTCAGAATGACCAACTGAGGATGCAAGAAGACATAGGCTAATCATACTCAATTTTAGATAGTTATCCATGGTGATAGACAATGACTGAAGGTTAAAAATACTGATCAATAATTAATAAACTGTCTTCCTTTAAAAAAGAAAATTGCAATACTTTCTAAATGACCTCTCCCTTCATATTTTCTTCATAATTTTGGATGAACTTATCTGTCAGTGAAAATACCTTTAAAAATGAGTTCATTCCACCTTCAGAATGATGATGACAATGATGATGATGATGATGATGATGACGACGACGACGACAATGATAGCAGCAACCATTTATTGGGCCTTACCTTTTACTAAGCACTTTATACACAGTACTTAATTTGGTCATTATTATAACCTCTCATACTTTGAGTTCTCCCAGACCCTGAGGTTGAGGACACCCTGAGACAAGAATTTGAGTTCCCAGTAGCTTATCTGAGGAATGATCCCAGGAAACTCAGGTAGTAAAAAAGAGAAGTGAGACAGGAAAGGGAAATGAAATAATAAATGGTGCATTTTTTAAGCAAGTTACAACTGCAGGCAACTGAACCTTATTATCACTGGGGACATTTGGGTTCTGACATAAAATATCTACATCACAGTCACCCCACCTAAAAGGTAGGAAACAGGAGCACTTATCCAGAGCTCCCTATCTACCAATGACTGCTTCCAGCACCTTCACTCATCCTATAATTGGGATAAACCTGCTTCCAGAGCCAGAAAGACCTCACAGGTAGAGTCACATGTATTACTTATAGAAAGCAGCCTTTGGAACATACCGGTAAGGACTAGGGGGATGTAAGCAAGCACCAGCAGTGCACGCTACATAATCCTAATAGGTAGGTGGTGTTATTCCCATTTGAGAGAAAACAACTAAGAGAAAATTAAGTCACTTGTTCAAATAATGGAGCCAAATTAAAATCAGGTTTATTGGAAAAAAGACACACAAATTGACAACAGTATATTTTTTAAATACTCAGTGTCACTAATCATCAGGGAAATGCAAGTCAAAAACAGTAAGATACTACCTCCCACTTGTCAAGATGGCAATTATCTAAAAAACAAAAGACAAGTGTTGGCAAGAATATGAAGACATCAAAACACTTGCACAAAAGGAATGAAAGGTGGTAGGGCCACTATAGAACAAAATGGAGATTCTTCAAAACACTACCATATGATACAGCAATCCCATTTCTGGGTATTTATTCAACAGAACTGAAATCAGGATCTCACAGAGATATTAGCAATTCTATGTTCACTAGCAATTCTATGTTCATTGCAGAACTATTCACAATAGCCAAGATATGAAAACAACCTAAATGCCTATCTACAGATGAATGGATAAAGAAACTGTGGCATATACATATAATGGAAAACTATTCAGCCTTTAAAAAAAGAAGGAAATCCTGAAATATGCAACAACATGGATGAAACTTGAGGACATTACATTTAAGTGAAATAAGCCAGTCACAGAAGAACAAAAAATGCATGATTCCACTTCCATGAGATATCTAAAACAGTCAAATTCATAGAATCCAAGAGCATAACGGTAGTTATCAGGGGTTAGGGAGAGGATAAAATGAAAAGTTTATTTTTTGTTTGTTTCTGACAAATAAAATTTGTATACATTTAAGATATACAATGTGATATTTGATATATGTATATATTGTGAAATGATTGTCATAATCAAATAAATTAACATCCATCACCTCACATAGTTACCATTTGTGTGGGGGAGAACATTTCTCTTGGTAAATTTTAAATATATAATTATTATTAACTATAGTCACCATACTTTACATTAGATCTCCAGAACTTCCAAGCTCTAGAGATCTGCTGTACAACACTGTGCCTATAGTCAAAATTACTGCATTATACACTAAAAATGTGTTAAGAGGGTAGATCTCATGTTAAGTGCTTTTTCCACAATAAATTTTTGAAAAATCAAGTCTTTCTGCCTCTAACATCACATTGTTACCCACTCCACATGCTGCTATCCAGGTAGGTGGTTCCTTTCTGTTCCTACTGTTAGCATCTTAGTTCACACACACCTGGAGGCCTGAAGAGACCTCTTTCCCCTGCTTCCAGCCCTTCTGTACACCACAAACAATTTCATTTTCCTTCCTACAGACTACAGATCAAGTTAACACTCCTGATGCAGGCGTTCAACTCTGCTCATAACACCTTATGGCAACCTTTGTCCTTCTTGCCCCAGCCCTGAACTACACCTACTTCATCCAGCTCAAGTGACACTTTTTTTTGTGAGACACTATGTACTCCCCTGTTTCCTCCTCTGTAAAATGGAGATAATCATAGGGTTGTGAAAAGGATTAAACAGAAAGTATAAAGTGCTTAGCACAAAGTACATGCTGTGAATCCATGTGAACCTGTATTATAAGCTCAACCAAGAGTCCTTGTTTCATCCTCAGAGCCTGGGGGTCCATCTGTAAGGGCCATGTAGTACCTGTCACAAACTCCCAGGTACTGGACATGACTCCCCTCCCCCGCTGAGGGGCCTTGAGACTATGACCTGTACAGCCTGACATGGTGGGAAAAGCCTTACTTAGATTTAGAGCAAGAAGCCCAAGTCTAAATCTGATCTCTGCCAATCCCTGGTCATGTGACCTTGACCTCATCAATCCACATCCAGACCTCAGTTTTGTCATCACCAAAGTGGGCATCACACCTTCCTCATGGCAGTAGTAAGATAAGAATTAAAGGCTCTATAGATAATGTTTAAGGAATAATTAGCTCCTTTCTTCAAGTCTAACTCATGTTAGTGTATGTCATGGTTAATACTGCAGACTTAGAAGTCAGAGAGATGGGTTTGAATCCAGATCCAACCACCCACCAGCTATTTGAATATTCTCTTTCATTTCAATGAGCCTGTTTTCTCATCCAAATGGGGGTAAGAATACCAACAGCATCACAGAGTTAGTATGAGGATTAAGTGAGATATTTAAGGCACTTGGCACAGTGCCTGGCACATAATAAAATTTTAGTACATGCCAACTATTACTATTGTCACTATTATTACTGTGCCATCATTATCAGAATTCTTTGAATATGGAATGTGCATAAGAACAGTTTGATGAATGAATGAACAAATGCTGAGAAAAGAACATCATTAGCTAAGTCCTGGCAGTGCCTGGATTTTGTAATTCTTCATATGGAAGTTCTCCACTAGAGAAACAAAAATCTTCCAATTAAGGAAACAGGAAAAAAGAACATAACAGGCTTGGCCAAATTGCCTAGCCCAGTCATATATGAATTGCCTCAGAACATCTGATGGAGCCAGTACAGATCAACTTGAGTCAAGATCAAGATCATGATACCAACCTAGGGGCCTGCAATCTGTTGAAGCTGGTTTTTCCTGGGATTTGGAAGTCAAAATCCCACCATCTTCTCTCAGTGATGGGACAGAAATGGGAAGTGTGGGATATCTCCAGGGATGGGATAGGTGTCTACTATGCCCTCAGGTGGGGAGAGAAGAGGGACCCTGCCTCTTCTGAAGAAGCGTTGGGCAAGAAGAGCAGATGAGGAAACTTGTTAATGGAAATAGGAAAGAGGTCAAATCTTCTGCTTTGTTCAAATGCAGACTCTAGTGTCAGGATAGGGTTGATGCTTGTAATTTAAACAAGATATCTCAGGAAATGCAGGCCCTGCTGGTCCACTGGCCACATGGAGTCTCCAAAAAGGGTAATGATGTGCCCAGGATCACACAGAGAGTTGGTGACAGAATCCAAGACTAGAATCCAAGTTCTCCCTGCCTCCCAATCTAGTGCACTTTTCTATTGTAACTCATATTGGTATCACCTGGAAGAAGGAAATCTATCATATTCTCCACGGTAAAGAAAACACTCTTCCTTCTGACACTTTTGGGGAACCAACTTTCCCACCTCTCTTTCCATGTAGCTCAAGTGGGGCCAACCCCATCTCCAGCTCTAAGGATATGCATATGACCAGGCCAGCCAATAAGTGCACTCCAAGGGTGGGCTACAGTGATTGGCTCAGTTAAGGGCACCTGATCCAGAGGAATCCAATCAGAGTTATCCCTGGCCCTTTTGACAGAGCTACCAGGAAGGAAAGTGAACTCTAGCTCCTCTGAGTCATTAAATTGCCACATTGGAAGTGGGGTTGAGAGGATATTCCCTTGGAATGAAACCAATATAGAGAATAACCAAACTGAGAATGGGAGAGACTGATTTCCAATGACACCTAGCTAGCTAGGCTAGATGATTCCTGGTAGTTTCAGTTATATCACCCACCTTCCCTGACTTTATACAGCTGCCATCAAACAGTTAATAATAACAACTGCAAAACCAAACTTTTTGTATTGAGATTTAGACTTTACAAATGTTCATTTGCATTATGGCATGACATCCTCAAAGTACCTCCATGAGGTAAACGGGCCACATTTTTACAGATGAGATACCAGGGGAGCAACGCCTTGCAGAAGGCCACACAGCTCAAAATAGCAGGAGAGAAACGGTATGTTTAATCTTATGACTCCAGTTCAGAGCACTTCCCAACCTACCCTCCCATGCCTCAACCTAGGGATCTGATTAGGGGGCTGGCGCCAGCTCAAAGTTCCATTTCAAAAAGAAGTGAACATCCCAAAATGCCCATTTCCTCTCATTTCAGGGAGCGCAGGGGCACAAGCACACAGGAGATACTGGAAGATTTATTGAATCACAAGAAAATGGGAGCACAGTAAGAGTCACAAAGAAGACAGAGCCCAGGGTCAAAGCTGGAATAAATTATCCTTCACTGCTTAAGTTTTGAAAGAGGAGTTAAATTTAATAAATAAATAAATAAATAAATAAGTGCCAAGGCTCCATAAAGAAAAGAGCCCTAATTTACCTCAACCACCCAGGCTCAAGTTCAAACAACTGTAGGCATCCTAAGTCTCTCCAGGTCTCTCCCTGCTTCCCACAACTCCCACCTTGGAATCAGGCCCTCTGGCTACCATCTCTCTCAATCACGTTTCCATGTAAAATTTCTGGGTCTCATCCCTTTTCCAATTAGGTCCCTAGTGCTACTTAGATCCTTGTACCACCAATAATAATTTACACGAAACACTTAATTAGCTTCTTAGATAAAAATAACATGTAATTTGTTTGGTAATTATATGTTTCCACAACTGCTGAAAGCAACTCATTATAGGAATTTCGTACACTTAGGATAGATTACCTTAATTCTATTTTCTGTTTATCCAATTATATCTGTCGGTCTTACTTGTATTGCAAATTGTGTTGAGCCGGCGACAGTGACTAGAAAGCTGTTGTTCCTTCAGGTTTTGTGGTTGATTTGCATGTCCCTGGTGTTTGCTTCAAGCACTGGCTGACTCTGTGGGCATGGTAAAAACGAGGACCCACTAAGACCCTTCATTCAAGCAAAGGAGAAAGTTGGCAGAAACTTCACCAAAGGTCTCCTTAGCATGGTACGCTCCAAAATGAGTGTACACGGAGGTTTCCCTTCAAAGTTTTCAATAATTCAATAGCTATTCTACCTGATTGGTGTGGCTTAATTGATTGAGCATCATGCCATGTACCAAGAGGCTGCCGGTTCAATTCCTAGTCAGAGCACATGCCTAGGTTGCAGGCTTGATTCCCAATAGGGGGCATGCAGGAGGCAACTGATCAATGTTTCTCCCTTATTAGTTTTTTTCTCTCTCTCTCTCCCTTTCCTCTCTCTCTATTAAAAAAAAAAAAGTATTCTAATGTATATAAGAAAAAATATAAATAGCATATCCAAACCATAATTTCAAGCAAATTGCTATTGGAACGAAGCTGAAATACATATTTATGTTTTAACACAATGTTATGTTTTAACATTGAGTCAATTTGTGGGTAATTGATGATAGTAAGGAATTATTGCTTTCTAAACTGTAATAACAAAATTATGTTTATATTCAATAAGTGGAGCCATTATCTGATTAAGATGGCTACTGAAATTTTATAATAAGATAATACAATCCCTGGAATTTGCTTTAAAATAATTGAGGTGATGGATATGAAAGAGGAGGGAGTATTCAAAAAACAAGTTGGACCATGAGTTGAGAGTACATGAAGGTTAATTATGTTTTCTCTCTACTCTTATACGTTTGATCATTTCTATATAATAAATAAAATTTTAATTGAGTCAATTTGAAGGAAAAAATGGTTAATAATAATGTGGAACATAAGTCAGCATACTTTTCTATAAAGGGCCAAATAGTAAATATTTTAGGCTTTGGGGGCCACATGTTCTCTATGGCAACTCCTCAATTATTCTTTTATACCATGAAAGCAGCCATAGATAGAATGCACACAAATGGATACAGTTATGTTCTGAATAGGTACAGTTTGGTTCCAATAAAATTTAGTTACAAAAAGAGGGAGCAACCAATAATTTGTAGACCTTTGAGGTCAATAATACGGCAAAAAACCATGAAGGTTGTATAGGGAAGACATGTACTTCCCTAATACATGTATAGGAAGGAGAAAAGTACTCAATTCTTGGATCCCTGAGACTCCTTTCTTTAGAATCATACCTTCTTATCAATTCAGAGATGCAACTACCAGCCAGGCCCTATGCTTGGCAGAGACACAGATTAAATGAAATCAGGGAAAAGGTGGGAACAATGAGCATATCCAGTCATCAATACATTCAATAACATGTTATAAAAGCCCTCATAGGAGAACATGTCATCATGGGGATGGTGCAAAGGAAGGCAATCTATTCCTTGTCATTCCAGCTCCTGCTGAGAGCAATTCACCCACCTATACCAGCCCTCTCTGTGCTTAATTAGTGTGGGAATAAAGGCTACCCCTCAGAGTGTATATTGGTGTAGCTATTTCAGAGTGAGGGTTAATATTATTGTTCTGATTCTGCAAGTCCACTCATCCTTGGGTTTCTGTCTGGAGGTGAAGATAGGAGCTGGAGAAGTGACTCCAGGAGGTCTCTAGGTACCAGCCTGAATACTAGAACTCACACTTGAGATAAAGCGTTTCCCTATCTCTGTTGTCCACTTGCCTTTGGAGAAATTACATGACAGTGACATTCCCAAGTTGCTAAAGGAGGCATGAGGCAAGAGATTGCAATAGTCCAGAAACTGTCTGACAAATGACAGCTGGATGTGGGTGTCCCCATGATGACAACTACATAACCCTCTCTAATGCAACTGCAAATCCTGGATCCCCAGCAAAGTTCAGACACCTTGAACCCTTCCCTGGAGATCTCCCTTCCTTCCCTGTTGAGTCACCCAGAAAATCAAAACACCATTTATTCAACAAAATGCTTATTGAGCCCTTAACATACACCAGGCACAGTATTGGGCACCAGGGAGACCAAGATGAGCATTTAGTCCCTACCTTTTAGGAGCTCACATTATAACTCAGTGGTTCTCAACTAGGAGCATCTCCAAAAGATATGTGGCTATGTCTGAAGACATTTTTGGTTATTGCAACTAGGGGAGGAGGTACTATTGTCATCTAGTGGCTAGAGGCCAAGAATTCTTCTAAGCATTCCATAATACACAGGATGGTTCCACAGCAAAGAATTACCCACCTCAAACTATAAAGATTGAGAAACCCTGCTATCATAGAAGACATAGATTTTTGAACAAATGACTGTGGGAAAGATGGAATTACAGAAGTGTGCACAGAGTACAACTGTAACAAAAGAAAGAGATCAACTCTGAAATACAAACATAGCTTCTATCTTAAAAACAGAAACAAGCCCTAACCAGGTGGCTCAGCGTCATCCCATGCACCAAAAGGTTGTTGGTTCTATTCTGGTCAGGGCACATACCTAGGATGCAGGTTTGATCCCCACCTGAGGCACCAATGGGAGGCAACCGATAGAGGTTTCTCTCTCACATTGATATCTCTCTCTCTCTCTCTCTCCCTCTCTTTCTCTCCCCCCCCCCCTTCCTCTCTCTCTAAAATCAATACACATATCCTCGGGTGAGGACTTTTAAAAATTTAGAAAAACACAGACACAAAAACCCTTATTTGACTCTATACCTCCCTCCACATAATTCTTCATTTCTCTGTTCCCGTTTATAGCAAAAATAATCTCAGAATTGTCTTTAGCAACTGCCCCCACTTCATTTGCCATTTTCTCCTCTGTCAGCTCCAGTCAGAACTGGTCACTACCATGCTGCAGAAAGGCTCTCGTTAAGGTCTCTGCAGTTTCCATGTTGTATGATACACTGGCCAATCTTAGTCCTCAGCCTTCTGACCATCTGTGGATCCCTCCTTTCTTTTACTTGCCTTCCTGGGCACCATACTACTCTGGTTTTCAGGTATTCTACTGGCTGCTGTCTCTCAACCTCCTTGCCGATTCTTTCCCATCCTCCTGACCTCTCAACATTGGGGGCACTCAGAAGCTGACAAACTACAGCCTGTGGGCCAAATCCAGTGCAACACCCAGACCTGGAAATCAAGTTTCATTAGAAGCCAGCCATGACCATTGATCTATGTATTGTCTAGACTGCTTTCTCTCTACAATGGCAGAGTTGAGTCATTGCTACAGCAATCATAAGACCCACACCTAAAATATCTTCTTATCTGGCCCTTACAGAAAAGTATGCTGACCAAAATTCTTATTTAACCATTCTTTTTGTTCAAAGTGACTCACTTTTTAAATGAATTATTATTATAGAATAAAAATACACAAGAGCAGAGAGTGCTATGGCATTAAATACTATGTAAATGCAGGCAGCAGCATCTATAGCTCAGGCTCCCTCCTGAGTTCCAGATTCATATATCCAGCCAATTAATCTGACATGTATCTCCACTTGGATGTGAAATGACATGAAACCATGGCCAAAGCAGAGCTAGAGAAATCCCCTCTTCTATACTTGACCCATCCCCAGTACTCTCTCTTCCAGCTTACTCTGCTTTATTTTCTTGCCTGGTACGTGTGGCTACCTGAATTTATATTACATGGTTCTTCATACTTTTATTACCTATCTTCCCTGCCAGAAAGTATATTCCCTGTTGGCAAGGACCTTATCAATCTTATTTCTTGCTGCCTCTTGTTGCCTTGAACATGCTTGCCACATGGTAGATGCTCAAATATCTGTTGAATGTTACATATGTTGAACAAACCCTTCCTGGAAAAGTCAAAGAAAGCCTGGAGAGATTAGCTGGGGCCTAAACAGTGATGAAATGTGCATATGTTAATTTCTTTGGCAGCATAGGAACCATCACTATCATGAATGCCTTTGGGGAAATCCTCACTTTCTATATCCACCATCTTGGTGAATCCATTAAATGTCCTTTTCTGGTCAAGACTGAGACACAGGTTGTAAGTTGGGTTCAACAGGCTTTTTAATTTTGAGCAGCAGGTCTCCAGATCCTGCCAAGAACCCCGAAAAGTTTCTGATCCCCTTATTCCACAAGTTACCTTGGTCTTATCCCTTCAGAGCCTCAATTTCATGACCTCCCCTCTTTTCCTGACTTTGTCGGTTGGGTGGGGACGGGAATACTAAAAGCAGGTAACAACTTTTACCAAGCACTGAAGCTTGACCCAATAGGAAGTGATGGGGCATGAAAACCAAATGTTTCTTCAAAGTACAGACATTTTGTCCCAAAACAGTAGAACTCCCTTGGGACCCAATTAACAAGCTGCAGAGGTATTTTCCTAGAGCATATCTTACCTACAGAAAAACAGACCATTTTCTTCAAGATCAATGCTTGGCCAACATCATCAGCTCTATTTTTTGTATCAGGATGGACATCTGAAAGTTTCCTCCCACCTTTATCATAATTACTATAACAGCCTTACCATCTTGTGTTTGTCCAGTAACTTCAGCTTTTCAAAGAAGTTTCAAGTTCATTAACATAGAAGCTCCCTCTCCCAAAGCCTCTGAGTTTGAGACATTAAAGTCTCTCAGGGTAGAAGTACCAACCTCTTAAAAACATTAAAAAAAAACCTTCAAAGTCACCAAGAATGGCCAGCCTCTGTCTCACTCTTGACCCTTCTCATCAGACACTTCAGCTTCTCTCAAGGCCACACTGCAGGTGAGACATTCATTCAAACCAGCAGGAAGATCAATGCTGAGCCAGCACACTCAAGACCTTCTGCTGACTTAGCATCATGCCAACAAGAATGCTGAACTTGTCACTCATTCTGAGAAGTCACAGCATGCCTGAGCAAGCCTGTCTCAGACACCCTCTCCACTGCAGTGGCCACCAGGGAAGCCAGTACATTGAGTGGTCCGAACAAGAGAGGACCATAGGAGTCAGCACACTATAACCAGAAAATTAAGATACCTGGCAGATGCAAGAACATGACTGGTGCCATTTCCATTTGCCCCAAATTAGCATAAAAGTCAAGAGGAGTTACAAATTAAAATGCAAACACCCCAAGTTCCAATCACAACTACCTATATATGTTTCCCCATACACACCATGAACTTGGCTACCTATGTCTTTATTCATACTCTTCTCTTTGGCTAAATAAGCCCAGTGAAATTGCTTATCTTTGCCAAAGTTAGCATTTAATGTGGACATAATTATGGTTAAAAGCCATGGATCACATATGGCAACCTTTCCCTCAGCTCCACTATTGAAATCCTAATCAACCATCAAACTTATTCTTTCTCCGCACAAGTACTCACTCTGATCTAATTCACTTCATTGAGGTCTCGGCTCATTGTTTCTAACTTTATCACCTTTTTTGGCTTATTCAGTCCACCACTGCCTTTACTAGGTAAATTCACTCTTCCTCTAGTCAAATTCATTTCACCTTCTTGACAGTCAATGGTCCTGAAGTCAAACTCTCCCCAAACTATACCTTAAAAGATGCATAGCCTTCCCTTCCCTCAGCTAACCACTTTACAACTATTGGCTGTATTGATCGTCCATCACTTGCCAGGCACTATTCAAGGTGCTGGGAAACTCAGTGATGGTGACAGACATACCTCTTGCCCTCTTTGAGTGTACCCAGGAATCTGGATAGTGGTAAAGTGATTCCAAGTATGGTAAAGCCATCAGGTAAACACTAATTTTCCTTTTTATATGTATTTTGTAAACATTATATGATTGAAGTGACTTTACATGTTTCTGTCTTGTTTCTTGGCTAAGACATAAGATCCTTGAGGGAAAAGGCCTCAGTCAAAGGACAGGACAAAATAAATCAGGTAGCCAGAGATAAGTTCAGTAAACTGATTCCAAGTCCCTTAATTGAGAGACTCCAATATCAAGCAACCCTTCAAATGTATACTCAGTTATATTTGCCATTTGGGAAACTGTGATAGAAAGATTTCATAAATGAAGAAAGTCCTGGAATTCAAGATATTCATTCTCAAACTGGTTGCCAACTCAATACCAACCCTGTGCTGAGTGCTGAAAGATCAGGTCTTTGCATGGAGGTTCAGGCAGAGCAGATCAGGGTCTCTGCATGTACTATTTCCTCCACTTGGAATGCCCCTCCCCCATATCCACATGGTTCCTTTCCCCTCTCATTGAGGTGTCTGCTCACTTGTCCTCCCTGATATGAGAGGATATTAGTGCTATCCATCAACCACTACAGTTCCTTTTCCTTCCAGGCACAAGGCAAAAAACCACTTTCCTCTCCTTGAGAGAGTTGTGGCAAATCAAATGTGAGCTGAAGCTTTAAAGAGACAGTACATGACGCGTCATACCCCTTTCCCCACTCCTCCATGACAAATGGCCATGTTCCATGTGACACAGGCCCTGTCCACCTGAGTCCTCAAATAAAGGAAGTTAGGGCAGAGCTCCTAGACGACCTGGCTGGGTATGCTGCATTAACGAGAAATAAGCCTTTATTGTTATAAGCCCATTAAGAGAAAGGGACTATTGTTTCTGCAGCATAACCTAACTCATCTTAGTTAATGTAGCTTCTCTGAGAATCCTATGCCAAAGGGCATCACCTAGCACTCTCAATCTCTGTACTTTCCTTTTATTTTAGCTCTAACATTATGTATTTGTCATAAGTTCATGTTTTGCCCTCATTCCATCGACTGTAAACTTCATGAGGGAAGGGACTTTGTCTTTTCTCCCAGGATCCCCAGTGTCTTCAACAATATACCTGGAAACAGAAGGCAAAATCCATATTTACGGAATGAAGAAAATAGGTAAAATACAATTCCTAGTCCCAAGAAAATCCTCAACAGAAACTACAAAAACACGAAAGCATAGGAAAGGCACCTAATCCCATGGGGGCAGGGGTTCAAGTTTTCCCATGGGGCATGACTTCTGAGATGCGTTTTGAAGGACACAGAGAGGCAAGAGCATCACAGAAAAGGAATAGAAAATGTGAAAGAAGCCAGATGTATTGTATTGAAGCAACCAGAGAAATGTTTTTTGCTATATTTTATCAAGCCAACAAGAACAATATATATATATATATATGTTTTATGATTGAATCCATGAATCCATTCAGGAAATAATTTAAACACAGTTTAAAAGATGTCTGTGGTTCAAGACTTCTCGAAGCCTTGAATGGACCTATACATATTGTAACTATCCAAGGATGTCATGAGGTTCAGCATCTTCCTAACTTATTTCAGCTTAAACTCTTCTCTGAAGGAAACACCTCCCAGGACTAATATTTCTCAGAACTTTCTTAGGGAAATGCAGGACTAGAGCAAATTGCAAAATCGGGAGAGAATTGAGCAGAGGCTAGAGAGGTGGTCAAGGTTCAGAAAATCATGGTAAGAGAAACAGTGTGGCCAGCAGTTTACATTTTATATGAAGGCAATGTGGTGTAAGTGATTAGTCTGCAATGAGGTTTTATCACCATCCCCATCACAGAAAAAGGATGTCATTGCTAGTCCTTTCAACAGCCCCAGTAATCAACAGCTTATCGACCAGGAGACCTATGGACTTGGGCTCAGGCAGGAGGGCACCTGAAGTTTGGCAAGTCCCTGAACCTCTCTGAAACCTCAGCTTCCACATCTGTTTGATGGCCCACATTAAATACATCCATCCTTACTGTGGTCTGTCAATTATTACGTACAATGATGTGACTCTGATACTACCAATGATTATGATGTTGGATAGAAAGGGCTAATGTACCATCTTTCCTACTGAATGAATTTGAAGGCTAAAAACTATTTCAAAAGAAGAGAGTAAATAACCATGCAGAAAATCCATTGTGAGTGATAGAAGGACAATGAAAGGGATGGCCAGGAGAACTGTCAGTTTTCCTGCTCCACCTCTGCACCTGTACTCACACCTGTCTCCTTTCTTCCCAGGGAAGCTTCTGTCCCCTTCAATGATTTTCAGTACTCTTGCTACTCAAGGGATCAGCCATTTCATGGCTCCTCCCAAATATTTTGATGCAAAAAGCAAGAGGGAAGGAATCGTGTCCTAAGACTGGACTACCTGCTAATCACGTGTGGTCAGCTGTGTGGCAGATTATAAATTTAAAACACCTAAGTAATTAAACTGTCACTTCCTATTAGAGGAAGCATATTCAAAGGAAAATCTAATAGAAGAAGAAAAATAAGGAAAGAAAATATATTTGACAGAGCCAGTGAGGCTAGGGCTTCCTCCACTCCTGGTCTACACTGACAAGAAGGTCTCTCCCACAGGCAGGCACAGATCTGCTCTTTCAAAGCACATATACTAGGCACTGAAGGGTGAGGAGATGACATGGCTACAGCAAAGATAAAGAATAGGAATATAGCCCTAACCGTTTTGGCTCAGTGGATAGAGTGTCAGCCTACGGACTGAAGGTCAAGGGCATGTACCTTGGTTGTGGGCACATCCCCAGTAACGGGTGTGCAGAATGCAGCTGACTGATGTTTCTCTCTCATTGATGTTTCTAACTCTCTATCCCTCTCCCTTCCTCTCTGTAAAAAAATTAATAAAGTATATATTTTTTAAAAAGAATAGGAATACATTTGGTCATGTGGGAGGCCATTCTTTCTGTCAGGTGGCATGAAAGATACTCAGGGCAGAGCAGGCAGGGAAAGCAACTGATTCAAATCTAAGAAATGGAAAAAGCACCTTGGAGCCCTTGACATTCAAAGGTTCAAGAACTTAAGACAAAGCAGAACTAGCAATTACATGTTTTGTACTTGTATTTCTTTTTAGGGTTTTATGCCTTATTTGATATTCCTAAGAATCCTGAGAGTTAGATCAACCAAGATGATCAACACAGGTGAATATGGTGGAAGAAGAGAAGAACTCAGTGAGAGTTAGAACTGTGGGGCATGTGGGAGAAAGAGTGAGTTCTCTTGCCCCGCCGGTGTGGCTCAGTGGTTGAGCATTGACTCATGAACCAAAACGTCACTGGTTTGATTTCTGGTCAGGACACATGCCTGGGTTGTGGGATCAATCCCAGTGGTGTGTGTGTGTGGGGGGGGGGGGGGGGGAAAGACACATTCAGGAAGCAGCCAATCAATGGTTCTTTCTCATCAATGTTTCTATCTCTCTACCCCTCTCTCTTCCTTTCTCTCACTCTAAAAATCTATATAAACATATTTTTTTAAAAAAGAAAGAAAGAGTGAGCTCTCTAGATCACCTGATGGGTCAATATAGGAGACAGAAAGAACTGGTCAGTGATAGGGAGCAGACTGTGGTGCTTCTTGGGTACCTGGCTAATGGTTTAGACTTTACCCCGGTAATAATGGAGATATCACCAAAGCTCTAAGAATGGGGAATAATGTGCTCATTATTATGCTCAGAGTCCCCTTTGGTGGTGGGAGCGGTAGTTGATGCTGAGCATCTGGGTAGAAAAGTTAGAAGACTGGAGTCAGAGTCCAAGAGGAAGGTGATAAGGATGAGGTGACATGGAGAGGAAGGAGGTCATCATGAGTTGGGTAGTGGAAGTATGGACACACCAGAGTGCCAGGTGTGGTACCAGAGATGGTTTTGTCTAACACAGACAAGGCACTAGCTGACAGTAAAGCACACAGGCTAAAGCCCTGATTCTCTTTTAATTCTTCTGATTAATTAATGAGGAAGTCTCATTTTGGTGCTAATAGGTCTTCAACACCTTCCTAACACTTGTTAATCTACTCTTTACGGAGAGCGAAATATGCTAAGGGTTAGTAAAAAATAGCAGCTAGTTGCATTTTAATGCTGCTATTATGTTTCCTCTTTTTTTTTTTTTTTTTTGAGGTTTCCTCTTTTTTTTTTTTTGAGGTTGTTCTTTTTAAATTTGTGTGAATGTGTTTGTTACTGCAAGGGAAAATAGATTCTATTTTTGGTAGTGATATAACATTTCCTTTTAAAATATATTTATTTTCCTTTATGATGTCAAGAAAAGAATTGAGGGGGGGGGAGATCATCCCCAACAAGTTTAATGTAGTATTTCCATAACAGCAATTCCACTCCTGGGCATATATCCCCATCAAAAATGAAAGCAAGTATTCAAGCAAAAATATTGTGCACACATATTGGTAAGCAGCACTATTCACAACAGCCAAAAGGTGGAAATAACACAAATGTCCATCAATGGATGAATAGATAAACCAAATGTGATCCATCCCCACAGTGGAATACTATTGGAATATTATTGAGCCATAAAAGGGAGTGAAGTACTTATACATTCTACGAGATGGCTGAACCTTGAAAACATTATGCTATTTGAAAGATGCCACAAAAGGCCATATTTGAGAGGATACCATTCCACCTGGAATAGTTAAATCCATAGAAACAGAAAGATTTGTGGTTTCTGGGACTAAAGAAAGGAGGGAATGGGGTGAATGCTTAACAGTTATGGGGTCTCCATCTAGAGTGATGAAGATGTTCTGGGGCTACAAAAGGCAATGGTCGTACACCATTGTGAATGCACTAATACCACTTAATTGTTCACTTTAAAATGGTTAAAATGGCAAATTTTATGTTATGCCTACCTTACTACAATTTTTAAAAAAAGTCAAAATAGACCAAAAAATGTTGTGAAGGTGTCATGGGAAGGTGCCTGAAGAAACTCTTCTGGTGGAAAAAGCACAGGGTGGGGAGTCAGGAAACCAGTTCAAGTGCCAGCTCTGTGTGACCAAGAGCAAGTGTCTGTGACTCTCTGGGCTTCACTTTCCTTCTATTTCCTTCACTTTTCTGAGGTTTGTGCCAGCAATATGGTGCCTGCACATGTGGGGGTTCAACTCCATCCATCCTTCCTTTCCTTTCTGAGTGTGGGTGATTTGAAGAGCTGGGACAGCACTGACAGAGAGAGAAAACCCAGTATGGGGACGAAGCAGAAGGGGACTGGTTCTAGGCAGGTTCAGTTTAAGGTTCTCCTGGCTCACTGCATAGCATGTTTTACTTTATGTAAAGGGAGTAAGCATACCAAGAACCCAGGGCAAGAGGTTGGGACTACAGGTACAGATGGTGAAGCATCTGCACAGCTCCAGCTAAGAAGGACCAAATCTGCAGAAGTGCAGCTACTAAGGATGCTTTGAGAAAGGCTCTGTCTCACCTATATAGGGACCTAGGCCCCACTAAGCAGGCAGAAGGTAGATCATCATAGGCCAAGTAGGAGTGGCTCCTGACCTTGAAGAACAAGTGGACTCCTCTATGACAGAGTAGACCTTAGCTCAATCCAACAATCCAATTTCATGCAAGAGAAGAGGTGCAGCCGAGAGAGAAAAAAGAAAAGAAAAGAAAAGAAAAGAAAAAAGGTATTTTATAAATTTAATATCTCATTTTATATATATATATGTAATTCCTTTTGACAGGGAAGAGTACTGAAGCTTAGATTAAACCCCAGGTCTGCCTAACTCCAAGCTCCAAAATTTCCCAACACAACCTGCTCTTCTTATTGCATAGAATTCACCAAAAGAAGGAAAGATGTTAAAGCTAGAAGAGCAATTAGCCCAACCTTCTCACATGCAAATAAGAAAACTGAGGTCCAGAGTTTGCCCAGCCTGCCCATCATGCTCACCCTAGTACCATGGTGAAGCAAATTAAACTCGTTAGCACAATCCTGCATGCCCCTATAGTGAGACGGTTATGATGGTTCCTGTGGTTAGCTAAACCATGGCCCCCAAGATATCCAGGTCCTAACCCCCAGAGTTTGGAAATGTTATTTTGAATGATCACGGGGATTTTTGCAGATGTTATTAAACTAAGGCTCTTGAGATGGGGAGATTATCCTGGCTGCATGGGTAGACTCTAAATGTAATCACTAGGGTCCTTACAGGGGGTGTGACAACTGAAGGAAAATGCTATGCTGCTGGCATTAAGTTGGAGGCAAGGGTGATAAGTCAAGGAATGCCACTCTAGAAGTTGCTAAAGACAAGGAAACAGATTCTGTCCTAGACCGTTGAGAGAGAGCATGCCCTTGCAACACCTTGATTTGGGCACAGTGAACCCGAGTTCAGATTTCTGCCCTCTGGAGCTGCAAGAGAGTGAAAGGGTGCTATTCTCAGACACCAAGTTTGTGGCAATTTGTTAAAGCAGCTGTGGGAAATAAATATAGTCCTCGGCCTAACCCTTTCTACTGTGCCACTATCTTACTTAAAACATCTGGGCACCTACCCTGCCCCAAAACTGGATGCTGGAAAGAGGGAAAGGTGAAGTCATAAACCTAAGTGGGCTACAGTCTCCACAAACTAAGTGATTAGCAACACACATCACACAGGGCAGTGGACCAAGGGCAGATGAACCGTGAATGGGACACTGACTTGGGCAAGGCTCCATCTGGCTTTGAAATTCTGCCCTAAGCAGGATACCAGACGTGGCTTTAGGAACAAAAGAGAAGGCTGCATGCAGGCGGGCCTCATTAAAATGTACTTTCTAGACAGGATTCCTGGTCACGGGTAGGATCAGAGATCCATCTAGTCTCTCGTGTGGTCACAGTGTGGCTGAGGATTTGAATTTGTGATTCAGCTGCTCAGAGTCTGAGGAACAGTCGGAGACAGAGCCTTTCCTGGTGCAGTTGAAGCAGAGATTTGGCCCTTTTGATGAATTCTTCCAGCCCATTGCACTAACCCTCATCAATCCTAAACGTTAACAGATTCTTTTCAGAAATAAAACATGATCTCGATGCATTTTGGAAAAATGCCCCAATTAGCAGAAAGCTCATTATTGATTAGTTCTTCTTCTTTCCTCTATCCCCGATATCCTGAATTTCTTGACCCCTTTTCCCCCCATCCAGGTCCAAGAATGATGGGGCAACTGCTTGTGAATAATTTGGTGGAGGCACATTAATTGTTCAGACGACTCCCAGTAAGGCCATGTGTGAGCAAATGAATCATCCTTCTGAAAAGAATATTAAGCACCTATGCACACCAGCGTCTGCCTGCTGCAATCTGCTCGGTGCCCTGACTCAAGCTGCCGCAGCCTTCCTGCACTGCCAGCACAACCAGCGCAGAGTGTTAACATCCTCGCACACCAAGTCCCGCTTGGTCCTGACACCAACCCCCAAATAGGAAACAGACTTCACGGGGTGCTGCCTAGATAAAGAGACACGAACATTAACAGACCCTAGTCTGCTTAGAGCTTCAAAGGTTTAGTGAAACATGGGGCCCAAAGTGCAATGAAAATTTCACTTATTAAACACCCACCGTGTAGACAATACCACAAGGTGATCAGACTTCAAAACCTGGAGCTGTGGTTCTCAACGGACAAAGGTGCCCCCCAGAGAACATTTAGCAGTGTCTGGAGACATTTTGTCTTGTCACAACCCGGGGGGTGGCAGTGCTACTGGAATCTAGTGGGGAGAAGCCAGGGATGCTGCCATACATCCTACAAGGCAAAGGACAACCCCACAGCAAAGAAATATTCAACCAATATGGCAGCAGTGTCAAGTTTAAGAAACCATGCCCCAGAGCCAAACTAGCTGTGTTCAAATGCTGGCTCAACCACTTACCACTGTGTGGATTAGACATATATCTTAAGTTCTCTGGGTCTGAGTTCCTTTGTCTGTAAAATGGGGATAGTAATGAAACTTACTTCACCATGCTGCTGCAAAGATGAGAAGTAATAATGTGTAGACTATATTAGTGTTAGAACAGTGCTTGCTACACAGTATGCTTTATTTTATGTGCCAAACAATGTGCTATACATGTACTTTTCACAGATAATTTTTGATCTTTACAGCAACCTTGCAGAATTGACATTACTACTAATCCATTTTATAGATAAGAAAGTTGAGGCTCAGAATGGTTACATGGTGTTCCCAAAGACACAGAACTAGTAAGTTTGACTTGTCTAAATTCAAAGCACACACTTTCCTAGGTTTCTCAGACAGAGGCATGCATGGTCCAGACATACACATGTGCATGGTAGAACTTTCTGGAGCATGGTAGAACTTTCTGGAGCATGACTTTTGCTTGACTATTTGGTGAAGAGAAAAGTTGACACATCTATTTGGTAAGTCACTTTGTAATTATTCTGGCCTTAATATCAATGCAGTTACAGTATGAGATGGTATGCATTCTCTGCATGAATTTTAAGGTAAAGCACAGAGAGAAGACCACATGGGGCATAGCCTGCCCAGCAGCGTGTTACCAGACTTTCCCTGGGGTTGGTTTCCTATGGCTGCTGTAATAAATTACTATACACTGAGTGGTTTAAAGCAACACAGATTTGTTCTCTTACAGATCCAGAGGCCCAAAGTCTGAAATGGGTCTCAGTGGGCTAAAATCAAGGTGTCACTGGGCTGCATTCCTTCTGCAGGCTCCAGGGGAGGTTCTGCTTCCTGGCCTTTTCCAGCTGCTAGAGGCAACCTGCATTCCTTGGCTCATGGCCCCTGTTCCATCTTCAAAGGCAATTACTCCAAACTCTGCTTCTGTCATCACATCTCCTTCTCTGACTCTCACCACCCTCTTTCCCTCTCATAACGACCTTGTGATTACATTGGACCCACCGCATATTCCAGAAGAATCTCCCCATTTGAAGATCCCTATTTGCAAAGTCTCTTTTGCCATATAAGGTGACATAGTCACAGGTTTCCAGGGAGTAGGACATCTTCAGGGGACCATTATCCTGTCTACCACACCCCCTAAAGCTAATTGAGTAAAAATTTTTGGAAACACTGAACCTGAAAGTCCTGTGTGTTTTAGGAAAGATTCCAAGACAAGGACTCGGTGCCTCAATGTGTGAGCCCCATTGCCAGAAATGAAACCCCACCCGGAGAAGACAGCAGTCAGTGTTAGAGTACATGGGGGTGTGAGTTCTGATCTGGAGCATCTTAACTCCTTCCCAGTCAGGAGTAGAAGAAAAGCACAAGGGATGCTTTGGGATGAAGCTTGAAGTACCTCCCAACCTCTTGGCATTATTCTGCTCGGGCTGCCATAACAAAGCACCACAGACAGGGGTGAAGGGCACACAGCAGAAATTTATTTCTCACAGTTCTGGAGGCTGGAATACAAGAATAAGGCACCGGCAGATTCAGTGTCTGGTGAGGATCCATTTCTTAGTTCATCAATGGACATCTTCTTTCTGTGTCCTCACATGGTAGAAGGGGTGACGGAGCTCTATGGGATCTCTTTTATAAGGGCACTAATCCCATTCATGAGGATTCCACCCTCATGACCTAGTCATCTTCCAAAGGCCCCGCCTCTTAACACCATCAAATTGGGGGTTAGGAACTCAACATATTAATTTTGTGGAGGACACAAACATTCAATCCACAACATGGGCATGCTGTAATAGAGGTTAAATATTTGGGAAATCCTCCCCACACACACATCTGTTAATATCAACCCTAAGTCCCTCCTACTTGTATTTGCAACTCATTTGTCTAGCCCATCCCTACCATGGGAAAGGAGAACAGTTATTCCTTGCCACCCATGCAATATCCCTTTCCAGTCTCAGGGCAGTCACTGTGACATCTTCATCCCGCCTTCAGTTTTCTAGAGAAAGGAACAAACTATGGTTTCACATCCCTATCGCTCACCACAAAGCCGGCAACATGAGTACATCATGGGCTAACTAAGACATGGTTCTCTACCACCTCCTGGCAAATCATAATAGTCAAGTCCCACAAAATGATTTTCTGCTGGGACATTTTACATTTTAAAGCAATTCTGGAAATAACATTGATACAGACACAACGGTTGAGCAATGCCTGGTGACTAAGAATGAATAATCATAAAACTCCCTGCCAGGCTTCAAAATATTTATTAATTTTTAAAAATTCAAATTATTTCACTGTACTTAATATTGGACTCCATCATTTTCTGAGCTTTTCCATTTACACAATGAGACATCTCAAAGAGGTTAAAATGTGCAACACCTAGAGAACAAAGAGTGTGACTAAATAAAAATATATTCCACAGCAGGTGCCACAAAATATATGAAAATTAGTACAATGAGATACCAGTAAAAAAGTTTTTTTTTCAAGTTCTGGCTGGAGTTAGGTGACAGAGGCACTTTAATACAGCTATGGAAAGTGTCCAGGGTTCCAATCTTTCTGGAAACCAATTAGAAGTATGTATCAAGAACCTTAACATTCTTGATGTACAGTGGCCCAGTAACTTCAGCCACAGGGTTCATTCAACACCAATAATCTGCAATTCAGACATTTCATTATGAAGGGGTTTACTGAGGTCCTATTTTTTTTAATATTTTTTATTGATTTCAGAGAGGAAGGGAGAGGGTGAGAGAGAAGCATCAAGGATGAGAGAGCATCATGGATTGGCTGCCTCTTGCATGCCCCCCAACTGAGGATCAAGCCGGCAACCTGGGCATATGCCCTTGACCGGAATTGAACCTGGGACCTTTCAGTCTGCAGGCCGACACTCTATCCACTGAGCCAAACGAGCTAGGGCTGAGGTGCTATTTTTCATAATTATAAATGTGAAGCAATCTAAATTATCAAGTAAATAATGATGTTTCTATAACATAGAAAATGCAGCAGGTAAAAATGCTTACAAATAATTTGTAATGCTTCTGATAAAATAAGTAAATTAAAAGGTACATGTGAAATTATATAATCAATAGTATATATGTGCTTGTATATAAGGTATAGAAAATACTAGAAGGAAATATACTGAAATGTCACTAGCAATTGTCTGTGGATGGTGATTTTTATTTTCTTTATACTTCTCTGAATCTCACTAACCTCCCAATGTGCATGCATGAGATTACTTTTATATTAGCTGAAGTTGTTTTTTAACAGTCCTTAAAATTCTTATCTTTTTGTGATATATACTAATATATTTATTCTGACATTGTACATATTTATACTGACATTTTAATAGATGAAATATAATGAAGTCTTGGATTTGCTATAAAATGACCCCATGAGTGTGGGTAAGGAGAGTGATGAAGTAGATAAAACAAGAATAATAATTGTTGAAGCTGGGAACACGAGGACTCATCATACTATTCTATTTTTTTTATGTGCTTGAAATTTTCCATGATTAAAGTCTCTCTTTGAATGCTGCCAAGTAACATTCAAGTACTAATTAACCAACACAAAACCACTAGCAATTAACTAAAGTGTAATTTGACCATGAAGTTCAGTCTTCACCCAAAGCCCACCATTCCCAGATCCCATGGGTGGAAGCCATGCCCATCACCTATCACCAGAGCCACAGCAAGCCTGTCATTTCATACCACTTAACTCTATTCACCAAAGTCAGCCAATACTACATTTCCTCATCCCTACAAATATTTTAGCTTGAAAACAATTCACCTGGCAAATATGTGGGGGTTTTTTTAGCCCTAGGACTATAGACAAGCAAGACAATGTGATTTCAAATGCCACTTGGTCTTTTTGGCTAGAGTTTTCTAATTTGGAAGAGAGGAAACAGAGCAGGAGACATTCAACCGTTTGCAACAACAAAACAGAAATTGGCAAAAAGCTCAATGTTTGGATTGTGAGACCTGCCTTCCAGAGGAAAATTCGGGAGCTATCCAAACACTCAAGCCCGGAAGCCTTGAGGAGCCTGTTAAGAGGAAAAGGCCCAGGTTGTAAACTGGCGTCTGGTCCTCCGTGAGCCAGCCTCCTCTGCTCTGCAGCTCATCCTTCACTGTGCTGAATGCGACCTGCAGGACAGGCACATGGAGGACAGCCTCTTCTAATTCAGGAGTTCTTTAATTCGACTCTAGAGCACAGCCCTGTAGGGCATCTTCTCTGACAAACTCGCACCCTCAGACCTCTGAATAAGGTGCCCTCCTCTATATTCCCACAGCCCTCCAAACCATCCCCACCATAGATGCGTCACTCTGAGGCCATTCTCCAACTAGGTTCTGAGTTACATCAAAGCAAATATTTGGATGATACATGTAACGATAAAACATTTAGGCCCAGGGTACAGGCTCAATAAATGTTTGAAGAATGAACATATTAATAAACCAACAAATTGCCCTAACTGGTTTGGCTCAGTGGATAGAGCATCGGCCTGCAGACTGAAAGGTCCCAGGTTTTTCTGGTCAAGGGCATGTCCCTTGGTTATGGGCACATCCCCAATAGGAGGTGTGCAGGAGGCAGCTGATATATGTTTCTCTCTCACCGATGTTTCTAACTCTCTATCCTTCTCTCTTCCTCTCTGTAAAATATCAATAAAATATATTTTTAAAAATACATAAATAAATAAACCAATAAATTAATGAATTCTAAGAAGGTCTATGAATGGGTTTAAGAAGGACTGTGAGCCCTAAAACTGCATGTAATATGTATGGGATGCATGCTTGTGAAGGTGCTTGCTCTGGGGAAGGTCTATTGCTTTTATCAGTATATAAAATGATCATGACACTCCCCCAAACCATTCCCAACTATCTTCAATTCCTTGGGTGAGCATGTGGGTCTAGCTTTGTGGTGCCAGAGCTTTTCAGAAGTGATCCTATATTCTAGAATGGGTCTTTATTTTGTTTGGGGAAAATAGGCACAGTTGGGGAGCAATAGAAAATCATCCACCTCTTTCAGGTCAGTGAGATTTAAAAGAGGAACAGGTCCCTGTCACAAACCAACTTCAACCTAAATTACAAATGGAAACAAGCCACCATTCCTATTTAATTTTTTTTTCTTTGAATGAGTAACATGGTCACCTCCATGGAGAAGAACATGTGTCTAAGGGTCTGCTGTGCGGTAATTGAGCAAATACTCTTTCTCTGAATGCTGTATGCTATTAATTGGGGTGGTTTTGTGTTTTTTACTCTGCACATGATTACCTCTTTCTAATAAATAAATAATTAGAAAGAACACAGCCATTTCCATTATACAGAACACTGTAAAATTTGAATGGAAAGACAAAGCATTTGGAAAGCAATTTTAGGTTCTGTTTTCCCCTGGGAGATGTGAGGGGCAAATTAGGGAAAGTAGATAAACAACAGAATAGTCCCCAGAGCATTTTCTGCCCTGAGCAAAAGCTCAAAACACAGGGGAGTACAACAGGCGAGAAGAAGGAGGAGAAGGAGAAGGAGAAGGAGAAGGAGAAGGAGAAGGAGAAGGAGAAGGAGAAGGAGAAGGAGAAGGAGAAGGAGAAGGAGAAGGAGAAGGAGAAGGAGAAGGAGAAGGAGAAGGAGGAGAAGGAGGAGAAGGAGGAGAAGGAGGAGAAGGAGGAGAAGGAGGAGTAGGAGGAGAAGAATTTCACAACTGAAAAGCCAGAGAGGGTTCAGTCTATCTCTTTAGAATGTAAAAGGATTACTACAGTAAGATGTGCAAAAATGTAAACATACTTTAATAAGTAATCATGATGAACTAGATGCAACTGCAAGTGCTTCCTGTTTGGAGATTGGTGGCAATTATTCTAAACACCATCTTCTGTAGATATGCTTCTTAGCCAAAAACACTTCCACTAGTAAATATGATACCAGCTGACCTACTTATGTTTATATTTATATATGTGTGTGTGAGTTGACATATACATAGGTTTTCTGCTTTTCAAATATCATCTACCCTTCAGGATGATGTAAAGTCCTTTGGGGATTTGAGGCGATGATGCAGGGCTCATAAATTCCTCCCCCATGCCAGGCAAATTTAAACTGAATCACTCATATACTTGCAGAATTTGGTTTTCAGCCTAATCCAAGGGCCTAGGGCGGTGGTCGGCAAACTCATTAGTCAACAGAGCCAAATATCAACAGTACAACGCTTGAAATTTCTTCTGAGAGCCAAATTGTTTAAACTTAAACTTCTTCTAACGCCACTTCTTTAAACAGACTCGCCCAGGCTGTGGTATTTTGTGGAAGAGCCACACTCAAGGGGCCAAAGAGCCACATGTGGCTAGCGAGCCGCTGTTTGCCGACCACGGGCTTAGGGTACCAGGACTGGGAGACTGTAAAAAAATTGTTTTCAAGGATTTGAGAGGTACAGAGTCTCCGAGTTAAACAGGTCCTCAGAACCTTAGCCGGTTTGCTCAATGGTTAGAGTGTTGGCCAGGAGACCAAAGAGTTGTAGGTTCGCTTCCTGGTGAAGGGCATGTACCTTGATTGGTGCTCAATGCCCGGCCCAGGTTGGGGAGATGGGGGTGTGCAGGAAGCAATCAGTTGATGTGTCTCTCTCACATCGATGTTTATCTATCTATCTCTTTCTATCCCTCCCTCTTCCCCCTTCCTTACGCTCTCTCTAGAACAAAACAAAAAAAAATCCTTGGGTGAGGATTTAAAAAAAAAAAAAGGGACCTCAGAAGTGACCCAATCTCATCTGGTCAATGTGAGTCCAACTCTCCTACCCGTTCTTGACAGACAGGCAGTCCACTCTCCACTCAGTCACATCTGACAGACATTTATTCTTCTATAAAACATCACAGTTTTCTATTAGAAACAACATTTCCAAAGCTTACTTCCCATATCAAGCTGAAACTTTACTCCTTATAACTTCATCTACTGGCCTCAGTTCTGTCCCCAGAACAAAAGAATATTAAGACTAAACATTCTATCTCCTAACAGCCTATGGAGTAGTGAAACCTATCTCTCACATTCTCGCTGAGATTTCTCTTCTCTGGGATAAACTTCCCTATGTATTTCTTCTGAGACTCTTATGTCATTTAGATCCCACATAATCCTGGAGTCTCTTCCTCTGGACAAACTGCAGTTTTTTAACATTCATCTTTAAATACTAACCCCACTCCACACCCAAAATAAGTCCAGTCTACAGGTAATGGTGTTAGTGTTGCTGAAGACATCTTCCATTATACCACCTGACCATTGCTCCTACACCCCTGCTAACAGAAGCAAATTTTGCTTCAGTGGCAATTATCCATTCTTAGAGACAAATCCTGATTGTTATTCTCTACCAGTGATGTTCAAGGGGTGGCATGTGACCCATTCTAGCCAATAAAATGTAAGGGAAGTCTACTCAAATGGAAGGATAGAGAGTCAAGAAGAAAGCTTCTTTTCTATCCTTCTTTCTTTTTTTTCCTGTTTTAAATACTGGCATGTGAATATGTGATGGCTGGAAAGAAGCACCCCTCTTGTGATCAAGAGGAACCAGCAGCTGAGGAAGGCAAAATGAAAAGGACCTGACTCCTTAGTGGGTTATTAAGTCACCAAACCATACCTGGGGCTCCTTGTTAAACAACAAAATCCTAAATAGCTTAATGGTTTAAGCCACTGTTGGTCAAATATTCTTTTACTTGCAGCTGAAAGCACTCCTATCAATATAAAAAGTTATGCACTAGTTGGTTGGCTCAATGGACAGAGCATTGGACTCAGGACTAAAGGGTCCCAGGTTCAATTCCAGTCAAGGGCCCATCCCCAGTGGGAAGTGTGCAGAAAGCAGCTGACCAATGATTCTGTATCATCATTAATGTTTCTACCTCCCCTCCTTTCCTCTCTGAAATCAATAAAAATCTATTTTAAAAAAATAATATATATATAAAATATATATATATATTTAATATATATAATATATATATTTAATATATATATAAATAATAAATATACATATATATATATATATATATATATATATATATATATATAAAGGTATAATGGAGCTATCACCAAAAGATTCAGACATTATCTTTCTAAAAATGTGGACTTCACTTTTTAAAAAGCCATATCACTACTTAGAATCTGAGGAGCATCTGCTCAATGCAACACAATAAGCAAATAACAAATAAAACCCCTGTGCCTGGACAGGGGGTGGGGGTCCACAATCTCAAATGATTGCAGAGACCATGCAGTTAGCATAAAAAGTGAATCTGGCTATATGTGAAATAACAGTGAGCATGGAGGGCTATCGTGAACTTGACAATGCTTGCCTCATCTAAACACATTAAAATTCAAGCATTTTAAATATTACGGTGGTAAATAAAATACTAATGCATCCATGAGCCAGATTCAGCAGGCACTTCACTAGCTCATGACCTTTGCAAAAGTCATCCTCAACTGAGTTGGAAAGCCACATCTGCTTCCTGCAAGAGTGCAAATCCTCTGTAAACCTGCCAGCGCAGTCTGGAGTATGGGCTCATCATTTCAATCTGCAAAGGCAGTTCTGAATTTTCATTCCATCACCCAACATCTTAATCATTTTAGTTACGACAACCAAAATATTAACATCAAAATCTGTTGTCTCTCTTGAATCTAAGCCCCTTCCCTAAACTAACTGCATTCAGAATGATTCACTTGAAAGGGCAATAAAATAAAAGCAGAAGAAAAATCCCCCAAGACCTGGATTCTGGATGTGTGACTAAAAAAAAATCACTGCAAAACTCAGGACCTTTATTTTCTCATCTGCACAAAGGGATTCTTTAATCATATCCCTGGGGCTGCCAGGTTCCCCAGGCCATCACTGAGTTACTTTATCCTTGGCAGAAATGAAATAAACTATATATGTCTACGCCCTAAATCCCTAAGCCCCGTGCAAGCATCTGATTCAGTTGGTGGAGTTATTTACTGCAAAGGTCACTGAGACAGTCTCCGCTTACAGACACTTTCATATTGGCCATAATTAATCTTCAGTTTGCCATAAAGCTCATGGCAAGTCCAATGAACTCAAAGGAAACTTCTGGTAGTCCCAGTTATGAAAGTATGAGTCATTTTATGTTGGACTCTCCATTCCTAAGGGTTCTGTGGAATTCATTCCCAAATTCCTGCAGGGGATTCCCTCTTCACCCTTCATCATTGTTCTCTGGTTACTAAAAAGTGCATGTACATTGGAGAAAAATAGAAACTACAAAATATAGAAATAATACATAGAATTTCTGTAGTAAGTATTTATTACTATAAGTCACTCACTGAGCTACATACTTTATATCCATTATCTCATTTAAATGGCACAACTCTATGATGTAGGTACTATCATTATTCTCATATTAAAGATGAAGACTCTGAGGCTCAGAGCCATTAAGGAACTGCCCTATGATCATGCAGCAGGTACGTGATGGACTCTGAATTTAAACCCAGACACCCTAACTTGAGATACAACTTATTAACCATGCTACAATGACATTTTATAATTTAAAAAAATTATGACAGCTATGAGTTTACCACCTAAGGACAACCACTGCTCACAGATACGCATGTTTCTCACCAGCCTTTTCTTGAAGGCCATCAGTTTTTCAGAGCTGGAAGGGGACTTAGAGATAATATCACCTCAAACCCTCATTTCGCTGACTAATTTCATAGGTGTGTGCCAAGTCTCCTCTTCTCTCTAGTGGGAAGATAATTACTAGCCATCTTAGGGATTAACAGAAATTGGGGGGTTCCATACAAAAGGCCGTGTAGCCCTGCTAAGTAATTGCTCATCAGTAGGAGGTGGAAGTTGCCCTTATAAGCCGGCAGCTCTGGAATTCAGATGTGAATGATGGGCCTATTAAACACTAAAAGATCATGGAAAGGGCAGACATGCACATCAGAATGTTGGTGGAGCTCACTCAGGAGAGCCTAAAGTTCAGAAAGGTGAAGGGCTTTCTCAAGGTCACACTCACATCTGGAAATGGAATGTAGACCCTCAGACTCTTTGTCTAAGGTTTTCTGGGATCTTCTGACTCGAGTGGTTGGTTGAGAAGGACTGAAGGCCTGCGGGCTTAAAAGGACAAAATACTACAGTACATTATTGGTGGCAGCAAGGAACACAGCATCGTGGCCACATGCACACCATGAATTAGCCACCAACCAAGGAGCAACCTCTGGGAGGGAAGGAGATGCCCAGGCAAGGCCTCCTAACAAATTTGGAACAGCTATTTTCTTCACCTACATCAAGGATCTCAAGCCCAGTGCCTTCAGGACCAAGTCTACAGCACAAGGGTGAAGTGGGCAAGTTGAGGACTGAAGAAAGAAGAGAAAGACCCTGCTCTGTCTGAGGGGAAGGGTTGCTGTTTCTCTCCAGCCAACTGTTGCCATGGGCAACATGGGCCCAGTGTGATCAGGCCTTCTGATTTTTTCAAAGAAGCATGAAATTTGGATTTTTTTTTTAATGTCATGTCTTTAGATGTTGGCAACTAACGTTAAAATGTTGGCAAGCAATTTAAATTTGAATAATAAAGAGGAGTGCTGGACAAAGGAAACACACTGGTTAATAACAGAACCCCTCAATGACCCCATGGCCTTATCAGAAACCACCAACGCATGAAAAAAACAAGATTCTATTTGTCTCTTTCCACTCCCTTCTCCACCCATCCTCCCCCTTCTTCCCTCCCTTCCCCACTCTACTTAGAGAAGCATTTTCAACCTGAGGCTACAAAGAAGATAAGCACTCCCCCCTTGAAATCCACCAGACCAGTTACCAAGGGTCCGTGTGATTACTGATGCCTGTTGCTCCGGAATGAGTTATGTGAGGAGGTGATGATTGCATCTGACATGCCTCATCAAGTAGGCTAAATATAGGCCTCCCCACTCTCAGGAACTACCCAATACCTCCATTGCCTCCAGAGTGAGCTCCACCAACATTCTGATGTGCTGCATATCTGCCCTTTCCACGAGCTTTTAGTGTTTAATGGAAAGGCCCATCACTCACATCCGAACTCCAGAGCTGCGGGGTTACAAGGGCAACTTCCACCTCCTGCTGATGAGCTGCTACTCAGCAGGGCTACACAGCCTTTTGTATGGAACCCTCCAATTTCTGTTAATCTCTAAGATGGCCTAGTAATTATCTTCCTACTAGAGAGAAAAGGAGACTTGGCACACACGTATGAAATTAGTCAGCATTTAGGGAACAAACACTGCATGGGAAGCCCTGAACCACAGTGTGGTAAGTGGGCCCAGAAACTGCAGCAAGCTAGCAACAGAACCAATTGGCTTCATTCATTCAATCAACAAGCATCTGCCAAGTAACAAATGCAAAGAGCAAGGGCAGCACAAGTTGCCAGAAAGAACGCACATGTGGACTAGTAATTAAACTTACAAAGGTAGAAAATAAGGAAGAATAGTTAAAATAATTATGGTATAAACACAATACTCTGAAACCACTTAAAATCATGTTTAAAAAGTCTATTTAATGATAAGGGAAAATTCCAAGAATACATAATCAAGTTTGAAAAAATAAAAGCAGATTGTGAAATATAACTGAGTCAAAATCAGAATGGATACACTCAAAAACCTCCCTCTTCTCCTAAAACATAAAATTTATAGGTATTTTAAAATTTACATAGTAGTACTTAGAAATAAGCAAAGGGAATCACAGATCAAAAATAGAGAGGGCTCCCTAAAAATAAATGAACCAAAAGATGGGACTCTACAATTTCAAACAGAAATCAAAGCCACATGGTCCATGGACAGATGGGTCCAATATGAGCCATGGGACCAGAAGTACCAACATCCAGCAGGGGATGAGGGGCAGAACCATTCTGCTAGTTATGAATAAGGTTGAAACATCTGCACCGTCCACCTTGAGTCACAGCCAAAAAGGATGCTCCTGTCTGTGTCAAGGAGCCAAAACTAAGCCATCCACATGAGACTGGGACCCAAGCTTGCACCATAGGGTATGTAGCGCAGGAAGACAGATCTGATCTGAGCTCTGGATATGAACTCTGGTTTAAAAAACACACCCCTTTACAGATATAGGGCAGGAGAATACATAAAACTGCCTTGAAAATAAGTTACAAACACAAATTAGGGAATATCTGAGGATATCCAATGATCAGACTCGCCCAATAGAAGAATTCATACCTGAAGAAATAAAATGCTAGAGCAATCAGAAAAGGACTTCATGACAAGTATTTTAAATCCTCAAAGAGACAGAGGTGATATCTACATCCACAAGGTAAGAAGAGTTTTCTATAAAACAAAAAAGGCGGGAAGGCATGAAAAGAAACGAGCTATTTATCTTGGAAATAAAATAAACCATTGTTGAAATTAAAAGCTTAACAGATAGGCAAAATAATAGACCAGACACAAATGAAAAGAGCTGCTTAACTGGAGTATAGAATTAAAGAAACCTTCCCAAACATAGCACAGAGAAATAGAGAACTAGGGGGCAAAATGTTTAAGTTAATATACATGGAGGATTGATGGAGTAGCTACATATGAAGACAACAGAAATCATGTTGGAAGGAAACATTCGAGAGATAATGGCTGAGAGAGAAACCAAGATGGCAGCATAGGTTAGCACCTAAACTGCTGCCTCGCACAACAATTTCCAAACTACAACTAAAAGATAAAATGGACATCATTCAGAACTATAGGAAGGCTGGCTGAGTGGAAATTCTACAACTAGAAGGAAAGAGAAAAGCACACTTAGACTCAGAGAGGTGCAGGAGGCAGAGGCACTGAGAAGCAGGCGAGGAGAGGACTGGCAACTGAGTGCGTGGCGGGCTTTCTCAAGCGGGAGGGAGACAAAAGCTTCCGACTGCGCTGAACTCCAGTTCCGGGTGAGATTCTGGGGATCCAGACACATACGGGGTGAAACTGGACTGACTGTCAGGAAAGAGAAAAGCACACTGAGACTCAAAGGAACTGCGGAAGGCAGAGGTACCGAGGCACGCGTGTGGAGAGGGCGAGCAACTGAGTAAGCAGCTGACTTTCTCAAGTGGGAGGGAGACAAAAGCTCCCAACTGCACTGAACTCCAGTTCCAGGCAAGACTCTGGGGACCCAGAGTCATTCGGGGAGAAACTGGACTGGCTGGCAGCGGGCGGAACTCGAGGGCAGCTTTCTCTCAGAGGTGTTTGCAGCGATTACCACGGGACACTGAGACACAGGGGCCTATTAAGGCAGGGCTGACAGGAAACCAATGCTGTCTGCTCTGCCCTGAGACTCCGCCCCATCCAAGCTGAGCACAGAGGCTTTTGCAAGGCTTGTCTCATAAGGGTGTCTCCAGCACAGAAGTTCTCCCAGCATAGTCACAGCTGATCCTCACAGTCAATTGGCCTGGAGGTCAAGTCCTCCCAGTGATACCAATGACAATCAAGACTTAACTACAATGAGGCTGAGCACACAGCCCACAAAGGTGTGCACCAAGAGTGTCCACCTCAGGTAACTGGGGAGGCTGAGCCACTGGGCCATACAGGACACCTAGCACACAAAGCCACTCTATCAACTCATGGAAACAGTGAAAATGCAGAGACTGAGAAACAGATCACAAATGAAAGAAATGGAGGAAAGCAAACAACTGGATATAGAGTTCAAAACCACGGTTATAAGGTTTTTCAAGAATTTCCTAGAAAAGGCTGATAAATTTAGTGAGACCCTCGAAGATATGAAAAAGGACCAACTAGAAATTAAGCATACATTGACTGAAATAAAAAATATTATACAGAGATCTAACAGCAGACTAGAGGGTTGCAAGAATCAAGTCAAAGATTTGAAATACAAAGAAAGCAAAAAACACTCAAATGGAAAAGCAAAAAGAAAAAAGAATCCAAAAATTTGAAGATAGTATAAGGAGCCTGTGAGACAACTTCAAACGTACCAACGTCAGAATTATGGGGGTGTCAGAAGAAGAGAGAGAACAAGATACTAAAAACCTATTTGAAGAAATAATGACAGAAAACTTCCTCCACCTGGTGAAAGAAATAGAGTTAGGAGTCCAGGAAGCGCAGAGAACCCCAAACAAAAGAAATCAAAAGAGGACCACATCAAGACACATCATAATTAAAATGACAAGAGCAAAAGACAAAGAGAGAATATTAAAAGCTGCAAGAGAAAAACAGTTAGTTACCTACAAGGGAGTACTCATATGACTGTCAGCTGATTTCTCAACAGAAACTATGCAGGCCAGTTGTGAGTTGCAAGAAATATTCAAAGTGATGAATAGCAAGAACCTACAACCAAGATTACTCTACCCAGCAAAGCTATCATTCAGAATTGAAGGTCAGATAAAGAACTTCACAGATAAGAAAACGCTAAAGGAATTCATCACCACCAAACCAGTATTATATGAAATGCTGAAAGGTATTCTTTAAGAAGAGGAAGAAGAAGAAAAAAGTAAAGATAAAACTTATGAACAACAAATACATATCTATCAACAAGTGAATCTAAAAATCAAGTGAATAAAAAAATCTGATGAATAGAATAAACTGGTGACTACAATAGAATCAGGGGCATAGAAAGGGAGTGGACTGACAATTCTCAGGGGGAAAGGGGTGTGGGGGGTGCGGGAAGAGACTGGACTGAAATTGTACACCTATGGATGAGGACAGTGGCAGGGGTAAAGGCAGAGGGTGGGGTGGGAACTGGGTGGAGGGGAGCTATGGGGGAAAAAAAGAGGAACAATTGTAATAATCTGAACAATAAAGATTTATTAAATTTAAAAAATAAAAAGAGATAATGGCTGAGTTTTTTCCAAAATTAAAGAAAAACTGAATCTTCTGACTAAGAAAACCCTCAGAGTGCTAAGTACAATAAATTTAACCATATAGACAGTATAATCCTGAATTTATAACTAAATAAACACAGCTTGAAAGAAAATAGACCCAAGTGTTAACAGTGGTTACTCCTGATGATAGGATTCAGAGGGAGATTTTTATTTTCTTCTTTAAATTTTAATGTAGTTTCTAGGTACTCTGCAATGAAAAGGCGTTTTTATAAACTGTCTGTGGAGAAAGAGTATTTGTCCTTTCAAATACACATATACACATAAACATACTTAAAAAAATATCTGTCCTCAGGGAACTTGCACTCTAGTGGAGGAGATGAGGAAATAACATCTAAAGCATTAGCCCACATGGATAGATGTAGTTAACATCTAAGCCTTGCCTTTTTTCCTATAAAGTAGTTAGAAATAAGGGGGACAGGGAAGGAGGAGTTAAGGATACTGAGCAGAAAAATATAGAACTGGTGCATATGCTTGATTTATAGGGGCTGCTACTGCAACCACCATGTATTCCACTTGGACAGGATCAAAATAGCCAAACCAAGATGTGGTTAGAACTTATCTACATCAATCATTATTCCCACCTCTAACTTAATTATATCTCAGACCACCCACTGATAGAAGCAGAAATTAACATCTTCACTGTAAATTCAATTAACACCACAACAATCTGTCACTTGACACATTTCAATTATTATAAAACTTTCTATTTTTTTCCAAGGGCCAAGTAGACTGAGGGAAAGGTAAAATGGTAGGGAGAGGTATTCAATGTAATTAATAATCAAAGTAAGTGCCATTGTTATCCACAGGGACTCTATCGTGTTACCAATTTCGAAGCGAAAACACAGTTATGTTCTGGGCTTTACCAAGTGAATATCATCACAAGCGGAAACAGAGAAGCCTTGACAGAGGTTCAGACTTTGTGGCCATAAACACCACTGGCACACCCGACCAAGCAAGGTGGTCTGTTTCTTCAGAGCCAAACAAACTGCATTTAACATTCAGCATTCAGCATTCAGCTCCAAAAGAAACAGGTGGCAAAGGCACTAGCCAATTTGATGTGCTATTAACTTAACTAATGGAAGGAAGGGCTGTTCATATCTCAGACAATCTCTCTTTTTTTTTCTTTTTTTTTTTTTTACACATCCAGGATTTTCAAAATACCACTCTTTAACCCAACCCTTCTCAACATCAGAAGCACATTCCATAGTGGGGGCCAACATGTACCAACATTATCCCTACTGACATATTTGATTCCCTGCCATCAAGACCAACTCAGAAAGCCCCAGCAATGAGGAATATACAATTTCCTTCACCATTTTTGAATCAATGGACCTTTTGTTCCTCTCTTCTCCATCCCCTCTTAAATCTCTCCCTAATCTCGATGTCTCTGAAAATGTTCTTTCTCCTCTCCCTCTTGCCATTTCCTGATTCCATTTTCTTCTTTTAATCCTCACTCAAGGATATGGTAGTTGTTTTTTTATTGATTTTTTAGAGAGAGAGAAAAAAAAACATCGATGTGAGAGAGAAATATTGATTGGTTGCCTCCCTTACTTGCCCTGACCAGGATCCAACCTGCAACCTAGGTATGTGCCCTGACTGGGAATCGAACCTGCAATCTTTTGGTGTACCAGATGACTCTCCAACCAACTGAGCTACCTGGCCAGGGCATCCCTTTCCTTCTTTACTCTTAAGTGGGGTCACTCTCTTGTCCAATCCCTGGAAGGAATTTTCACTCTATATGAGAGGAGGATGCTTCCACCCACAGCTCTTGGACTTCTCAAAGCTCCCTCCCTTATACCCTGTTCAAGAGAGGAGCAGCTGCTGGTAGTAAGTCAGAGCCTGCCTTTCACAGTGGGAAGGGTCACTGCCTATCAAGGGAGTGCTCAGCTATGAGCCCATTCCCTGTTCCTGCTACTTTGCATACAGTCGGATGTATGAGTCAGGAGAGAGCCTGAGCCACACCTTCCAGCTCTGATATCCCAGCCTGAGTGAGCCTCCAGCCACTTTCTCCAATTCAGCTTTTATCATATTTCTCCACTGATTGTGCTGGGCCCTAGTCAATCCAGAAATTTCACTTTCAATATGGTTATTGTTTTCTGTGTATTACTCCTTTGGTCAAACCTTCAGAAAGGAGGAGGTATTGGTGGTAACATTTAGATACTAAAATCCCTGCTGGACACTGCTGTTCTCCTCCTTTTTAATATCTTCATCGGAAGGCTGGTCACTCCTGCCAGCTCTTGAGCACTGATTTGCTGCACCTTTCCATGACTCAGTACATCCCATAAAATGAAATTCTTTGACCCTCCAGAAGATGGGATGACAAAGTTAAAGAATAGGCTTGACTTTGGTAGAATGTGAGATCACAGCTTGGGGCCAAAAAACCAGAGATCTAGTTCCATCACCCACTGTATGGTCTTGGCCAAGTCTTTAACTGCCCTACGCCTCAGTCACTTCATCTGAAAGTTGCAGGGTGTTCTAGTAGACTCTAAGTCCCTTTCCAGTTCTGAAATGGCCCATACCTTTGTGGCAGGGCCCAGCTGTTCCCCTACTTTTTTCACACCAGGAAAGAACCCCAAAACTGAGAGGTGGCTGGGAAAATGTTCAACCACACGTAGGAATTTTGCTAGGCTGCAAACCATTTTAAATGAATGTTTAATAAGATACTGCATCAGTTATGTACTTGGGCTGAATGTACTGCAGCCCCGGAGACCTGAATGAATTAATACAGTTCCCAAAAGAGCTGGTGGGAATTGCTGTGGCAGAGGCAGAATCTGATTTGATAAACTGAATATAAAAATGCTTTGAGAGCATCAGAAGAAAAGCGCTATGACACATCTCTGCTCGCTCCATGAAGATGTCTCCTACTACCTAAGGAACATACTCCAAGAAGGTCTCAGGGCTGGGGACCATGGCACACAAGTACATTTACCCTTTCCTCCCCTTCCTGACTCCCTTTCCCTTGCTGGAGCTTAAACAGAGGTGCAATGCACCCACAACTCTAATCCTTCCTTTTTTTTCTCACTCCTCTCAAAGCTTCTTCCTACTGTCTTCAGTCCTTACACTTCTGCACAATTCTCAAACCAAGCCCTCCTAATATCTCACTCAAGTCTCCAAGTCTCTCTCCCCTCTTCTCCCAACCAACGGTCCCATCTGGTCCACAGAAAGACCCTCCCTACTCATCCTAAGCCAAGAAATTTGGACACACTTTTCTTCATTCTGACACTCACAGACTTCCGTACCAAAACCCCTCCTTGGGTACTAACCCCTGCATCTGAGGGCCTTCCAACTCCACCCCAGGAACATGTAGGAAAGCATCAGGCCCTCCATGCTCTGGGTCTGCAGTCAGTTCTCCTCTCCACTCACACCCACTCCTCTAGAGAAACACATTCTTGTGGCCATTAGGGCTTCTCAAACTTTCCACCCTTCTTGGGGCTGCGGAAGCATGACGTTTCTCTGTTCTTTTGTGCTTTACCTAAAAACTTTGCATTTTGTTCCACAACACACCCACGTTTAATCCTTTTTGAAATAGTTTTAGTCACCACAAGAGGAAAAAATGGACATTTTCCACAAAGCAACCTGGTAAAATTGATATTATAGAAATATAAGCCATGTTGTTTCATGTTGTACAGCCCTTCCCCAGGCTTTCCACTGCAGGTCCTGTTAGCAAGTCTTAGGTGCAGTGGCCCCAGGCTTGCATCTGTAAACTGCTTAGAAATCTCCAAGCATTCCACTGCCCTATGACACTTCTGTTTTCCAAGTTCTTCCCGGCATACCCAAAGTGCCTCTCTGAGTACCCCACTTTCAGACCCAAGACAAAAAGCATTTCCATTCATTTCTGGGCTGGAGAGGTGGGACCTGGTTCTGACCAGGGTCAGTGTCTAGGACCCCCTGTCAGAGCAAGAAGATACCAGGGGCTCCCGAAGACCTTGAGTGGCTGTCCTATGACTAGCACACTCCGGAGTCCTGGCAGACCATTGCTTCCGGCCTTACCTTATCAGCCATGATCATAGATGCGCCCCCGTGGATGCCCAGGATGGGGATGAAGGTCTGTGAGGAGATAAAATCCAGCATCTGGGCCACGGCCTCCTGGTCGGTGTCATCCCCAAACACCAGGCCGTGGATGCGCGCCCCGGACATGAGGTCGCACACATGTGTGATGAGGCTCTTAGGGTCCGTGCGGTTCATCAGCAGTGCTACCACGTTCACGTCCAGGGGCAGCCCAGTCACCTGCTCCGGGCCCCACAGGTTTCGCAGTTCACGTTCTGTCATGTCGTGGCTGTGACCCAGCAGCACCGCGATGTTCAGCGCCGGGGTACCCTTCTCCGCCGCCGCACCCTGCGCCGGATGGTGCCAGACCAGAAGTGCCGGCAGCACCAGCAGGGTCCAATACCCCAGTCTGCCCATAGTCGCCACTTATGGTCCCTGCAAGGTGGAGAGGGAAAGTCAGGGCTGCGGTGAGCGAGGGTTCCAGACCCCGGCCCTTGCTCTACCAGCTAGGTAGAGAGCCCACCCGCAGCGCAAGCTGCCGGCGTCACCTACTCTGTTCCCGATCCCCAAAGTCATCCATGTCACTAGACACATCGCCAACTTTTATCCAACTCCAATCCGAGCTAATTCTCCAACCCTGCCAGTAAATCCATCTTCACATCCATCACCTCCTTCTCATGCCCCAGTCTCCAGCCTCTTCTCCATGCCCAACTCTGCCCACATCTCCCACCAAGTTAGTTGCGGTCCACCGCCCTTGAGCGTAGGCGCACAGAGCAAACCTGTCACCCACTCCTCTCTCATGCCGCTAGAGCGGACCAAGTTACGGATCCCGTCCCCTGCTCACAAGGAGCGAACTACAGAGCAGCCAGGCGTGCGGAGGAGGCGTAAAGACGAGGTAACCAGGCTCCCGCGTTCAGTGGAATTGACTGGCCCCGCCCCTTGGAACGCGCGGGATGCAGAGCAGACCTGGCTCCCGGCGGTACCCGCTGCAGACCCCATTCCTCTCCTGCAGGTACTCCCCAAGAGCTTGGGAGTGAGAACTCTCCCTTGTGTGTGTTCCAGTCTTCCGGGCTCCTGAAGGAACTTAAGACCCGCCCCTCCTCCCGCTGAGGGGCCCTGAAGAAAGTGACCCCAGGACCCGCGCCCTACACGCACAGGATCACACCCGTTCTCTTTCACGCGTGCTGTATGCAATGCAGAATTCCGGGGAAGAGGTCCTCCGCGGGCCTGTGCGTGGGAGCTGGCAAAAAAAAAACATGTGTGGGGCTAAAGGTAGGCTCCTAAGAAGCTCTCCGACCAACATAAACTGTACAGCCCCTCCCCAGGCTTTTCACTCCAGGTCCTGTTATCAAGTCTTAGGTGCACGTGGGCAGTAGGGCTCCACTCGCTCACAGGCACGCGCGCATTTCTGCGCACAACCACAGGCCGCCGTAATGGTGCCAACAGCCATCCGGAGTCCGTACATGGACTCAGGCGGTGCACACATATACACCGCGCCAGGTACACAGGCGCGCGTGCCTGCAAATACCAGCACAGTCGTGCACGCGTGTACAGGCGCGCGCCCTGGAGCCGGGCACTGCCAGAGCCTGGGGAAGTTGGGGAGAACTCGCACCGACCTCAGAGCTCTGTGAGTGAGCACTGCGGTGCCGCAGCGCCCCCTGGTGCTCCTCTCTCGCCTAGCTACAGATACTTCCTCGCCCGCTTTCTCTCTCCCTTTCTCCCTAGATCTTTCTCCCGCTCTCGCTTGGGTCGAGTCTTCCTCCTCCCCATCCCGCCAAGCCCAAGTCTCCCACTGGGACGTACCTGTAGCCGGAGAAGGTCGAGGATGCAGTGGGGCGCGCTGCGCGCACAAGCATCTCGGCCGCCTCAGCAGCCACCGGGTTTAGCGGGTTTCCGCATGCTGCGGCCCCCGCGCGCTCCCTTGGCTGTCCCGCGCTGCCCGCATCGCCCCCACGGGGGGCGGCTATCCCAGCCGGAGGCTCTGCAGCAGGGCTCTACGAAGGCGGGGAAGAGACGGGTCAGCTCACGGGTCAGGAGAGCGGGACTGGGGTGGGGGTGTCGTGCTGCAGTCTGCAATGCTCACAGCCCCTATGTGCACACAGGGGGCTCGATAGAAGAGGGGGAGCTGAACCTCCGTGACCAAGACGCCCCCAGACCGAATCCTCAGACCCTGTGGCCCATATGGAGAGCTCTTCTCCAGAGCGCACAGGAGAACCTGGAGCCCCAATTTATCCACCCACGAGAAGCTAACTGGGCACCTCCGCCCTCACCCCATACCACCTCCCCAGCGCCGGCTGCTGGGAGTTGTGCGGCCAGGGCTGCTGAAAGGGGGGGGGGGGGGCGTGAGAAGGGGGATATGGCTGAGTTTTCGATGAGCCGGCAGGAAGAGAGGGGGAGGGAAAAGGACTCGGGCTCCCGCGGTCCCGGATCCCCGAGGGAGGTGCTATCATTCCCATACAACGACTCCCTTGCGGTCCTGCCGCCCACCTCTATCCAGGCCTTCCACCAACCTCTTCCTAAGGTGGCCCTGCGTCCCGCACCAGCACTCACCGCAGCCTCTCTCCACATAGTTCTCAGCAGTGGCCGCTCCTGGTCATCTCCGGGGCTGATGGCTGCAGCCGCGACTCTCAATGCTCACCCGGCTCCATGCTCCGGCTAAGCCCTGGGCGCCTCCCACAGAGAGCTAGAGCTCGGCTTCCTGCCCCACTCCCGGCAGCAGCTTCCCAGTCCTCTGAGCGCGCCCGAGAGACCTCTTCTTCGCAGCCCAGGCTCCCGGCTGGTGTGTGTGAGAGTGAGTGTGGGAGCGGAGCGCGCGCGCGCTTGTAACCGGGGATCCCCGCGGTCCGCGGCCGAAAGAGATGCGGGAGGGGCGGGGGAGACAGCTCCCTCCGGGCCCTTCGCTGCGGGGCTAGCTCCGCGCCAGGCGTTCAGCTCCGCGCTTCGCGGCGGGAGTCCCGAGAGCGCCTGATCACCCTGGTTCACAGCACTGGGAAAACCGGGCTCCCAGGGAGTGCTTCTGCTGTGGTCGCCTCGGAAAAAGAGGAGGAGGAAGACAGGGGCGCCTCCACTCCAACTTAGGGAGTTGTTCCCAGTCAGTGAGACGCAGCAGCCCCCGCGAAAGCCGAAGAGGCTTGGAGCTTCGTTGGGCGAAGGCGTCTCCCGCCCGCAGCGGCTCTCCCCGGAGGCGAGCCGAGACAGACCCCGCAGTCCCTTGGCGGCGACGCGGAGCGCTGCCACCCGCTCCCAGAGCGCACGCTGGCGACAAGGCCAGGATAGGTGACTGGCTGACAGCGGGGGCGCCTGCGGTGGCGCGCGCCGCTATCCGTGGCGCTGAAACCACGCTCTACGCCCGCTCCTGGGCTTCTGGTGCAGCTGAAGAATCAATTATTCAGAGCTCCTCCAGTACAGCTTCTTCCTCCCCCGGTGCCTTGCGCTGAGTACAGCAATCCCCCCTCCACGCACAGACGTTCTCTCTCTCTCTCTCTCTCTCTCTCTCTCTCTCTCTCTCTCTCTCTCTCTCTCTCTCCCCCCCCCTCTCTCTCTCAGAATCTGTTCCAATCCTTCTCCCTATGCCTTGCCACCCACCCCAGTGCGGAAACCCACTCCTCTGATCTCAGGGAGCCAGAATCTGAAAAGTAAATTCATCTTGACATTCCCCACTTGTTTTCTTCTTGTTTTCTAAGTTATACCAAATGAAAATCGCCCCGAGGCCGCTACTTCTAAACTCCCAGCAGGGGCGAGCCAGAGAGCATGGGACTTCCTGGATGTGTGGGGCCTGGTTAGCTTGAATTCTAGCTACTGGGCATGAAAAGCATTATTAAGGGAGGATCATTGCCCCTTTTTCACTCTACTATTTCTCTCCTTCCAATGCCCATCTCTGCTTTTCTCCTCTCATGTCCTGAAAGAAAAGAGGTCTTAAATCTTAAGAGATTGTGCAGTCACTGTTCCAACCCTGCATCCTCCACTTAACAGCCTGATATCACTTTTGAGCCAGTAATTTATCTTCCCTTTTTGATTGCTAATCTGGAAAATGGGGAGGGCAGTAAAAATATCCACTTCTCATGATTATTATTTTATTAAATTTATTGGGGTGACTTTGGTCCACATCTCAGTGTTGTTTTAAAAAGAAAATGACATAACCTTGGTGAGCAAGCCAACAAGGTCTAGCACATAGTAGGTGCTCAATAAATATGAGGTCTCTTCAAGTTGGCCTAGCAGGGAAGGGACTTCTTCCAAGAATGCAGATGTGGCTACTGAAATGGAGACAGAAAGGAGGCACAGTTCCTGGACACCAATGGGTTTATTATTAAGCTGGTTGTTGTATAACCAGCTTAATAAGTTCTCTAGAGTTTGTTATCCAAAAGGCAGAGAAAGGGTGGAGAATTATGGAAGATAAGTGAAAATGAAGGGTTTTGTGATATGAGGCAGAAAATAGGGAAGTGGTCTCTTTCTTGAGGCTGTAATTGGGCTGAGCTGGGTTAGGCCTTTCCCTTGTGTGGAGATGATCATTTCTTGGACTTTGGCACAGGACCCTAATTTGGGGACTCACAGAGCAGTTAGTCTATTTTTTTAAATGAAGTATAAGTTATATACAATAAAATGCACTTCACTTAAGGATTAAGTTCAAGTTTTAAAATTGTTTGCCTCTGTGTGGACCATCAGTCACAACAATGTACAGAATATTTTTATCACCCCCAGAAAGTACACTTGTGCCCCTTCATGATTAATCCCACTCCCCCCCAATAGAAACCACAATTTTTATTTCTTTTTTTAATTTTTTTCTTTATTAAGGTATTACATATGTGTCCTTATCCCCATTGGCCCCCCCCCCCCACCTCTACTCATGCACTCACCCCCCTGGTGTCTGTGTCCATTGGTTAGGTTTATATGCATGCATACAATTCCTTTGGTTGATCTCTCCCCCTTACCCCCACCCTCCCCTACCTTCCCTCTGAGGTTTGATGGTCTGATCGATGCTTCTCTGTCTCTGGATCTGTGTTTTTTTTTATCACTTTATGTTGTTCATTATATTCCATAAATGAGTGAGATCATGTGATATTTATCTTTCTCTGACAGGCTTATTTCACTTAGCATAATGCTGTCCAGTTCCATCCATGCTATTGCAAATGGTATGAATTTCTTCTTTTTTACAGCAGCATAGTATTCCATTGTGTAGATGTACCACAGTTTTCTAATCCACTCAACTGCTGGTGGGCACTTAGGCTGTTTCCAAATCTTAGTTAGCTATGGTGAATTGTGCTGCTATGAACATATGGGTGCATATATCCTTTCTTATTGTTGTTTCTAGTTTCTTGGGATATATTCCAAGGAGTGGGATCACTGGGTCAAATGGGAGTTCCATTTATAGTTTTTTGAGGAAACATCATACTGTTCTCCACAGTGGCTTCACCAGTCTGCATTCCCACCAGCAGTGCACAAGGATTCCTTTTTCTCCACATTCTCACATCCTTGCCAGCACTTTGTTGGTTTGTTGATGATAGCCATTCTGACAGGTGTGAGATGGTACCTCATTGTCATTTTGATTTGCATCTCTCAGATGATTAGTGACTTTGAGAACGTTTTCATATGTCTCTTTGCCTTCCTTATATCTTCTTTCAAAAAGTATCTATTTAGGTCCGTTGCCCATTTTTTGATTGGGTTGTTTATCTTCCTTTGTTAAGTTGTATGAGTTCCCTGTAAATGTTGGAGATTAAACCCTTATCGGTGATAACAGTAGCAAACGAGTTCTTCCATGCAGTGGGCTTTCTTGTTGTTTTGTTGATGGTTTCTTTTGCTGTACAAAAGCTTTTTATTTTGATGTAGTCCCATTTGTTTATTTTCTCTTTAGTTTCCATTGCCCTAGGAGCTGTATTAGTGAAGAAATTGCTTCAGCATATGTCTGAGATTTTGCTGCCTGTGGATTCCTCTAATATTTTTATGGTTTCCCATCTTATGTTTAAGTCCTTTATCCATTTTTAGTTTATTTTTCTGTATGGTGTAAGTTGGTAGTCTAGTTTCATTTTTTTTTTTCATGTATCTGTCCAATTTTCCCAGCACCATTTATTGAAGAGACTGTCTTGACTCCATTGTATGTTCTTGCCTCCTTTGTCAAATATTAATTGAGCATAGTGGTTTGGGTTGATTTCTGGGTTTTCTATTCTATTCCATTAATCTATATGTCTGTTCTTGTGCCAGTACCAGGCAGTTTTGAGAACAGTGGCTTTGCAATCTGGTATTGAGATCCCACCTACTTTGTTCTTCTTTCTCAGGATTGCTGCAGCTATTCAGGGTCTTTTTTATTATTATTATTTAAGATTAATTTTTGGAGAGTTTGTTCTAGGTCTGTGGAATATGCTGTTGGTATGTTAATGGGGAGTGCATTGAATCTATAGATTGCTTTGGGTAGTATGGACATTTTAATGATGTTGATTCTACCAGTCCATGAGAACAGTATGTTCTTCCATCTATTTATGTCTTCTTCTATCTCTTTTTTCAGTGTCCTGTAGTTTTCCGCATATAGGTCTTTTACCTCCTTAGTTAAGTTTATTCCTGGGTATCTTAATTTTTTTTTTGGTGCAATGGTAAATGGAATTTTTTTTTTTTTTAGTCTCTCTTTCTGTAAGTTCACTATTGGTGTATAAAAATGCCATAGATTTCTTGGCATTCATTTTGTATCCTGCTACATTGCCGAATTCATTTATTAAGTTTAATAATTTTTTGATGGAGCCTTCAGGATTTTCTATGTACAATATCATATCATCTGGGAATAATGACAGTTTTACATCTTCTTTTCCAGTTTGGATGCCTTTTATTTCTTCTTCTTGTCTAATTGCTATGGCTAGCATTTCCAGAACTGTGTCAAACAGGAGTGGTGAAAATGGGCATCTCTGTCTCGTTCCTGTTCTTAGGTGAAGTTGTTTTAGTTTTTGCCCATTGAGTATGATGTTGGCTGTAGGTTTGCCATATAAGGCTTTTATTATGTTGAGGTATGATCCCTCTGTTCCCATTTTGTGGAGGGTTTTTATCAAGAAAGGGTGTTGGATTTTGTCAAATGCTTTTTCTGCATCAATTGATATGACTATGTGATTTTTATCTCTCAATTTGTTTATGTGATGTATCATGTTTATTGATTTGCAGATATTGTACCATCCTTGCATTCCTGGGATAAATCCTACTTAGCCATGGTGTATGATCTTTCTGATGTAGTGCTGGGTCTGATTTGCTAGAATTTTGTTGAAGATTTTGGCATCTATGTTTATGAGAGATATTGGCCTGTAATTCCCTTTCATTGTGTTGTCTTTATCTGGTTTTGGTATTAGGATAATGCTGGCTTCATAGAATGAGCTTGGAAGTATTCCTTCCTCTTGGATTTTTTGAAATAGTCTGAGGAGGATAGGTTTTAGTTCTTCCTTAAATGTTTGGTAAAACTCCCCTGTGAAGCTGTCTGGCTCCAGGCTTTTGTTTGCTGGAAGCTTTTTGATGACTGCTTCAATTTCTTCCATAGTTACTGGCATACTGAGCTGTTTAGATTCTTACTGATTGAATTTTGGAAGGTTGTATTTTTCTAGGAATATGTCCATTTCCTCCAGGTTGTCCAATTTGTTGGTATAGAGTTGTTCATAGTATTTTTTAACCATCTGTTGTATTTCTGTGGGGTCTGTTGTTATTTTGCCTCTTTCATTTCTGAGTTTGTTTATTTGGGTCCTCTCTCTTTGCTTCTTGGTGAACCTAGAGGTTCATCAATCTTGTTTATCCTTTCAAAGAACCACCTCTTGGTTTCATTGATCTTTCATATTTTTTGTCTCTATGTCATTTATTTCTTTTTTTTAATTTCTTTATTGTTTAAGGTATCACATATTTGCCCTCATCCCCCCATTCCCATCCCAAACCCCTCCCCACGCATGCCCCCACACCCCTGTTGTCCATGATCACTGGTTAGGCTTATATGCATGCATACAAGTCCTTTGGTTGATCTCTCCCCTTACCCCCACCCTCCCCTACCTGCCCTCTGAGGTTTGACAGTCTGATCGATGCTTCCCTGTCTCCGGGTCTGTGTGCATTCATCAGTTTATGTTGTTCATTATTTCCCCTAGATGAGTGAGATCATGTGGTACTAGAAATACACTTGTAAGAACCAAAAATGAGACAAGCAATAATAGTGATGCTGAGAGGCAAATGAATCAGTCTGTAGTGAGTTTCTTTCTGGGCCAACAGTTCTTTTGAGTCCCAATTTCAATGTCAAACAGTTCCTTATGTGTACATGTCAGCATTTATTTCTGCTCTGATCTTTATTATCTCCTTCCTTCTGCTCACTCGTGGCTTTTCTTGTTGCTCTCTTTCTAATTCTTTAAGTTGTAGAGTTAGATGATTTACTACCATTTTTTCTTGTTTTTTGAGGTAAGCCTGTAGAGCTATAAACATCCCTCTCAGGACTGCTTTCATTGTGTCCCATAGATTTTGGATTGTTGTGTTTTCATTGTCATTCATTTCCAGGATGTTTTTAATGTCTTCTTTGATCTCTTTGGTAACCCAATCATTGTTTAATAGCTATTCAGCTTCCAAGTGTTTGATTTTTTTATTGTTTTTATTGTAGTTTATTTCTAATATTATGCCATTGTGGTCTGAGAAGATGCTTGATATGATTTCAGTATTCTTGAATTTGGAGAGACTTTGTTTGTGACCCAATATGTGATCTATCTTTGAAAATGTCTCATGTGCACTTGAGAAGAACATATATTCCGTGACTTTGGAGTGAAATGTTCTGAAGATGTCAATTAAGTCCACCTGATCTAGTGAGTCATTTAGGATTGCTGTTTCTTTGCTGATTTTTTGTTTGAGGATTTATCCAAGATGTCAGTGGAATATTAAAGTCCCCTACTATGATTGTATTGTTGTCAATCTCTCCCTTGATATCTTCCAGGAGTTTTTTTTTTTTATGTATTTGGGTGCTTCTATATTGGGTGCATATATGTTTATCAGGGTTATATCCTCTTGTTGTATCAATCCCTTTAGTATTATGAAGTGGCCTTCCTTATCTCTTGTTATGGCCTTCACTTTGAGGTCTATTTTGTCTGATATAAGTATTGCTACTCCAGCTTTTTTTTTTTTTTCATTTCCATTTGCCTGAAAGATATTTTTCCATCCCTTCACTTTCAGTCTGTGTGAGTCCCTTGTCCTGAGGTGGGTCTCTTGTAGACAACATATGTATGGGTCATGTTTTTTTATCCATTCAGCCACTCAATGTCTTTTGATTGGAGCATTTAGTCCATTTACATTAAAGTTATTATTGATAGGTACTTGTTTGTAGCCATTTTTGTTTTTTTGTGCCTGTGTTCCCTCTTCCCTTTTTGTGTCTTCTTTTTGCACCAGTCCCTTTAGCATTTCTTGCATTGCTTACAATTTTGATTTCCAATACCCTATACTAGCTTTGCTCATTTTTAAACTTCATGTAAATAGAATTCTACATTGTATATTTGTTAGTAACTAGCCTTTTTCACTTAACTTAAAGTCTGAGGGATTTGCACATGTTGCTGCAAGTAACAACAGCTTTTTCTTTTTTTATTGGAGTGGCTTTCCATTGTATGAGTAAACCACACTTTGTGTTTCCAGTCTCCTATTGATGGATATGTGGGTTGGATCTGTAAAGCTTAAATAAATACAGATGCTGCGCCACTTTAGACCTCTTCCATCAAAATTTCCAGTGGGGTCAAGTGTGATTATGTGTTTTAATTTTATAGATGATCCTAATGATGCCCCAGTTAGTAGTTGCTGCACATTCATTCTTGTATATCAATGCTGACCCTGAAATAGTCTTTAATGAAAACTATTTTTATGAAGAGTTTAAATTTATTTGTGACCAGACTGGTAACAGGGTAGATCAAACAGGTGTGGCCTCTTTTGAGTAGAGAAAGAAGGAACAGTCTGTCTCTAAAGACAGAAACAGGCAGCTGGAGTTGCTCTAGGCTGGACATCTCCCCAGTATGGAGAACCATTTGGGTTGGGCACCTGGAACTCAGCCACACATGTGGAGCCTCGAATAGTGTGCATGTTATCATAACAGTTTTAGCCCATGCTGTGCTGCAAAACTAAGCCCGCCACACAGCTTGAGCAGGATTTTGCTACTCAAGACTTTCAGATAGAAAACCTTCATAGCAGCTATGCTGACAAATGCTATTTAAAAAAAACAAAAAAACAACAACACAAAAACAAAACCCTTAATCAACATTGTGCCGCAATTTTGCCAATCACATCATTAAAGTCACTGATATAATCTAGTCCGGTGGTCAGCAAACTGCAGCTCGTGAGCCACATGTGGCTCTTTGGCCCCTTGAGTGTGGCTCTTCCACAAAATACCATGTGCGGGTGCACACATACAGTGCGATTGAAGGAGTACCCCTAATTAAGTTAATAACAATGTACCTACCTATATAGTTTAAGTTTTAAAAATTTGTCTCTCAAAAGAAATTTCAGTCTTTTGTACTGTTGATATTTGGCTCTATTGACTAATGAGTTTGCCGACCACTGACCTAGTCTGCTAGGAACAAATTGCTTCAGTTGTTTTCAAACGAATTGATTTATCTTCAAATGTTCTACTAAAGAAAGGACCCCAATGGTTGCCACTTACTTTGAACCACTTAAACACTGTGGTTAAAAACCAACCACCATATCATGTTCACAAGAGAGAAGTAAAATGAGCCAATCATTGATTATGCTTCTCTTTATATATCTATACTCAAAGGAAATCAGCAAAGAATTATAACATTTTGAAGGTGAAAGGCCTTTAGAGGCTACCCTGTATAGTGTATTTTCTGTTTTCAAGTAAGGTTAGGGAACTCTGCTTATTCAAATCACTTTAAGGTAAATTTTTATTTTACTAGTAAAAGATCTGAGAAGTTCTGCAGTTTTTTTTTAAAAATTTTTATTAATCTAGCAATATTCCAAAAGAAAATCATAATGGAAACCTATTTTATTCCACATAATAGCTGCTACCATTCTACAGAGCTATTGTTTCTTTTCATGCTTTTTGAGAATTTCTGACGTGGCCCTTTATTTTACATATGGGAGACAGAAGACTCAAGTGGGACTAGCCAACTTTAGTACTTTGAGATAAGAGGCTAAAGGCAAAATTTGAAGCAGGATTTGATCCACAATTTTTGCTTTAACTGTCTGCTGTATAAAATAAAGTGTATGTTTGCATTCTTTAAGGTTATTGAGATTCCAAAGCAGTATGATAGAATCTTAAGAGAAGGGTAAAGCAAGAAAGCAATTGAGGATGGCTGAGTAACCTGAATGCCAGGCTAGCTGCTACCTTTAAGCATTGTTTTTTAGTGGTGATCTACCTTCCCCATCCTTCCAAATTCCAGCCTGTGGGTTCTCACTTGGGCTAACCATAGTCCAAGCTTTCTCGACCTTGTCTTTTATGTAGTGGCAGATAAATAGGACTCACCTGTCCTGTGCCAAGGCAGACATCACTAACCAATTCTTGAATTATTTCTCTCAAAGTTTAGATAGAATTTCACAAGCTTGCTCAATTGTAGGTGTTCTGGATAGCCCCATCTCTTAATTAGAGTTGGCTCTAATTTGCCGTGCCTGATTTAACAAGTTCTCATAGATTGCCTATATTTCCTATGATTTCTCTCAGACCCTATTTTTCTTGTTACCTGATGACCTTTTCCTCCTGGGACCTCAGTTATCCCACTTGTAAAAGAAAGGTTAGACTAGCCAAGATGGCCTCCATGTTTGACGTTCTATGATTCTGTGACTTTCTTAAAGGTCTCAACCCTCAGGTCAACAAAGGCACTAGTTAATCCTTCCATAATAACTTACCCAAAAAACTACAATTCCTTCCTGCCCCCAAGACCCATTCAGGTATCAATAGTTCTAATCAGCACTGGCCACATAGCTCAGTTGGTTAGAGCATCACCTGATACGCCAAGGTTGGGTGTTTGATCCCTGGTCAGGGCACATACAAGAATCAACCAATGGATGCATAAATAAGTAGAACAATAAATAGATGTCTCTCCCCTGTACCCTTCCTCTCTCTAAAATCAATAAAAAATAAAATAAATAGTTCAAATCAAAGGGCAAGTGTTTTGTTTTGTTTTCTAAACAAATCCACTGCTAGTCTTGAAAACTAAAATGAAGGAATAAAAAAAGATTTTGTTCCTTATTGGTCTTTACCTAATGCAGCCCAGTTTCCTCCCTCATACTAGACAAGAACCTAGGAGGTATCAAGGCATACCACTGAGAAAAGAATCATGATTTGGTAGTCAGGAGTCTACATTCTGCCACTTTGGGAAAAGTCTCTGACCTCTCCAGGCCTCAATTTCTTCATTAGTAAAATGGGAGTAAAATCGCCCTGCCTCCCCCAGCACTGTGGTGAACGTTGTATAAAAAATATGTCTTAGAGTGGATCCCTCCAAGAATAGTAAGGGTTCTGCACCCAAATCCAGTATGATGGGGGAAGGGGGGGGGGAGGGGAGGTCCCACACCAACAAGCAATTCTTGGACACCAGCTGGGTGTCCTAAAATTCAACTAAATTCTCACACTATCTACCTGGAGACAGCATCAGACTTCACAGGTTAAGGCTCAATCCCACAGTACTGCCCTCAGCTTCAGATGCCAATCGAAAGTCCAAGTTGTTACCTGTGCTTTTGATTGGCTGGCTGTAAATCAGAGATTCCCACACCCCCTTCCTTGGGTTTGATTAATTTGCTAGAGCAGTTCACAGAACTCAGAAAAACCATTTACTCACTAGATTTCTGATTTATTACAAGGGATATAAAGAATACAAATCAACAATCAGATGCAGAGATGTATAGGGCAAGGTAAGAGGAAAGAACATGGAGCTTTCATGTCCCCTCCAGGCACGCCACTCTGCACTTTCTTCAAATCTTCTCATGTTCACCAATCCGCAGGCTCTCGGAACCTCATCTTTTTGTGGTGTTTTTGTTTGTTTGTTTGTTTTTGTTTTTGTTTTTTAATGGAGGTGTTATTACATAGCTGTGATTGATGAAATCATTGGACATTGCTGATTGAACTCAGTCTCCAGCTCCTCTCCCCTCCTTGCAAGTCCAGGAGAGTGACTGAAAGTTCCAGCCTTCTAATCACCACCCCCTCATTCTTCACTGATTTAGGGTCACTCTTGGGGCATTAACTCCTCACCCTTCCAGCCTACCCTGTGCACAGAGAAATGCAGGAAGCCAGCAGGTGCCCACGATGTTCTATGAGTGGTGCTGTAGACAGGGTGAGCAAGGAGATATGAGTGGGGCGCCGACCACACTGCCTAATGAAGCAGAAAGGCCTGGGTCAAGTGAAGGCACTGAAGAGAAGCAACAGAGGGAGCGAGGCGGCCTAAATTGTGAAATCAGCTTGAGCCTTTTGTGGCTTGGACTTCCGAGAGAAAGAAGCCAAACATATATGTCACCTTTGAACAGTCATGTGCTCTGGACTCTAATCACCAAATCAGCAACTCCCTCTCTAAGAGGAAGAGCTGGGAGGAGCTCCTGCGGTACCCACAAGTCACATTGCCATACCCCAAGGGAGCCCGTGGGTGCTCCTTGTCACATTCACCAATGCAGGGCAGCTTCCATGCCCAGAGGAGGGCAAGCCTCTCCAGGAAATCTCTCCCCTTCCAGGCACAGACTTAACTGTGAAGACTCATGGACCTGACCTGAAGCTCTCTCACGCTCTGTGGTTGGGTCAGAGGAGTATCTCAGAACAGCGCTTTGAAAGCCCCACAGCTGGACCATGTAAGGCCAATTTCCTGAGGCCAAGGGTATTCAAAAGTCTCATCATTCACTCCGCAGATAATGGGGAGACTTAGTCGATGACGACCCTGATTCCTAGGTCTGTGCTTAGGAGAGGACTTTTCTCAGGGAACCATGTGGATGCCACGGAAAGAGGTCATATTTCCTGGTGCCTGGGATCACTGAAGCATGCCATCACGAAGCTGTGAAACCTCCAAGACTGTTTTTTAAAGATGAGGACACTGAAGCCTGGAAGGAAGATGCTGAAGGTCACACAGCTGCTGACACTCTCCTATTCACGTCTTCTTGTCACCAGACAGCCCTTTCCCTCTCCATGAACACAGACTCAGCTGGGCGTGGATTGCAGGACAGGTTGCCAGATGGAAAGCCACTATTTAGTATTATACCTTGAGGTGGGACAGTCCTGGGGTAACCTTGATATCTGCATCATAACTGGGCATGTCCAAAGGCATTTGGGTATCCTGTGCCCTTTGGGTTGGGAGTTGTAGTTGAGGGTAAAGAGGGAAAGTAGGACCCAGCCACTGAGTTCTTCCATCTGAGAAATAACTCAGGGCATCAACTATCTTACTTGGAGCACTCAGTGGCAGCAAAATTGGGATGGTCTAGCAGTGGAGAGCTGACCCAGCCTGAGGACACCACCAGTAATAGGCAGATTAAGACTTGAACCCATTTGTATCTGGCTCCAGAACCTGCACTTGGAACTACTATGTAATCTGCATAAGTCACTAATTAACTGGGCCTCTTTACCTGGGTTCCCTTACCCTCTCTGAGGCCCATCTTCCTCCTCTCTTAGGGTACAAGAATGTCAGATCAGCAATTGCTAGGGTTCAGACTTATCATAAGCGGCAGAACCCCTCTGTAAGCCAATCTCACACATAGCTTGAACATGGGAAGCAGCAAAAAGTAGCACTTTCATCTTGGGTTAAAAAGGGGGTAAAAGGTTGGGGTCTGACAGTCATCCTCAGCTTCTCCTTCCCCCTCCCCCAACTGCACCTCCACCTCCACCTTAGCTCCAGATGGAACTCTGGGACTGTGACGAACACATTTTGAAAATACGGTCCACCCCTGCATTTGTACAGAAGAAGAAACTGAAGACCTGCAAAGAGCAGGGGCTTGAAAAGAATTCCCCGGCAGGAAGAGACTGAGCGAAGATTAGAACCCAGGGCTCGTGAGCCAGCCAAACTTTAAAATGTAGAACCTGAACCCTGGTTCTGAAACTTCCCGGCTGCATGACCCTGACTCTGGGTAGGTCGCTTAGCCTCTCTGTGTCTGCTTCCTCACCTGTAAAATGGGAATAACAGTACTTAAATATGGTGGTGTGTATCGAATAAATTAAGTGAAACAATAGACATAAAGCACTGAGCCTAGAGCCCAGCCATAGGAAGATTTAACAAATGTCAGATGTTAGCATCCTTATCACTGCTGGATAGGGCCCCTGGGAGCTTAAGAAGTTCCCCTGGGATGTCCTGTCCCCCCACTTTCTGACACCTTCCTTGGGCTGAGTGCTCCTGGTATGTGCTCAGGGTGGCCAGGCCCACGGGGTGGGTGGTGGAGGCAGTCATTGCCTGGCCCTGGCTTTCCATCTCAGTGTGTCCCAGATGGTGCCCTGAGGGGAGCTGGCAGGTGATGCATTGGCAGAGCCTCCCTTCCCTTGCACAGTTCACCGAACCACGCAGGGCCCAGGAGCCTCAGGCTGTAGTGCTCTGCCAAGGAGGCAGACTGCCCAGCCCAAACCGATGGAGGCAGGCATGGCAAGCCCAGGGAGCGGCGTGTGTGCGCCAGCCTCCAGAGCAGGGACAGGTGGGGCACTTGGCCAGCTACCTGCCCCGGCTCCTCCCTTCCCCCCCTTCATACCCCCCCCCCCCACCGCAGCTTCCCTCTGAGAGGGAGAGGGAGAGGGAGAGGCTTAATCAGAAATCCAGCCCCACCCCACATGACCTGAGTTTATATGCTTTTTCTAAAAGTAATAGCTCTTAGAAAAAGAACCATGTAGTGAAGGGAGATAACGCCTCACTAAACACAGGAGATGTCAATTTCTTCATCTGAAAGAATGGCGATATTATCGATTTCAGAGTCATTGTGGGTCTTAAATGATATTGTATACAATGCTTGGAATAGGGTCTTCTATGTGGAAAACGTCCAATAAATGTTAGCCTGTGTCAGCATCTATAATACATTCATATTTGTATCCACATTCCAGCACAATGCTAAAAGCACAGGCTCTGGAACCCCTCTGCCCAGACCCAAATCTTGGATGTAACTCTTCCTATTTTATGCCGCTTAGTGCCAAAGCCTCAATGTCCTCATCTACAAAATGGGGATGGTATTCGTACCTCCTTCGCTCTCAGGGTTGCTGAGAAGATTAAATGGGTGATACACATGAGGCCCTTAGCACAGCACCTGGTACAAAGTAAAAGATCAGGAAGTAAAGGCTATTCTTAGGATGAGCATTAGTATCACTGCCCAAGGTCACAGCCAGTAAGCACTGGAATGGGTGCTTCCTGACAATCCACTTTGTGCTCACTCCACCACTCGCTGCTGCCTCCCACCCAATTAAAATTCCTGGCTCTGCCCTCCAAGAGTCACTGTTCTTAAAAAAGGATTTCATTTTTTTTTTTTTACTGGGAAGTCACAAAATAAATTGTTGCCAAGTCCAGCGGTCAGATCCAAATTGCATAAAGAACATTTCTCCTTGTTAGGCAAAGCCACCCAAGGATCAGGGCTTCAGGGAGAGGAGGAAAGATGAACGTTCAACAAGCAGACCTGGGGTACCAACAGGCCTGGATGGGCCCACACTTCTGAACCTTCCCTCTAGCTGTGCGCGTGGGCAAGTCGTTCTTCCTGCCTGAGCCTCGGTTTCCTCCTCTGCACCATCACGGCTGGGTGAGAATTCAATTAGGTAAAGCATCTGACACAAACTTTAATAAATGGCAGGTATTATTATGCATCACCGCTTTCTTTGTTGAGTGAGGTATGTGTGGGGTTTCATTGCTTTGTTGTTATGGGGTTTTTGTTTTTAACTGTTTGGAGTTTTGTTTGTTTTGCTCTTAGTGAAAGGATGAAGGGTTTTTGTGATTTCCACCTAGGGGTGTGTTTCTGCTTTCACCAGGGGGTCCTCAGCCCCTGGCACACGATGGACTTTTTTCCATTTGAAATGATGGACCAGGTCCGGGAAGTTCAAGGTCATGGACATGCTGGACTCCAATGCCCTGTCTTGGCCATGGAGGCACCCTCTCCTTTGCTTCCCATTGGAACTGCTGCTTTAGCTGTGTCACCCAGGCCGGCCAGAGACTGTGAGCACACAGACACATACATGCTCACACATTGAACATACCTGCCCCTGCCCCCTGCCATCTCAGCCTTTTATTTATTTTGTAAACATAAGGTAATATATGTGCGTGTCAAAAACAGATCAAGCTCTACTATGAGACGTAATCCTCCTTCTCTCACCTGTCTCTCTACTGTCCCTCTCCCCCCTTCCTCTCTTCCTTTCCACCAGCCACCTCCCTAGAGGCCAACACTCCTGCCACCACCCCATCAAGAGATTCAGGTTATGAACCCTTGAGAGTAGGTGGGCCTTTTGTACTTCCCTGACCAATATGGTATAGCAGAGGTGTTGCTAAGTGACGTCTGAAGCTAGATCATAAAAATGCAGTGCAATCCCACCTTGTTCCATTGAGATGTTCCCTCCTGGAGCCCAGCCACCATGCTGTGAGAAAGGCAGGTCATCCCAGGGCGAGCCTTACATGAAGAGGAACCAAGGCCCATGGCCCACAGCCCTGGCAGGATTGCCCACTCACAAGCACACCCACCTGCCAGTCACAGGGGTGAGTTCTCAAAAGTGGATCCTCCTGTATGGAACCCTCCTGCGCTATTGGTGGAAATGCAAATTGGTGCAGCTGTTATGGAAAACAGTATAGAGGTTCCTCAAAAATTTAAGAATAGAATTGCCTTATGACCCAGCAATCCCACTTTGGGGTATTTATTCAAAGACATCCAAAACACTAATTAGCAAAGACATATGCTCCCCTATACTTAATGCAGCATTACTTATAATAGCTGAGATACTGAAGCAACCTAAGTGGCCACCGATAGGTGGACAAATGCATAAAGATGGGATATACATATATATTATTAGGCTGATATATATATATCAGCCTAATAAGAAGGAAGTCTTGCCATCTTTGACAACATGATGGACCTAGAAAAGTATTATGCTAAGTGAAATAAATCAGACAGAGAAAGACAAATACCATATAGTTTCATGTATATGTGGAATCTAAAAAACAAGTAAACAAATGAACAAAACAGAAACAAGCTCATAGATGCAGAGAACATTTTGATGGCTGCCAAATGGAAGGGATTTGGGAGGGTGCATGAAAAAGGGGCAGGGATTAAGATGTACAAATTGCCAATTATTTAAAAAGTCACAGGGATGTAAAGTACAGCATAGGGAATATAGTCAGTAATATTGTAATAACTATTTATAGTGTCAGATGGGTATCAGGCTTATGGGGTTGATCACTTCAGAAGTTATGTAAATGTTTAATCACTATGTTGTACACCTGAAACAACATAATATTGTATGTCAAATGTAATTTTAAAATATTTTAAAGCATTCTATCCAATAATCTAATAAAGCAGTAATATGCAAATTGACCATCACTCCAACACACAAGATGGCCACCCCCGTGTGCTCAAAGATGGCCGCCCCCATGTGGACACAAGATGGCCACCACAAAATGGCCAGCAGGGAAGGGCAGTTGTGGGCAATCAGGCCAGCAAGGGAGGCCAGTTAGGGGTGACCAAGCTGGCAGGGACCAGGCCTGCAAGAGAGGGAAGTTAGGGGTGACTGGGCTGGCAGGGGAGGACAGTTAGGGGTGACCAGGCTTGCAAGGGAGGGCAGTTGGGAGGGACCAGGCCTGCAAAGGAGGGCAATTTAGGGGGGACCAGGCCTACAGGGGAGGACAGTTGGGGGTGACCAGGCCAGCAGGGGAGGACAATTAGTGGCAACTGAGCTGGCAAGGGAGGGCATTTAGGCATGACCAGGCCAGCAGGGGAGGGCAGTTGGGAGCAACTAGGCCTGCAGGGGAGGGAAGTTAGGGGTGACCAGGCCAGCAGGGGAGGGCAGTTAGGGGCAATCGGGCCTACAGGGGAGCAGTTAGGCATCTATCAGGCTGGCAGGGGAGTAGTTAGGGGGTGATCAGGCTGGCAGGCAGAAGCAGTTAAGGGCAATCAGGCAGGCAGGCAGGCAGGCGAGTGGTTGAGAGCCAGCAATCCTGGATTGTGAGAGGTATGTCCCAGATTGGAGAGGGTGCAGGCTGGACTGAGCGACACACACCCCCGTGCACGAATTTCATGCACCGGGCCTCTAGTTAAAAAAATAAAGAAAAAAAGTTCCTGTCTCCACCTGAGCTGCCCCAACAAAGTCAAGCCATTGCTGCTGAACTCTGCCCTACTTACAGATTCATCAGCAAATCAATCACTGTTGTTTTAATCTGCTAAGATTGGGGGCAGTGTGTTACACAGCAATAGATAACTTATACACTGTACTAGAGACCCGGTGCACGAAATTTGTGCACTCGGGGGCGGGGGGGTCGCCTCAATCCAGTGCCTTCTCACAGTCCAGGAGCCCTCGGGGGATGTCCAACTGAGGGCTTAGCACTGCCATGAAGGCAGGAGAGTTTCCTGCCACCGCCACTGCACTCGCCAGCCATGAGCCTGGCTTCTGGCTGAGCAATGCTCCCCCTGTGGAGCGCACTGACCACCAGGGGGCAGCTACTGCATTGAGCATCTGCCCCCTGATGGTCAGTGCATGTCATAGTGACTGGTCATTCCGCCATTCGGTCTATTTGCATATTAACCTTTTATTATATAGGATTTTTAACAAGCCTCTCAGATGGTTCTGTCAGAAGTGATCAGAAGTTGGCACTTTATTGGAGTAGGTTGCCCTTTGCCATCTCTGTAGCCTTAGAAGGCTTCTTTGTGAACCATCCCTGTCCAACACAGGGAAGACTTCCTGTTACTAAGCATCAAAGCCACCTTAGCAGGAGACCTGGACCTCTTCTGAACATTCATATTTGCATCAACATCTTCTCCCAGGATGCATGGAGTTCTCCCCACTTCTGGGTAAGTAAAGCCAATTTTCCATCCATATTTGCAGAAGTATTTGTTAATAAGCAAGAAACATCCTTGCAAATTCTTAGGTAAATAACACAAGTCCAAGAACAACACTCCCATACCAGAAGCCACAAGATGCAAGCAATGACAGATCTCTCGGGGCTGCTCAGACTTTCTCACAAACTCAGCAAGGCACTGGCTAAAGGAGTGTGTGCCCACCACCACTCTCAGCAGAGCAGGAAGCAAAAGTTGGGGGAGGGCACCATGATTAAACTCGAGGACTTGAGTTTGAATCCTGACTCTGTGACTTACTGGCTGTGTGTCTTCGGGAAAATTGCTTCACCTCTCTCAATTTCAGTATTCCACTATGCAAAGTGAGAAAAATAATAACTTCCTTATTTGGATCCCTATTAAGATAATATGTGAGAATCACTTGGCAGAAGGAGGAACTTGGTACATACTCAGTAAATAGTAAGAGTTACTGGTTTTTTTACATGTGTCATTATTATAGATAGGAAAAAAAAAGGCAGATTGGAGAGGTGGAGGAGGCCCTGGGATGGAAGCCAGGCAACCTGGATTCTTCTGTGGGTTTTGATGCTCACTTGCTCAAATACCTGAGGCAAGGTGGTTGACAACACTGGACTTCAGTTGTTAAGTGAGGAGGAAGGACTAGGAGGCACACTAAGCACCTAAATGCACACTAGCTCTCTCCTCCTTTGGACTGCTGAGGGTATCTTATTGGCTAATATGTCAGACACCCTTTTATCAATAGATGCAGAAACAATCTCAAACTACTTGAGCCAAAAAAGAAGAAATGGTTGGCTCAGAGAAGCCAAAAATGTATTGAAGAGACAAGCCTTGAGACGCAGTCTGATCCCAACAACAGCTGGAAGCTGAGTCTCACACGTCTGTCTCCATCTCACTTGTTCACACATTCACCCTCCCACCCCAAACTATCTTCCCCTACAGTCAGGGCGCATTCGTATCAACATTCCCTGTTTCCAGTTTGGACTTAAACCCACAGGAAAGAATGACTGACCACCCTGCCTTCCCAAGTCCAACATCCCAGTGCAGTGATTCACCGGCCCAGCCTGGGTCAGCTGCCGACACCTTGACTGGTAAACCGTGGCTTTGGGATAGGGTCCTGTGAGAACAGAGCAGCTCTCCTGGGAACCATCTGCTACCTACCCAGCCCGTGTGCACACCTGAATGTGTGCACACAGGCTGGGTAGGTAGCAGATGGTTCCCAGGACAGAAGAGCTCCCCTCTAGGCAAACACCTGAATGTGCAACTCCTGCTGTTTGCCTAGAGGGGAGCTCTTCTATCCATGGTTATGTTTCAAAGTGCTCCCACTCCTATCCTCATACATATAGTCCTTATAACAGCCTCACATGGAAGTAGAACTAACAGCATTAAATGTGTTATCATACGGGACACACTTGAGCTCAGGGAAGCTAGGTGCCATGGCCAAAGACACACAGCCTGCCCTTGGCAGAGGCAAATCTAGCTAAGGAATCAGGTACCTGAACACTCTTTCCCAAAATGCACTGGGACGTTGCCTGATCTTTCCAGAACACTCATGAATGAAGACCCAAGAATGGAATAGTGATGAATCCCATGTGTCCCTTACCCTTGCAACTGTGGAGCTCCCTTGAAGGGTTGCTTTCTGTGTCTGATGTCTCCTTGCCTATAAATAGCAGACCCAGGGACTCTCAAGGCCAGAGGAAGAAAATCACAAGCTTCCTAGGCCCCTTCTAAACTACTAAGACTGGGAGAAAGGGAAGCAGGAGAAAATCCTGGAGATGCCCAGAACAGCTCCAAGCTCTGGCAGAAGAACAGATTTCATCATTGCAAACCCACCCCATCACCTCCCTGCAGACCTCTTACTGGGCATGATGGGGACTCTGCTTCCGGTTGTCATTTTGCATCCCCAAGGGGAGTTGGTTTCCCTACCTTCCTTCCTAGTTTGCAGCCTCTCCTTCAGATCTTTTAATACCGCATAAAGGTCAAGCTTTCTGGCATCAGAGCTGGTCTACCCAATGATGGGGCCTTGGCAAGTTATTTTCCTTGTGTGTCACATTTATGCCACTTATATAATCTATCTATATATATATATATATATATATAAAGCTAGCAACCAGAACATTGTAATAACCAGAACGACCTGTTGCTATGATGCCCACTACAGCCAGCGAACCAGCCCTGTGGGGTGTGGGGCCTGCCAGCCAACCTCCTGCAGCTGCCCCCCAGCCAGCCCCGCCCCTGATTGGACTCTCCCATCCTGATCGAGGGTGGGGCAGCAGGCCAACCCTCCCAAGGCCCTTCCCCCTGGCCAGCCCCACCCCCAACCACCCCCCCACCCCAACTGAGGGTGGCGCCCGCCAGCCAATCTCTCATGGCCCCTCCCCCCAGCTGGCCTGGCCCTTATCGGGGCCCCAATTGGAGCAGGCCAGCTGGCCAACCTCTTGCCATCTCCTCCTCCTGACAGGCCTGGCCCCAATCCACCTGATTGGGCCCAGCCGGACCCCACCCATACACGAATTTGTGCACTGGGCCCCTAGTGGGATTGATATAAAGAATATGTATGACATGGGTTTATTGTGAGAATTAAATAAGATATTACAAATAAAGTGCTCAGTACCATGCCTGGTGGGTGGAAATTGGAGTTATTATTATTACTTACACAGTTGGGAGAGTCAATAATAACTACACAGGAGAGTATTTTTTATCATTTTTATATTAAGAAAGCATGCATGGCCCTGGCCAGTGTTGCTTGGTGATTAGAGCATCAGGAGGCACATTGAAGGGTCTCAGGTTTGATTCCCAGTCAAGGGCACATACCTAGGTTGCAGGTTTGCCCCCTGCCCCCAGTCAGGGCAAGTGAGGGAGACAACAAATGTGCCTCTCTCAGATAGATGCTTCTCTCTTTCTTTCTCTCTCCCTCTTTCCCTTCCTTCTTTCCTCCCTCCCTGCCTCTTCCCTTCCCTCTCTCCTTTCCACTCTCTGAAAGGCAATGGAAAAAAATATCCTCCAAGTTGAGGATAAAAAAAAACAGAAGAAGAAAGCCCTGCATTCCCTGGCTAGTGTAGCTCAGTTGGTTGGAGCATTGTCCTGTGCACTGAAAGGTAGCAGGTTCAATTCTTGGTCAGGGCACATACCAGGTTTTGGTTCAATCCCCAGTCGGTGTGTGTGGGAGGCAACCAATCAATGTTTCTCTCTTGCTCTGATATTTCTCACATTCATGTTTCTCTTTCTCTTTCCTCTCTCTTTCTCCCTTCCTCTCTCTAAAATCAATAAAATATTTAATTAAAGAAAAGAAAGCTGTGCAACCACACAGAAAAGGCAAACACAGTAGTTGGAACCCTCAGAGGGATAACTCATGTGGTCTGTTGGCTGCATCAATTTGGATAAAAAGGCCAGGCTGTATTGTGCTCAATTTAAAGAGATTTAAGAGACATTACAACCAAATGTAATGTATGGTCCTTAATTAGATCCGAGTTATAACAAACCTGTTGAAAAAAAATTTTTGAAGGATAGTTGGGGGCATTTGCATATGGACTATGTACTAGAGAACATTAAGGAATTATTCCTAATTTTGTTAGATATGATCATGGTGTTGCGATTAGGCAGGAAAATATCCTTATTATTTTATTTATAAATACATACTTAAATATTTAGGGATAAAATAGCATGGAGTGAGTAACTTTAAAATATTTTACTAAAAGGAAAAAAATGAAGCAAATAGGCAAAATGTCAACAATCACTAAATCTACGTGATGAGTTTATTGGTATTCATAATATGGGTCTCTCTATTTTTGTGTATGTTGGGAAATTCTCATAATAAACAAGACATGCTTATTATAAACAATTAAAGCTACAGAAAGTATACTGAAGAAAATAAAATAATTCCACCACCCAGAAAAACATCACCAATAGTGTTTGATGTATCTCTGTCCTGTTTTTGTCCGTTTGAACATCACTACAACCATAAAGGCCGTGCAATTCTGTAGCCTGCTTTTTTTTAAGTTGTCATAAGCATTTTTCCTTGTTATTAAAATGTCCTTAAACAATATTTCTAATGCTGAAGAATATTCCTTTGAGGAGATGAACCAGGAAATCTTTAAGTTCCTCCATCACAAAGTTGCAAGTCTCATTAAAATGATGGTGATGAAGAAGGTGATGATGGCTTATATTCACTGAGTGCTTATTATGTGCAGGAACAGGCACCCTCTCTTTGCACCTTCGCGGCCTGTGAAGTAGCTACTATTATTATCAACTCCATTTCACAAAAGAAGAAACGGACAGAGAAATAAGTGACAGGGTCACACAGCTAGGAAGCAGACTGCTGCTCAGAAGTACAAATGTAAGCTCACACCTTTAATTCATTTATTCATTCACCAAACATGGGTAGGACACCTGCCTGGGGTCAGGTGCTGAGCTGGGTTGTGGCCCATACCATATGAGCTGCACAGAACTGCTAACAATTTTAATTCGTCAGACTGGAGGTCACAAGAGCGGTGATTCCTGGGGCCTGAGTCTGCAACACCTGCATTCCCTTTCCACAGCAGATGAATAAGCCAAATTTCAGACTTCCAGGAATGACTTCCTGTCCAAGGAAGAAGGACCCTGGAAGCAGAGAGAGAGTGGGGGTGGGGGATAATTCATTATTGACTATTAATGATGCCAGAAACCTTTTAATATTCATATTATTTATTCTTAGCCCTGGCTGCCTGCATCAACACTAACAGTTTATTGTTAATGAGACTGGGAGCATTTTTAAATCAAGTTAATTAATGTTTTTATTGTGTTCAGCAGGCCCTAAACACAGGCTTTTAGCTGGGGAGCTGAATGTGAGCCATGGGAAGGGATGGAGCCCCACCGAGCCCAGTGCAAAGGGAGGTCATTAAAGAGCAGTCAGATAGGGAAGGAGCCTCATGGGTCCCCAGCTAGACTCGGGAATTCTGTCCCATGGTTCCTTCCTGCTCCTCCATTCTATTCCCATCACAGCTACAGTGCCCCTCCCCCCCAACCCGTCCCCTCAGCCCCAGAGGTTCCAACCAGCTCTGCAACCTTGGGCATGCTCAGTGCCTCATTTTCCCCATCTGTAAAATGAGAATAGTAATAGCTTCCTCACAGGGTTGTTATGAGTTAATTTATGTAAAGAACTAAGAACTGCACGTGATACTTTGCTGATATTAGTATTGCTACTAGAGGCCCGATGCACAAAGATTCGTGCAAGAATGGGCCTTCCTTCCCCTGGCTGCTGGTACCACCTTCGCTCTGGCTGGAGCCACCTTTCCACCTTCCCACGCTGCCCAGAGGCCTGGAGTGGCTGGGGTGGTGCAGAATGCCTGCACCATTGCCATGGTGATGACGCAAGCATCCCATCCTGCCCCTGGCCTCTCGACACCTGCATGTGCAAATTAACCTGCCCTCTTTGTTGGGTTAATTTGCATACTCACCCCTGATTGGCTGGTGGGCATTGCAAAGGTATGGTCAATTAGCATGTTACTCTTTTATAAGTGTAGATTGTTCATAAAATGAATTTTGTAAGATTTATATGGTAAATTTTAACACAAAGATTCTTGATTACCTCCCATAAAAAGATTTTTATATGCCCACCTTACTGAATTCAGTACGCGCCCTGTGACTTGTTTTGGCCACTCATATGCAGGTGGGACTGGCATCTGACACTTCCCAGCAGATTTAACAGCCAACACATTATTCGCTATGTCTCTTTTCCCCCTTCTGGCATGAGACTGGCAATGTTCCACTCAGAATTTCTCCCATCTGCCAGTCCCCAGAATGAAAGTGACACAGAGCAGAGCCACTGCCAATCCACGATGGACAGGCAATGTGAGGAAGAAATACACTTTTGAGGGTGGAGGCCATGGAGCTTGGGCATAATTTGTTACTGCAGCAAAACCTAGCCTATTGTAACTGATACAGATGCCCTTATGATGCCCTCAGTCCAATGGAGAAGACATAATAACAGATAAGGCCTGTGGCCATAGAGAGCAAAGGGGCTGTGGAAATCCCAGAGAAGAATGCCTGATCTCTCCAGGAAGGACTGGATGGGAAGGATCCTCGAAACTTTCCTTCCAATCTGAGCTGGGAGGAAGAATTACACTACAGTGTAGGTAATGTTTAACGTTTATTGATTGTTCTAGGATGAGGTATCAACATATTTCCTCATTTAATCTTCAAAGCAGCCCTAGGAAGTAGTTGTTACTATAATTGTGATGATTCCCATTTTTATATGGGGGTTCTGAAACTTAAAGTTTAATGAAATTGCCCCAAGTCCCATATGAGAAGATTTGGACCCTGGCAGAGTGCACATACTTTCCACCACAGTATACTGTCCCCTGCATAGGTGCTCACCTTCCACGTGCCTCTGAATCCCTGGGGGCATGGCGAAGTGACCTCATTGAAATGAAAACCTGGCATAAGCAGAACTGTCAGATGTCCTCCATGATCTGCACCTCCCAATGTTATGAGCTGTATAATCTCTTCTCCTGTGGGCAACCCGGGTCTGGGACTTGCTTCTAATCAATACAATTTGGTACCTATAATCAGGTATCTAATGTTACCTAGAAAGTAGGGAAGTAAGGCTAAAGCTGTAACTGATGAAGATGCAACAGTCATAGCCAGGATAGGGGCTATTTGGTCACTGTTATGGCTTGGACACCACTCCTGTTTTGCCTGTGTTCAGACATAATTGCAAAGGGGTCTTGCTTTGTCCTGATCCATCACAGTCACAGTGACCTTGTCAGGTGTTGGCAACATAGGAACTTGTTTCTACTCAATAGGAGAACACCAAGGCCAGCCTGTGAGCACCAGGCCAGCTCCCAGATGTCAGGGGTGGCTTTTCTCTTTCTCAGAAAGGCTCATGGTGAAGAAGAGAGTGAGGAAGACCCAGAGAAGGAGGCAGGAGCCAGCTGCCTAAGGGCTACACATCATGATCTGGATCTGTCCTCCTGGAGCTGTTAAACAGACAAGGACTAGCTGGTTGGAGGACTCTCGCTCCCACCTGGTGGGGTGGGAGGATCTCTCCTTTCTTCTCGTTTCCCTACTGCTAGAGGTTGGCATCACTAGGGCTCAGTTGGAAGAATTACAACCATGTTGTTGTCCTAAGTCAATGGGGACCCAACTTAGGAATTTAACGATCAACCAACCAGCGGGATTATAGATCTCTCCCTCCATAAAACCCACAGACTTGGTCTTCCCTCCCTTCCTTCCTTCCTTCCTTCCTTCCTTCCTTCCTTCCTTCCTTCCTTCCTTCCTTCCTTCCTTCCTTCCTCTCTGCCTTCCTGCCTTCCATTCTTTATTCTAACATTTATTAAATGCCTACTGAATGTTAGGTACTTTACTTGGGCATACTTAATAGAACAGAAAAAAAGACCAATGATTCTACCAACCAGATTGTTTTCAATAGAATCACTTTTCCCCAAATCATATGCTTCTATCTTCTGCCTGCACTGCCTTCTTTCTTCTCCATCCCATGCCTGCCTGTGAAATCCTAACTATCCTTTGAAGTTCATCTCTGAAGCCTCCTCCTCCATGAGGATTTCTAGATCCACCCTGACCCCTAATGGGACCATTCTCCCACAAAACTCTTTGGCCAGAACCATTTCATACTAAAAGGTGCTTCATGATGGGAGAAGGGTCTGATGGTCTTGATACTGAAAAGACAGCCTATACCAATGAGAAGAGAGAAAGGGCTCAAAGGGGTAATTGAGGTCTGGAAACATTGCTTCCTAATCACTAGGAAGAGATTTGACTATCTTAGGAAGCTCAGGAACTCCATGAGAGAAACCTGCCCACCAAGCAGGGGCCAAGTGAACTGGGTAGAGGAACCACCCACCTATGGGTAGTCATGAGTTGGAAGATAAGACTCAGAGTTTAAGGGAAGAGATTCACTGTACATTCTTCTGAGCTACTAACTCTCTAGTCATAAAGACTGTTATTCTTAGCCCTCCCTCAAGCACAAAGTTCAGTTAATTATATTTGGGGATCGTGGTGGTTGTAGGATCAAGTTCCTTGTATACACAGGGCTCCAGGCAAGCTACCAGACAAGCTCAGGTCCTGCTCTTGAAAATAGAGACATTCCCCTGAGGTCTGGGACTCCCCAACATACTTTTAACAAGCTCCTTTTCAGCTTAATTAGCCCGAGTTGGATTTTGTTAAGAACTCTAATAGGTACACCCACAATCCACCTTCTCAGGACTGATCCTTGTTAACTCCATGGGGTTCAAATTTCCAAATCTTTTTCTGGTCATTTATGAATTAATGCTTTTTCAAAAAGAATGGAACTGCATTTTATGTAATGTTGTATAACCTACCACAATTTATGTGAGCAGTGCGCCAATTGTTTGAAGTGTAAGCTTTTTCTTACTAATCCTCTATTTTTGAACAATTTGATTGTTCCAGCTAATCCTTGATTGTTTCCAGCGTTCATACACAGTAGAGCTATTTGACTGATAATGGATGACAAAGGAAAGAAAGCTCCTCCCCACTCCACCCCCAGTTCTTCAAGGCAGACAAAATATTAATAGCTAACCATCAGGGTTTGAGTTTTTAACATGCATCATCTCAAATAATCCCCATCAAAATCCAGGAGGATTGGGGGTAAGAGGTGGGTCATTCTCTCCATTTTCCATATGGGGAAGCTGAGGCCTAGAATAGGTCCAATGCTTGCCCATGGACACATAGTCTGTGAGTACCAGGGCCAGCATTCAAACCTGTACATTCTGACAATAAGCTCTTGGCATGCTGCAGCAGGCACATCTCTTTTGGATGCTCAGAAACATCGGCTTAGGAATAGCTCTTCCACAGCCCTGACCTCTCCAACGCTGGTTTCAAATACCTGATAAGGTCTGACTAGATACTCCTCTAAATTTTTTACCACCCCTCCTCTTCTCCCGGACTAACTCAGCAATGGAGAGCAGACACTAGAAATATGTACCACCTCTTCTTTGTCTAAAACCCATTGCTAATCAATCATGCTCTTTTTCTGATGGGTCTAAACTGATCCTCAGAATCTTTCTTAATACAGTACTCCAAGCACCCTCCATCAATCACTCAGAGTTGACATGTGAGATAAAGCCTCTTTACAATGTTTACTCTAGACTGTGATTTTTTCCAGAGCAGGAATTGTACATTATTCAAACCTTTGATAAAATTTTTAAAAATAATATCAGCAACAACTAATATTTTGTAGGCTTTTAAATGCTTCAGGCACTACGCTTAGTGGTTTATATGTATTCTACCCTTTAATCCTTACAAGGAAGATATTTATATTGCCCCTTTCTCAGATGAGGAAAGTAAGGCACAGAGAGTTTAGACAATGCATGAAAGTTTGGACTATTACTACACGGTGGAGACAAGACTGCAACCTATGGAGTCTGACTGACAGAACACACTATAACCACCAAGCATATGGCCCCTGCCCCCCTTCCAATCTGTCTCCCCAAGCTCCACACACTGTGTGGCATGTGGTAAGTACATAACCAGCATTCCATAAATGAATGAATGGGAACATGAATGAATGAAGTGGCTCCAGCTCTGGCTCAAAGGTGGAAAGGCAAAGTGAGACCAGCCTGTCTCTCTAGGGGGCTGGGCTGTGAGAGATGGTTTCTGACTCAGACCCAGCTCTCAAACACGGCAGGAAGAACTGCCTCCCTGTTTCTTAGCCGGAGACTCAGGCCTTCCAAGATTTTAATTATCTCGCTTGCTCTGCCCATGGCTCTGCTTCTCCAAGGATCCTCCAGAGAAGAGGTCTTGAATAGGGGCAGGCAAGAAGGGAGAGCCTCAGGGGTTCTCTTAGTCAGAGAGTAGGAGGAACAAGGGAGGAAGCTACAGCCCTGGGTATGGAATGAAAGCCATGGAGGGAAAGAGTCACAGGTGGCAAGCATGTGCAGCAGAGAACAGGGGTTCAGTGGGTGTGGCCCTTCTGTGCCCCTAAAAAGTGGTGGGGTCTTACTAGTAGATGCTTCATTTCTTCTACCTAAGCCTCCACTGGCCCACCAGAGAGTAGCAGAGGAGTGAGATCATCTCAGAAGTCCCCTGAGCAAAATGTTCTCTAACTGGTACATTTCTTGTAAAGTAAAGGAGGTGGCATTGCCCTCGATCCATCCCCAACCTCACTCCCAGCTTGGATCCAGACTGGCACTTTGATGCAGACTTCTCTCCGCCCCCATCCTCATTTTCACCACCCAGTGCTTATGTCAAAGTTATCCACAGCATTAGTCATTTCTCAATTCCTCCCCCAACCACGCTCATGCAGGGAGGACATAAAGTCTGGCACCATACATTATTTGGGCAGATATTTTAATATCAATACTCTAGAGGCCTGGTGCACAAAATTTGTGCATGGGGGGGGTCCCCTCAGCCCAGCCTTCACCCTCTCCAATCTGGGACTCCTCGGGGGATGTCCGACTGCTGGTTTAGGCCCAATCACAGGGATCAGGGCTAAATATAATGAGCAGCTGTAGGCAAGAGTGGTCTCAGCTCAGAGGAGCACCACTGGGTTAAGAGGCAGACACAGGGACCTCCGATACCAATGGGAAGTCTTTCAGCAGGAGAGGCTCGCCTGATATGCAAGTTCCAGGGCATCTGCTCAGCTGTGCACACAAAGAAGACAAGCAGAACTTTACATGCATTAAGTACCTACCTACTGTATGCACCAGTACTGGGAGCTTTATATACATTATCTTAAATTTTTCATAATAGGAATGATTACCCCCATCTTACAGATGTGGAAATTGAGGCTCAGAGGAAAAATAATTTGCAGGATATCTCACAGACAGAGAGCCCCTTACCAGCCCCCACTGCTCTTGTCTGAGGCTGTGGGAAGACCAGGGGGCCCTGCCACTATGTTCTTGTCTGGGGGGGGGGGCAGGGAGAGGGGACTGTACTCCCCATGGGTTCTCCCAGCTCAGATGGCACTGAGAAACCAGTCCTCCAGAGCCCCCAGGGCCCTGCATTCTGACTTTCTGCCCCTGCGGGTGTTTGCCTCCCCCACACACAGAACTGTGCCGCCACTAAGACTAATTATAAATGCCGGGTATTTATAGTGAGTTTCTCCACCCAGTGCTTCCAGCACCTCGAGGGAACTATTTACAGCATCCTCCCAGCACCTCAGAGAGAAAGACAGAGCCCAGGAGGGAAACTGAGGGGAATTAGAAGTGGTGACGTCCCCTGGAGTAAGGACCGAGGAGGCCTTGCAGGGTTTCCTCTGAGCAAACTCTAGGATTTGACAGGACAGCTATAGGGCCAGAGGGATGTAAGAGAAAACCTATGACTGCACACTTGCCCACAGCTATGATGGGCCATTTCCAAGCATCAGCCCATTTCATCTCTGAACCTTGATTTTCTCATCTGTAAAATGGGGTTATAGTAGTGCTGCCTCCTAGGCTTGTGAGATTTAAATGAGTTAAACAGATAAAGAAAAGAAGCTGGCAAGGAATAACCCTCAATAAATGTTAGCTCTTCCTTATTATCATCATTCTCATCCTTACAAGTAACCCAATAAAGCAAGTAAGCATTAGGCATTGGGTTTGAACTTTAAAAAATTAATAATAATAATTAAGGTTCCCAGTTGTTTCCTCCATAATGTATGACTGTGCTACAAGGCTATTTAGGAACCAAATTAACATAGACAAAGACATGTGGTTTCTTGATGCCTCCACTCAGACCAGAGTAAAAAGAAAAGGAAAAAGGAGATGAACAGGGGACACACGGAGACTTCTTTTTGGTTCTATGCTGATGATGGTCAAAGGACAGTGGCCCACACAGCACGTGACAAGTGAATTGGTAGAAACAGGAAATCAGGACAAGATCTTTGCAGCTGCTATACACCCCTGCCTCCCGCCTTGTAACGGGGACCAAGCCAAGAGCTACTGGTGGGTCATCCAAGGTGTCAGCTGTCAGCTGGGCTCCAATGACCAGACCACGGTGCTCTGGAGGTCCCTCCAAAAATTGCAAAATGGGGCAGTTATGTCCCACTTTCCCAAGACACAGTGAGGACCGAATGGAAAGACGTATGCAAAATTCCTGGTGCATGGTGGATTTTCTAAAAAATGGTCACCATTATAAAAGCCCTGAGTTTTCATTATTATTTAGTTCCTATCCAGTTTTTACTATTTTTATATACTAGTATCAAAACTACAACATGTGGAGAAACGAAGATGGCAGCATAGGTAAGCACCTAAACCACTGCCTCGCACAACAATTTCAAAACTACAACTAAAAGACAGAACAGACACCATCAGAACCACAGGAAAGCTGGCTGAGTGGAAATTCTACAACTAGAAGGAAAGAGAAAAGCTCAGGGAGAATTGGAGGAATGGCAAAGGGTTGAGGTACTGCAAAGGGTCTTTGTGCGTGCAGAGAGGAAGGGCAGCTGAGAGCCTGGCTGACTTTCTCTGGCAAGAGGGGAAAGGAAGCCCCCCGACTGCACTGAAGCCCAGTTCTGGGCGAAACCCCGTGGACCCAGGCTCATACAGGGGGAGTCTGGACTGTCAGGTAGAGAGAAAGGCACTTGGAGACTCGGAGACCCAGGGGAGAGCCGGGGGAGCCCCAGCAGGCAGGGGTCTGGAAGTGCGCACGCGCGCAAGTGTGCACAAAGACTGCAGAGGTTGCCACAGGCTTTCCGTAGCATAAGGGAGTTGGAAGCTCCTGACTGCACTGAACCCCAGTTCTGACTGCACTGAACCCCAGTTCCAGGCGAGCCCCTGGGGACCCACGTTCTTGCAGGGGGAATCTGGACTCTCGGGCGGAGGCTCGGGAGGCGGGGAAGGCAGAGGTCTGGAGATGCATATGCGCGTGCAAGGGCAGGGCTGACAGGAAGCCAAGACTGTCTGCTCCGCCCTGATACTCCACCCCATCCAAGCTGAACACAGAAGCTTTTGCAATTTGGCAAGTCTAATCCTATAAGGCTGTCTCCAGCACCGAACTTCTCCCAGCGTAGACACAGTCGATCCTCACAGCCAACTGGCCTGGAGGTCAATTCCTCCCAGTGATACCAACAACAATCAAGACTTAACTAAAACAAAGCTGTACACACCGTACACAAAGGCGTGCACCAAGAGTATCCACCTCAGGTTAACTGGGGAGGCCGACCCACTGGGCCATATAAGAAACCTAGCACACAAAGCTACCCTACCAACTCAGAGAAGCAGTGAAAATGCGATGACAAAGAAACAATCACAAACAAAAGAAATGGAGGAAAGTAAATGACTGGATATAGAATTCAAAAAAACCATGGTTATAAGGCTTTTCAAGAATATCCTAGAAAAGGCCGATAAGTATAACGAGACCCTCGAAGATATGAAAAAGGACCAACTAGAAATTAAACATACACTGACTGAAATAAAAAATATTATACAGAGACCCAACAACAGACTAGAGGAATGCAAGAATCAAGTCAAAGAATTGAAATACAAAGAAGCAAAAAACACTCAACTGAAAAAGCAAAGAGGAAAAAAAAAATCCAAAAAGTGGAAGATAGTGTAAGAAGCCTCTGGGACAACTTCAAGCGTACCAACATCAGAATTATGGGGGTGCCAGAAGAAGAGAGAGAGCAAGATACTGAAAACCTATTTGAAGAAATAATGACTGAAAACTTCCCCACCTGGTGAAAGAAATAGACTTACAAGTCCAGAAAGTGCACAGAACCCCAAACAAAAGGAATCCAAAGAGGACCACACCAAGACACATCATAATTAAAATGCCAAGGGCAAAAGACAAAGAGAGAATATTAAAAGCAGCAAGAGAAAAATAGTTAATTACCTATAAGGAAACACCCATACAATTGTCAGCTGATTTCTCAAGAGAAACTATGCAGGCCAGACGGGAGTGGCAAGAAATATTCCAAGTGATGAATAGCAAAAACCTACAACCAAGATTACTCTACTGAGCAAAGCTATCATTCAGAATTGAAGGGCAGATAAAGAGCTTCACAGATAAGAAAAAGCTAAAGGAGTTCATCACCACCAAACCAGTATTATATGAAATGCTGAAAGGTATTCTTTAAGAAGAGGAAGAAGAAAAAAGTAAAGATAAAAATTATGATCAACAAATACATATCTATCAACAAGTGAACCTAAAAATCAAGCGAATTAAAAACCTGAGGAACAGAATAAACTGGTGAATATAATAGAATCAGGGGCATAGAAAGGGAGTGGACTGATAATTCTCAGGGGGAAAGGGTTATGGGGGGGTGCAGGAAGAGACTGGACAAAAATCGTACACCTATGGATGAGGACAGTGGGGGAAGGTAAGGGCAGAAGGTGGGTGGGAACCGGTGGAGGGGAGCTATGGGGGGAAAGGAGAAATAATTGTAATAATCTGAATAAAGATTCATTTTTTTTAAAAAATTGATGAACAACTAAGAAAAAATAAAATGAAAAAATAAATAAAAATCATTCAACTCTGAAAAAGAAATAAAACTACAACATGCTTGACATTTAAAATAATCTAAACCCTCTGCTAAAATAATAATAATTTAAACCCTAAAGATGGATAGAGGCAGGAAAAAAATGGCTCCTCACTCCATCCAAATTGTCGTTGATAAGGTTGCTACTGTTTTTGTTTTCTTGATAGAGCAGAAATCCTCAATCCATAGTGCAGAGTGTGAATCCTCTCCTGGGACAGCCAGTGTCCCTCTGCATTACCCTGGGCAAGCCACTTTCCTTCTCGGGGGAAACCTCCTCTTCTGCACAAGGAGGAGGCTAGACCAGACCAGCTGTTCCCAGATGTTGCCTCACATTAAAATCACCTGGGAGATTTGAACAATCCCAACACCCAGGCCAATGAATCAGGTAGGACTCAGACATCAGTGTGTTTTCTAAACTCTAGGTTGTTTCAAGGATCAGCCATGGTTGCAGGGGCTTACCCCAGGCCTTCTCAAACTTCAACATGCATACAAATTGTCCTAGGCCTGCACTCAGATGTATACTCTGGTCCGTAGGTCTGTGGTGGGGCCTGAGGTTCTGAATTCTAACAAGCTGCCGGGGGATGCTCAGGCTGCTGGTCCAAGGAGCCCGTTTGGAGCAGTGATGCACTGGACTGCTGAATGGAGAATGTTGCTAGCCTTGGAATACTCTCTTCAAAGGAAATTGACATGAAAAGGTATTTACCAGAACTGGTCAGAATGAAGTGAGGGATTGGAAGTAAGGATCCTACTCTCAGATTCATCCCCTAACTCCCTGTTAGGCAGAATCATGTTACCCCAAGGATGTCATGTCCTGATCCCCAGAGCCCACGAATATGTGCTGTTACATGGCAGTGGAGAATTGGGGTTGCACATGAAATGAAAGGTCATTAAATCAGCTAACCTTAAAATAGGGAGATTATTCAGGATTACCCAGGTGGGCCCAGAAGAGCTCCTTAAAAGTAGAAGAGGAAGGCAGAGAAGGTAAGAGTGATAAGATGTGTTAAAACTCAACCTGCTGCCTTAGCCCATTTGGTTCAGTGTATAGAGCATCGTCCTGCAGACTGAAGGGTCCCAGGTTCAATTCCGGTCAAGGGCACATGCCTGGGTTGTGGGCTGTATCCCCAGAAGGGGGCTTGCAGGAGGCAGCCAATCAATGATTCTCTCTCATCATTGATCTTTCTCTCTCTCTCTCCCTCTCTTTTCCTCTCTGAAATCAATAAAAATAAATTAAATTTTTAAAAAATCCCTCAACCTGCTGCTGCTGACTGGAAGGACAGAGGCAGGGGCCATGAGCCCAGGAATGCAGGCTGCCCGTAGAAGGTTAAAATCAAGGTGTTCTTTTTGGAGCCTCCGGAAAACCTTGATTTTAGCCAAGTGAGACCTGCTTCTGACCGCCACAACTTGAAGATAAATGTGTGTTTTGTAAACCACTCAGCTTGTGTTCATTTGTTACAGAAGTAATGGGGAATTAATTTCTTATTTCCTCCATCCCTTGAAGCATCTCCCTTAAAGTCCTAGGTCCCTAAGAAACAGCTGGACTAGATGACCTTCATCACCATGAGTCTGTGGTAGGGCTGCACTGAGTCTGCCCTACACTGCTTCCCCCTGAGTAGCCCGTATTCCAGGGCTTGCTGACACATCCTGGTCTGGTGGTGTCAACTTCCCCAGGATCCAGGCCCCTACTGCCCTCTTTCCAGCAGAAAGGGAATCAACAATGGGGAGGCTATATTCAGCTGGGTGTCTGAGCATTTCAGCAAAGAAGTGTCTCCTGGCCCCCCAGGGGGACCTTGTTCCTTTCTTTGTGGTGTACATGGCCAGATTTAGCCTAACACCTGTCTACTCCCCACTGCCATGGTATCCAGAGAACCTCCACCCAACCAACCAGCCCAGGGCAGGACAGGGAATAAGGAGGGGACCCCAAGTCTGCCCTATCTGGCTTCCTTTTCCCAGAAGTAGGAGGTTGGACTGTTCTGTAAGACAGCAGATGGGAAGGGGTCTTGGGCAGGGCATTGGTCCTGGAACAGATGAAGTCTCAACATAAAGGCACTAGAACAGTAGTTTCTAGTGCCTTAGACCTGCCACACACTAGATTCACCCAGGGAGCTTTTAAACTCGAGGTGCTCAAGCTGCTGTACCGCAAACCATTTAAATCAGAATTTCTGGGGTGGGGCCAAGGTGGCAGAGGTTAAGAAAGAAAGTTCCCAGGTGATCTCAAGGAGCGACCAGGGTGAGACCTGCCAGATCAGTGGTTCTGAGTGTGGGTAACAGACCCACAGCCTCAGCATCACCTGGGAGCACGTTAGAACTATAGACTCTCAGGCTCCACCCCAGACCTGTCAAATCAGACTCTGTATTTTCACAAGGTCCCACCAGAGTACTTGGCACGTTAAGTTGGAGAGCATGACAGTGGAGCATAAGGGTCAAGACCACTGGCTCTGGATCAGACTGCCTGAGTCTGTGAGTGTCTCCACTGTCTTAAGATGTGAGGCCTGAAGCAAATGACAACCTCCGAGCTCCTCTATTCGTCCTTTGGCTTTCTCCCACATCCCACGGGGTATGAGGGGGACAGTGAGGGGGGAGGGGGTAGAGCCAACAAACCCCAGGCATCCACAATAGTCCAGAGAGCGTGCTGGGGAAATCCAGGAGAAACCACAGCCTGTCTCAGACAAAGAGGTCCAAGTGGACCCTGTAGCTGAAACAATTTGGAGAGCCAATACGAAATTCCAATATAAAATCAGGTGTATTAGAAAATAGATCCAATTTAAAGTATTTCCCCCTCTGTCTCTTTAAATGAGCACCCTCATCAGATCCTACGTTCTGACTTCCAATTTAAAAAAAAAAAAGTTGTCTTGAAATCCAAGATGGTGGTGTAGGTAAACACCTAAACTGCTGCCTCACACAACAATTTCAAAACTACAACTAAAAGACATAACGTCCATCACCCAGAACCACAGGAAAGCTGGTTGAGTGGAAGTTCTACAACTAGAAGGAAAGAGAAAAGAGCATTGAGACGTGCACAAGTGCTGAAAAGCTGAGGTACGGAGGCGCACTATCCGGGCTTGCAGCAGGCATTGCTTTTTTCAACCCGAAGGGAGACAAGCCCCTGATTACTCTGAAACCCAGTTTCTGGGGAGACATGGGGGGCCCAAACTCCTACAGGGAGAAGCTGGACTGTCTGACATCGGGTCGGAAAGTGAGGGTGGCTTGCTTGCAGAGCTGCGCGCAAGAATAATTGTTTACTGCACTGGGGCATGGGACGCGGGGACGCGGTTGGAGACTCAGAGCTGGCTAACTGGCAGACATAGCTGTTTGCCACGCCATAGCCTAGTGACACACTGAGACCCCGCCCCACACAACTTATAAACCCACCCAAGCTCCAAGCAGCAGCTTTAGCATAAGAATGGCCTGCCCTATCGCAGCCTAACCTAGCAAACTTGCAGCCTGGATCAGGCAGCTCCAAAACCTCCAAACCCCAAGCAAAGAGGAGGAAACTGTAGCTCCTGCTGGGTGGCCTCAGACAGTAGCTGACCTGCACCCCATTGGAGATCCAGAAGCCAGTGTACCTAGTGGTCAGTGTGAGACAGCAGATTTCAACTATTCACATCCATAAGTGACACATTCAAGAGGCAAACTCAGTGAACACCAAAGCCCCACTGAAACAAGTCCTGGCCCCTAAGCGTGTCTCCAGTGCAGCAGTTCTTCCATTATAGACACAGCGAGTCCTCACAGCCAATTGGCCTGGAGTCAATTCCTCCCAGTGTACCAACAGCAATCAAGGCTTAACTACACCAAGACTTTGCACTCAGCCCACAAAAGGGTGTACCAAGACCGTCCACATCAGGTGATTGGGGAGGCTGAGCTACTGCCCCCTATAGGACACCTACCACAAAAAGCCACTCCATCAACACAGGGAAGCAGCCAAAATGCGGAAATAAAGAAACATGTCATGAATGAAAGAAATGGAGGAAAACAAACTACTGGACGACATAAAGTTCAGAACCACATTTATAAGGTTACTCAAGAATCTTCTAAAAACCGCTGAGAAACTTGATGAGACCTTTAAGGATCTTAATGAGAATGCCAAAAAAATGGAAAAGGACCAGTCAGAAATGAAGCATACACTGTCTAAAATAAAGAATATACAGAAACTCAACTATAGAGCAACATACCCCAAGAATCAAACTAAAGATCTGAAATATTTGGAAACAAAAAACATCCAACCAGAAAAACAAAAAGAAAAAAGAATCCAAAAATATGAAGATAGTGTAAGGAGCCTCTGGGACAACTTTAAGAGAACCAACATCCGAATTTTTGGGGTGCCAGAAGAAGGGAGAGAGCAAAATATTGAAAACCTATTAGAAGAAATAATGACAGAAAACTTCCCCACCTGGTGAAAGAAATAGACTTACAAGTCCAGGAAGTGCACAGAACCCCAAACAAAAGGAATCCAAAGAGGACCACACCAAGACACATCATAATTAAAATGCCAAGGGCAAAAGACAAAGAGAGAATCTTGAAAGCAGCAAGAGAAAAACGGTTAGTTACCTACAAGGGAGTACCCATACGACTGTCAGCTGATTTCTCAGCAGAAACTATACAGGCCAGAAGGGAGTGGCAAGAAATATTCAAAGTGATGAACAGCAAGAAACTACAACCAAGATTACTCTACCCAGCAAAGCTATCATTCAGAGTTGAAGGTCAGATAAAGAGCTTCACAGACAAGAAAAAGCTAAAGGAGTTCATTGCCACCAAACCAGGATTACATGAAATGCTGAAGGGTATTCTTTAAGAAGAGGAAGAAGAAGAAAAAGGTAAAGATAAAAATTATGAATAACAAAATGACATCAAATACATACCTACCAACAAGTGATTCTAAAAATCAAGTGAATAAAAAATCTGAAGAACAGAATGGACTGGTGAATGTAATAGAATCAGGGACATAGAAAGGGAGTGGACTGACAATTCTCAGGGGGAAGGGGGAGTGAGGGGTGCTGGAAGAGATTGGACAAAAATCGTACACCTATGGATGAAGACAGTGGTGGGGGATAAGGGCATGGGGTGGGGTGGTGAATCAGGTGGAGAGGATCTATGGGGGGGGGGGAGAGGAACACCTGTAATAATCTGAACAATAAAGATTTATTTTTAAAAAATAAAAAAATAAAAAAAAATTGTCTTATATGTATATAAATGGATTTATAATCTTGGCTTCATGAAAATTTAACAACCCATCCATAGTAGCTGAAAAATAATAGAAGCTTCGGGATGTTCAAGGGGAGGATTATAGAAAGTCAGCACTTGATCGAAGCTCCTCCGTTGATGTCATCAGAGACCTGGAGGGATGTTGGAAAAGCTGTGCCTCAAAGGGAGAACCAGGCAGTTCTCCGAAGAATTTTAAAAACAGGAACAAGGATTTCTCAGTTTGCAAGGCTCTCTGGAAGTGGGCCCTTTCAGATGAAGGCAGGCAGGCTATACTTAGAAAGAGACGCATGGTGAAAAGCAGTTCTGTTACTATAAATTCATTTCCAAAAGCCAAACATATGTGTGTGCACACACAAAAATACCATATATCTGGAAGAGATAAATCAGCATATGACATTTAGCCCTTCCTAAATTTGGAAATATATATAATTACTCCTTTTTTTTGCTAGTGTGGGAATAAGAAGGAAGACATCTCACTCCAATAATATCGATCTGATAGAGAGTAATCTATATTCCTGAGTGCAATTCATCCATTCACTCATTATTTACTCATTCAGTCTGCAAACAGTTGAAAGCTTCCATATGCCAAGGAGGAACAGGACTGATATGATTCTAGTCTTCATGAAGTGTGCAGTCTAGTGCCCACCTCTCAAAGGATGGTCCTAGACCAGCAGTATTGGCCTTTTCTGGAAAGTTGTTCAAATGCAGATTCTCGGGGCTCACCCTAGACCTGCTAAATCAGAATCTAGTTTAGCAAGCTCTCCCAGGGACTCTATGCACAGTAGGGTTTGAGACACACTAATCTAGTACATCTGCTTAGCCAAGGAGGAAAGTTGCCTGGGATATAGATCCCCATGGGTGCCCATGAGTCCAGGGATCCTCTCAGGAAGGAAGAAATGGGCTCAAGTTCAGGGTAAGAGGGTTGGAGGGAAAGTTTGTTTATGTTGGTGCACAAACTGAAAAGTGCGAGATTCCAAGTCAGATACTTAGGGCCACGAGTGGATGGACTGGCTCCAAGATCAGCAAGGTAACAGATGGGAGTGGAAGGAAAAAATATTTCCCCCAAACTTGCTGAGTCCAAGGAAGATGTTGGAAGATTTGGACACAGCCAGCATGATTAATCTTAACAACTTTACCTTGAGTTTCATTTTTGGCGGAGGAATGGCATCAGCTTAAAAGTTAATTACAAGCAGGGAGCAAATCATGCAGCTGATGTGCACATTGCAAACAAATTAAGTTCTTAAAATAGGCAACACACCACTTGGAACAATGGTTTATGAGCCCAAGGGTGCATGAAAATAATTGTAGAAGGTGAGCAGACTAATAGCTAATATATGTGAATTAAATGAGGGCAAATTGTAGATATTAACCAAAAAAGAAAGAGTCACATGGTTAACCTCTCATTTTGTAAACAAGCCAAGCAGAAGGATCTAGGATGCAACCTCCAAAGAGTGAGGAGGGAAACCCCCTGATGAGAACAAGGCTCCCCAAAGATGTAGAAACAGCCAGGAGGGCTGGAATGAGGGCAAGAGGAGGGGCTGCCAGCAGGGAGAGCTCAGATCAAAGCTAGCAGGCAGCATCCCACCACAAAAGGGTAAATTCAGAGGTGTGTGGGAGAGGAAGTTTCAGCTGCAGAAAGTTTGACATTAAGTCCAAAGTCCTCATCATGAAATGAGGAAACCAGGCACAGAGAGGGGAGGTAACTTTCCCAGATCACACAGCACATGTCAGATTCTGGATTTGAACTCTAGTTCCCTCACTCCAAGTTATAGTTTCTTCTCAGTTAGCAGAGCTTACAAATTCATGTACCTACAGAGTCAGGCAGGCAGGAAGTAGAAATGCAAGAAGCTGGCCTAATGTAGGAAACTATAGGCCAGCACTGTCCGATAGAAATCCAATGTGGAAAACATTTGTTACATAAAATTTTCAAGTAGACATCTCAATTTGGACTAGCCACATTTCCAGTGCTTGACAGCCATATGTGGCTAGTGGCTGCCTTATTGGAAAGTGCAGCTATGGGAGGGGACATAATTGAAAACTGGAGAGCTGCCACAATCCCAACCAAAACAAAACATGAGACCATAGAATCTGGTGAAAAGCCAAAAATCTAGATTTTCACGTGAATTTTTTCTATGTTAAAACAATGGATTCATTGCCCAGCCAACGTGGCTCAGTGGTTGAGTGTCGACCTGTGAACCAGGAGGTCACAGTTCGATTCCCAGTCAGGGCACATACCCAGGTTGTGGGCTTGATCCCCAGTGGAGGGGGCGGGAATCAAGCAGGAGGCAGTCAATCAATGATTCTCTCTCTCCCTTCATCTCTGAAATAAATAAAAATATTTTTAAAAAATAAAACACAAAAACAAACAAACAATGGATTCAATAAATTAAAATATAGTATTATGTGTCTTAGTCCACTCAGGCTGCTATAACAGAATACCAGACACAGGGTGGCTTTAATCAACAGAAATTGATTTCTCACAGTTCTGGAGATTGGAAGTCCAAGATCCGGGTGCCAGCGTGATCAGGTTCCGGTGAGAGGCTTGCAGACCATGGTCTTCTCACTGGGTTCTTTCTGGTGCCTCTAACCCCACTCATGAGGTCTCTCTCCTTACTTAAAAGCTTCTCAGGAGGAATCCAAGATGGCGGCATAGGTAATCACCTAAACTGCTGCCTCCCACAACAATTTAAACTGCAACTAAAAGATAAAACGTCTATCACCCAGAACCACGGGAAAGCTGGCTGAGTGGAAGTTCTACAACTAGAAGGAAAGAGAAAAGAGCATTGAGACGTGCACAAGCGCTGAAAAGCTGAAGTACGGAGGCGCGCGATCCGGGCTGGCGGCGGGCGACTGGGTGCGTTGCTTTTTTCAACCCCAACGGAGACAAGCCCCCGATTACTCTGAAATCCAGTCTCTGGGGAGACGCGGGGGACCCAAACTCCTACGGGGAGAAGCTGGACTGTCTGCCAGTGAGAGTGGCTTGCTAGCAGAGCTGCGCACAGGAATAATTGTTTACGGCACTGGGGCACAGGATTCCAGGACACGGTCGGGACACAGAGCGGGCTTACTAGCAGCCATTGCTGTTTGCCACGCCCTAACCTAGTGACGCCCTGAGACCCCGCCCCACACAACCTACAAACCCACCCAAGCTCCAAGCAGCTCAATTAGCATAAGAAAGCCTGCCCTATGGCAGCTTAACCTAGAAAACTTGCAGCCCGGGTCAGACAGCTCCAAAACCTCCAAACCCCAAGCAAAGAGGAGAAAACTGCAGCTCTCACTGTAGCTCCTGCTGAGTGGCCTCAGACAGTAGCTGACCTGCACCCCATTGGAGATCCAGAAGCCAGTGTACCTAGTGGTCAGTGTGAGACACCAGATTTCAACTCCTCACATCCATAAGTGACACATTCAAGAGGCAGACTCAGTGAGCACCAAAGCCCCACTGAAACAAGTCAGCCCCATAAGCGTGTCTTCAGCGCAGCACTTCTTCCATTATAGACACAGGGAGTGCTCACAGCTAATTGGCCTGGAGGTCAATTCCTCCCAGCATACCAACAGCAATTCAGGCTTAACTACACCAAGACTTTGCATTCAGCCCACAAAGGGGTGTACCAAGAGCATCCACATCAGGTGATTGGGGAAGCTGAGCTACTGCTCCCTATAGGTCACCTACCACACAAAGCCACTCCATCAACACAGGGAAGAAGCCAAAATGCAGAAACAAAGAAACATGTCACGAATGAAAGAAACGGAGGAAAGCAAACTACTGGATGACATAGAGTTCAGAATCACATTTATAAGGTTACTCAAGAATCTTCTAAAAACTGCCGAGAAACTTGATGACACTTCTGAGGAGCTTAGTGAGACCTTCAAGGACCTTAATGAGAATGCCAAAAAAATGGAAAAGGATCAGTCAAAAATGAAGCATACACTGTCTGAAATAAAGAATATACAGAAACTCAACTGTAGATCAACATACCCCAAGAATCAAACCAAAGATCTGAAATATGTGGAAACAAAAAACATCCAACCAGAAAAACAAAAAGAAAAAAGAATCCAAAAATATGAAGATAATGTAAGGAGCCTCTGGGACAACTTTAAGCGAAACAACATCCGAATTTTTGGGGTGCCAGAAGAAGGGAGAGAGCAAAATATTGAAAACCTATTAGAAGAAATAATGACAGAAAACTTTCCCTACCTGGTGAAAGAAATAGACTTACAAGTTCAGGAAGCGCACAGAACCCCATACAAGAGGAACCCAAAGAGGACCACACCAAGACACATCATAATTAAAATGCCAAGGGCAAAAGACAAAGAGAGAATATTAAAAGCAGCAAGAGAAAAACAGTTAATTACCTACAAGGGAGTACCCATACGACTGTCAGCTGATTTCTCGGCAGAAACTATGCAGGCCAGAAGGGAGTGGCAAGGAATATTCAAAGTGATGAACAGCAAGAACCTACAACCAAGATTACTCTACCCAGCAAAGCTATCATTCAGAGTTGAAGGTCAGATAAAGAGCTTCACAGACAAGAAAAAGCTAAAGGAGTTCATCGCCACCAAACCAGGATTACATGAAATACCGAAGGGCATTCTTTAAGAAGAAGAAGAAGAAGAAGAAAAAGGTAAAGATAAAAATTATGAACAACAAAATGACATCAAATACATACCTACCAACAAGTGAATCTAAAAATCAAGTGAATAAAAAATCTGAAGAACAGAATGGACTGGTGAATATAATAGAATCAGGGACATAGAAAGGGAGTGGGCTGACGATTCTCAGGGGAAGCAAGTGTGAGGGGTGCGGGAAGAGATTGGACAAAAATCTTACTCCTATGGATGAAGACAGTGGCGGGGGGTAAGGGCATGGGGTGGGGTGGGGAATCAGGTGGAGGGGAGCTATGGGGGGAAAAAAAGTGGAACACCTGTAATAATCTGAACAATAAAGATTTAATTAAGGAAAAAAAAAAAAAAAACAAAGTCTCCAAGTCCACACATCCTAATACCATCACCTTTGGAGGCAAGGATTCCAACATATGAATTGGGGGTTGGAGGACACAAGCATTCGGACCATTTACTGCTAGCCAGAACACATCTCAGAATTAGCATGTGGGCCAGCATTTTGTAACCCCTATCTTACAGAAGCAAAGAGTGATATCATCTTACACGTCCTCAGGAACCTAATTAATCATTATTGAGAACCTTTAAGTCAAATTCAAGTTCCAGCTCTGTCATTCCTCTACTATATGAAACTTAGTGAGTCAACTTCTCTGAGCCTTAGTTTTCTTGTCTTCAAAATGGGAATAATCTCTTTCATGGGCTTGTCTTAATGGCCAAATGAGCAAATTAAATGGAAAAGCAACTTGTAAATGTCAAAACACTCCACAATGATTGCTTCTGGAACATTCCCAGAGAACAGGACATGGTTGACCATCAGGATGGCATCTGAGACCTTACCTGCCTTGTCACTGAGATTCTGAGCCCTGCCTGTCCACACCCTGTCCTGAAACTCAGAAGAGTCTTCTTCACTAGTGGGTACTAGTCACCTCATACCCACTGTAATCCACACCTGTCTGAAATCCTGGATAGTAATTCATTTATTCATTCAACAAACACCCCTGAGCACCCATCTTGCATCAGTTGTTCTGGAAACTGAGGCTAGATAGTGTAGTAGACACCTTTGATAACTCTGCCCAACCCTGTACCAGTTTTCTGTGCTTATCTCCTGGCTTTTCCATGCCCAGCTCAGTCCTGCTACCTTCTTCATGAGACTGCCTTTGAGCTATGGGAACCCCCGCAGTCTATAGAAGTGCCTATAAATTGACATCCCCAATGGCCCATGGGGGCAGGAGTGTACAAGCCCAGCTGCACCTTGACTGGAAATAGGACAGAGAGTAAGAAGTCATTTACCCTGCAGAGCTCCCTGTGGGATCAGGCTGTAATTGAACTTGGTCTGAAATCTCACCCTTGTTTGGCTACAACCTCTTCCCCACCCTGCTTTCCCATTCCCTCACTGTCTCTCCTGGAAGCACTTGACTAATAAATCATGTGCACATGAACCATCATCCCAGGGTTTGACTCTGGGAGAACTTGACCTAGGACAAAAACATTATTCATACACAGCCTCTACTCTCAAGGAGCTCTCTGGCTAACTGAAGAGGATGACGTGCCACACACTGAAAAATGCTTGATTCACCCAGATTCCTTTTGGGGAAAGTGCTCTATTTGTGTGGAAGGATGTCTTAATAAATTTGTTGGGGCCAAAATTGATTCCCTACGGACATGAGTGCTGCTGGTGCCTAGACTTCAAGAGAAGAGGATGAAATTGCTTTGCATGAGACCATGAGAAAGAAAATGAAGGAGAGCATCAGACAGGGAGGAGAGGCCAGGAGCAGTGTGCTGGAGTGTGATGCCTCTCATCTTCAACAAGTTAGCAAATCTGCATGCAGACATGGGAGCTGGAGATGGAAGAGACCATGAGAAACTAAGCCCTTGAGAAACCATGGGAAGGACTTTAGACCAACTCAGGCCATGGGTTCAGAGACATTGGAGGCAAGTTTGCAAGCTACCACGGATGCTCACCAGGAAGACTGCTGTAGCCTCCTAAGTGGTCTCCTGCTTCTATGCCTGTCTCCCCCGTTTCCCCTCCCCACTATCAATTCTCTACCAGCAGCCAAAGCGAGCTCTTGAAATGCAACTAAGTCTTGACATTTAAGTTTATAAAGTCCCTAAGTCCAGATCATGTCACACCTCTGCTTTAAAGCCTACAATGGCTTCCTGTTGCATTTAAAACAAAATCCTAAGTTCGAGTCCAGGCCTTATGACTCTGTAAGATCCTTCTTTCTGTCCCTTGAAAAGACCCATCTTGCTTCATGCAGGGCCTTTGCATTGGCTGTTTCCTCTGCCTAGATCACTCTCTCAACCCCCAGAACTTCCCAAGCTAAGCATTTCTCATCATTCAGCTCTCAGTTCAATTGTCACTTCCTCACTCAAGTCATTCCTTACCATTCCGTATATTTGAAGACCTTCTCCCACCCTCAATCTATACCATATAATTCTATATCCGCACAGAGGGGTCAGTGGAGGTTCCTGAGAAGAGAGGATATTTGAGAGGATACTTGACACACTGGCCTTTGCCTTGTTCAGAATGCTCTAATTATTCCTCAAAAGCATGAAGCTCTTTATGATTTGGGCCTTTTATAGATGCTGTTCCCTCCCTGTGAGAAGCTCCTCTCCATTCTTCACCTGACTAATTTCTGCCCACACTCCAGGTTTCAGCTTCAATGCCTCTTGCTCAGCCAAACATTTATTCTTTGGCCAACTCCCATCCAAATTAGGTCCTCCCTACTCTTCTCACTCCAAGAATCTTATCATTGTCATTCTTAACACTTACTCTCTGGGAATTCCCTGTCTGGATTTCTATGTTTCCTTCACTGCTGTATCCTCAGCACCTAGCACACAGTAGGTGTTCAATCAAGGCTTATTGGTGAATAACTCAGTGGGAGCTCACATGGAAGACAGAGAAGGACATTCCCAACAAAGTTAATATCATATGCAAAATTAGTAAGCCTTGGTGCATTGGGGAAGTCACACATTGTTCAGTATGTCAAGAGAATAATGTACTCATGGAGATAAGACAGGAGCAGAGAGATGTGAGGCCTGGATGAAATTTTCCGTCACCCCCGTTTTCCCTGACAACTAGACACGTCCTTATAGTTATTGTCTGTATCTGCATCTTTGAGTGACAAAGTAAAGAATGGGTTTGCTTTTCCAGTGTCTCCTGAGATAAGGGAAGAATCTCTGTGGCTGCCAAAGGGAAGAACCTTCCCATGTGCCAAGAAAGCAAAAGATATAGAAAGAATGAACAACTGGTACTCTAATGAATTTCAGGTCACCATGAGTCGGGACCAGTGAGACCAGGTAATATGCTTACTGTAGAAGAGGTCAACCTGTGTCACTTTGGGTATCTAGTTTCCCCCATGATAATAGCTTTCTGAAAAGTACTCAGTCTGTGTTGTAGAAAGATGACTGGATGAGGAATGTTTGAAGGTCAGGAGATTCTGGGGCAGGGAGATCCTGTGAGAACATTTGTAGAGATCACATTGCGGGGAGATTTGGGTCCTACTGTGGTAGTTATCAGCACTGCTTCCCCAGATATTTTCAGTTTCCACCTTCCATACTCCTTGGACCCTCTGCAGTTGAGTGAGGCCATGACTAGAACATGACTAGTTCTACACATGGGCTGTGAGCAGAGTGATATGTGTCACTTCTGGATTGGGGCATTTAATTGACAATGCAAGATCCTCCATAGCTCCCTTTACCTTGCTCTTTCTCCATGATACACCTTTATTTCTGTGCAACTCCCCTCTTTCCTCTCTTCACTTTAGGGAGAAGGCCCTCTCTTAAGCTCTATTCTAACCATTTGGGGATTCTTCTGAATCTTTTTCATTCTCCCATGGTCTTAAATTTTTAAACACTAAACTCAACATTTGCAGACTTTCTTTTATACTGTCCCATATATATTTTTATACTGTCCCATAGGAAATAGCCCAACCATCTGTTTCAATTAGGGTGGAGGTACATGGAGCAAAAAAGGAAAATAGGGAAACAGTATATCAATTTTTTTAAGAAAAAGAAAAAAATTTTTTCAATAATACTATTGAGCTAGTATCAAACTCACTGTCATCTTTATTCTGCTGTTAAGCCCTTGCTATGAATGCTTTGATTCAGACTTTGTATATTTTAGATCTAGAATCTCCATTTGTTTCTTTCTTACTATTTCTATTTTTGGATGAGATTTCTTATCTTTTCATTTATCATGAACAGATTTTCCTTTACATCACTGAGCATAGATACAATAGCTACTTTACAAATCCTTGTCTGCTAATTCCAACATCTGGGTCAAATTGGATTCAACCTCCATACACTGTCTTTTCTTTTGAGAATGGGTCACATTTTCCTATTTCTTTGCATTTTGAGTAATTTTGGATTTGCCCTACATATTTTCAATGTTATGTTTCAAAGGCTCTGGATTCTGTTCTAGTTCCTCCAATGAGTATTGATTTTTTAATTTGTTTTAGGAAGCAATCAACTTTAGGAGACTCAGACTACAAACTCTACCAGTGGGGCAGCTCAATTTTCAGCTCATCTATTCTACTAGTAGCCCTACCTGGGCCGATTAGGGTTTGGCCCTCGCAAGGATGCTTCAGATGTCAGCCAGAGTCATTGAGAATTTATCCATAGAATGGAGGCCCCATCTCTGCCTCTCTTCCTGTGAGTGCACCTGTCCCTAACTATGTCCTTGAACTCCTCAGAAAGAGTGCGGGGTTTCTAGTGCAATTTTAGTTACCACCATCTTCCCTACAGGGAGTTGGGGTTTTTATATTTTTTCCATAGTTTATATTGGCTATCTGTGGGAAAATCAGTTCTACTGGAACGAACTGGGACATTACCAGAGCAAAATTCCACATTTCACTGAAAGATTTTAAGCTCTAAAAAATAAATTATAAATCAAAAATACATTATCTCACAATAAAGGGCAAGCCTTTTGAGATGTATGCATCTCTATTAATAATTGCCTACATATTGTTTTTCATTTTGTCACAGACCTATGGAAATTTCATCTGAGATGGATATAGAAGAATCAAAGAAGCAATTTGACTCTGAATTTGTAACCACTTGAGACTTCCCCAGCAGGCCATGATCCTCTTTAAAAAAAAAAAAAAAAGGATAAAATTATATTTAAAGAGTATCTTCTAAGTGTCAGCTGTTTGCTAGATGATTTGTCAGTAAATCACAGTTTTGCTTCATCCTATTGATGAGGAAATCTGGGCTTTGATCAAATTAAGTACACTGGCCAAGTCTCAAAGTTACAAAGTGATGGATCTGGAGTTTGCCCTCAGGTAATAGGGATGTTCCACAAAGGCAGGTGGTATCAGCAAATAAGACATCTGCTGGGCACACCCCCTGTACTGTAAAACATCACATTGTGTCTGTCTTTTCTACCAAGTTCAGCCAGAAATCGCAAGCGAGAGGTGATCATGCAGGTCAGGAATGGCACATTTAATGGAGTTCCACAGGATTCCAAGCTGATGGTTCTGTGTACGCCAGAAACTCAGAGATCCCAGACCCAATCTGTCTGCTTTGAAATTTCCGACCTGACCTTATAAAATAACAATCCCTCTCCTATTCTGCTGCTGGTGCTATAAAATACCCTTTCTGGGGGATGATTTGGCAATACCTTATTAAAATTGTTTAGACCCTTTCACTAAGAAATTTCACTTCTAAAAACATAGCCTAAGGGAACAAGGCCCACTGAGACTTATGTGCAAAGATGAACACTGCAGCATCATTTGTAATGGTGAAAAATTACAAAATATCGAAATGTCCAAAAGTAAGGAATGGTTAATAAAATATGATACAGCCATACCATAGAATATTAATATGCAGCTACCATAGAATATTAATATGCAGCTACCATAGAATATTAATATACAATGGCTAAGAATCATATTCCTGGAGAATATTTAAGGATATGAAGAATTGCTGATATATGTAAATGTTGAACTAAATAAAATGGTGCAGATCACAGATCTCTATATAATAAGATCCCATGTAGAGGGTTGTGTGCGTATGTGTGTGTGTGTGGTGTGTGTGTGTATGCATGTATAGGTATGTATCTATTTCTGTATCTATCTGAAAGAATATACAACAAAATCTTAACAGTGATTATCTCTAATATTACACATAATCATTAAAAATTTCTTTCTCATAACATTTCCTGAAATGAGTGTGTATTGCTCTTAAAATAAATAAATAAAAATTTTAACTTGTAAATGCTATCAAGAGAAACTAGAGTAGCAAATGGTGGAGAAGATGGTAATAAAGGCCCCTAAATAATGGAATTTCAAATACTTAAGGACAATAAGGGCATTTCAAATCAAATCATTAACATCTATGTATCAGTTAACATTTGCCACATAACAAGTACAAAGCCATAGTGACATTTGACAAAGGCATTCATTTAACTCACATGTCTGCAGGTGGGCTGGTCCAGGCTGAGCTCCCTCACATCTCTCTGGGTTCACTGGGTTTGGATAACCTGGCCTGAGCTGGGGTAGGGTAGCTGCAGTGGCTCTGTTTTACTTGCTTGTCATCCTCTCCCTGGGACCAGTGAGCAAGAGCCCACACAAGTTCTTCTCTTGGTGGTGAGAGAGGTGCAAGATGCAAGCTCCCACATGCCAGCGCCTGGCCAGCCTTTGGTAGCATCACACATGTTACCATTCCATTGGCTAAACTGAATCACAGGATCAAACCCCAAATCAAAGCGCAATCTTGCCGCTTTAATGGGAGGAAATACAAAGGTACATGTCAAAGAGTGTGAAGAATTAAGACATTAATTCTATTTACAAATGGTCACCACCCTACTTGTGTCTGTCTTTTCTATGAGTTGGAGACCTATGTGGCTAGAGACAGATCCTCCCACCTCCTCCAACACTACCCAGCCAATACTTTGTGTTCCGAGGATATCAAGCATGCCAAGTTTCTTCAAATTTGAGTTTGCTTGTTGTTTTGTTTGTTGGTTGCTTTGTGTGTGTGTGTGTTTTGTTTTGTTTTGTGTGTGTGTTTTTTTTTTTGGTTTTTATACATCATGCAAACCATTAATTGTTTTTGAGATGCCAGTTAATTTGTTCCATTGCACGTTTCACTGTAGCATGCCTGATGACACAAAAAATAACAGTGGTTTGAAGGGCAAGTAGTTTGCCCAAGGAACACATAAGTCAAAGCCATAATTTATAGCCACACAGTCAGGGCAGTGCAAGTGGCCAGGGTTGTGCTATGCAAACAGTAGCCACTACTAAAATTGACAATTTAACTAATAAAAATTAAATGTAATTAAGAATGCATTTCCTCAGTGACACAAATGTTCAAGGACACATATGGCTAATGACTACCACATGGATGGTGCAGACACAGAACAGTTCCATCTGCACAAAAAGTGCTGGTGGATGGTACTGCTCCAGATGGCACCAGTGACATGGACTGTGATGTGGGGGGGTGGGACCCCTGGAGTTGCATGATCCAGCGATCCTAATCCAGTGACCTATATAACTCATGCCCAGTCTCCTGGCACTCGGTGTAATTCTGTCTATGCTAAGGTTTTTGGTCAACATTTATAGCATTGGCATTTTCTGTTCTTTCAATTTAACCAACATGTTACCTGCTGTCCTCTTACTTCAACCAGTTTCTGCCAACCCAGTTCATCCTGGGTATTTTCCAGAGAATAGTTGCTTTCTTTGACATTTTAGCTTGGCACCTTCTGGCTCTGGACCATCTCTTGGTTCTCATCCCCCAACACTCCTTGCCTCACACTCTTGGCTCCAGCACATTTGTAGTTTAATATGTTGTGTTGTTCTGTATCCCTGGACTTGGGGTCATTTAGACATTCTGTCCCTACAGCTAGAATGACTTTGTCCCACTCATTACCTGGTCTTGAAGTCTGAGTTTCAGCCTGCCCACACTCATTCAAATGCTTCCCTTGACAATATTCTGGGTTTCCTTTATCCTTGCCCCTTTGCTCCATAGTCTGGCTTCCCTTACAGGCTGTGAGCTCCCTCGGGACAGGACAGGACAGCTCATCCAGTTCAGGTGATTGAAGTGGCCCCAGAGCCAGACCCTCCTGGGTATGAACCACTGTTTCACCACTTGCTGGCTGTATAATCAAAGAAAAGAGGCTCATTTTCTTCATCTGTACAATGAGGGTGATAATAGGGGTATTTTGGAGATGAACTTCAATGACACCTGTAGGAAACTTAGAACAGTGCTGCTGTACTTTAAGAGCCTACTAAGTGTCACCTCTTCCATTTTATTTTTTAAAATATGTTTGTATTGATTTCAGAGAGAGGAATAGAAACATCAATGATGAGAGTGAATCATTGATTGGATGCCTCCTTCACCACCACCACCACCTCCACCACCCCCCTACCCCCCCCCTGCCGCTACTAGGAAAAGAGCCCACAACCTGCAACCCGGGCATGTGCCCTGAGTGGGAATTGAACCATGACTTCCTGGTTCATAGTTTGACTGAGCCACATCAGCCTGCACCTCTTCCTCTTTATATTGCAAGACTGAAGCATACAATAGATGCTCAGTTGCTGCTTCCTAAATTAGTACAATGCTAGGAGACCCAAACTACTTTAAAGGAAGTTCCATGATTGTCATGGGACTACAGAAGAACCAGACACTTTTAAATAATCCCCCAAAAGGAACTGGTGGAAAAACTGCTTATTATGGCCAACAAGAAAGCATAGCTCTTTGTCTGGAATGGTTTTCCCTTCACACAGCCCCAGCCAGGGGGCAATGCCAAATTCCCAACAGAGGCTGCCCTCCTGGCTGCAGAAGTGGTTAAGGACTTCCCTGCTGGATCAGTTTTGAGGCTCCATTCAAAAAAATGATCATAAAATGCCTATTGTGTATTAGGCACTTATAATGTGCCAGTGATTCTCAAATGAGAGGGGCAATTTCTCCACCTATAGTGGACATTCGTCTGGAGACACCTTTGGTTGTCACAGCTGGGGTTGGGGTGTGACTGGCATCTAGTGGGTAGAGACCAGGATGCTGCTCAACACCCTACATGGCACAGCATAGCCCCTCAATGACCCGGCCCCACATGTCAATGGTGTCAAGATTGAGAAAACCAGTTATGTCCCAAGACACAGAGCATTGTAAGTTTTGTCTCATTTAATTTTCATCATGCCAGTTTATGAATGAGACACTGTGATTCACCATTGACCCCATTCTCCAAATGAGGAAACTGAGGCCCTGTTATGCAAACTGTTCATAGTCACACAGCCAGGACCAGATTCAAACCCAAGGGGCCTGACACAGAGCCCATGCTCTTAGTGGTTGCACATTTTTGGGGACACCACACCCTTTAAAACCATTTTGTTTAACAGTAAGAAACCGTTTGTCATCAGTTAGACCCAGGTTAGAACCCCCGCGTGGCTACCTGGCAGCGTGTGATCCTGAGCACACCATCTGTTAGGTCATCGAAGCTTCTATTTTCCCATCTGTAAAATGGGGGAAGGATGCCCATCTCGTGGAGTGTTTTTTTGTTTGTTTGTTTGTTTTGTTTTTTATTTCTTTATTGATTAAGGTATTACACATGTGTCCTTATTCCCCCATTACCCCCCACCTCCCATTCATGCCCCCACTCCCCTGTGGTCTGTGTCCATTGATTAGGCTTATATGCATGCATATAAGTCCTTTGATTGATCTCTCCCCCTTACTCATGGGGTGTTTTTAAGAGTTAAATCTGAAAGGAATGTGAAGCGCCTGACAATTAGTCTGACACTCATTAACTGGTAGCGCTGCTGGTACTGCTGTCCTTGTCAGCATCACTGTTATTGTTCCCATCGCCTCGGAGGCCCGATTCCCTCCCACCCGATCCTGAGGAAACAAGAACTCGGTTTTGTGGCTGGTCCCAGTGCACCAGCTGGCATACCAAGACCAGTGGGATGCTGCCTCCCCACGCCAGATTCCACCCTGCAGAGGGGGCCTGTGCTTCGGGAGGCCAAAGCAGCTCGGAGGAAAGAGGCATGTTGCCCATGAGCTTGTGGCTGGGACCAGAGCAGGCGCCTGGGCCACTAGGGCTGCTCCCTCTTTCCTGGTGGTTGTATCATCCTGGTTCCTCCATTAAGAAGCACAGGGACCACCCTAGCCAGTTTGGCTCAGTGAATAGAGCGTAGGCCTACGAACTGAAGGGTCCTGGGTTCGATTCCGGTCAAGGGCACATGCCTGGGTTGCAGGCTCGATCCCCAGTAGGGGGTGTGCAGGAGGCAGCCGATCAATGAGTCTCATCATTGATGTTTCTATCTCTTTCTCCTTCTCCCTTTCTCTCTGAAATCAATATATATATTAGAGGGACCTTTAATGCTGGGAGCAGCAATGGAAATGGTGGCCAAGGGGATGAGGGAACCCTCTGAAGAGAAAAAAAACTTCTTTCTGTTAACTGTCTGGGAATGACTATCTTTTGGAAGGTGACAAGAGAATGCAATAGCCAAACTGGAGAGAATATGCTAGAAAAGCTCCCAAATCATGGGACATGGGGTTGGTTAAGGCAGAGCTTTCACAAGGCCTCTCAGACCCAAAACCAGCTTCATGTCGCTATCTGTCAGTAACAACAGTCATAATAACACCCAACATTTGTGGCCCACTGTGTGGCCGGCACTGTTACAACTGCCTCACATTCATCATCTGTAACCCTGTTATGTGTACCCATTCAGAGGTCTGTTGAGTCAACACATAAAAGGTGCTCAAAAGGGGGCAAATAGGAAGCGCTATAGAAGCAATTGTCACCACCACCATCATCATCATTTCTACAGCTGTTGTTACTATTACCACCCCGCAAGATAGATGTTATCTCCAAGGAAGAGTAGGACTAATGGAGGCTCAGAGAGTCTGCTCGCCCACAGCCACAAAGGAAAGCACAGTGGGTAAGCCAGCCGGCTTTGGCATCGGACTGCCAACTTTCAAATCCTGGCTTGTCTGTTTAGTAACCACCTGCCAATGTGGGTATATTATCGCCCCCGAACCTTGGTTTCCTTTCCTGCAAAATGAAGAAAGAGACTACAATAGAAGTTAAGGTAAGGATTTAATCTGTTTGTTGAATTGTGAAAACTCAGCTCTGGATACAGAAGGTAGAATTTAGCCTGTTTGTGTTTTGTGGAGTCTAAGCTCTTCCTGCCCTTAAGGAAAGAGGAATGAACTTTCTGGGGCGAATTGATGTGGGCTTTGCTACGAGTGGTCAGACAGGACCACCTCGGTCTGTTTAAAGGTTACTATGAGAGAATAGATGGTGTCTGGATTGGGGGATGGAGGGTGAAAGGGTGGGCCAGGAAAGAGAGGCCGAAGAGGACAGAGTAGACAGATGCTCTGAACCAAGATGGTTTGTGTGGCACTAATGCCCAGGAAATGCCAGGTGAGAAGCCACAAGACAGTGCTGAGAGCGCCCTATGATGCCCAGGATCTCTGCTAGACCTGGGGCCCTCCTTCTGACCACCCCTCCTCAGTGGTTCTCTAGGGCAGGAGAGACCTCTATCTGCCCTGTCTGTGGTCAAGGCCCTCATTGCTGCCGTGTGTAGATACTCCCAGAGCAAACACCTCCCCACCCCTGAAAACCAAGAGCCCAAGGCAACCTCTACATGCCTAGCAAACCGCCAAGAAGACATCCTCCACCCTCATATGGTGAGCTAAAGTGATCCCACTTGAGTATTCCGAGCTGAGACAGTGGGAAGTGGATGTCACCATCCGTTATTTTCATTCTCATCAGCATCTCAGGCTGGGCTGCAGGTTGAGGAATAGTCCACTGGATTCTGCTCTAAAGTCCCTCCAAAGACTCTGACCCTCCAGTCGTGACCTCTTTCCTCTGTCCCTCCAGCAGCCTGGACGCAAAGCCAGCCTTCCCCTTTCCCACACGGTCATGTGGACTGGTCAGCAAGCGCTCCCCTGGCTGGGAGGGGGACGGCAGGAAGTAGCCTGGGTCCCCACTTGCTCTGCCTCTGAGGAGGGGGCGGTGCTGGGGGAGGACAAGGCTTTTATACACAAAGCAGATGTGCCATAAATGCATACTCCCTGGCACAGACACTCTGGGGGAAATGCCACTGATTTTACCCACTCGTTCCTCTGAAAATAACTGCACACTCTAGCTGCCAAGTTTCCGGAACAGAACAAGTGCTGAGGAATGGGGAACCGATGAAGAGATGGAGTTTTGGGTAATAGGAAGTAAACCACGTTGCTTTGCCCAATGACAGGTCTCTGAAAGAGGAAAAGTGTTCATAATGGGCTTTAGCATGTCCAATGTTTTTAATAATAGCCACACTAATTGCTATCATTTTTAAAGCAGTTACTCTGTCCTGTTGTTTTACATATACAGCTCCACTTAATTCTGCTGGTACTAGTGGCATCCCAATTTTTACAGATGAGTAAAGTAAGACTCAGATAGGTTAAGCCAGTGGTAGGCAAACCATGGCTCGCGAGCCACATGCGGCTCACGAGCCACGGTTTGCCACTCCGTTGACCAATGAGTTTGCTAACCACTGGGTTAAGCAACTATGCTGAGGTCACACAGAATAAAATAGCAGAGTCATGGTTCAAAGCCTGACTTCTCAAGTATTTTCTTCTGAAACTGCCTCTCAAACAATCCGTTTACCTGTACCTCTCAATAATAGATGGATGGATAAATAGGTAGGTAGATAGATGATTGATAGATAGATAGATAGATAGATAGATAGATAGATAGATAGATAGATAAGCAGAGAAAGAGACTGAAAATACTGTGATGAATGTAAAACATTTCTCTAGCACTCACTTTTCCAGATGAGGCAGCTGAAGTTCCTAGAGGTTGAATAAAACTTGCTCTCTGACACACAGTCAGCTGAAATCAGAACTTATCAGTCTCATATTCATTGACTACATGTTGGGGGTTTGCTATGTATCAGGCACTGCACTAGGTGCTGGAGACAGGCCTGCCCTCATGGAGCTTACAGCCTAGCAGGGCAGACAGATTTAAATGAGCAGTAACAGCAAAGCTGGGTGTATGCTGCAATAAGGGGAATCTCTCTGTGGTCCAGGATGGCATCCTTGATGAGGAAGAGTTTATCCTGATAGTCATTGGAAGAACAAGTGTTAGAGAAAGACAGAGGAGCACACCCATAATGACACAATATGCCCCCCAAAGATGTTCACATCTTAATCCCTAGAACCTATAAACCTGTTGTTACCTTGCATGGCAAAGGGATTTAGCAAATGTAGTCATATCAGTTAAGTGAAGAACTTGAGATGGAAAGGGCAATCTGGATTACCCAGGTGGATCTAATGCCCTTTAGAAAGGAAGGTTAGGCCCTATCGGTTTGGCTCAGTGGATAGAGCGTTGGCCTGCGGACTCAAGGGTCCCAGGTTCGATTCTGGTCAAGGGCATGTACCTTGGTTGTGGTCACATACCTAGTAGGAAGTGTGCAAGAGGCAACTGATCAATGTTTCTCACTCATTCATGTTTCTAACTCTATCCCTCTCCCTTCCTCTCTGTAAAAAATCAATAAAAAATATTTTTTTTAAAGGAAGGTTAGGAAAAGATGTAATGATGGAAGTGGAAGTTGGAGTGATGCACTTTGAAGATGGAGGAAGGGCTCATGAGCCAAGGAATGTAGGAAGCCTCTAGACGCTAGAAAGACAAGGAGATAGATTCTTCCCTGGAGCCCCCAGAAGGAATGCAGCCCTGCTGACACCTTGCTCTTAGCCATCAGAAGACTCATGTTGGACTTTTGACCACTACTGTAAGGTAATTGACTTGTGTTGTTTTAAGCCACTAAGTTTGTGTTAATTTGTTACAGCAGCAATAGGAAAATATTACAATGGGCTTCTTAGTTTAAGATAAAACTGTACTTCCCAAAATAGCAAATAAAAAGATATTTCAGGTCTGTATTACATTCATGCACAGGGAGATGTAAAGGAAGAAGCAGTTTGAGATGGGAGACAGAAACAGAAATACCATCACAAACAGAAATAGGGACAGAGTACAATAGATACTGACTGCTTTGGGGATTGAATTGTGTTACCCCAAAAAAGATGTTAAAATTCTAACCTCCAGCCTTAACTGGTTTGGCTCAGTGGATAGAGTGTCGGCCTGCAGACTGAAGGGTCCCAGATTCAATTCTGGTCAAGGGCATGTACCTTGGTTACCTACTGGGGATGTGCAGGATGCACCTGATCAATGTTTCAAATTCTCTCCCTCTCCCTTCTTCTCTGTAAAAAATCAATAAAATATATTTTTTAAAAATCCTAACTTCCAGTACCCCTGTGACCTTACTTGGAAATAGGGTCTTTGCAGATATAATTAGTTAGTCTGAAGTCTTACTGGAATAGAATCGGCCCTAATCCAACATGACTGGTGTCCTTACAAGAAGAGAAGAATTTCGGCACAGACACAGGGAGAATACCACATGATGACAGAGGCAGAGATTGGAGTTACCCAACCACAAACCAAGGAATGCCAAAGATTGCCATCACACACCAGAAGCTAGGAGGAGGCAAGGAAGGATTCCCTTACAGGTTTCAAAGGGAGTAACACCCTTCAGACACCTTGATCTCAAACTTCAGCCTCTAGATATGCATGTGAGACAACACATTTCTATTGTTTTAAGCCACCTAATTTGTTGTACTTGGTTATGCAGCCCTAGCAAACTGATACACCCACTTTCATAAAGCCCCATCCACTGTACCTTTGGGATATTGTTGCTAAATATGTAGCATTTCTGCAGCTAAAGGCATATTTTCAGCCTCCCCCCATCAAAGTTTGTCATATTTTCATGTTTCTGAAACTTCCTACCTCAAATATGTACATTTAATATTGACTCTCATCCTTTCTTTGTTCCTTCACTTCTTCCTTTTCGTTTACCACCTGAAATTAGTGGTGCATCCTATATAATAAAAGGCTAATATGCAAATAAACCAAACAGCAGAATGACTGGTTGCTATGATGTGCACTGACCACTAGGGAGCAGACGCTCAATGCAGGAGCTGCCCCCTGGTGGTCAGTGCGCTCCCACAGGGGGAGCACTGCTCAGCCAAAAGCATCTCCCGCCTCCACAGCAGTGCTAAGGACCCCTTGGGGAATGTCCAACTGCAGGCCTAGGCCCACTTCCCATTGGGCCTAAGCTGGCAGTCGGACATCCCCCTAGGGGTCCTGGACTGGGAGAGAATGCAGTCTGGGCTGAGGGAACCTCCCCCAACCCCAAGTGCACTGGGCCTCTACTCTTATAATAAAGAGCATTTTGGAATCAAAACAATGAAATATGAAGATATCCAGTAGACTTCAAGCATCATGAATGCAAGGATACCTCTGCATCCCAGTACAGTGAGTCCTCACTTAATGCCATCAATAGAAACTCTAACTTTAAGTGAAATAACATATAACAAAACCAATTTTCCCATAGGCTAATTGATATAAACAAGCGTTAAGTCCCTAGGCATCTCATCAATGTTAGAAGGAAACAACTTTAAAAAAAATGTTATCTGAGGACCTGCTATACCTAGAGCAGAGCCTGGCAGGTGGTAATCTTATTTAGTAAATAATTGCATATTGAAAATAAGGCAGAAAAGTCAGGTAAGAGGGGCAGGGAGGGGTCCGGACTTTCTCCAAAGTACCCAGAAGGAAATGAGATAAGGGCTGGATGAGGCCCCAAGCAGAGATATCCCTCACATTCATGAAATATGGGTTTCTTCCCTAAGTCCCATTAAGCTCTATGACTGTAATACTACAATTAATTTTCTATTGAGAATTCCATGTGGTCACATAATCTCCCTTTAAAGTTGGAGAAATCCATCAGAACCATATCAGTTTCTGAAGAATGTTACCTGGGAGGGGAAATGACCAGCTCCTTGGAGAAGGCAGATGGTTGGGAGAGGGCACAAGATTGGGGAGAACAGCAGCTGGGAAAGTCTCCGAGGTGCATGAATCCCCGGGGACATTCTCCAGGAATGTGGTCCAGGACAGGAGGTGGTGTATGTAGATGAGTCAGGCCAACCCAACGGTCAGCTCAGCCCCAGACACCAGGCTTGGCTCTGTCCCTAGCCCAGTGTAAGGTAACACCATTTGGAGCCTCAAGGTTATCATGTGAACAAGAAGCATTTGAGACAAGGTAAGGAAATAGCAGCTGCTCCATGCTGGTCACTTCATTGGGAAATGTCAAGTGTGAGACTGATGGTCTGGGGTGACAGTGGGGAGGGGACGTGGTTAATGGCCTATAGCCAGGGTTCCCAACCTGGGCCAATTATACCCCCCACCAGAGGACGTTTGGCAACATCTGGAAATATTTATTCTATTACATCTGGGCGAGAGACAGGGTGTGATTGGCATCTAGCGAGTGGAGGCCAGGAATGCTGCTCCACATTGTACAATGCACAAGACAGCTCCCTGGATGAGAAAGAACTATCCGGCCCAAGATGCCAGTAGTACCAAGTTTGAATAATCTTGGCCCATATTCTACCAGCATTCAGGTTTGAAGTTTTTTAAAGGAGGTGGAGGTGGGAGGTAGAAAGATAAAATAAATGGATCAATGCATGGGTGGGTAGGTGTGTGGGTGTAAGGATCATTTATCCATCATCTGAGAGAGAGAGAGAGAGAGAGAGAGAGAGAGAGAGAGAGAGAGAGAAAGAGAGAAACACAGCTCTATGCTATCCGTCTATAGCTAGAACAGACTCTATCTCACATTCTGCTTTGAGGGCCGAGCACACAGAGTTACAAGGCCTTGCATGAGAAAATATTCTCCTATCAGACTAACATTATCCAGCATAGAGCTGCTGCGGGAAGCAAGAGCTGACTGGTCAGTCACCACAGCAGCCTTCACTCTGTGGAGTTATCTCCATTAGCCTCCATTGCATGTGGAAAGGAAACGGGGTCAGAGAGCTGCCCAGAACAGTCCACAGCTGGGCAGTGAGTTGGGATAAGACACAGTCCCTGAAGACACCCCCAACCTGTCAGGTCCCCCTTTCTCTATACTCCCACTTTTCTGCATCATACTTGTCATCAGTGTAGTAATTCAGTAACAACTTATTATTCTTTAAGGATCGTCTCTCCCACTGACCACAGTAAACTCCAAGCCATCAAGTCCACAAAGGCTGGCGCCTTGTGTGGCTGCTCACTATGGCATCTCCAGCAATGAGCCAGGGTGCTCACACTTGTTTGCTGAATGAACAAGTGAACATCGGAGATGCCTGCACTGTCAGGACAAGAGCCTGACCAATCTGGCACTGACCAATGAGATGCCCAGAGGAGGCTGGAGTCAAGGCTGCCTACCAGTATCTTAGTTGTGTCCTCATCATCTGTGGGAGTTGCCTTTTCTTCTGACTGCTTAGCTTCGTCATCTGGGGCCTCAAAGCTATGGAGCCCGCTTTGGGTCTAACTGTTCCCAGCCATATCCAACCCAGGGAGGAGTGGAATGGGGCCTGATAAAGCAAGTCAGAACACTCTGGGCCACGAGAAGTCAAGGTCTGAAGAGTATGGCATACGGCAGGCAAATGTGTGGACAGGTTTGGCATCTTTATTTTCCTTCTAAGTACCAATTACTCATTCCAGGCCCAAATGGTGGCAAGTTGCCTTCTCCAAGGAGACAAACTGCAGACACCAGAGGAGAGGTGGGGAGAAGGGAGCTTGATGGGAAGACTGGATGCCACCTTTGCTGCAGGTGGAGCGAGGAAGAGCATCCAGGAGCAGCTACCTTCCAGGGCGGCTGCAGCCTCCTGCAAGGTTATCTGCAGTGGGCACAGGTTCAAAAGCAACGGGGCGATAAAAGTGAGTCATTGTCACTTAGCAAGAGCCAACTCAGCTGCCCGGGGCTCTGTGACGTGTGTCCCCAGAAGCAAAGTTACTCAAATTCTGGAATGAGTTTTGCCTGAGTAAAGGACATAGAAATGTCCATGCCCATAAAGACCGACTGCTCTGTGTAGCCAGAGTGGCTGACAGAGCCAGGATGGTCAGCTGACAAGTGCCACCTGAAATGAGCCTCAGGCTGGAGGCAGTGTCATACCCTCTAGACATCTGTCCTCAGGCTCCTAACCCAGCTCCCTGGCTGCCTAGTCCTACGACCTTGGGCAGGGACATCTCTCTGATCCTCAGGTCCCACACCCCTAAATGGTTACTCAGAGCCCTTCACACTCTGAAATTCATGCAACAGCTATGAATAGCCCCAGGCATTCTTCTTCCCAGGGCTGATGTTGGCATTTTAACCTGAAGTTTCTGTTCTCTCCACCAGCCTATCGGTGAAGATTCCAAGTTCCAGAATCCAATTGTCCAGATTCAAATCCCGGCCTCATCATATATTAGCTCTGTGACTTTAAGCAGGTTACTTACCTCTCTGAGCTTGTATTTCTTCATGCTAAGGATAATATAGCCAACAGAAGGGCAGGTAGTCTTTTCCCAAATCCCCACATTAGGCATCCAGCTTTGGATTGGATTCCCCAGAATCCAACATCTCTGGGCTGAGGTTTCTGGGACCTTCAGTTTGGGGCAGAAGAGAGAGCATTGTAATAACCACTGCTATTTGCTCCACGGATCACAAAGGCCCCTGGCCAACATGCTTTCTCTCTCTCTTTCCCTTACATTATTTTCTTTGTAACACCTATTATGATTCAGAATTATCTAGTCAGTTTATTTACTCACTTGTTATCCATCTTCCTCCATTGGATTTGAGTCCCATTAAATCACATACTTAATCTAAGTCCTGATTGTATTCCCAGCAACTAGCATATCACCTGGCACACAGCAGGCGCTCAACAAACATCTGTCACTGAATGAATGAAAGAATGAATGGTCATTATCTAACTGCTTCTCACGTTAGCCTTCCCAAAGTAAGTTTCTCCATATTCCCAGTCTGCAGAAGAGGAAATGGAGCTACGTGGGGTCAGGAAAACCCAAAGTCACTCGGCAGTGACTGAGTCACTGTCCTGGGAAGGTGGTTGCTCTTTATCGAGAAAGTTTCAGTAAAGGCAGAAGTACCAGAAAGAGGTTAGAGGCTAGGGAAGCGAGCTTCGATCCTGCCTATCCCAGGTTCCAACTGAGCACTACTGTAAACTGACTTGGTGAGATGACTTCACTTGGGCCTCAGTCCCCCCATCTACAACATGAGGATAATACTATTAATATGTTTCTCTCAAGGCTGAAATTATCAGGAAGATTAAGCACACTTTGCACAGTGCTCAGCACATAGTAGGCCCTCAGTAAACAGTAGCTATTGTGCATTACTACTGCTATTAACCACCTCATGGAAAATCCCACCACACTGGCTTCCTTGCCCAGCTAGCCATTTTCTCTCTCCCTTCACTTACTTTTGCTCACTGTCATCTCCAAAAAGAAGCATCTCAGCCCCCCAGAGAGCGCTTTCCACACTGTTCCACTCCCACCACACAAGCCGGCAGCCCACACCACTCTGTTCTCTGTTTTAGGCTGCACGCTCCCGATGCCCACCCCAGCCTCTGTCCTCCCCCGCCACCTCCCCCTCCTCCCACCTGCATGTGTTTGGCACATGTGAGCGCACGCGTTCCTGCCGCATGTCAAGCCCTCACTTGTGGGTGGAGAGCCCAGGCTGCCACAGCGGAATCAGGAGAGCAAGTCTCACCGCCCCCTCACCCCTTAATCCACTGCAGTCTGGTTCCTCTCTGTGGCCTGTGAGCCTGCCGGAGCTCAGGTCCTAATGACTTCCAGCCTCCAAGTCCAGCATATTTTCCAGGGCCCGTGTATCTACTGGGAAATTCAATTTTGATGACCACCAGCCTACTACCACCTTATTCTAACTCCCTCCTCAGTTTCTCTGACCTAGCATGCTCCCAACTGTTCTGTTCTTGTTCAGATTCACTCACTCCTACATTCTTCCCCTCAACACATTTATTGAGTGCCTACCCTGAGCTGAGCATTGCTGGAACATGATGGAAAACAAGGCAGGCCCTAGGAGACAGTATGCTGCCTATGGGAGGAGACTTTGCATCAACATTTCCTGGAATCAAATCCCACCTCTGCCAATTTGCTAGCTGTGTGTCTTCGGGCAGCTTGCTTACCCTCTCTGGGCCTCAATGGAGATCAATTGTGGGGTTTGCATTAAATCCTATAAAGTGTTGAGCCTGGTGGGTTTCCATTGTTTCCCCCACCCTAATTGGCTTTCTGCACAACTGTCAGAATAATCCTAAAACATAAACTAGGTCTTGATTATTGCTCACTAAAACCTCCTCAAAGGCCTTCTGTAGCCTAAGCATACAATCCAAACCCCTCACTATGGCTTATCCAGCCCCAGTGATCCTCTGACCTCATGTTGGACCACAGAAGTTCATTCCTGCATCAGGACCATTGTGCTGTTCCCTCTGCTCAGGATGCTGATTCCTGCCTTCTCTCCACCCACAGCATGCAACAGGCTTTCTCTCAGCAGACCCTCCATGCCCTTCTGGTCTCAGCTTAAATGCTGCCTCCTCAAAAGCCTTCCCTGACCACTGGGGAGCAGACTGCTGGTGTCCCACCCAGGTCCCTGTCACCAGACCACTGGGTCTGTCTCAAGGCTACTGCAGGTATTGGCTGCATGTGGCTCACTGCCACACCCTTGTCCAGAGAATTGTCCTTGGCTGAGGAAGTGCCTGGGAAGTCCTGTCCTCCCTGTGGCCAATGACTGACTGATGGGGACAGGGAGCCCCAGCTCCCTTGCCTCTGGGCAGGACAAGGTCTGTGACACAGTTCACACTCCAGAGCACCAGTGGGACAGGCCAGAGCTGGACTTCTCCTGAAGCCACCTCTTCACCCAGCAGCTCCCATGCCCCCTGGCTGCCCTCATTGCCCTCCTCCCAGAGCACCTCTCAGCCAATCACACAGGAACCCCATCTTAGACTCTGCTTCTGGGCACCCAACCTAAGACAAGTTGAGACTTATTTTTTATCTTGGTTTCTTTCTGAGTACCTACATTAATTATTAATTACTAGAGGCCTGGTACACAAAATTCGTGCACGGGGGGGGGGTGTGGGGGTGGTCCCTCAGCCCAGCCTGCACCCTCTTGAAATCCGGGACCCCTCGGGGAATGTCCTACTGCTGGTTTAGGCCTGGCCTGGGCCTAAACCGGCAAACAGGCATCCCTCTTGCAATCCGGGACTGCTTGTCCCTAACCGCTCACCTGCCTGCTCACCCCTAACCACTCACCTGTCTGCCTGCTGGTCCCTAACTGCTGTAACAGTCACTTAGGCTTTTATATATATAATTGATGTCAAATGTCTGGACCATTTCTTTTCTCTTTTGCCTCCACTACAGGGGAAGTTCCATGTGGGCAAGAACCACATCTGTATAGTTTGTCACTTCAAACCCAACACTCAGTGTTGGGCTTGCATGCAAGGCCTGCTGGAGGACTACTTCTTTTCTTTTCTTTTTGTTTATCCTCGCCTGAGAATATTTTTTCCATTGATTTTTTTTTTTTTTAGAGAAAGAGTGGAAGGGGGTGGTGGGAGAGAAAAAGAGAGAAATATTAATGTGAGAGAGACACATTGATTGATTGCCTCTCTCGTGCACTTTGACCGGGGCCAGAGATCAAACCTGCAACCCAGGTACATGCCCTAGACAAGGAATTGAACCTGAGACACTTCAGTGCATGAGCCAATGCTCTAACCACTTAGCCACACCAGCCAGGATGACTGTTTCTTCAACTAATGAAACAACACGTCATAGGCCCTCAATAAAGGTGTTTGCAAGGATTCTTTCTGGTTCTCCTCTCTCAACCTTCCTCTTGGTCCACTGTCTCCTCTTAGGTGATCTGGGAGAGCTGCTCTGCCCAGACGTCTCTAACTCAGGCAGTAGCACCAGCTCTCCAGTGCTGAGGCTACAAAACCGGCATCGTTTCTGACTCACTAGTCTCAGGCCTGCCTATAGCCAGTCATTGCCCAGGCCCCTCCAACCAAGGTGTCCCCACACTCCATGCACACAACCTCCAGGCCAGCTCAAGCCCATAGGTCCCTCATTTCCAGCTGGTGCAAAAGCCTCTTCACAGAAATGCCCTTCATGTGGGCTCCAGCCCTCCTGCCACCATCCTACACCAGCCTGCCGTGTGTGTAGTATCAGCACTCACCGTGATTACATCCCTCCCTCTCACAGAATCCCTGTGCAGTCCGCAGAGCCTGGACCAATGCTTTGTTTAGCCTGGCACTCCAAGCCCCCAGTAATAAATGCTTAAACCACCTCTTCCAGCCTTATCTGTAACACTGAGAAGGCTAAAAGGCTAATTCCAGTGTAACCCTGATATTTGGGAGGCTAGCAATCTGAATCTGTGCCAACAATCTAATGTACATTCTTGATAACCTATAATTAAGTCATTGCCCCTTTCTCCACACACTGGTCTTGCAAGACCTGTTACGTAAATGCTCTCATTTTACAGAGGCCATAAACCATGACACAGCACACAGCCCCCGGAGGGGGGTTATCAGTGCTGGTGCCAGGCCAGGCCCTTAGATAAGGTCTCAAGACCCCCAACACCTGGGGCTTTTTGCAAAGCCCATGAAAGAACCAGAAGCATAATCCATATTTGGGGAACAAAGATACCAAAAGGGTATAAAGGAAAAGCTCCCACCATATTGCTTTGCTCAGATTTTGGAGGCACTCCTCTGAGACCGCCGGCATAATAAAGCAGTGTAACTCCATTTCTCTAAGCGTCGCTTGGGTTTCTCCGGTCTTCTACAACAATACCATGGTGGTGAGATTAATAGCAGTAATGATAGAAAATTGTGCTAAGTTCCACCTTGTGCCAGGTGGGGCTGCACCCCTCCTTAGAACTCTGACAGAGCCTGCCTAGCACATAATAGGTACTCAATATATATTTGATGAGTTAATTAATATAATGTGACAAGCACATTATATTATATTTAATCCATATGACAAGCCTCTGAGGTGAGGAAACAGAGCTCAGAAATATGATTACTTACCTCCAGCCAACAGTTAGGGTTGGAAAGCAGAGTGACCAATCCCAGAGTTTGGTACTTAATTACTATGCTCTGAGAACATTTTCCCATTGATTTTTATTTTTATTTTTTTAATATATTTTATTGATTTTTTACAGAGAGGAAGGGAGAGGGATAGGGAGTTAGAAACATCAATGAGAGAGAAACATTGATCAGCTGCCTCCTGCATACCCCCTACTGGAGGTGTGCCCACAACCAAGGTACATGCCCTTGACCAGAATCGAACCTAGGAACTTTCAGTCCACAGGCCGATGCTCTATCCACTGAGCCAAACCGATTAAGACTTTCCATTGATTTTTAGAGAGAGTGGAGGGGGAGAGACAGAGAGAGAGAAACATCAATGCGAGAAAGACACATCGATTGGTTGCTCCTGCATGGTGATCGAGCCTACAATGGAGGTACATGCCCTTGACCGGAATCAAACCCAGGACCCTTCATTTCATGGGCCGACACTCTATCCACTGACCCAAACTGGCTATGCTCCCCTGGACAGCTTCCCTGCACCTTAGCTTCAGCCAAACTGGATAGTCCACTCTCTGTTCACACAATACACCCCACATTTCTAGGCCTTTCAACCTTTCCTCAAACTGTTGGGCCTTTGCTTAGAATGCCTTCTATGCTCCTGCATTCAGATCCTCTATGAGCTTTCTCAAAAATATGTCTATCAAGAATTCTTTACAGATCAATCACCAACCATTGTGAGTTCCAAAAAATTTCTAGTGTACTTCTACTCAATCCTCGCTCATGAATTCACTCATTCATTCAACAAATATTTGCTGAGCACCTGCTTTGGGCCAGCCCCATACCAGGTGCTCAGCATAAAGAGATGAATCAGTCACAGTCCCCAGGTGCAGAGGTCCATCTGTTCATCTCTCCATGGACCCATCCATCCATCCATTCAGTAAATATCAACTAAGCTCCTACTGTGTGCCAGGCATTGTTCTAGGGGTTGAGAGTACAGCAGTGACAAAAGCAGTCCCAATAACTGCCCTTATGGCTTACATTTTAGTGGGAGAAACAGACAAATCTATAATAATAAAAGCATAGTATGCTAATTAGACCAAACGTCCTTCCAGATGTACTTCTGGATGACCTTCCAGACGAAGCCGGGGCTGCGAGGGAAGCCTGGGTCCTGGGTGACAGAGGGAAGCCAGTGCTGTCATCATACTCTTGCACAAATTTTGTGCATCAGGCCTCTAGTAAATAATAATAACTCCTAGTGTGTATGAAGGGCTGACTAGCTTCTAGGAACTCTCCTAAGCACATCTCATATCTTACTGATTTAATCCTTACATCAACCTTATGCTATAGGTGTTACTATCACCATATTATAGAGGAGGAAAGTGACACTTGGAACAATTGAATAATTTGACCATATCACTCAGCTAGTAAATACCTCATGGACCAAAATCCTAACCCAGACCATAGAATCTATGCTCTTAACCACTATGTTATACTATTTCCTTAGTAATTAGCCATATAAACAAAAAAACAAGTCAAAAGATGGGAAGTGCTCTACTTAAAAATAACAAAGTAATACAAAAGAGACTGGCAAGGGTCTGAGTAGTGATCAGGGAAGGCTTCCCTGAAGAGGTGACATCTGAGCCAAAAACTGAATAATAACAAAGAGCAAACACATGAAGTGGTTGTCAGACTTTAGGGCACTTCAGAACCCCCTGAGAATGTAAAAATATGTAAATGCCTGAGCCTCATCCTGAGAGAACCTGTGCTGTCTGTCACCACCCAGCCAAAAAGCAGAGACGGGGATTGGATTATAAATTTGCATTTAATAATATCAGATCCTGGAAAACTGGGAAGGTGATAGGTAAAATCCCTAACATCCACCTTCCCCTAAACTTGTTAGGAGTAAGCTTACATAGAGGGCAGAGACAGGGAAGGGAAAAAAGGGTAGGGAGCACAAAGGAGGTTCTGGTGATGTGTGGTCCTGGAACTGGAGTCCCTGTGGGGGTCTTGGGTCTTGTGGTAAGTGTCTTCATTACTGGTCCCTGCAAGAGGATGGTCAGCGTTCTGGAACCTGTTAAGGGGTGACCTGGTGTGTGTCATCCCGGTGTTTCTGAGACTTAAGGATCAGCCTCCGCATTCCTAATGGCCAGGCTATAAGGTCAGGGCTGGGTTAACTCTTTGTTTTTGCCTGGTCAATGAGACCTACAACAAAATCTTAGCCAGAACAGAAGGTTAAGTATGTACATTTGATTAATTACACATTGTGTTAGTAAAGGGGAGGGAAGGGAAGAGAAAGAAAGAGAAGAGGGAAAAACTTGTATTTTAATTCTACATTTGTACCCCTATCAATCCTAGATCTGCTGTGTCAAAATGCAGTGGTGAAGGCTGTATGTTCTTTTGTTTTTGTTAATTCTCATCTGAGGATATTTTTCCATTGATTTATAAAGGGAGTGGAGGGCAAACAGAGACACAAAGAGAGAGGAACATCGATGTGAGAGAGACACATCAATGGGTTGCCTCTGGCATATGCCACAACCAGGGCCAGGGAGCAAGCTTGCAACCAATGTATGTGCCTTTGACCAGACCCTTCAGTCCGCAGACAGACGCTCTATCCACTAAGCCAAACCAGCTAGGGCATGAAGGCTCTATTTTTTTAACACACCCTCCAGGACATTTAATAGTCAGGCTTAGAAGCCATAGGGCAAGAGACAGACAAACAGATAGATGGACAGAAAACATATAAATCAGCGAGTTATACCATGACCATGAACCCCAGAGCTATATTCAAGGAGCTAAAAACACAGCCCTGCAATTCAGCCTTTCTGGGAAAATCAGGAAAGCATAGAGTTGGGGAGCATCTCTGGGAAACATTTTAAAGGATCAGTTGAGTTTGCAAAGCAAAAGAGCAGGGTGGGTTCCAAAGACAGGGCAGCTGGCATCAGAGGCCCCAGCAAGGACAGGGTAGCAAGTAGGGAATATGGTGGGGGCAGGAATAGCTGGGTTTGGAATTGGGGCAGGAGAGGGTCAGACTGGGAAGGACTTTGCAGGGTCTCTAGGAGGCTGGAGTTTCTCCTGAAGTCACTAGGAGACCCCAGAGATCAAGTAGGGGACTGGTTGGAGTAGCTCCCCTTGACCGAGAAATGGCTCCGAGTGGAGTTAGCAGTAAGAGGTGGTGGCAATAAAGACTTTATAAAGAAATAAAAAAGGCCTGGATTAGGGGCATAAAGGCGATTTGCACCCTTTCTATAGTGTCTCTTGGCTTGAATTAAAATTAGTCTGTGTACTTGCCACATCTCCTTGCTAAACTGTAAGGTACTCAAGTGGAACTAACACCTATATAAACTATTGGCTAAAGCAGGTTTCTCAACCTCAGCACTAATGACATTTTGGACTGATAAATCTCTGTTGTCGAGAGCTGTCCTATGCACTAGGATGTTTAGCAGCATCCCTGGCCTCCACCCACTAGATGCCAAGAGCAACCCCATCACAACTAGTGACAAGAAAACTGTCTCCAGAGGTTGCCAACTGTCACTTAGGGACAAAATCACCCTTGGTTGAGAACCTCAGGATTAAACTAATAGAATGTGGGATTCTACCCAATCTCAGCTCCTGAGCAGACTGCTTCACCTCTCTATGCCTTTGTTTCCTCATATACCGAGTAGGGATAATAAAGTATTGATCTCACAGAGTTTATGTAAAAATTAAATACAATGATTCATGTGAAGTGCATACTCAGTGAATGGCAGCTATCATTGGCATTATATTTTAAGGAAACAAGCACTTAGCCAAAGGCTGGCTATACCTTAAGTGCTTATTAACAAATGTCAGCTACTGTTGCTTCTAATGTTATTTTCTTACTCATATCTGCAGCACTTCCGTTGGCATCTGGGATGGTCTTGCACATCCTTGCCAAAAGGTCAGTAGATTGGAATGAGAATGGGCTGTGATCTTGGTACTGCTGGCATTTTCTCACCATATCTGAGTACACCAAAAGTTTGGGGGTACTTATGGTGCCCAAAATGCAGCAACTATACTCTCAACCCAAGAATTTCCTAAAGGTGTGTTCCGAGGAATGCTCAGTCAAAAGGTATTTATCCTAAAGAAGGCTTTCAGGCCAGGAAATACAGGTTATTACATTTCTTTTTGAGCAAATCAGGCATGTTTGGTTAATAAAGGCTCAGAAATCCTGCAGTCATCATTACTAGAATTTAAGCTCTAGGAAATCAGTGATCAAGTCTATCTCACTATCATATCCCCACTCCTTGAACAAAGCTGAATAACGGGACAGTCAATAAGCATGTGATCAATGAGTAAGGGAAATGAATATCTATATGAATGAACTTGTTAATTAAAGAATTCAGTTTGGCTGTATTTAACCCAGTGTTTCCCAAACTTTTTGGACCACTGTACCATGGCTGTCCCCTAGGACTAGAGCTGCAGACACACATGGAAAACGTAGCTCCTCTCTGGGAGGCAAAGCAACTGTGAGTGACTGCAAAGGCGGTAATGCCCACCGTGCACACTTCTGACTGCTACGGTTCACAGTGACTTCATCTTCATTTACAATTAATTGAAAACATTTCGTTTTAGCTCCAAAATGAGCCTAGAGAGAAAAGAAAATAGTCTTAGGGACTCTTGACAAATGGGCTCACATTTTTTTAAAATATATTTTATTGATTTTTTACAGAAAGGAAGGGAGAGGGATAGAAGTTAGAAACATCGATGAGAGAGAAACATCGATTCAGCTGCCTCCTGCACACCCCCCACTGGGGATGTACCTGCAACCAAGGTACCTGCCCTTGACCGGAATCGAACCTGGGACCCTTCAGTCCGCAGGCTGACGCTCTATCCACTGAGCCAAACCGGTTAGGGCGGCTCATATTTTTTTTATTTTTTATTTTTTATTTTTTTACTTTTTTAAATTTTTTTTTCTTATAAATCTTTATTGTTCAGATTATTACAGGTGTTCCACTTTTTTTCCCCCCCATAGCTCCCCTCCACCTGATTCCCCACCCCACCCCATGCCCTTACCCCCTGCCACTGTCTTCATCCATAGGAGTAAGATTTTTGTCCAATCTCTTCCCGCACCCCTCACACTTGCTTCCCCTGAGAATCGTCAGTCCACTCTCTTTCTATGTCCCTGATTCTATTATATTCACCAGTCCATTCTGTTCTTCAGATTTTTCATTCACTTGATTTTTAGATTCACTTGTTGGTAGGTATGTATTTGATGTCATTTTGTTGTTCATAATTTTTATCTTTACCTTTTTCTTCTTCTTCCTCTTCTTAAAGAATACCCTTTAGCATTTCATGTAATCCTGGTTTGGTGGCGATGAACTCCTTTAGCTTTTTCTTGTCTGTGAAGCTCTTTATCTGACCTTCAACTCTGAATGATAGCTTTGCTGGGTAGAGTAATCTTGGTTGTAGGTTCTTGCTGTTCATCACTTTGAATATTTCTTGCCACTCCCTTCTGGCCTGCATAGTTTCTGTTGAGAAATCAGCTGACAGTCGTATGGGTACTCCCTTGTAGGTAATTAACTGTTTTTCTCTTGCTGCTTTTAATATTCTCTCTTTATCTTTTGCCCTTGGCATTTTAATTATGACGTGTCTTGGTGTGGTCCTCTTTGGGTTCCTCTTGTATGGGGTTCTGTGCACTTCCTGAACTTGTAAGTCTATTTCTTTCACCAGGTAGGGAAAGTTTTCTGTCATTATTTCTTCTAATAGGTTTTCAATATTTTGCTCTCTTCCTTCTTCTGGCACCCCAAAAATTCGGATGTTGGTTCGCTTGAAGTTGTCCCAGAGGCTCCTTACACTATCTTCATATTTTTGGATTCTTTTTTCGTTTTGTTTTTCTGGTTGGATTTTTTTGTTTCCACATATTTCAGATCTTTGGTTTGATTCTTGGGGTACGTTGATCTACAGTTGAGTTTCTGTATATTTTTTATTTCAGACAGTGTATGCTTCATTTCTGACTGATCCTTTTCCATTTTTTTGACATTCTCATTAAGGTCCTTGAAGGTCTTACTAAGCTCCTCAGAAGTGTCATCAAGTTTCTCAGCGGTTTTTAGAAGATTCTTGAGTAACCTTATACATGTGGTTCTGAACTCTATGTCATCCAGTAGTTTGCTTTCCTCCGTTTCTTTCATTCGTGATATGTTTCTTTGTTTCTGCATTTTGGCTGCTTCCCTGTGTTGATGGAGTGGCTTTGTGTGGTAGGTGACCTATAGGGGCAGTAGCTCAGCCTCCCCAATCACCTGATGTGGATGCTCTTGGTACACCCCTTTGTGGGCTGAGTGCAAAGTCTTGGTGTAGTTAAGCCTGAATTGCTGTTGGTACGCTGGGAGGAATTGACCTCCAGGCCAATTAGCTGTGAGCACTCCCTGTGTCTATAATGGAAGAACTGCTGCGCTGAAGACACGCAGGACTTGTTTCAGTGGGGCTTCGGTGCTCACTGAGTTTGCCTCTTGAATGTGTCACTTATGGATGTGAGGAGTTGAAATCTGGTGTCTCACACTGACCACTAGGTACACTGGCTTCTGGATCTCCAATGGGGTGCAGGTCAGCTACTGTCTGAGGCCACTCAGCAGGAGCTACAGTGAGAGCTGCAGTTTTCTCCTCTTTGCTTGGGGTTTGGAGGTTTTGGAACTGTCTGACCAGGGCTGCAAGTTTGCTAGGTTAAGCTGCGATAGGGCAGGCTTTTCTTATGCTAACTCGGTTGCTTGGAGCTTGGGTGGGTTTGTAGGTTGTGCAGGGCGGGGCCTCAGGGTGTCACTAGGTTAGGGCGTGGCAAACAGCAATGGCTGCTAGTTAGCCGGCTCTGTGTCCCCAAAGGCATCCGCGAGTCCCGTGCCCCAGTGCAGTAAACAATTATTCCTGCGCGCAGCTCTGCAAGCAAGCCACCCTTGCTGGCAGACAGTCCAGCTTCTCCCCGTAGGAGTTTGGGTCCCCCACGTCTCCCCAGAGACTGGATTTCAGAGTAATCGGGGGCTTGTCTCCGTTTGGGTTGAAAAAAGCAACGCACCCAGTCGCCCGCAGCCAGCCCGGATCACGCGCCTCCGTACCTCAGCTTTTCAGCGCTCATGCACGTCTCAAAGCTCTTTTCTCTTTCTTTCTAGTTGTAGAACTTCCACTCAGCCAGCTTTCCCGTGGTTCTGGGTGATAGATGTTTTGTCTTTTAGTTGCAGTTTAAATTGTTGTGGGAGGCAGCAGTTTAGGTGTTTACCTACGCCGCCATCTTCGGCTCACTTTTTTTTTTAAAAAAGAACTGTGGCAATCTCTGTGCCATTGCTCATGCGGTGTCATGGTGATGCTAACGTCACCCATAGTGGTGGTACTGACCTCACCCCACACATCTGAACAAGCATTAGTCACTGCAAAGGCCTTAGCTCCTACACCCAAAAGATGAAATGTTTCCCAAATTGTTCTGTTCAATGGCAATCCTGTCCAATGATGCTAAGAGCAAGTCAAGACAACTACCTGTTGCAAACTCAGCTCCAGATTCTGATTTTTCAAGCAGGTGTTTAGGCCAATGCATCTAAAATTTCCATCTTCATGAAGAGTAAGCAGAATAAGCCACTGTGGTAAACATGCTTGGAGGCACAAAATACTTGGCAACAGAAAAAGGGAGAACCTTAGTCGAAACCAGAGCTGACATCTGCATGTGCTCCAGCCACCGCCCATGGCAAGCTTGTCTAATCCTCCTAGCAACCCTAAGAGGTGGGACCTAGTATCATTTGCATTTAACAGATGAGCCCTAAGGCAAGAGTGCAACTAGGGTCCCTTCCCAGCCTTACTGCTCAATTATTACTAGAACTCAAAGCTTAAGGAAAAACAATAAATATATACACTGAGTGGCTAGATTATTATGATCTCTGAAAGCATAATAATCTGGCCACTCAGTGTATATCCTATATAATAAAAGGCTAATATGCAAATTGTCCCCTCGACTAGGAGTTCAACCAGCAGGCAGGCTGGCCAACCACCCATGTCCCCTACCCCTGGCCAGGCTGGCCAGACCCCACCCATGCACAAATTCATATTCATGCACTGGGCCTCTAATATATATACATAGACATACTGAGTGGCCAGATTGTTATGCATCCAGAGATCATAATAATCTGGCCACTCAGTGTATATTTGCCATTTAAACTTTTCTGTCAGTCTCCAGTCCTGCATTAGACATTACTCAGATCTCATCAGAACCGTATGCTCTGATGTCTGAATTCCAGTCAAGCCCATAGCCTCCTCAAAGAAAACCTCCAAGTAACCAGACTGTCAACGCCTGCTTGATGATCTTCATCATAATTATTGATATTAATTAACTCATCCTAATAAACCAGTCAAGTAGCTAAGAATGCAGAGCTCCATTTTCTCTTGTGCTTCAGTTACATTATGAAAACAAATGCTTTTCCTCGGTTCCTTAGAACATTATTGGGTTTATTCCTAGCTATGTTTCCAGTTTGCAAACTTTAAGACCCATAAATAAATCTTTGTCTTTTATTTCTAGCCAAAGTCTTGAGAGTCTTTTTGAGTTCACTCAACAGCCTTGTTGCAGCTCAGAGAGATAAGTAACTGGGCCCAGAGCACACAGCCACAAAGGGCAGGAGCTGGCATTTGGACCATAGTTTTAACACTACACTCCATATCTTCAATAATTTGATGGAATCACCAATGCTATTTTTATTTTTAACAAAAGTTTACCATGAACTTTAGTTATCCATTCACACCAGTGATGCTGGAGTTAATTATCTGATAGGAATAAGAAAGGTATGAGGAGAGTCTGTGTCTGTGTTTATGCCCAAGACATCTTAGATTCCTTCTGGTGCTAAACTCCTACCCCCTCACACCAGAAATGACACTGAAGGCAAGATATACCAGTAGTTATCATTTAGAAATATGAGGTAGTTAACCAAATCTACCTTTTATTACCTTCTTGCATGCTCCTTGTTTTGCCAAAAAGGTTTAAAATAAACAAAAACCTTCTGGTATGCCAGCCCAACTTGAAAAAGTTTAATGAATCAATTCCAAAAGACATTCAGAATCGTATCATCTCAACATTGCTTCCGCACCCCCTCAAAAATTACTTGAGCTCTTTATAAACTCTGGACTAGAAATGTCACCTGTAGTATCTCATTCAATCTGAAAAGAAGATTAAACTTCTACATTTTACAGATGAAGAAACTGAGGTTCAGAGTGACCTAGTGTCTTGGCCACGGCCATAACAGCTAGCAAAGGTTCTAAACCTAGTCTCACTTTCCAAAATCTCCAGGTCCTGCTGCACTACATAGTTTAAGGTAAATTCATACAACACTCCCTGGAAAATATTTTTTTTAGTCAAATATCCTCACAAGAGCTGGAGATGTAGCAAATGTAATTGAACTTAAGGTTCTGCTACTTGAAAACCAATTAAATAGCTGTTTCTGAGCTACATCAGGCTTATTGATGAGACTGGCAGGTCAGCACAGTGATAATAATTCTGAGGCGTGCCGAAACCGGTTTGGCTCAGTGGATAGTGCGTCAGCCTGCGGACTGAAGGGTCCCAGGTTCGATTCCGGTCAAGGGCATGTACCTGGGTTGCAGGCACATCCCAGTAGGGGGCGTGCAGGAGGCAGCTGATCGATGTTCCTCTCTCATCGATGTTTCTAACTATCTCTCTCCCTTCCTCTCTGTAAAAAATCAATAAAATATAAAATAATAATAATAAATAATTCTGAGGCGTAATACCAAGAATCTAATTCGGGGGTGGGGGGGGGGTGGGGGTGGAGGTGGGGGATGTGGCAAAAACCTGATAATCAAACCTAAATATGGGTGGGGCTCAGCAGTGTGGCCAACACTTATAAAAATTATATTAATAGTAACACTTCTGCTATCCTTCTTGTCAGTGAGAATGTGACATGTACAAAGTTTTTAAATATTTTTCTTAGATTAATACAGATCAAGTGAAGACATTAAACTTCTGTGTGGGTTTCACTTCTTTTTGGCACATTTTGTCATATTCAAACACAAAATCTCTGAGACTATTGCTTGCTCTTGAAAGACTAATAATGCATCAACTGCGACAAGCTCTTTCTTGCTCTGGTTGAAAATTTTCAAAAATCCCCAGATAGAGCATTTCTTCCAGGGCTTTTACAAGGTCGCTGCTGTTTTCTAGGGCACTCATCCCAAACTAAAGAAGGGAGAGTGCAGCTTCTTTGGGTACGTGTCAATGCCAGATCGTCCATCTGAATACTTGCATCAGAATTTTAAACTCATCTATTAATTCAAAATCTGATTTTGAGCAACTGTTTTGTGTAGCAAGCACTGCTCGTGGCACAGGGGCTAGAAGCAGGGACATTAGAGGACCGGGCCTGTCTCCATGGAAGCTTATATTTCCTAGTGAGGAGTAGAAAGGTAAAAAAATAAACAAAGAAAATATCTGCAAGGGATAGAGCTATGTCCCCTGTTACAGGATAGGAGAGTGTTAGGTTTGATCGAGCAACTGAGTTGATACCCTTCTCACCCTTCTCACCCTTCTCACCCTTCTCCCCATCTCCCCATCTCCCCTTCCCCCTCCCCCTTCCCCTCTACCCCCTCCTACTCCCCCCCTCCCTCCTCCCCTTTATCCCTTCCCCTCCCCCCTTCCCCAAACTGGCTTTTCAGGTCATTACACTATGGACATTCCCTTTGCTGAAGACCATTTTTCACTTGCAGTGACCACATTCCATTCTCTCCCCTTTGGGTGTGCATAAAGAAGTCTCCGCCCAGAAAAAATCCTTCCAAAAGTCCTTTAAAAGCCGCTGACTCTCCTCACTGGGTGCTGGAGCCATCCAGGCTCAGCCACCTGAAGCCAGAGTGGTGAGGGATGATCAAATAAATTTGATCATCCCTCACCACTCTGGCCTCATGTTTCCTCCTTCAGAGACCAAATATAGAGGCCCTTGTCTCCCCCTGTAGCTAGCAGGAGTGGAATTCTTGCCATATCCCCAGAAAATGAATTTGCTGACACTTGCATGGGAGAAGGAGTGATTATTATTTGCATGGAATTAAATCCCCGAGTTTCCAAAGCCCTGTTTCCCTTTGCCTAGTCACAGAAGTGAAACTGAGGCTAAAATCAAAGCCAGTACCCAGAGTTTCTGTTCCATGTTAGGGCATGGTGCAGTACAGCATCAGGCTAGTTTAGTTTGTGTTCCAGCTGAGTCCCTCAGTCCATTGCATGTGGGGTCCACATGGCCGTGGGCCACACAGATGAATGCAAGAAAGCAGGAGCAAAAGAGCTCCACAAGCCAAAGTCACGAGCCAAGAAGTCAAGAGAGAGGAGCTGCAACAAGAGAAGGACCTCCTTTGTTTAAGAAATTATGTATCCCCCAATTTCTTTGTTCTTGCAGTGGTCACACCCATTCTGGCCAATGATCTCTGTTCCCACGTGTGACTGACAAGTAAGTACTTTCCCTATGTCACCCCAACTTTACTGAGCATGTGTCTATCTCCCCTTTGTCTAATCCCCTTCCCCTAGTATTTTGCACGGTACAGGCCTGTGGCTCCCTAGGGAGTGTAAAGTTGCAGCTTCCTGGCGAAGCTGTCCAAATGACATGCCTATAATATTTGGCCTTCCCTTTGCTTCTTTCCTATTATTATTAATAATTAGCTAATTACAACAGTTCAAATCGTAATGCCCAGTGCCTGTCAATGTCCTTATTTAGAAATAAGATCTTTGCTTATATAATCAGGTTAAGATGAGGTGGTGGGGGCTAAAATTAAATACATTAATAACTTTTCTCTCATCTTCGAAGACTTCTAGCTGGACTAATAATCAAATTATCAGAAGCAAATTAACAGGAGAAAATCAGATTCACTATATGCATAGAGGAAATGCACATATGCATGAAAATTCCAAAGACAGTGAGGCAACATTTGCATATAAGACATTTTGGACAAAGGAGAAAGGAGAAAGGGGGAAATAGGGTATTAGATTTCAGAAATGAGAATGGATGAGTTACAGGTAGTTGAGGAAGAACAAAAGACACACTAGGCAACTCAGAAACAATGGAACACAGGAAGTATCCAGCTAACAGGCTTCTGCCTGAAGCCCTTTTGTTCACCATATTTAATTCAAATTAGGCTAAGGTCACATTCTAAGATATCCTTCCTGAAGCAGGTTTCTCTGTTTGAATCTCTTGGGCAGAAAACATGCTTTCTGGGCCTTTTATTTCTTAACTAGTGGCCCAGTGCACAAAATTCATGCATGGGAGGTGGGGGGGTCCCTCAGCCCAGCCTGCAACCTCTCCAACCTGGAACCCCTCGAAGGATGTCCTACAGCCGGTTTACAGGGATCAGGCCTAAACCGGCAGTTGGAAATCCCTCTCACAATCAGGGACTGCGGGCTCCTAACCACTCACCTGCCTGCCTGCCTGCCTGATTGCCCCTAACCACTCTGCCTGCCGGCCTGCTTGCCCCCAAATGCCCCCCTGCCAGCCTGATCACCCCCAACTGCCCCCCATACCAGTGTACTTGCCACCAGCTGCCCCTCCCCCCCCCCGCCAGCCTGCTCACCCCCTTCTTCTCTCCCCACTGGCCTGCTCACCCCCAATTGCCCAGCTACTGGCCTGCTCACTCCAAACTGCCCCTCCCCTGCTGTCCTGATCACCTCCAACTAACCCCCACTGACAGTCTGCTCACCCCCAACTGGGCCCCCTGCTGGTCTGCTTATCCCCAATGGCCCCGCCCCCCACCAGCCCAATCACTCACAACTGCCCTCCCCTCTTGACCTCTAACTACCTCTACTTCAGCCCAACCACCATGGCTTTGTCCAGAAGAACCTCCAGAAGGTCTCCCAGTCTAATTAGCATATTACCCTTTTATTAGTATAGGTAGAGGCCTGATGCACGGGTGGGGGCCAGCTGGTTTGCCCTGAAGGGTGTCCCGGATAAGGTTGGGGGTTTCCTTGGGGTGTGGGGTGGCCTGGGCAAGGGGCCTGTGGTGGTTTGCAGGCCGGTCATGCCCCATGGGGTGAGGGTCCCTGCTGGGGGGGGGCGTAGCCAGCCTGCGTGTGGGGCTGAGGGCCGTTTTCAAGCTGGCCACACCCCCTTCAGGGTGGGGGTCCCTGCTGGGGTGCCTGGCCAGCCTGGATGAGGGGCTGATGGCTGTTTGCTGGCTGGCCAAGCCCCCCAGCGGGGACTCTTACTCCATGGTGGGGGGGGGGGGGCGGGTGGCCAGCCTGGGTGAGGGGTTGAGGGCCGTTTTCAGGTTGGCCATAGCCCTTTCAGGGGGGGAGGGGTCCTTCTGGGGTTCCTGGCCAGCCTGGGTGAGTGGCTGATGGCTGTTTGCAGGCTGACCACACCCCCCAGCGGAGGCTCTTACTCCATGGGGGGGTGGCCAGCCTGGGTAAGGGGCTGAGGGCCATTTTCAGGCTGGCCACAGCCCCTTCAGGGTGGGGGGTTCAGCTGGGGTACCTGGCCAGCCTGGGTGAGGGGATGAAGGCTGTTTTCAGACTGGCCACAGCCCCTTCAGGGTGGGGGTCTCTGCTGGGGTTCCTGGCCAGCCTGGGTGAGGGGCTGATGGCTCCCAGACCCTCCTTTTTTTCTTTTTCTTTTTTTTTTTTTTTTAGCGCCTCCTTGAGTGGAGGCCAGGGCTGGCTGGAAGCAGGTATCTGGGATTTATTTATCTTTTATAATTGAAACTTTGAAGCCTTGAGTGGAGGCCAGGGCCGGCCAGGGCGGGTGGAAAGTTTTGCTTCCTCCATCGCCAGGGGCAACCCAAGCCTCCTGCTCACTCCAGCTCCATGGCCACTGGCCGCCATCTTGATTGGGTTAATTTGCATACTCGCTCCTGATTGGCTGGTGGGCATAGCAGAGGTATGGTCAATTTGTATGTTTCTCTTTTATTAGTGTAGATAAACAGCTGAAAATCAATATCCCAAAAAGGCAGCTTCAGGGTACCAAAACTTTGGTTCTCTTCAAGGTGATGCTGGGTTAGGGTGGGCCCTAAACTCAATAATTGGTGCCCTTATAAGAGGAGGGAAATTTGGACACAGACACATGTGAGAAGGCCATGTGAAGATAGAGGCGGAAACTGAGGTGATGTGTCTATAAGCCAAGGAAGGTCATGGATTGCTTGCAACCACCAGTAGCTAGAAGAGGCAAGGCAGGCTCCACTCCTAGAAACTTCAGAGGGAACACTGCCCTGCAAACACCTTGATTTCAGACCTCTGGCCTCCACAACTGTAAGAGAATACATTTCTGTTGTTTACACCATCCAGTTTGTGCTACTTTCCTACAGAAGTCCTAGGAAATGAATACAACATCTAATATGATATCAGAGAGTGATAAATGGTATAAAGAAAAACAAAGCAAGATGGGAGGATGGAGAGTGACTGGGAAGGAAAGAGCTAGCTTACATAATGCAGTCAAGGGGAGGTGACATTACACAAGGACAAGACTGTCAAATCAGTCCCACGAGATCCAGAGGTTCTCATCAGCTCCAGGTACCACGACAAAATATCACAGACTGGGTGGCTTAAAAAACACACACTTACTCACATTTCTGAAAGCTGGGAAGTCCAAGATCAAGGTGCCAGAGGGGTGGGTGTCATGGTGAAGCCTCTTCTTTTGGTGTGTAGGAGGCCACCATCTCACTATGTGCTCATATGACCTCTTCTATTTACATGTGTGCAACCTCAATTACTTTGCTACTCCAAATACAGTCACACTGGGGTTAGGTCTTCAACATATGATTTAGGGGTACACATACATTCAATCCATAACAAACTCTTACCCAAAAGTTGCCAGTGTAACTCCTCATGCTTTTCTTTGTGCATTAGGACAAACCCTGGCCCAGATGTCCATGCATGGCCTCTAAGTGATACACGCAGTACTCCCTCAGTGATATGACTTTTCCATTACTTCAGTTAATTACCCAGTGAAAGGTTTGGGGTTGGGCCGGGTCACACAGAACTGACTCAAGGCTCAGTGTAGTAAAAAAGATATTTATTCAGGGCACCTGGTGCAGATGGATGGAGATCAAAAAAGAAATCAGTGGCGAATGGGGAGGGAACAGGCTTTTCATGCGCCTAGGGAGAGCTTTAGGCTGACACACGTATTAGGACCGGGTACCACGGTATGTAGCTCTATGAAGAAGGAATTATCTTGCTGGTAACTGTCTCTCTAGTGCCTAGCACTATCTGGTACATACTACCATTCAGTAAGTATTTGTTGAATGTATTTGTTCTTTTATTTATTTATTTTTATATATTTTTTACTTATTTCAGAGAGGAAGGGAGAGGGAGAGACAGAAACATTAATGGTGACAGAGAATCATTGATCGGCTGCCTCCTGCCCACCCCCTACTGGGGATAGAGCACACAACCTGGTCATGAGCCCTTGACCAGAATTGAACCTGGGACCCTTCAGTCCACAGCTGGACATTCTATCCACTGAACCAAACCAGCTAGGGCTGAATTTGTTCTTTTAAAGGCAAATGTTTTTGTTGTTGTTTGTTTGTTGTTAATTGCAATAAAATATACATAACATAAAATTTACCATTTTAACCACTTTTTTAGTGTACAGTTCAATGGCATTAAATACATTCACACTGTTGTGCAGCCATTATCACTATTCATCTCTAAAACTTTTCATCACCCTAACCTGAAACTCTGTACCCATTAAACAATTAAATCCCTGTATCCCCTCCTTCCCAGCCCCTAACAATTATTGTTCTATTCTCTGTCTTTATAAATTTGACTCTAAGTGGAGTCATACAGTGTTTGTCCTCTGGTTTATTCCACTCAGCATAATGTCCTCAGAGTTCATCCATATTGTAGCATGTGTCAGAATTTTCTTCCATTTTAAGGCTGGATAAAATATTCTGTTGTATGGATAGACCACCTTCTGTTTATCCATTCATCCATCAGTGGACAGTTAGATTGTTCCCACCATTTGGTGATTGTAAATAATGCTATGGACATAGATGTAGAAATATCTGTTTGAGTCATTGCCTTTGATTCTTTTGTGTATTTTTTAAATTAACCTTTATATTTTGAAAAAATTAAAAACCTTAGAAAAATTGCAAAATATCATAATAAACTCTCATACACCGAATGGTTGTACATGAAGACAAGGAAGAAGTTTATGTTCTTGTGCAATATTTAAATAAGAATGGTAGCCTAATGGGGGCAGCATGACTTTGGGTAATTATAATTTCTCTAAGCCTTACTTCTTTGGACTATCAAATGGGAATAACTGTAAGACCTAATTTACAAGATCATTGAGAGAACTGAAATGTGTAGGTGCTCTTTTTATCACAGTACCAAATACATGTTAGCTATTCTTATTACTAATAATTAAATGTTTTGTCAAATAAGCTCAAAAGAAGTCAGAAGGCTTTGGCTAGAGATAAATGACAAACATTTATTCAAATATCTTAGGATTTGCAAAACAGAAACACAATGAGGCAATAACCAGTGTTCCAAACAAGAAAGAAAACCTTGAGAGTTTTATACTAAAACTAGAAGCCTGTTGCACAAAGATTCATGCAAGAATAGGCCTTCCGCCGAAACCGGTTTGGCTCAGTGGATAGAGCATTGGCCTGCGGACTGAAGGGTCCCAGGTTCGATTCCGGTCAAGGGCATGTACCTGGGTTGCGGGCACATCCCCAGTAGGGGGCTTGCAGGAGGCAGATGATCGATGTTTCTCTCCCATCAATGTTTCTAACTCTCTATCTCTCTCCCTTCCTCTCTGTAAAAAATCAATAAAAAATATATTTTTTAAAAAAAGAAAAGAATAGGCCTTCCTTCCCCTAGATGCTGGCACTGGTTTTCCTCCAGCACCCAGGACCCAGGCCTTCGCTCCAGCTTCCCCCTTCCAGCTGCTCTCTTCTGCCTTCACTCTAGCCGGAGTCTTCGCTCCAGCCGGGAGCCTGCAGCCTTCACTCCCAGATGCGGAGGAAGTTCCTGTGCTGCCCCCTGCTGCTCAGCGTGAACATTCACAGCGTTGCCAGAGACACAGAGGATGTTCCTGCCTAGCGGCCGGGAGCCTGCAGCCTTTGCTCACAGCTGGCTGGGAGCCTGCAGTCTTCACTCCCGGCCAGAGCACGGCTCTTGTAGCTCCCTCCACTCTCCACCCTCCCCGTCATAGCAGGCATCCCGCCCTGCCGGGCCACTCCGTGCCCGTGTATGCAAATTAACCCACCATCTTTGTTGGTTTAATTTGCATACTCATGCCTGATTGGCTGTGCATGTCACAGAAGTATGGTCAATTTGCATATTACTCTTTTATTAGAGTAGAGGTACATTCTTGAGAAGAATCAGTCCTGCATTTTTAGCCTCTGAATTGGTCCAAGATGGTAATCTTCCAGGTGCCCAGTGGTCTGGATAATGGAATATTCTTTCCTGAGTTGTTCAGATGGTTATCTATGGAGTTCATGTGCATCCAGGCATTGAGGCACAACTGAATAGTTCAAAAGTTAAAGTTCCCAGACTGAAGCAAGAATAGAATCAGAAAAATGGTAACATTCCAAGGTCACAAGTGGCACTTTGGGATTAAAACACAGGTTTGGATGGTGGAAGGAGGGTATGAATGATTTACTTTGGTTCTTTCAACATATGCTTGGCATTTTACCAAGAAGGAGCTTTATTCTTTCATAAACTTTAGTGTCTTTAAACATATCTTGGTATGGGATTTGGGTAGTCAAGTAGAACAAAAATAACACATTTATAGGATAGAGGTGCTAAATATGGCATATATTCCCTTCAGAACATGAGAATAATCAAAATCAGCAAGCATCAATTCCCTCCTTCTTAAGAGCAAGCATCCAGGAATCCTGAGTTTGTTTTTTACCTAATCAGCAACTTCCAGGCATTCAGAAAGTCATCCAAGGCCACCAAGAGTGTAAAACATTTCTTGAAATCCACATTAATTAATCAGACTCATCAAGAATGGTTGACCAAATTAAGTAGGACAGATAAATTGAGTTTTCAAACATGTACAAGAACAATTTGCCAGTAGCTTCACAGATAAAGGTCAGCTGGATTAACCAACATTTATATGAGTGCATTTTGCCTTTGTTACATGCCCACCTATCAGCCATTTGTGCCATAAATATTTATTGAATGCCCACTATGTGCCAATACCCTGGATGCCTTATGAACATCTCAGTAAATCTTCATAACAGCCCTACAACATCAATAATATTATTATACCCACTAGTAGCCCTGAGCACGAATCTGTGTGCCAGTAGCTCTCTGCAGAGCCTGGATGCTCTGCAGCTGCTGCCCAGAGGCTCTCCGCGGCCCAGAGACCCATCTGCAGCTGAGTGTGGAACGCTTGCCTTGTTGCCATGGCGACAAAGCAAGCATTCTGCCAGGCTGCTCACACTGCCCACTCTCAGTGGCCACCCCCCCAGGACTGGGGGACTCTGGCAGGGCTGAGAGGACTGGACATCGCCATCATGTGGCTATGGGTGCCGCCATCTTTGTGACGGAGTGATGGTTAATTTGCATATTTCCCTTTTATTAGATAGAATTTTACAGAGGAGCAATCTAAGGCTCAGAGGGATAACCATATTCTTTGAACCAAAAATTTATAGATACTATTGTACTTATAAGAACAATGATGCAGGCAGGACATTAGTTATCCAGACAGTCTCAGAAAAATCTAGAATATGTAAAATTCATTAATGTCAAAGGGAGTTCACTTTCAAAAGACAAGAGAGCTAGCACCCTTGAATGAATGAGTCCTTCAAATACTGCAGGGAGGTGGTATTCTCCATCCCATGCAAAGGGAGCATCTGGGTCAGACAGGCCATTCATTCACTCATTCATTCATCCAACAAATACTGAGCACTCCCAAGGAGAAACCAAGATGGCAGCATAGGTGAACACCTAAACTGCTGCCTCGCACAACAATTTCAAAACTACAGCTAAAAGACAGAACAGACATCATCCAGAACCACAGGAAAGCTGGCTGAGTGGAAATTCTACAACTAGAAGGAAAGAGAGGGACACACGGAGACTCAGAGGAGATGCAAAAGGCTGAGGTACGGAGACATGCACATGGAGGGGACGGGCGGCTGAGTGCCTGGCTAGCTTTCTCTAGCAGGAGAGAGATGGAAGCTCCCAACTGCACTGAACCCCAGTTCCAGGCTAGACCCTGGGATCCCAGACTCATACAGGGGGAGTCTGGACTGTTGGGAAAAGAGAGGAGCACACGGAAACTCAGGGGAGCCATGAAAGTCAGAGGTGTGGAGGCGCACACACAAGTGCACGCAGAGAGGACTGACTGCTGAGTGTGCCACTGGCTTTCTCTAGTGGGAGGAAGGTGGAAGCTCCCAACTGCGCTGAACTCCAGTTCCAACTGCACTGAACCCGTTTCGGGCAAGACCCTGGGGACCCAGAATCATATGGGCAGAGTCTGGACTGTCAGGAAAAGAGAGGCCCACAGGGAAACTCAGGGGAGCCACAAAAGGCAGAGGTCTGGAGGCACATGCGCAAGTGCGCGCAGAGAGGACTGACTGCTGAGTGTGCCGCTGGCTTTCTCTAGTGGGAGGAAGGCGGTAGCTCCCAACTGCACTGAACTCCAGTTCTGGGCGAGAATCTGGAAATACAGATTCATTGGGGGAGAAACTGGACTGGCTGGCAGCAAGCGAAATTCGAGGGTGGCTTTCTCTCACAGGTGCTTGCAGCAATAACTGAGGGACACTGAGACCCAGGGGCCTCATAGGGCAGGGCTGACAGGAAGCCAAGGCTGTCTACTCAGCCCTGAGACTCCACCCCATCCAAGCTTAGCACAGAGGCTTTTGCAATTTTGCAAGTCTTGTCTCATAAGGCTGTCTCCAGCACCAAACTTCTCCTGGCATAGACACAGGTGATTCTCAGAGCCAATTGGCCTAGAGGTCAATTCCTCCCAGTGATACCAACAACAATCAAGACTTAACTACAACAAGGCTGTACACACAGTACACAAAGGGGTGCACCAAGAGTGTCCACCTCAGGTAACTGGGGAGGCTGAGCCACTGGGCATTACAGGATATCTAGCACACAAAGCTACTCTACCAACTCAGGAAGCAGCAAAAATGCAGAGACAAAGAAACAGATCACAAATGAAAGAAATGGAGGAAAGCAAACGACTGGATATTGACTTCAAAACCACGGTTATAAGGTTTTTCAAGAATTTCCTAGGAAAGGCCAATAAACTTAGCCAGACCCTCGAGGATATGAAAAAGGACCAACTAGAAATTAAACATACACTGACTGAAATAAAAGATATTATACAGAGACCCAACAGCAGACTAGAGGAATGCAAGAATCAAGTCAAAGATTTCAAATACAAAGAAGCAAAAAACACTCAACTGGAAAAGCAAAAAGGAAAAAGAATCCAAAAATTTGAAGATAGTGTAAGGAGCCTCTGGGACAACTTCAAGTGTACCAACATCCGAATTATGGGGGTGCCAGAAGAAGAGAGAGAGCAAGATACTGAAAACCTATTCGATGAAATAATGACTGAAAACTTCCCCCACCTGGTGAAAGAAATAGACTTACAAGTCCAGGAAGCACACAGAACCCCAAACAAAAGGAATCCGAAGAGGACCACACCAAGACACATCATAATTAAAATGCCAAGAGCAAAAGACAAAGAGAGAATATTAAAGCAGCAAGAGAAAAACAGTTAGTTACCTACAAGGGAGCACCCATAGGATTGTCAGCTGATTTCTCAACAGAAATTATGCAGGCCCGATGGGAGTGGCAAGAAATATTCAAAGTGATGAATAGCAAGAACCTACAACCAAGGTTACTCTACCCAGCAAAGCTATCATTCAGAATTGAAGGGCAGATAAAGAGCTTCACAGATAAGAAAACGCTAAAGGAGTTCATCAACACCAAACCAGTATTATATGAAATTCTGAAAGGTACTCTTTAAGAAGAGGAAGAAGAAGACAAAAGGTAAAGATAAAAATTATGAACAACAAATACATATCTATCAACAAGTGAATCTAAAAATCAAGTGAAAAAAAATCTGATGAACAGAATTAACTGGTGAATATAATAGAATCAGGGGCATAGAAAGGGAGTGTACTGACAATTCTCTGGGAGAAAGGGGTGTGGGGGGTGCAGGAAGAGACTGGACAAAGGTCATACACCTATGGATGAGGACAGTGGGGGGGGGGGAAGTAAGGGCAAAGGGTGGGGTGGGAACCGGGTGGAGGGGAGCTGTGGAGGGAAAAAAGAGGAACAATTGTAATAATCTGAACAATAAAGATTTATTAAATTTAAAAAAAAGTCAGGGAAAAAAATACTGAGCACTCCCATTGAGTCAGGCTTTGTTCAGGGTCCAAGGGATATGATACAATGGTGAATTTGGAAAATTAAGTCCCACCCCACAGCATCCCACTCCTAGCTGGCCCTGTATTGCAAAGGGTACGTTTTGCTAAGGGTATGAATGGGTCCTTCTCACCCTACCCCCAACTCACCCTCAAAAGATTTATGAGTAATACATGTACTACTTCCAAATATTTGACAGACTGTCACTTCTCCACCACCCTGGAGGAATTCCACTAACTTCTTCAAAACCTAACTCAGAGCCCCAGTGCCTGACCTTCATGGTTTGAAGAGTCAAAGAGTATGTTGGCAGGGGGAGGGCGGGGGGAAACAAGCTTTCAAATTTAAAACACATCTATAGTGGTCTCTCCCACAACTTCAATGTATGGAGGAACAAAATGAAAAAGGAAAGGGGAAATATTTTATTTTCAAAGATTCAAGAGGCATAACAACCAAATGTAAGGTATGGGTCTTGTTTGAGTCCTGATTCAAAAACCTGTTACAAAGAAAAGACATTATGGCCCTGGTCATCATTGCTCAGTGGTTAGTGTCAGCTTATGCACAGAAGGGTTACAAGTTCAATTCCCAGTCAAGGGCATGTACATGGGTTGTAGGTTTGATCCCTGTCTCTGGAGTGTGGCTTCTTACTCTGTATAATTAGACTATTCATTCCTATTTGATGGGTTGTTGTAGAGATTCATAATAAAATGGTTTATTTCAATGACAATACTTTTTGTGTTAATAAATGATTTTGATATTAGGAATCCGCATTTATCCCAAATCACACTCTTCCTGTTCCATCTCTCTCTATTTCCAGGCTCCTTTTTTAGGCACCCACTATTATCAGGAGGCTGGGTTACCTATCACTCACAGCTTTGAACCATGAGAATATATCACGTATTTTAAATAAACAAACAAAATTAAATAACTCAGGACTCATAGCATGAATGTATTTTTATCACTAAGGTGGCTTACATTTTAAGAGGTACCTTTAAAGAAGGCAATGCATAACACAATGGAATCCTATCTAATAAAAGAGTAATATGCAAATGGACCATCACTCCAACACACAAGATGGCTGCCCCCATGTGGACACAAGATGGTGGCCACAAGATAGCTAGCAGGGGATGGCAGTTGGGAGTGACCAGGCCTGCAGGGAAGGGCAGTTAGGGGAGACCTGGCCAGCAGAGGAGCGAAGTTGGGGGTGACCAGGCCTGCAGGGAAGGGCAGTTGGGAGGGACCAGGCCTGCAAGGGAGGGCAGTTGGGGGGGGGGGGGAACCAGGCCTGCAGGGGAGGGCAGTTAGGGGCAAACAGGATGGCAGGGGAGCAGTTAGGCATCAATCAAGCTGGCAGGGGAGTGGTTAGGGGGTGATCAGGCTGGCAGGCAGAAGTGGTTAGGGGCAATCAGGAAGGCAGGCAGGCGAGCAGTTGGGAGCAAGCAGTCCTGGATTGTGAGAGGGATGTCCGACTGCCCGTTTAGGCCCGATCCAGGTAGGATTGGGCCTAAACGGGCAGTCGGACATCCCTCGAGAGGTCCCAGATTGGAGAGGGTGCAGGCTGGGCTGAGGGCCACACACACACCCTGTGCACGAATTTTGTGCACCGGGCCTCTAGTCTATATATAAAAGGTTAATATGCAAAGTGTCCCCTTGGGCGTTTGGACAGAAACTGGGAGTTTGATTGCTTGCTGTGACGTGTGTTGACCACCAGGGGGGTGGTGCAGAGTGAAGGAAGGCCCCAGCTGGCAGCTGGAAGGTCCCGATCAGCCCTGATCACCGGCCAGGCCTAGGGACCCTACCTGTGCACGAAATTCATGCACCGGGCCTATAGTAAATTAATAATGTGGAATTTAGGGTATTCATCTAAGTCAGTGGTTGGCAAACTGTGGCTCACGAGCCACATGCAACTTGTGAGCCGCAATTTACTGCTCTATTGACTAATGAGTTTGCCAACCACTGGGATAAGGGCTTAATCACAAGGAACAACAACAGCCTGTAATTATTGGAATCGATAGTCTAGGTCAGTGGTCAGTTGATGGACTGAATGTTTAGGACCCCTCCCTCCAATTCATATGTTGATATCCTAACCCCCAATGTAATGGTATTAGGAGGTGGGACCTTTGGGAGGTGATTAGGTCATGGGAAAGGAGCCCTCATAAATGGGATTAGTGCCTTCATAAAAGAGACTCTGGAGAGCTCTCTTTTCTTTCCATGTGAGAACAGTGAGAAGACACCATATTTAAAATAGGAAGAGGGTCCTTATGAGACACCAAATCTGCCAGCACCTTGATGGACTTCCCAGCCTCCAGAACTGTGAGAAAAAGAAGTCACCAAATCTATCCTATTTTTGTTATATCAGGCCAAACAAAGACATCTAATTTAGACTTATTAAGCATCTACCATGTGCCAGACAAGATGCTATGATACAAGAGTATACAAGTGTTCTCTTCCCTCAAAGAATTTGCAGACAACTTCAGGGAACAGATAAATAAGCAGGCTGTTGCTTAGCAGAATGGTGTGAAAAGGATGCTGTGAAAACATTCCTCAGGGGGAGGGAGACAGCCACCAGGAGAGGCTTCCTCTAGGCCCAGCACATTATTTCTAGCCTTAGCACAGCATCTAGCACACAGTGACTGCTCTGTAAATATTTACTATGCAATAGAATGAGCTGGTACAAACCTTGGGCTTTCAGGGGCTATGGATCTGCCACTTTTGGTGCTGCCCCGACAGCTTTCTCCAAAGGGCACTCTGTCAGGCAGACAGTGAGTGCTCTCTCAACCTGAGGGAGGCCAATCTGCTAGCTTTTCTGTGGTCTCTCCTTTGGTCACTAATGTCCTATTTTCAGATGGTAGGCTTTGGCTCCCAGCAATTATTTGTAGAGTTTTGCACAAGAAAAACAAACAGGGGGATGCTTTAGGGCCAGACTCAGGTGCCTGGATGTCACAGTGTACTAATTTGACTGCTTGAAGAGTGAAGGTTGGGTGAGTTGGGTTGTACTCCAGGCCTGGCTGTAGCTTTCCAGAACAATTCCAAAGGAAGCTGCTAATTGTGTTTATCAATGTTAGTGAATTATGGTAAAAGCCACTTCCATGGGCCAAGAGAACCCAGTGCCAATCCAACTGGCAGCACCCTTACATCCAAGAACAAATCCCACACATTAATATGGGCATGCTTGAGCATTGTCAACCAATCAGAGAAGGGAAGAAATGGAGTTGTAGGCAGAGAGGGCAAAGGCTCAGAGAGGTGCAAAGCAGGAAACACTCATGTAACTGGACAGTAGTTTCATGTGTTTAAATAGTGTGTGTGTATGTTCACTCTTCATGCCCCAGTCAAGGCAGAATTCCCCATTAGGCACAGTGGGCATAATACCTATAGCCCATAATACTTTAAGTATGTTTTAACTTCATTTTTAAATCTGAATAAACAAATGATTATGACAATAATTATTCCAGTTTGGATTTTATTCACCTTTATACTTTATACCAACATAGATGTAAATATGATTTGTATTTTTTTATGGAGGAGGGGGGTTTATGATAGCAAATGTACCTATAGTCCATAAACTCATAACACGGCCATGGCCCCAGTGTCTAAAGCAACACACAAATTGACACTCAATAAATTACCGAATGAATGAATGAACTGTCAGTGGCCCTGTTTGACCAGAATGCATGTCAAGTGTTGGATGGACATAAGCCCAGACTGTCGACAATCTTGACTGCTGGTTAAAGAGCTTGGACATCGTCTTGAGGGAAACAGGAAGTCATGAAACGTGAATGACATTCAAATTGGAAAGCTTCTTCTGGCTGTTCTGGTGGAAGGTAGAGGCTGGAGGCAGGGCAATCACTGAAGTGGAAGCAAGGAAGGCACAGTAGGAGCAGGAAGTCTTTCTGGTTAGACATCACTTGCAGTCAGTGCAGCATCTACAACTCTGCCAGCACTTGGACAATTTGGGGTAGCAAGTTCCCATGGCATCAGATAACTTAATTAAATCATATGATTAAAAAAGCCCTCCCTTGCCCAGCCAGCATGGCTCAGTAGTTGAGCATCAACCTATGAACCAGGAGGTTATGGTTCATTCGATTCCCCGTCAGGGCAATCCCTAGTGTGGGGCATCCAGGAGGCAGCCAATCAATGATTCCCTTTTATAATTGATATTTCTCTCTCCCTCTCCCTTCCTCTCTGAAATCAATAAAAATATTTTTTTCAAAAAAGGCCCTCCCTTTTCATTCATCTCCCAATGCTGCTCATTACATCAAGGAGAAAGTCTGGTCTTTAAAATTTCTCTAATCCTGGCTAATACTCCTTTGTAACAGTAAGAACAGGACCAAGGTCTTCAGGAGCAATTGTATCTGGTTATTATCTGATAACACCATTTTTGTTTTCATTGTATTTATTTGCAAAGTTATCTTCCAATTACAGCAAACAATCCTAGATTTTCCATTTATCACAGTGATATCAAGTTTCTTGCTAAAATAATTATCTAAGTAAATAAATAAAAATTATCTTCCAATATCAAGTTTCTTACTAAAAGAATTATCAAAGTAAGTAAATAAAAGGACAAGTAAATTAAAATTAACCTTAGAAAAGCAATTATGGGGATTATAGACAGATATAGCTAAAATAAAAAATCAAGGTGGTACTCAAATGGCTGGAATATGGGGAATACTGTTTTGTTCTGTGCAAAAGGTAATATTGTCCTTCATTGTCTCTCATTTTCCACCTCACCAATTGTTCCAGAAATGCTTTCTCTGCACCTAGAATTACAGGCCTTGGAGCAGAAAGCAGGCACTTCCAGGGAGGCACTGACTCAAGATTCTGGGAAGAAGAAGATTTTCCCCCCAGCTTCTGCCTCTCCTCCTCTACAGTAAGACAGTGGGCATAACAAACCAGGACAATGTCAACAGATTTCAGCTCTCTTGCATGCTAACAGTTAGCCTATCACAGTTTTATGGATATTGATAAAAGACATGAGACACCTGAGTCTGAACAAAAGGATGGTTTATTACTCATAGCAGTAGCCAGAGTATCAGGATTTTTGGTGCCAGTTGCCCCAACCTTAATTTCCTATAAGCAACAAGAAGAGGGGTAAGTAACAACTGCACATATACAGTGGGTTTCAATATAGGAGAAGACTCCTGAGCCTAGGGAACCTGAATATTTTATAATGGGCCATAAGCAAGCCAGCCCTTTGCTCCAGAGAGAGACATGACGTTCATTATGTTGGACAGTAGGCATGCCCTCTGACCTGACACCATCTCTATCTTTTAAAGCTGTTCATTAAACAAACATCATTGAAAAATCTAGAATAAAAGACAGTTATTGCCTTGCTTCATAAAAGTATGAACAAGAGACCCATGGAGAATTGTCCCCTAGTAGCCAGCAGCTCATACTTCATGGTTCAAACTGCCCTCCAAGGGTGGTCCTGTTTAGCATATTGGAGAGTTTGTAGCCAGATACACATATTTAACAGGCCTTTCAGGTGTGTATTCTCATTGTATTAGCTCCTTCAGGTAAATAATATTTCCATATTATAGATGAAGAAGCTAAGGCTCAAATACAGTGAATACATTGTCCAAGATCACTCAGTTAGAAGTAGGAATGCCAGGACTTAAATGCTGGTTGGTCTGACTTCAGATTATTGATATCCCTCTCTATGCAAACATTCATTACCCAATCCAAGTTTCACAGCAGGAATACCTGTACTTGCTTTTCATACTCTCTCCTGCACTGCCTTTGCAAAGGCAAGATTGGTCCAGAGAAAAGCTGTGCTTGCTGTATTCCAACTGGAGTCTACATAATCTCTTCATGGATTCTGACTCCTAGAAGGTCAAAGTTCTAGGGGAGCCACAGCCACTGGCTTTTCTTTGGCTCAGGAACAAGCTAAAGACTTGGGTGGGAGCTGGGTACTTAAGGTCAGAATGGGGGGCAGGCAGAGGTGCTGGGGTGCATGGTTGCTTAGCACCTGAGTGAATAAATAAAACTGACTCAATGTGTCACAAACAAAAATGCTTAACTATGGGGGAAAGGAATAAGATTAATGATGATAAAGTTTCACTCAATCACCAAATGCTAATTATGATTGTTTGCTACCTAATATTAATTTTCTTTCCCAGAAATATCAGCTTCATTTCACGGATGAAGAAATTGCTGCTCTGAAACAGAAAGAGCCTAAGATGATAGAACACCTCCTACTTCAAGCTCTTTCCAACATGCTTTGCTACATGTCAGAGAGAGCCCTGAATACAAAATGTTGGTGGGAGGTGGCATGTCTACAAATCAATGGCAACAGCTCATATGGAAAATACCACCATCATTTCATGTCTCAGGTAATCAAGGCATCAACCCTCTTAGGTCCTGCTCAGCCCTGTGGACGAAAAGGGGCCACATGCTAACCTGACTAGCTCAGGAAAGGCCTGCATGGATGCCTCTCAAACTCAGAAACCTAAAGTAATTACAAAGGATGGTCTGAAATTAAAACTGTTTTAACTAAAAGCAGTTTATGGTGGGTCATGTCTTAGGATATTATCTTCCCTGACAAAGGCCAAATTTTACCTTAAATAAGCCTATTTTCTTTTTGCATTTATGATAACATATCTTTGGAATGGCAAGTAACTTTCCTTTTCCTGGACCCCTCAAAGCACAAACACTGCTCTGCAAGGACCACAAATGTTTCCTATATTGACAGCCCCCTGTGACTTCTCCAGGCAATACTTATTACTCTGAGCACTCACTAGCATGCAGGCAAGAATCTATATCTTCCAGAAAATCTCAAAATCATAAACTATGGCCAAGGAGCTGAATGCCATGGCTCTCCCAAGCTTGGGGTTTTCTAGCTGCTCTAACAGATAGTCAGAGCCCAGTGGGACAACATTTTATAGTCAGCACTTAAAGTGAATATCCCAGGTAGATAGAATTACCCTTGAAGTGTCCCCTTGGAAACCACTATGCTGTACCACCTCTGCTTAGGTCCAGCCCCGCCAGCATTGTTTTACCTCCAGTAAAGAGAAACATCATTAGTTGCCTTGGTGCAGCATTAGATGGTATGGGTGAGCTACAAATAGGAGTCAGGTTATATCCTAAAGAAAGAAAAGCACTCCCTTAATATAAAACAATCTGCCTGGCTGGTATTGCTCAGTGGTTGAGCATTGACTTATGAACCAGGAGGTCATGGTTCAATTCCCGGTCAAGGCACATGCCTGGGTTGCGGGCTCAATCCCCAGTGTGGGGTGTGCAGAAGGCAGCTGATCAATGATTCTCTCTCACCATTGATGTTTCTATCTCTCTCCCCCTCTCCCTACCTCTCTGGAATCAATAAAAATATTTTTTTAAAAAGCATATATATATTCTCATACAATGAGAGCTATGCTAGGCCTGAAACTGCCCAGACCAGTGGTTACATCAATCCCACTGTGCAATCACCGCAGAGCACAGATTCCTGACTGAGGGTGGGATGACCCACACTACCTTAAACTCTCTCCTTTCTTTTCTCCCTCCATCTCTTCCTCTGAGTGGGTATACCCAAATTTACATTATTTGCATCTAGGCTATGACTTCACTACAGTCAACAGAGCATGGTCTTTGGAACAGCCAGCCCTGGGTTCAAATCCCAGCTATGCTACTTCCTAGAAAAGTGTGGCCTAAGAAAAGCGACTTTGCTTCCATCTATGATTTCCTTGTTCCTTGTTCTTGCTTACCTTGGGATGCTTGTACTGCTCTGAGGAACTCCTTTCTATTTTCTAGAATGGATGCTTCCTGATTCATGAATTACTAATAAATGTCAACTAGATCATCTGTGAAATATTATTTTAATAATAATAATAATAACAATGCTTTCAAGTCCAAAGAATGTCAAGTTATTTTCTAGAGGATCTAGTTGCTTTTTTAGGGGCTTAGAATATGTTAGCCCATGTCCTGGCTGATGTGACTCAGTTGGCAGAGTGCCGTCCTATGCACTGAAAGGTCACAGGTTGGATTCCGGTCAGGGCACATACTCAGGTTTCAGGTTTAATCCCTGATCAGGGTATATTCAGGAGGCAAGGGATAAATGTTTCTTGATGTTGCTCTCTCTCCCTCTCCCTTCTTCTCTCTAAAATTAATACAAACATATTATATATTTGACCAGAGGCCCAGTGCACGAAATTCGTGCACCAGGTTGGGGGGAGGGGTGCCTCAGCCCAGCCTGCACCTTCTCCAATCTGGGACCCCTTGAGGGATGTCCGACTGCCCATTTAGGCCCGATCCAATAGGATGTCCTTCCCACAATCCAGGACTGCTGGCTCCCAACTGCTCGCCTGCCTGCCTTCTTGATTGCCCCTAACTGCTTCTGCCTGCCAGCGTGATTGATGCCTAACTGCTCCCCTGTAGGCTTGATTGCCCCTAACTGCCCTCCCCTGCAGGCCTAGTCACTCCCAACTGCCCTCCCCTGCTGGCCATCTTGTGGTGGCCATCTTGTGTCCACATGGGGTCAGTCATCTTTGACTACATGGGGCAGCCATCTTGTGTGTTGGAGTGATGGTCAATCTGCATATTACTCTTTTATTAGATAGGAGGATTTGATAGGATAGAGGCCTGGTGCATGGGTGGGGGCCAGCTGGTTTGCCCTGAAGGGTGTCCTGGATCAAGGTGGAGGTTCCCTTGAGGCATGGGGCAGCCTGGGCAAGGAGCCTGTGGTGGTTTGCAGGCCGGCCATGCCCCCTGGCGACCCAAGCAGAGGCCCTGGTATCTGGGATTTATTTATCTTCTATAATTGAAACTTTTTAGCCTTGAGCAGAGCCAAGCCTCCTGCTTGCTCTGTGGCCTCAGCGATTTTTGTTGGAATTTATTTATCTTCTATAATTGAAACTTTGTAGCCTTAAGCAAAGGCCAAGGCAGGTCAGGGCAGGCGGAAAGTTTGGCTTCCTCCATCTCCAGGGGCAACTCAAGCCTCCTGCTCTCTCTAGCTCCATGGTTGCTGCCATTTTTGTTGGGATTTATTTAACTTCTATAATTGATACTTTGTAGCCTTGAGTGGAGTCCAGGGCCCGCCAGAGTGTGCAGAAAGCCTGGCTTCCTCCATTGCCGAGGAAACCCAAGTCTCCTGCTCTCTCTGTGGCTGCAGCCATCTTGGTTGGGTTAATTTGCATACTCATTCCTGATTGGCTGGCAGGCGTGGCTTGTTGGTGTAGCAGAGGTACAGTCAATTTACATATTACTCTTTTATTAGATAGGATATGCCACTTTGGCCTATTATTTTGAATTAAATATACTTGAGGAACAGCCAGTGCAAGAAGGATACTCTGGCCCTCCTTTGTCCCCCTGAAAGCCAGAGATAAATTTCCCTCGTGAAAGTTGTACTCTCTGTACCGGGAGGGTAGAACGCTTCCTTATTGCCAGAGAGAGGGAATTTAGGGACAAAAAGTCTGTATAAACAAACCATTTTACTACTCCTTGTCCAACTCCCCTTAATTGTCAATTATTCACAAATTGCTTGACTAAAGTATATAAAAGCTTCCTACTTCAGTTCCTTTTTTTTTTATAATCCTCACCCAACATTATGTTTATTGATGAGAGAGAGAGAGAGAGGGGGGGGGGGAGAGGGAGAGAGAGAGAGAGGGAGAGGGAGAGAGAGAGAGATCCATCAGTTTCCTCCTGTACACACCCCAACTGGGGATCAAAACCGAAACCTAGGTATGTGCCCTGACTGGGAATCAAACCCATAACCTTTTTGTTGTATGGGACAATGCCCCAACCCACTGGCAGGTCTTTGGTCACTTGTTTTTAAATGTATTTTTATTGCTTTCAGAGAGGAAGGGAGAGAGAAATAGAAACATCAATGATGAATCATTGATCGGCTGCCTCCTGCACACCCCCTACTGGGGATGGATCCAGCAACCAGGGCACATGCCCTGATGGGGAATCGAACGTGACCTTCTGCTTCATAAGTCAATGCTCAATCACTGAGACACACCAGCTAGGTTTCAGTCACTACTTTAGCTTCCTATGGTTGTGAAGCTCCCATACTAAGGTTAACCATACTAATGGTAAAAAACCATTGAAACCTGTAAAGAATTTAGGTGAGTTTATTTGAGCCAAACTGTCAACATATGCCGGGAAACAGAACCTCAACGAATTGAGATAATGCTCCAGAGATTGGTGCATTACAGTTGTATTTATACATTGCAATAAAAGGAAAGGGACATAGGTGGGTTACATGAAATCCATTGGTGATAGACCAGAGAGGTGGGAGAAAGCAAATGGGGTGGGAGGAACCCCTGGGATTGAATAAAAAGTAAAATGATGGACAAATACTTAGGTGGGTGCAGGAACAATTAACATGATAATAAAGTGGTATCTGTCCTGGTGCCCAGCACATTAGGCTGTGCCCCAAAGGGTCTGGAAAAAGGGAAGTTACAAGTTACCTAGACATTTCAAATGATATGTTATTATAGATGCAAAAAGACAGTCTCAGTTAAGGTAAATGTTGACCTTGTCAGTGAAGTTATCAGCCTAGGAGGTGACTACCCACCATAACAGCTTTTAGTTAAAGTTTAATTTCAGACCATCCTTTGTGGTTACTTTAGGTACCTGAGTCTGCAAGACTGCCAGGCAGGTCTTCCCTGAGCCTGTCAGGTTAGCATGTGGCCCATTTCATCCACACTCCCTTTTTTATGAATGAGGCAAGTGAGGCTCAGAGTGGTTAAGTGACATGCTTCTGATACAGAGTAAAATAAGTGTCAGATGCAGTTCTCCAAACCAGATTGCCTGAAGCAAACCTTATACTCCATTAAAGCATAATTCTCAAAAAATTTTTCTTTTTAATTCTCATTCAACTGAGGCTGAGGGGTGTTTCCCTAGGGGAGATTCAAGCCTGGAGCCAAGAATGTTCTTGGCTTCTTGAAGAAAATATTTCAAGATGCAAACCAGACAAGAGGTTAAAGTGGAAGCAAGTTTATTGAGCAGAGAGAATAACCAAGAATAGCCACACTCCACAGATAGTGTAGCAGACTCTCCTCACAAGAGAAGGGAGACCCAACAACTAAAGATTGAGCTTATATCTGTTTGTAGTTTCTGTCAATATAAGAAACAAAAATAAGCTTTTTTTTTATGAGTTTATTTGAGCCAAACTGATGACAATTACCAGAAGGCAAACATCTCGATAAAATGAAAAAATGCTCCAGAAAATGGCAGTTTTACCACTTATTTTATAGTGGTAAAGGAGAAGATGTAAGGGGGTTACATGAAATTCAATGGTGACAGATTAGGGAGGCAAGAGAAATCAAAGCAGGAGGGGGGGTAATCTCTGGGACTGGACAAAAAGTAAAATGAATAGACACATACTTCTTTTACATAGGTGGGTAAAGGATAGTTTTAAGTTAACAATTAACAGTGAAACCAACATTTTTGAGTGTGAAAAAGACAGGTTTTAGAAAATTTTAGAAATTAAGGGGACCATGGAGGAAACACAGGGCTGCAGAGCAGCAGAAGGTATATTTCCATAGAACAGGGGAGCTGAAAAGCTGCAACAGGTACATTTCCATAGTATTAGGGAGCTGGGAACAGCAAAAGGTCTATATTTACAAAATAAAGAGAAGGAAGCCCTTCATCCAGAAGAAGAAGAAAGCCTAAAGGGAATAGGAAAACAGTAAGGAAGGAGGCGGGGAGAACTTCAAATGTCCCATGTGAGGTTCTACCTTTGAGCCTAGGAGTTACTGTAGTAACCAGTCCAAGAGAATAGTGACCAATCAGAGGGGATATCAAGACACCAGGATCTGCAGCCTTTATAAGCCATAGGAAAAAGAAACTCAGTGGGACCCTTTCCCCCTCCCTATGGGGAGTCCATTCTGTGGGACTCTTTCCCTCTCCCCATGTGGGAGTTTGTACTTGTTCTTCAATAAACATCCACCTTTGCTATACCACTTTCTGTCCTAGGATTCATTCTTCAATTCCTGTGGACAAAGAATCCAGGTTCCAGTCCAAATATTTTGTTTCAATAGGATAACAATAACAATGAGAGGCTTTGTGGTCTCTGCTCTGGTGCAGTGATTTTGCCTTGAGCATTCTGGAAAAAAGGAAACTACTCTAACAATCCCAAGGTGTGTTATGTAGATGCAAAAAAGATAATACATGGGCTCAGTTAAGGAAAAGATTGCCCTTTGTCAGGGAAGATATCAGCCTAGAACATAGCTACCTGCCATGACTTGCATTTAGTTAGAAAGTGTGGACGAAAGGGGCCACATGCTGACCTGACAAGCTCAGGGGAGGCCTGCATGGCAGTCTTGCAAAGAGACCTAAAGTAACCACAAAGGATGGTCTGAAATTAAACTTTAACTAAGCGCAGTTTTGGTGGGCAGTTACATCCTAGGCCAGTATCTTCCCTGACAAAGATCAACTTAGATCTTTACTGAGCCCATTTGCCTTTTGCCTCTAAGATAACATATCTGTGAGATGTCTGGGTAACTTGTAATTTCCCTTTTTCTGGAGCCCTTGGGGCACAACCAAATGTGGTGGGCGCCAGGACAGATACCACAAATTCCTTCATTATCATGTTAATTGTTCCTGCACTCACTTAAGTAAGTGTCCATCATTTTACTTTTTACCCAATCCCAGGGGTTTCCCACAGTTTTGCTTTATCCCACCTCCTTAATCTATCACCAATGAATTTTATGTAACCCACCTATGTCCCTCCTTTGATTGCAATGTATAAATACAAATGTAACCCACCATTCTCCAGAGCATTATCTCAATTCGTTGAGGTTCTGCTTCCCGGCATATGTCGACAGTTTGGCACAAATAAACTCACAAAAATTCTTTACAGGTTTCAATGGTTTTTTACGTTAACAAAAGTTTTCATTTCAGACCATCCTATGTGGTTACTTTAGGTCCCTGAGTTTGTAAGGCCCTCCATGCAGGCCTTCCCTGAGCTTATAGCCCCTTTTTCATCCACACTTCTATGGGAAACTAGAGAGTGGAAAAAAACATTGGGATTAATTTTAACCTTTATAAGATATATTCTCTGGTATGGGTAAATAATAAGGTATGGGTGAGAGCGATTAAGCACTCTTTGAAAGAATTTTCTTTGTTCTAGAGGCTCCTCCTGGTCTACTTGCATCTTGGGTCAGCCGAGTTCCATGTCAGGCAGCACATAGCAGACTCCTGACTTAATTAGTTAATGTATATAGTTCTCATGCCCCTCTCCTATGTTACAACTAGATGTTATGCTTGTGTCTGAGGGATGCAAAATAATGACAAGGCTGTCATCACACCTTATTAGTTTTATACAATTGTAAGATGTCTAGGCCCTTATCAATTGTGCAAATAGATTTGCATTCCCCTAGAGAGTCAGATAAGCTTTAGTTGGGCTTATTAAAAAATGTTTTAGCAAGTTGTAATCAACTTTTTGCCTTACTTCCAAGTTTTAGTGTTAAATCCTTAGCGAGTCTTAACCTTGTAAAAACAAACAAACAAAAAACAGAAACCTCATTTAAAATGAAGTACAGGGGGAAAAAATGGCAGCAGAATAGACAGATGTGTCCCGAGCCTTGTCCTGGAGCAGATAGAAAGAGCAGCTGAGGGTCGCACGGGGAGTGTTTGTTGGTGAGTTAAGGGACAGCTATACTCCAGGAGAAGGTGGGGGACTGCTGGACGGGGTTCCCCTGACCAGGCAGCCCCCACTGCTGCCGGGTCCCCTCCCAGAGGCACCGGCTCGGACGCGGAGACTGTGCCATCTTGAAGGGGAAAGTGGATGTTATCGGAAACCTGAAAATCTGCAACTACAGCACCCACCGAACAGCTGCAAACCCCAGAACACCAGTCCCCAATTGGCAAAAACACACGGATTCAGAGGAGCTCTACACTCCATCATGAAGAGGTAAGATTTCGCCTGGGATAAGGTGAGGTCTCTGGTCCCAGCAGGACAGAGAAGCACACGCACTGCGGGAGCTGGGGGACCAGGGGAAGTCTGCACCTAGAAAAATCCGTGGCTGTTGGGGCTGGCGTGATCCGTTGAAGGGGGTCCTCAGAGCTGCTAACAAAGGGGATCTCTAAAAAGCAACCCATTTTGATCTGGCACAGGACAGCCTAGAAATCTTAAAACTGTGCCGGCCACTTGGACACAAGGGGGAAAAAATGACTGTGCAGACTTGCACGCAGCCCCAGAGTTCGCACATTTACTTTCTTTCCTCTTTAAATCCTTGGTTCTGATTACTGAGTTCAATACATAGGATCACCCAGTTGGGAGTTGTTTTTCTGGAAACTGGGGATCAGAGTGGGGAGTGACCATCAGAGAACCAGCTCTGGGGCAGCCCACTCCCACAAACCGGTATTGAGTGCCACAGAGAAAGCAGGATCTAAGCACAGGCTAGAGAGGACCTATAGACCCAGAGGTCAATCCAGAAACACTGCCACCCAGGGGTTGAATCACAAATTGACTCTTGTGTAATCACAAATAAAGGAATAGAAGAAAATAAGACACACTGCCTGCTTAAAAATCAGGACTGGCTTACAACACTGAGGAGCAGTGGAATGCAGGGAACTGCAATACTGTCCTGACTAGGAAACAGGCGTGCCAAACAGAACAGTAGAGGAAGTGAATGACCTTCACTATTGCAGATTTTTTCATCTTTTACTTAAGAAACTAATTTTTTTAAATTTTTCCTCACTTGATTTTACCTTTTTAATTATTACATTTTTATTTTCAATCAGTATTATTACTACTACTATTTTACCTTTTTTTTAAGTGTCATTTTATTTTCTCTTTATTTTACTTTGGGATTAGTGTTCTACATTCTATTTTCAACTTTCCTTTAGCAACATTTTACTCTATCTCAACTCTACCTTTATGCCATCACTCTCTTCCTAACTTTTCACCTTTTGTTGTCCTGTTTCTCTTACCCTTTTCCTGCTTTAGATTTTCCCTATTCTTTCCTTTTACCCCCTGTTAAAATTTCACCCTACTTATATATCTCATTTCCAATACCCTGCTCCAAGTCCATACACACCTCTCTCTTCTCTGTCTTCACTATCCAAAAAATTGTTTTTCTCTCTTTCCTTTTGTTGTGGTTTGCTTGAATGTTGATTAAATCAATTTTTATGCTTGTTTGTGAGATTGTTTTGCTTATTCTTTTGTTCTGTTTTGTTTTTGTTTGTTTATTGCTTCTGTTTTTCCTTGCCTTGCTTGATATTAGTTGTTGTTTGTAGTTTGTATTCATCTCCCGGTACTTGTTGCTGGCATTTATTGGGATTAGTGGCTGTTCTATTGGAGTTTTCTCCACATATATATAGTTTGTTCCCCTTTTCTTTCTTATTCTCTTTCTTTCCTCTCTTACTTTGTTTTTCCTTTTCCCAATTTCATTTTTGCACTCCTTTCTCTTTCTTTTCTCTTCTTCTTTCTCTCCTATCCTCTAATTTGCCTTTCTCTGGGGATCACCTTTATTTGGATTTACTAATATCATGAATACATTTCTGTTCAGTGCCTCTACATTGTACCAGTTCTGTTGTATTTTGTGCCTTTAAATCAACGCAGTAGAGAGAGACCTGGAGAAGAGAGACCATGGGGAGACAAAGAAACAGCCCAATATGAAAGAAAAACAGGCATCACCAGAAAAGGAAGTAAATGAAATGGAGGCAAGCAACCTGTCAAAGAAAGAATTCAGAGAATTCTGGTCATAAGGTGGCTGAAAAGAATGGAAGACAAATTCGACAATATGAGTAAGAACCAAGAAGAAATGAAAAATGTCATCGCTGCTGTAAAGAACTCAATAGAAAGCATCAAGAGTAGAATAGAAGAAGCAGGGGACTGCATCAGTGAGCTAGAAGACAAGGTAGGAAAAAATACCCAAGTAGAGCAGCTTCTAGAAAAAAAATTTTAAAGCAGGAGGAGAGCATAAGGGAACTTTGGGACAACACGAATCAAAAGAACATCTGCATAATAGGGGTTCCAGAAGGAGAGGAAACTGAGCAAGGAATAGAAAACCTGTTTGAAGAAATAATGACAGAAAACTTCCCTGATATAGGGAAGAAAAAACCCACACAAATCCAAGAAGCTCACAGAGTCCCAAGCAAAATGAACCCCAAAAGACCGACGCCAAGGCACATTATAATTAAATTGGCAAATACCAATGACAAAATAAGAATCTTAAAAGTGGCCAGAGACAGAAAGTTACATACAAAGAAACTCCCATCAGACTAGTGACTGATTTCTCAACAGAAGCTCATCAGGCCAGAAGAGAATGCAATGAAATATACAAAGTCATGCAAAGGAAGGGTCTGAATCCAAGAATACTGTACCCATCAAGGCTGTCAATCAAAATTGAAGGTGAAATCAGGAGCTTCACAGACAAAAAAGGACTAAGGGAACTTATTGCTACCCCAGCTTTTTTTCTCATTTTCATTTGCCTGAAAAACCCTTTTCCATCCCTTCCCCCTCAGTCTGTGTGTGTCTTTTTTTCTGAGGTGGGTTTCTTGTAGACAGTAGATATATGGGTCATGTTTTCTTATCCATTCCATTACCCTATGTCTTTTGATTGGGGCATTTAATCCATTTACATTTAAAGTTATTATTGATAGGTACTGATTTGTTTCCATTTATTCTTTACCCCTGTGTTCCTTCTTCACTTCCTATTTCTTTTTTTTACAGCAGACCCTTTAGCATTTCTTGCATTGGACTGCTCAGAGGGCAATGGAAGCTAAAGGGAAAATAAACAAATAGGACTACATCAAAATAAAAAGCTTTTTCACAACAAAAGAAACCATCAACAAAACAATAAGAAAGCCCACTGTATGGGAGAATATATTTGCAAATGTTATCACTGATAAAGGTTTAATCTCCAACATCTACAGGCAACTTATACAACTTAATAAATGGAAGATAAATGATCCAATAAAAAAAATGGGCAATGGACCTAAATAGAATCTTTTCGAAAGAAGACAGAAGAAAGGCCAAGAGACACATGAAAACATGCTCAAAGTCACTAATTATCCGAGAGATGCAAATCAAAACGACAATGCAGTACCATCTCACACCTGTCAGAATGGCAATCATCAACAAACGACAAGTGCTTATGTGGATGTGGAGAAAAAGGAACCCTCGTGCACTGCTGGTGGGAATGCAGACTGGTGCAGCCACTGTGGAGAACAGTATGGAGTTTCCTCAAAAAACTAAAAATGGAGCTCCCATTTGACCCAGTCATCCCACTTCTAGGAATATAGCCAAGAAACTAGAAACACCAATCTGAAAGGATATAGGCACCCCTATGTTCATAGCAGCACAATTCACCATAGCTATGATTTGGAAATAGCCTAAATGCCCATCAGCAAATGAGTGGATTAGAAAACTATGATACATCTACACAATGGAATACTACGCTGCTATAAAAAAGAAGGAATTCTTACTGTTTGCAGCAGCGTGGATGGACCTGGAGAGCATTATGTTAAGTGAAATAAGCCAGGCAATAAAAAAAAAATACTACATGATCTCACTCATTTATGGAAAATAAAGAACATTATAACCTGATGAATAAAAAGGAGATACGGAGGCAGTAAAGCACCCAACAGACTGTCAAATTACAGTGGGAAGGCTGGAGAGTGTTGCGGAGGGGGGGAAAGAGATCAACCAAAGGACTTGTATGCATGCATATAAGCACACCATTGGACACAAGACACAGGGGGTGGGATGAGGGCATTCAACAGGAGGTAGGGGAGGCTGGGGGAAGGTCAATGGGGAACAAAAAGGAGATGTATGTACTACTACATGTAATACTTTAAACAATAAAAAATAAAAATAAAAAATAAATAAAATGAAGTACAGAGACCAGAAGGAGGCACTCTCATACCCTATGGTTATTTCAAAGCACAACAGAAAGAATGCTTTGTAATAGCCCTCCCAACTTGCTCTTATCCTATATAATAATAAAAGGGTAATATGCAAATCGACCGAACAGCAGAACAACCAGTCACTATGATGCACACTGACCACTAGGGGGCAGGCGCTGAACGCAGAAGCTGCCCCCTGGTGGTCAGTACACTCCACAGGGGGAGCACCACTCAGCTACAATCCAGGCTGACAGCTGATGAGCACAGCAGCGATGGCTGGAGCCTCTCCCACCTCCGCAGCAGCACTACAAATGTCTGGCTGCAGCTTAAGCCGTCAGTCATTCATCCCCTGAGGGCTCCCAGACTGCTAAAGGGTGTAGGCGAGCTGAGGGGACCCTCCACCCCCAGTGCACGAAAGTCACGCACCAGGCCTCTAGTCCTCTATAAAAGAGTTTCCTGAGTCAAAGGGGGCTGGCTCTTCCTGGTCTTCAGCTCTTGTCATGCTCATGAGAAAGAATTCAGATGAGTGATAGAAAGCAATGTTGAAGCAAAGCAAGCAAATTTATTAAGAATACACTGGGGCCTGGCCAGTGTGGCTTGGGAGTTGGGCATTGGCCTGTGAACCAGGGGGTCACAGTTTGATTCCCGGTCAGGGCACATGCCCTGGTTGCGGGCTCGATTCCCAGTGTGGTGTGTGCGGGAGGCAGCCAATCAATGATTCTCTCTCGTCATTGATGTTTCTCTCTCTCTCTCTCCCTCTCCCTTCCTCTCTGGAATCAATAAAAATATTTTTTTTGGCGGGGGGGTGGAAATACACTTGACATAATGCACAAGCAGGCACTTCAGCTCACCTAAGCACCCAGCCTGCTTTGGGTTCAAGGGTTTTATACTTTTTGCCTCTAAAGGTTTCAAGGACCCCATTTTACATTGTTGTGGCTTCTCCCTGAATTTATGAGAACATCTGTTGATTTTATCTTGGCAAGATTTCTTTGCTCAGTGGGTGAGACAAACTCTCCTTTCACTCCCTTCCCTTCTTCCTGCCCTAGCAGCTATCTTTCCTGACTAACATCCCACCCCCCAAGTGATACCATCCAGATGCTTTTGGGGCTTTTGTTATTTGTCCCCCAGATTTCTCCTGTCCTTAGGTTTAGCTAGCACAAATAGCATTAATTGGGTCTTTTTCCTCTATTTTTCCAGGCCAGAGTGACTTAATCTATATAATCTCTGGTTATGGAGGAGAGGTATAAACTATTTGCTCTCAAGTGTCCTTGGTTGGAGAACATAAATTCTTGTTATTTACAGGCTAACTGCAAACTGCCCAAATTGTTTGGCCTTGTTTAATTTTCTTGTCTCAGTTTCCCCATTCCACTTGTCCAGGAATTTTCCTAGATTCTTACTATCCTGCCACACTTTGTTTAGGGGACTTGTATGTATCTCACCATGGTTGCATGTACTGAATTTCAATTCCTTATTGTTCCCAAATAAACCCATTTTTGCTGGAGAAATATCTGGCTGGCTTTTTGTTGAAAGTCGACAACCTCCATTTTGTTGTAGTTATAGATGATAATGAGGCCCTCCTCTCTCTGTTCCTCTCAAGGAATCCCCAGCTATCCTTATCCAAAACTTTCTTGTGATCCCTTTGTCTGACTGCTCCTAAGTGTGATGAGGATCAAGATGTGGGACCATCTCATCAAGTAATAAGTCTGACAGTCTTAAGCCAGTCAAGGATTTGACTCATAATGCAGACAGATAACAGGGAAACTTGCATACCCTGTTCCACTTTGGCCACTTTTGTATTTAAAATGTCTTCTTCTCACTGCCTTTCTCTATCAACTTCAGTTTCTGTTGGAAAGTCAAATGCTTCCAAAGAAAGTCATCATGTTCAGAGAAAAATGAGCAAAAACTCTGCTACTGGATAATTGGAAACGTACCATGAGCAAAACCTCTTCTGTTCAAAAGGGCCCCCTGTAGTCCTACCCTTGTTTTCTAGGGAGGAAACTAAAGATGATGTTGGGAAAGAAACTGCCTACATGCCTCAATTTCTCCCCTTGTTGATGTTCACATTTCCCCCATGGTATTGATTTCCCCAGAATACTTTTAACATCATGGTAGAACATTCAGAACATAATCCTGGTGTTTCCCTTTTATTCATAAAATGGGCCTCTGTACATGGAAAATTATAACTTGTAATAATGCTCACAGTAAGGACACTCACCTGTGTATAGAAGTAACTCCAAATAACAGTGGCTTATAGGAGCAAAGATAAACGTATATTTTTCTTTCCCCAACAATGTGAGCAGTTTTGGTGGTTCTGCTTAGCAAAGCTATCAGGAGCCCAGAAGCCTTTATTTTATGTATTTTCATCTCAAAGGTGTTCTTCTTGTTCCTAGGGTCCTATTACTGGTGAGTTTGGGTTCTTGTCTCCTGATGTAAATGAATTTAAACCAGGGACATTGGTAAAGTGAATGCAGATTTATCGAAATCCTAGAGGACAAGAATACTGAGATAAAGTCCAAGGTTCAAGGCTGGAATATATGGGTCAGGATGCAGAACCTGAGATAGGAAGCCAATGGGTGTTTGAGTTTAATTAATTTTATTTGTGTGTGTGTGAGAGAGAGAGACAGAGAGACAGAGAGAGATAGAGAGATTGGCAGAGTGAAGGCATCTGGGATTGTGCAGCACGTATTATGGGATGCAGAAAGGGGCTTTCCCAACCAAGTATTAAGTTTGTCTCTGTACTTTGTGGCTTGGCTTTATATCTTAAAAAAAAAAAAAAAATTAAAAGAAGTCAGGTTAGTTCCTGGACCCTTTTTTATAGCTTCCTATTGATGACTGCCATAGTCTGGAAGGGCTTGACTTGATGGGGCAATTTTTTGAAAGATTTAATTCTACCTGTTTCTGTCCAAGCTCCATATTCCAACAAGTTGAAAGGGGACATTGACAAAAGGAAGGAATACAGCTTACTTTCTAAGGCATAACCTAGAAGTTGTCCACAGCTCTTTTTCTCACTGTTTATTGGACCAAATATTTATAATCATATGAACACAGCAAAGGAGGCTGGGAAAGGTAGTTTTCATTCTGAGCAGCCTGTCTATCAAAAAAACTGGTGGACTTCTTAATAGAGAAGAGGAGAATAGTTCTTAGAAATTGGTAAGCACTCTGTGCCATGGGTAAGTAGTATTTTACAGTATCTAGACCTGATTGGTGATTTTTGTTGATTTACCAGAGGCTTATGTAAGAGAAATTTATCCAAGGGAAACTTGTTAAATACTTGCAATGAGTTATATAAACATTGAAAAAAGTGACTTCCTTTTGTGAATACATGTGTGTATTATTGGTAAGACAGTGAGACCTCAGTTCTTTTCTTCTTGAAGGAAAGACTTTAATCAAGAGACAGAGTGCAGCTGATGGGGAATATAAGACATTGTTGGGGGGGGGGGGGGGGGCTAGCAATCTGAATCTGTGCCAGTAACCTGCCTTCTAATGCACACTCTTGCTAGCCGATAATTAACTCCATTGATGCCTGTCCTGCTTTGTAGAACCTGTTTCCCAGAATACTCCCTTTTTGCAGAGGCCATAAACCATGAACCGCACACAAACCTCGGAGGGGGTTATCAGCACTGGTGCCATGCCAGGCCTTTGGGTATGGTCTCATGTCCCCGATCCCAACATGCAGGGCTTTTCACAAAGCCCATGAAAGGTCCGGAAGCCCGATCCATGTTTGGGGGACAAAGAAATCGAAGGGTATAAAGGAAAAGCTTCCTCCATATTCACTCACTCAGGGATTTGGAGAACTGACCCCCTGAGTGACTTTAGTAGTACATCTGAAACATCTGAAAATAAATAGGTTTATCCTGGATCTCCCAGTACTCCCTGTGTTTTTTTCAGTCACCTGGTAAATTCTATAACACAGCAAAGGAAGCAAGAATTTATTGGCCACAGCAAAAATACACTCAGGACAGTGAAACTAGGAAGGGCATAGAAGAAGCAATAGGAGAGCCTCAGATGGGCTGCTTTGGCTCTCTGAGAAGTCAGAGAAAAGGGAGCCTTGGAGGCAGGTTCAGGGGGTAGTTCAGGATAAGCTGCCACTGCCCATTGCTCTCCTAGTTGCAAGTTTTAAGGGATCCCTTGGAGGGAAGAAGGGGGAAGGGAATGGCATGGGCATATTCCCCATGGGGGAGAACATGTTCTGGGTCCTTTGTGTTGAGGGTATTTATCTCTCTCTTGCAGGTGGGAATCTTAGGGGAATTCTTAGGGGAGGTTCTTAATAGAATATTCATCAGCTTTCCAGTGCGCTCTTTCATGGTTGTGGTCTCCACTGATTGGTTAGAGCCAGGGCAGAGGGGTCATTATTCAATGCAGCTGGCTCTGAGGCTGCCACAGCATCATTTGTCTGATTTTACTGCTTTTGTAGGTCTGGAGCTGAAATACAACTGAGGCCTAGATGTTATCTTTAGGGAGGAAAAGGTCAGGGGTCTAAACCACAGGACCAGCGATATGCTCCAAGAGGAAAGATTAGACTGGGGGTGAGGTCCTTGTTTTCTCTGTTTTGCTCCTTGCTAGGCATCCTGGGCTTTCTTTGTACCTGGCCCATTGTTCTTGCTCTGCTCATGTCTGTTGTTAGCTTAAGAGGACATTCAAACCTGTAAAGAATTTTGTGAGTTTATTTGAGCCAAACTGTTGATAATTGCCAGGAAGCAGACTCTCAACGCATTGGGATAATGCTCTGGAGAACAGTGGTTTTTCAACTTGTTTTATACATTACAATCAAAGAAGGAGACGTAAGTGGGTTACATGAAATCCATTGGTGAGAGATTAGGGAGGTGGGAGAAAGCAAAGCGGAGGAAACATCTGGTATTGGATAAAAAGTAAAACAATAGACACATACTTCTTTCACATAGATGGGTACAAGATAGTTAACAGTCAACAATGTAACAATAACAATGAAAGAATTTGGGGTCTCCAGTCCTGCCACCTTGGTGCATTGGTTGTACCCAAAAAGGGAAGTCGCAAGTTAACCTGACATTCCAATGATATGGTATTATAGATGCCAAAGACAACAGACAGGCTTAGTTAAGGTAAAGATTGACTTTTGTTAGGGAAGAATCTAGTCTAGGACATGTCTACCCACCATAAACTGCTTTTAGTTAAAAGAGTTTTAATTTCAGACCATCCTTTGTGGTTATTTTAGGTCTCGAGAGTTTGCAAGGCCACCACACAGGCGTTTCCTGAGCTAGTCAGGTTAGCATGTGGCCCCTTTTTGTCCACACTGTCTAACTGCCTATAACATATGTATATATGAGAAGGCTAAAAAGGGCTAATTCCAATGTGACCCTGATATTTGAGGGCTAGTAATCTGAATCCATGCCAGCAAGCTCAGTGTACATTCTTGATAACCTATAATTAAGTCACTACCTCCTTCCCAGATACTGGTCTTGCAGAACCTGTTACTGTGAATAGTGCACTGACTCGGAGGGAGGGTTATTAATGCTGGCGCCAGGCCAGACCATCAGATATGGCCTGGAGACTCCCAACACCTTGGGGCCTTCTTGCAAGGCCCACGGAAAGGACCGGAAGCATAATCCATATTTGCAGGACAAAGACCACAGGGAGATATAAAAGGAAGCCCCACGCATGTTTCTGCACTCTGATTTGGAAAGCTATTCCCTGAGTCCCCCGGTGTATTAAACAGTGTCCCTCCTCTTCTTTAAAGCATCGCTTGGTTTTTCTTTGGTCTTCTGCAACACCATAATGATTTTATTATTATATTGACTCATACCTTAATAAGCAGGAAAAATAAAAGATAAAACACAGATAAAAATGGTAAGATGCCAAGCAGTTTTTTAACTCTAGCATCCAGGCTCTGACTAAATAATTTTAATAAAGGAGAATTCACTCGTTCATTGCAAAAGAATATATAAAATGTGGTTCACTGGGCTGTGCCTCAAGAATACAAAAATGAAATAAATCCAAAAAGATGTTTGTATTGGAGCCCCAAGTAATGAAAAGAAGGAAAGAAGAGGAAGTGGGCAAGGAATAGTGGGCAAGGAGAGCATTGTTAGGATGGATCACACCTGTCTTACTCATGGTTGTATTCCCATCTCCTGGACCAGGGCTGTCACATAATAGGTTCTCAGCAAATATTTGTTGAACAAATGAGTAGTAGAGGAGCAAGAAATGACAAATAATCTTACTTGCCATTGTAACAGAGAACCAGAATAATCAAACAATGCCGGAGAGTTTGGAGTCATACTTTATTACGCACAGATCCAGAGGAAAATCTCTCTCAAATTATGGGCCCCAACATGGAGGAATTTTCCCTATTTATATATTTTTACCTTCTTTGTCTCCCAAATATGGGGTGTTTCCGGCCCCTTTTGCAAGTTCTTAAAGAGCCCGTATGTGCTGGGCCTTGAGACCTCAACCAGAGGCCTGGCCTGGCCTGGTGCCAGCACTGATAACCTTGTCTGGGGAAGGTTTAATGGCCTTTCTGAAATGGGAGTAGTCTTAGCAAGCAAGAATTTACAGAAGCCAAATAGCAGGGTTAAAATTTCAAACAGCAATTTTTATATAAGATGGATGCTTCACCATATGGATGTTCATTCCACTAGCAAAGGAAGGATCAGAGATAGGATAAACTAAGGCAAATGTGATCATTACTTGGGGGTGGGGGGTAGGGAATACCGTACTGAATCTCTGAGGAGAAGAATAGGGAAAGAGAAGGGGTAAACTCTAATTCTGAGACTGCCCTTTCTTTTGTGAATCTTCCTTCTTGTACCTTTTATTCATTGGTATTTTACTTTGTAATTAACAGTGTTATGCTAGTGTGGTGAGTAGAAAGTTAATGATTATAATCACTTCTTTTAGTTCCCTTGCAATTAGTCTAGATATGATGTTTCATTTGGTAAATACTTGATTCAATTACACTGAACTAGCTTTGATGATGGAAAACATAAAAACATTGTTAATTATAATAGGATATTTACATAACTTCCAAGCAGTCACAAATTTAGTTCATCCTTTTAGAGTAAACCTCAAAGGGTGATTTTGAGTTGCCTTATACTATACTTTTCTTCAACCATTTCTTTACAATGAAATTATATTCCCTTTATAATAATGCTTTTTGGGGGGGGGGGGGTGGAAAGACTGGAAAAACACAAAAAACAACCATAAATCTTATTTATTCTGTTCTAATCATCCCTAAAGATTGGAGGCATTTAGTATCACTTAGGGAGGCGGGGCTGGGAATTTCAGTCTGCTGAAATGTAAACAGGCCATTTCCCACCTTCCTTTGTCAAAACATTTCCATGAGAAACCTAGTGGTTGCAAATGCTTTCTCTAATCTTTTGATGTGTGTATAAATCTCTTAGAGATAAGAAAGCCTCTTGACAGTTTTACATCCCAGAAATGTTTTTCAAAGGTCTGGGATTCATCCCTTTTGAAAAGTAAACTTCTGAGACTATTCTAATGAACCCTCCTGTCTCGCTGTCACAGTGAGCATCTTCCTCTGAGCTAGCAGGGGAGGGAAGAGAAGTTTTGCCATCACTTTTCAGCCCCCTCAGACGTGGAAGCCCCGTGTTTTCACCATCTATCTGAATAAAAGAATTCTTCAGTCCCTCAATACACTGTTGAGGAGGAAAATGGTCTTGCAAGGAGTGTCAGGCCATAAAAACTGTGAACAATGCACTGCCCTGGGAAAGCGGGGGAGGGTCGTTATCCCTGACTCCAGGACAGATCATCGGATATGGCCTGGGGACCCCCAACACCTGGGGGCCTTCCTGTAAGCCCACGAAAGGGGGCGGAACCATATCTGTAAGACAAAGACCTCAGAAGGCTATAAAAAGTGAAGCCCTCTGCATATTTCTTCACTCTGATTTGGAAATTATTCCCGCAGTCCACTAGTGTTAATAAACGGGGTCCCTCCCTTTCTCTAGGAAGCATGCTTGGTATTTCTTTGGTCTTCTGTAACACCGTCACACTCCCATTTACTCAGTGACATCTGTGTGGACAAAAAGGAACCACATAATAACCTGACTAACTCAGGGAAGGCCTGCCTTGCAAACTCAGAGACCTAAAGTAACCACAAAGGATGGTCTGAAATTAAAATGTCTTTAATTAAAAGGCAGTTTGTAGTGGGTAGTCATGTCCTGGACCAGTATCTTCCCTGACAAAGATCAATTTCTATCTTAACTGAGCCTATAGTCTTTTTGCATCCATGATAACATACCTTTGGAATGTCAGGGTAACTTGTAACTTCCCTTTTTCTGGACCCCTCAAGGTGCAACCAATGCCCCAGGTTGAAACCACAAATTCCTTCATTGTGTTAATTGTTGCCTATTAAGGATCCTGTACCCACTTATATGAAAGCAGCATGTGTCTATCATTTTACCTTTTATCCAATCCCAGATATTTCCTTGCTCTGCTTTCTCCCACCTCCCTCTCTATCACCAGTGGATTTCATGTAAACCACTAATGTCTCCTCCTTTGATGGTAATTTATAAAACGAGGTGAAAAACCACCATTCTCTGAAGGATTATCTCAGTACATTAAGATTCTGCTTCCTGGCTACTGACCACAGTTTGGCTCAAATAAATTCACAAAAATTCATTACAGGTTTGAATGTTTCTTACGTTAACATCTGGATAGGTATGGGATTTTCCACTTTGTATCTAAAGGTTGGATCCTTCAGGTAAAGCCAGATTGTTGTAGTAAAATATAGAAATGTTTAAAAAATGTTTTAAAAGGTCCTAAAATGTTTGAGTTAACTTTCCTGAAACTTAAAGTATGATATTAAGGACACATCCTCCACTGCCCTGAAGCATGTGTACCCCATAGATAAGGATTTGAACTTCAGTTCCTGACTCAGAGTGAGTTGCTAAGCTAACCATATGTGTGAGTGATGTACTTTCCCTAGATAATCACATGTAACCCCTTGCCCTGTTTGAGATTAACATGTGTGCATTGACGTAATTCATTGATAGCCACCTGAACTGCTGCAGGTACAAAACGGCTTTAAAAATGGGTCCTAACCAGCCAATAGTGCTCTCCTGTCGAGACTGCCATAAAGGCATGTCCATTTGCCAGTCCGGCAAGCGATGCTGCTCCATGCTCCTCTCTCTGCCAGACAGAAGGACGCCTAGTATCTCCTAATCGAGACACGACCAAGTTCTCGGGTGAGGAACACCGGCCCCCTTCATGCTGGACCGGACCAGCCCAGCTGCCAGACCCCAGAGGACAGCACCACTGGGATCTCATCAAGCTTGTACCCGCAGCATCAGGAATTTTTGTGAGTAATAAAGTGCTGTGTGATTTGCAATTGCATATGTTTCAGGTGGTGTAATTCCTCCAGCAGTTAGTTGAATTATTTTGTGTACGCTTAAAACTGAAATTAAAGTTTCTGGTCTTTTCGGTCCGAGGCCTGCCCATGGTCCTGTTTGCGTAGAGCAGCTTCTTCGCTAGCAACTAATTGAATGTCCCAACACCTGCACTGTTAAAGTTTATCTCAAGGGATGCCTTAGATAAACACCCCAGATCCTTTCCCGGGATCTACTTGAAATACAGGGAAATCCTGCTTCTGAGATTTTATAACTCTAAATTGGGAACAGGAGTCCTAAACTGTAGTCTCAGCTTACCCACTGATGAGCAGTGGGGAAAGACACTCAGGGATTGCCCCTCAAAAGTCTTTAGTTTCATCTTTTATAAAGGAGAACTGGTTAACCCTTTCCATTTAAATTACCATAAGATTATTTAAGAATTAGCTGGGCAGTGTGTCTGATATCTTTTTCTCCCACTTCAAGGAAACAATGGGTCAGATCCTTGACCAACATTAATAGCCGATAAACCTCTGCCAAGAATGTGATTAATGTCTGTCCCAAATCGCCTCAGACAACTGGTTCAAAGAGTATGCCTTGGAGTGTTTAACAACCCTAATGAAATAGGAATTTTAGGGGGATATGGTAGGTTTAGGAAATTTTAGAAATTAAGGGGCTCCATGGAAAGCACACAGGGCTACAGAGCTGGGAGAGGCTACATTTCCCTAACACAAGGGAGCCAGGCCCAGTTACATTTCCTTAAGACAAGGGAGACTGGGAGAATTTACATTTCCATAAGATAAGGGAACTGGGAGTAGTCAAAAGGTCTATATTTACAAAATAAAGAAGGGGGAAGAAACCCCAGAGGGAATGGGAGAACAATGAGGAGGAGGGCTATACATGTCCCATGCGATGTTTGACCTATGAGCTTCGGAGTTACTATAGTAACCAATTCAAAAGGGAATATTGACCACTCAGAAGGGATATCAGGACACAGGGACTTACAGCCTTTATAAACTGTGAAAACAGGAAGTCGGTGGGACTCTTTCCCCCTCCCCATGTGGGAGTCTGTACTTGTTCTTCAATAAATCTCCACCTTTGCTATACCATCTTCAGTCCATGGATTCATTCTTGGACTCTGAGGAACCATCCTGCCCAGGGAAACACCCCATGTTCCAGTCCAAAAATCACATATCACTAATAAATCCTTCTACTCTGAATAATACACTGGACAAATGAGGGCTTTATGCCAAATAAGATGGCAATTTTCCTTTCTTGTCCAAAACTCTAGACAATAATTATTGGCCAGGCAACTCAGAAAGAAAAAGTGAAGAGTGGTGCCTGCAAAGCCAACAGTTGATGATAAGTGAGCTGGTTAATGCTGTTATAAAAATTCATCATGTTTCTGAAAAATTCAACCTAGGAGAAATATAAATCCAAAAAAGGCACAGTTTCTTATCTCAGTTTAATGGTCTTTGTAAATAAAGATTATAAGCTGGAAAGAGGAATAAATTACAATAAAAAGAGTGAGATAAGATGCTTCTTAAGATTGCTGGCTTCAATATTCACATTCTACTGTATCCTCTTGTTACAGAAGACCAAAGAACTACCAAGCATGCTTCCTAGAGAAAGGGAGGGACCCTGTTTGTTAACACTAGTGGACTCCGGGAATAATTTCCAAATCAGAGTGAAGAAACATGCAGAGAGCCTGTCTATATATATATACCCCGCTGGGATCTTTGTCTTGCAGATATGCCCCTGCCCTCTTCCTGGCCCTGCAGGCAGGCCCCCAAGTGTCAGGCCACATCCCATGGTCCATCCTGGCACCAGCATAACAACCCTCCCCCCACCCCCCAGGGCAGTGCATTGTTCACAGTTCTATGGCCTCTGCATTTAGATAACAAGTTCTGCAAGACCAGTTTCCTCCTCACTCTGAGTCAGTTAGCAAAGTTGTCCTCAGTGCTCAGCTTGTCCTACCTTCCACATTCTACATTCTTGTTATCTCTAAGTGAGGGCCTCCACCTAGCTACCATCAGACTTAAAGAAACAGTCTGTGTTCATCAAGGTTGGGCCTTGTGGTGAAGCATCCATATTATATGAAAACTGCTCTTTGAAATTTTAACCCTGCTATTTAGCTTCTGTAAATGCTTGCTTGCTTTAATAATAAGAAAAATGAGACTACTTCCACTTCAGAGAGGCCATTAAACCTTCCCCAGACAAAATTATCAGTGCTGGCACCAGGCCAGGCCTTTGGTTGAGGTCTCAAGGTCCCAGCACATAGGGGCTCTTTAAGAACTTGCAAAGGGGGCCGGAAACATCCCATATTTGGGAGACAAAGAAGGTAAAAACATATACATAGGGGAAATTCCTGCATGTTGGGGCCCAGAATTTGAGAGACATTTTCCTCTGGACCCGTGCGTAATAAAGTGTGACTCCAAACTCTCCGAGCATTGCTTGATTTATTCCAGTTCTCTATAACATTATTGGTTCCCTGAGATTCTGGGAAAACCAACCCATGCTTGGTTTTTTAGCCTCTGGTGAGTGGACCGGGTTTTGGGGTCTGGGGCCGCTGGACAGGCCTCCGGGAGGTGCCGTGCTGCTGAATTAGCAGAATTAAACTGGGGGATTCCGGGTGCTCCCGGACCTCAGCCCAGGACCCATCCGGCATCTGGAGAGAGCGGACAGACACTTCTGGACCTGTCGACAGAATCGGTAAGGTAGGGGCCCCGTCAATTCAGTGCACTACAAGTGAGTGGAAGGGGAAGCTTGATCACTTCCCCGGAAGCCATACGGCTTCCTCAGGCAAATTAATCAGGAATCAGGAATCAGGTGGACTGTTTAAACTCTGGGTAAATATCTGGTAGAAGTCAAAAACTCAGACTAGCTAGTATATAAATGTGGAGCTCTGGAGGTGAATGAATTCAGATTTGATTAAGGAATTATGAGTTCACTCTGTTGTTTGTTTGTGTGGGACTAGCCAATTTGCTACCGAGAAGGGGGACTGGATGCAGTCTTAACTCCTCCGGTAGGTTCTCACCAAGATGCTAGTTGAGAATTCTGTTCTGGGGCATAGGTGCCGGGAGTGCCCCCAAGCCGGCTGGGGAGTTGGGCATTGTTTCGTTTATCTGCTCAGCTCCAGTCTGGGCTAGTCTACTGAGAGAGTGTGAGTACGGATGTTTGTCTGTCTTGGCATAATTATCTGCTCATTAACTGGTCTGTGTGAAGGGAATGCCACTTTGTGCCTTCTGGCTGTACACAGGAGAGTATTTGTTATCTCTTTCTATTGTTTAATTTGTTTAAAGATAGGGCGAACCTGCTGTGATGGAATGCAAAAGTCTTTAGCAGCTGCTGAGATTATTTTTCTCAGAGTCTTTTGCTCTCTGTCAGAGAGGGAATCAGCCCACTTAGCTAATAAAAATTTCTCTCTAATTTTGTGTAAGTAAGGGTTTCAGTTTGCTCAGATTTGTGAACTTACTGTATTAAATTGAAATTTTGAAGTCCTAAGATTAAAGGTATAAATTTGTGACATTTCAAAGAACAAAGAACTTTTATTTATGGCTTTCTTATCTCTTTTGGTGGTCAGAGACTTCCAGGGGCAGGGCTTACAGTCCGCAGGGCAGAGAGATTTACAGGCCCTGTCCCTGCCTGTGACATCATAGTCCAATGTGACCCACCTGAGGCAGAACTAAGGCTAAAGTTATTATTAACTGTCTATGGATCCCGTTAACCCTAGTTGTGTGTCTTGTGTGGTCTGTTGTCTTCATGGTTGTATGTTTTGTTTGACTTGCTGTTTTCAGTTATTAGGATCCTCATAGAGGACATAACCTGGTCTTTCCCTTCCTCTCTCATCCTGATTCTAATAGCATCTGTAACTGGATTAAAGATTTTTTCTTTCAGGAAGCCATCCAGGCTTTCAGTTCACAAGAAATCTCCCTACACACCCTTATCCTCATCCACTATCTTTCCAGGCTGACTAAGAGTCATTTTTCTCCACAGGTCAGACCCCAGCCTCTGGGAGGGAGGATTACTACAGTGATAGTCTGTAGTTTTCTCCAAAACTCCCACTGTTTCTATTTCTCCCCTCTGTAGGAATTGTCTTCCTCTGACTCACAATCGGAAAGGGAGACAAGCAACTGGACTAGGAGACGGGATGGGGAGGGGGTGGTCGGAGAAATCAAGAGTGGTAAAAGAGGAGGATTTAAGATCCTCTAGGGGCTTAGAGTAAAAATCTATGAGGGAAAACAACAGTTACAGAAAGAAAAAAGTATCCTTAAATGTAAAAAAGCCTAAATATACAGGATCTCAGACCATTTGCCCTGTTTTAGGACAGAATAAATGGTTAATGCAGAACAGGGGGGGGGAGGGGGTTGGCAGTTAATTATGAAGCAGGGAGAGATAGGTTTTTGTTGATTTTTACTGGCTGCAGACCACTCTGCTGGCTTAGGGGTCTGGTCCAGGTGTCTTATCAGAACTTCAATAGATTCAAGGTCGCAAGTTTTCTGCAAGCATAATTAATACATTAAAAAAGCTAAACTCCCAGGAGCCAAGCAGAGGAGACACGGAGCTGAAGTCTGCAGCTGCCCTGGAGATTTAAAACTGGTTGCTAGGCAGACTCAGCCCCCAGAGCCAGGAGAAAGAAAGGGGGGCGGGGGTGCAGGCTGGATGTCCGAGCTGCCTGCAGTGGCCCTGGAAGAAGCTGCAGCAGCAAAAAAAGCAGGGGACAGCAGACATTTACCTGACACTACAGCTGCCCCGCTGCTGCCCAGTGAGTAATGAGCATATTACAACAAGCAATACAAGACTTAGGCCTTTGGCTTGCTGGCTGCAGTAGTTAAACCAGAAGCCAGTGACTGCTACTGGCCTTCAGGCAGCCCCAGGAATAGAGCAGCAGGCCCGGGATCTGTAAAAGCAGCAGATAGAGCTAGTGAAAGCTCCCTGTTTGCAAATGTACTGAAAGGGTTCAGTACCTGTTGCTGCTGGAAGAGGAGGGGCTGAGATCCCCTTCCAGTGCACTCCCTTGGGAGAGGCCTGGTCGCTGCTCTGCCACAAAGGGGACTGGAGGGAAGACAAGGGGCCTAATACCCATGCCATTGCCACAGAAGCACTTTGCAACATGCAAAGTTGTTTCTAACTGCAACTCTGGCTGGTTTGGACTGGCAGCTTAAAGTCAAAGAGCAAAGGAAAGGCACTCTCCCTGGACCTGGGAGCCTTCAGGACTTTGAGATTCTCCAAGAGAGGAGGAGTCTGACTGAGGGATGGCAGAGACCCTGTTGGGATGGAAGGACCTAAGGCCACATGTTAAACTTATAAATTATGGCTGTCTAATTTTGTCTAATTAGGCAGATGTCCAAGCCCAGTTATGTAGGGGTTAAGCTGCCTGTTTACAGCAAAACAACTTTCTCCCATGCCAGAATAAATTTTAGGGAAATTAGGCTGTGTTTGTGGCTAGAAAGAAGAACTGGCCACCATGCACAGCCCTGACAGTGGCCTACAGAAAACTGTATAATAGACTTAGATGATGCCTGCGTATTCATGGACATGACTCCAGAAAGACAAGGACAATTTTTCTTTGTGTGGGAAGGTCAAGAAGACTTTAGTCACCTCCCTAAGATATTTGTATAGCCCTACCATTTGTCATATATGGTAGCAGAAGATTTGGCTACCTAAGGTGGCCACAGTGCCAATATTGTACTTCATTGTGTTAATAATACTGCATTAACCTTACAGATTTGAATGCAGTTGCCAAAAGGGCAGGTGCCCCAATGGGCAAGGAAAATACCCATCTGGTTTTGGTCTCTATTGAAAGACAGTTGGCAGCCTGTATACTGTCTTGCAAGCCTGTGTGGCCATACCCATGTCAGGTGTGGCACAAACCTCAACTTTAGGAAACTGGGGAAGGCCTATTTGGAACAGAGGGAAGTGGTGAGTACCAGCCCTTTGTTACAGGAATTACAGACCCCGTGAGGTCCTGTGACATGTGAGACCCTGTAAAACAATAAAGCTCCCTTAGTCCTTTCTCAGAGGGCATGTCACGCCTCCCAGAGACTATATGAAATTTTAAGGACAAGTCAAGTAGGGGGAACCCTCCTACAAGGACAGCTATAATTGTCTACTTGAATATAGACACATTTTTAATTTCTCCTTGTCATTTAAAGACAGTTATATTACTGTGAAGAATCCATAGAAAGGACTGACAAGGAAAATCAGAAGATCTTAAAGCAGGTCAGTATATTTTTCTCCTTATATAATTCCTCTGAAATTCAGCAATGCTTAATAAATCATGGCAATACATTTCTTTGCATAAATTCAGTAAGACCTGTTTCTAATAGTGGTTTTAGTGACTGGAAACTTTGACTGGAGTATCATGTTTTAAAGAGCCCTGTCTGAACTCTGAAGACTTGAAGCCAATAAGAGTGCCACGAAGAAAGCCTGGTATCCTGCTTGGGAGCCCTGAAAATAGATGGTGCTGGAGCATCAGGCCCATACCCTACCATCACTGGCGGTTGGTCAGAGTAGAAGGGGAGCAATAAGGGCGCCTCTGCATCCCTGCGGAACCCCCACGCACTCTAGGCCGTGACACGTAGGAGGGCTACTGAGATGGGCCTTAAAACCTAGGGCATGGGCCCAGGTGGAGTTGCTGCAGGTGAGGGATTCACCTAACTCCGCAGATACTACAGGCAGGCCGGATGGCAGCAGGATGGCTTGGCTTCCTGGCCTTACAGGGCACACTAAGATTCAATCATGAAATTCCGTCAAAGGTAGTCAGTTACCATTCTTGTTGTGTTTATGCAAACAATCAGGCCAAATTAAATACAATAGGTAAATTGGTCTTAATCTGGCTCTTTTGATAAACATGGAGGTAATTTTGAGGAGAAAAATTCTATCTTAATAGACGTTATTAAAACTGAAATGTTTTCTTTCCCTTCCACTGGACCATTTGTTACAGTTTGTCTCTGCCAGGTCACAAGCCCACCTCCTCCTGTGTCCCAGGCCTCATCATCCCTCTAACAGAGAATAAGGATCTCTTGGCTCTGAGAGATAACTTCGTCCCTCCTTAGCACGAAGAAGGTACAAAAGAAATTCAACGTCCATTTTCCCTAAAAGAATTCAGAGCCAGGATCCTTGAGGTAATATATTAGGCAGTTAGACAGAAATGAGCAGAGCAAGGATGATGGGCCAACTAGTGCTACCAGATGTAACTAAGTATTTAAGAGAAGGGGCATAGCCAAAAAGGTACTCACTCAAAGTCTCTGCCCTTAGAAAAGGCCAGTAGCCTATTTGTCCAAAAGACTTCACCCCTTTGCATTTGGGTAACCTACTTGCCTCTGGGCAGTAGCAGCCACAGCTATGCTTATCAAAAAAGCAAATAAGTTAACCCTAGGGCAGTGACTAATCCTAACTGCCCCACATGAGGTCGAGGCTTTACTTCAGAACACACTAGAGCACTGGATGTCAAACACTTGAGTCACCCAGTTTCAGGTTCTCTGGTAGACAAAAGAAAAATCAGTAACAATTTATACTGATAGAAGGTACGCATTTACAATGGCTCACATAGTGCTATTTACATATGGCATTTACATAGTGCTATTTACAAGGTAAGGGGTCTCCACAGAAGCAAGAGGGAACCAGGCCACAGATGAAGCTGTCCGGGAGGCTGCCCTAAAACCAGTGGGGCCTCTACAGATTCTATTGACTCTTCCAGACCCTGATCTACCCAATCTAGAAAAGCTGAAATCCATAACCAGTCTTTATTCAAGTTCTTACAGGCTTTACAGTCTACCCGGGAAGCAATCTAGAAGCACATCTGAGACGCTCTGCCTGTACCAACTTCTGATCCGGTTCATCCCTTCTACCCTGGTGACTCTGTTTGGGTAAAGAAATTTGCCACCTAAGGACTGACTCCTACCTGGAAAGGACCACCTCCACTGCAGTCAAGGTCAACGGAATCCCAACGTGGCTTCATCACACCTGGCTTAAGACAGCCCAGGAAAAATAGAGTCCAGGACTTTTTGGACTCTCTAAAGATTACTCCTGGCCCTCATTCCGGGCCCTTATCTTATAAGCAGGCCCACTAACTTTATTAGGCATAAAATTAAGATTATGGTCCTCAGGAGTAAATATAACTCCCTCCCTGACAATGACCAAGAGTCAATGATTTGACTCATGTACATAAAACCAGTGGGGAATGAAGCATCCATCTTATATAAAAACTGCTGTTTGAAATTTTAACCCTGCTATTTGGCTTCTGTAAATGCTTGCTTGCTTAAATAATAAGAAAAATTAGACTACTCCCACTTCAGAGAGGCCATTAAACCTTCCCCAGACAAAATTATCAGTGCTGGCAGGCCTTTGGTTGAGGTCTCAAGGCCAAAATTATCAGTGCTGGCCAGGACTTTGGTTGAGGTCTCAAGGTCCCAGCACATAGGCACTCTTTAAGAACTTGCAAAATGGGCCGGAAACACCCCATATTTGGGAGACAAAGAAGGTAAAAACATATACATAGGGAAAATTCCTGCATGTTGGGGCCCAGAATTTGAGAGACATTTTCCTCTGGACCCGCACGTAATAAAGTGTGACTCCAAACTCTCCAAGCATTGCTTGATTTATTCTGGTTCTCTGTAATAGTGGCAGTTATTACCTGAGCGCCAAAGAACCCAAGAAACATAGATTACAACTTCCAGGACCTGGTCATTTCTCAGCACTGAGGGGAGAAATAGAAAGAGATGTTCTATGGCTCATTGTGCAGTTGTAGGTTACCTGATTTTTCTTGGAATACAGCATAAAGCAAAAGTCCAAATTTTTAATTATGATTTTAAAAAGAATTAAACATTTTACTAGCCATCCAAGTCATTTGTTTACTTAGCATTTATTTTGATTTGTAACCCCAGAGTTCAGATTTCTCTATTGTAGACTCCATTATTTAATATATAACAGTACTACTCATTCAAACCACCTGCTCTCCAGTGTGATTCTGAATAGAAGATATTTTTATAGAAGCAGGTAAAGCAACCCCTGTAGAAAGAATCAAAACAAAACAATGAAAGGGAAAGAGAACAAAGCCTGCTGGTCAGGAGCATACAAATTCACATTTTAATCACATCTGGAACTGTACATGCAGCTTTCTTATTCTTCTAACCCAGCAACAATGACTAACATCCAACAAATTTTCTACCTGTAATAGCATTTTGGGACTATGGCTAAAACCAAAAGACTTCATTTTTTCTATTTATCCCAAGTTGGTGTATGAGGTTGAACTGAAAAATTCCATGAGACATAACTAGGCCAAATTTTGAGACAGAGTATGGGAGACAACTCACGAAATTAGTAACTGTGTATGTGTGTGTTTATGTCTAATGATATTCAGCCTGGTTCTGTGATTTAAAAAATAATAAACAATATTTTTTATTTGGCAAAATAAAAGATGCTATAATAGGGTATAGATTATTAAAAAATGCATGTTTAATTAACTAACTAACCAAGAATAAAAAATAAGTATATACTAATAAAACTTATACTCTAAGATATTAATAGTTTCATATTTAAACATGTGGCCTCAATCACAGGAGCAAAGCAAATGCCCATGGCTGGCCAGGCCTACAACATCCTGTCCCCAGACATCAGCAATAAAACCAACAGAGAGAAAAACATGCCAGATGTTGACACACACAAAAGAGAACGTCAAAGCCACCTGAGAGCTAGAGTGTGAAACTGCATGTGCCAAAATTCCTTAGTTCCCCTCTTCCCATGACCCTTCTATAAAAGCCCTTTGCCAACCCTGAGATGTTAAGATGTTTGTTAAGGTATGAGCCTACCATCTTCTCAGGTTGTTGGCATCTGAATAAATCATTTTCCTTCCATCAGCATCTGTGTCATGTGTTTGGCCTCTTGAAGGCAGGCAAAAGAACCTGAGGGTCATTTGGCTGGTTTCAATGTTTCCTAATGAAAGAGAAAGACTCAGAGGTATTCTGGAATGGGGATCATCAGGTCTCAGATGTCACTGGACAGTGCTATTTGAAATCATGTTAAAAAAAACAAACAGGTCTAGCCTGGCTGGCATGGCTTGGTGGCTGAGTGTTGACCTATGAACCACGAGGTCATGGTTAGATTCCCAGTCAGGGCACATGCCCAGGTTGCCAGCTTGATCCCCAGTGTGGGACATGCAGGAGGCAGCCAATCAATGATTCTCTCTCATCATTGATGTTTCTATCTCTCTCTCCCTCTCCCTTCCTCTCTGAAATCAATAAAAAATATACATATATATATATATATTTTTTTTAAATACCAGGTCTATAAGATTCAGAGTTAATTAGCTGTAGCCAACATTCATGCACGCAACAAATATTTATTGAGCATGTATCATGTATTTGGTGCTGGAACAAAAACCAACATGATCCTTGTCCTCAAAAAACTTGTCAACCTAGGGAGACATATTTATCAGACAAACAAATGAGGGAATGATGCTTAAGAAGGATGGGATGGGGGGAGGGGGTGGGGCAACTAGAAGGGGTCACTGGGGGAAAAGGGGAACATATATAATACTTTAAACCATAAAGATTTTTAAAAAATAATAATAATAGTAAAGAAGGATGGAATTTAGCCAGGTGCAAAGAGGGAAGAAGGGTGATTAAGAATAATGAATTGGCATGTGCAAAAGTCATGGCTAGAGAGCAGTGAAATAATTCTTAATTTTTTTAAATTTAAAAATATTTTTATTGATTTCAAAGAGGAACAGAGAGAGCGAGAGAGAGAGAAACATCAATGATGAGAGAGAATCATTGATCAGCTGCCTCCTGCACATCCCCTACTGGGGATCGAGCCCACCTTGACTGGAATCAAACCCAGAACCTTTCAGTCCACAGGCCAATGCTCTATCCACTAAGCCAAACCAGCTAGGGCTATTCTGTAATTTCTGATTTATGATACTATAGTAGTGAAGATATGTCATTATACATTTGTCCAAACCCATTGAATGTATAACACAAAGAGTGAACTCTAATGTAAACTGTGGGCCTTGGGTAATTATGTCAATGTAGAGTCACTCATTATAACAAATGTACCACTCTGGTGGGGGATGGTGGTAATGGGGGAGGCTGTGCAATTCTGCAGGCAAGGAACATATAGGAAATGTCTGTACCTTCCACTCAATTTTGCTATGAACCTAAAACTGCTTTATAAAATAAAGTTAATTAAAAAAAAAAAAGATATATCTAGCTTGAACGAAAGAATGGATGGAGTAAGGGTGCGGGGTGGCATGTACAAAATGAAAGTTAGAAGGGTATCTACAGCTATCCAGGCAGGAGGGGGCCAGGAAAGTGGTAATGACGATAGAGAGAAGAGAACTGATTAAAGGAGCTATTTCAAGAGATAAAATGAGCAGGACTGGGGGATGGATTGTCTATGGAGATGAGGGAGAGGGAAGTATATTAAGCAATGATTTGCTGGAGCTGATTCAAACTGAATCACAAAAGCTGATAGGTAAATTTTCAGACATTTTGCATGCTGATTGTTAAACACAGTCACTACTGAAAATTATAAATCATTTAAAAACAAAGGTAATACTAAAAATGTATCACTTTCTAGTTACTTTACTACATTTTACTATTATCTATGCTCTTGAGATTATGTATGTCTATTGTATCTATGTGGCAGAAATACTGTACAATGGGTTGCAATTGTCAATTTCTTCCCTACTCTGTGGTCAATGATGTCACATTGGTATCTTGAAATTGACTATGGTGAAATATTTAAACCACAGAAATTGGCAAATAATACAAATCAAAGCTTTATTTCCCCTAGAAAGAAAGTTGTGTTAGCATTTACTAACACACCACAGCTCATATAGGTTTGCCACAGAATAAAACAGCAACTAGGGTTTCTGCAAGTTCTCAAGACAGAAGATAATTTTAGGGGTCTATTTACTACAAACAAGTTATTATTGTGAATTGTAATATTCAACTATTTATCAAGCTCTTGTTATGTGCAAATATTGTGTTCATTGTTCAACATGGAGTTCCTCTTTTAAATTTTTTTTTATTTTAGAGAGAGAGGAAGGGAGAAAAAGAGAGAGGGGAGAGAGAGAGAGAGATCATTTGTTATTCCACTTATCCATGCATTCATTGGTTAATTCCCATAAGTGCCCTGACTGAGAATCGAACCCATTTACTTGGCATATCAGAACAATGCTCAAACCAAATGAGTTACCCAGCCAGGCTTCAAATTTCTTTTAATCCTCACAGCAATCCTAATGAGATTTGTACTCTCAATTATCTCCCACTTCACAGATGAAAAAAAAAAACACAAAAACACAAGGTTCAAATAGGTTCCATGACTTTCAAGGGCAAAGTGGGGAGTAAGAAGCAGGTTACAGGATTGCAGCCCACGTCTGTCTGCCTAGAGATGTGTTTTTTCTCCTCTGAAGAGAATGAGAACCATCAAGACTGACTTGATCCTGAGACATCTTAAAAACTGATCAGACATAAGATGAATTCTGGAGTCTTCTACTTGTCCTCCCATGTCTCACCCCACTCTGTGCCTTTACTTTTTACCTCACTCCTCCATGCAAAGAGATTCATATCAGGCCTCCCCAAGATGTGCCACTATGGCATGTGGATTATTTTGAGCTAAACATAATCTGGACCCTGTGGGCTCAAGAGAAACTTTTACCTCTCCCTTAAAGAATTAAAATTGGTGTCTTGCCTATAATAAGAGTTAACACTAGAAATAACTTTTTATGATGTATCTATAGAGCAGGGCAAGCTTCTAATTTCTGAACATCTGCTCTTATTATCATCTAATTTACTCTCCTCCCTCTAAAGCCTTATCTCATTCCTTAGCTCAGGAGGTCATAGTAACCTCATTTTACCTGTCTCTGAACCTCTCATGTATGTGGGATTCCAATATGTACACCTGTGATTAAATTTTATTATTTTTCTTGTTAATTTGACTCATCTCAATTTAATTTTTAGACCAATCAAAAGAACATAGAAAGGTAGAGGACAAGTTTTCCTCCCTGGCCCCCATCACCTCTCACTTTTATCTCTCTATCTCTCTACCTCACAAAATAGCTTACAATTTCCTCATGGAGTAACTAAATAAATGCAAACTATTATTGCTTTACTCCATTAATAATGAATATTGGCACTATAAGTTATCAAAGCAAATTACACTTAGAAAAACTAAACATCACAGAGAGTCAAATTTACTTTTGGTTAAAAGAGTCAAATTTACTTTTTGTTGAGAGAATCAAATTTTCTGCACAAAATGTGTATCTTTGCTAAATTTATCCCAGGAAAGTAGGAGTTGGCAGAAATAGTAAATCAATAGTAAATTCATATACTATAAAAACAATAGTAAATTATAATCAGTATATGCAACTAGAGGCCTGGTGCATGAAATTCATGCATGTGGGGGAGAGGGGAGTGTTCCTCAGCCTAACCTGCACTCTCTCACAATCTGGGACCCCTCAGGGAATGTCTGACTGCTGGTTTAGGCCCACAGGTCTCATTCGGCTGTCCAGTCTAATTAGCATGTTATGCTTTTATTATTATAGATAGGGGGAAAATAATAGATTAAATAAAATTAGTTCCAAAATTTAAGTAGAAAACAATTGATTCCCATGCCACTAACTTCAGCAAAATAAAAAAAATGAAATGATTCAAGGAGTATTAGAATAGTTTAATTGACCCATGTAGATCATTGATTATGAAATTACATTGGTTTAATAGCATTCACTTTAAATAATGATTTCTTATTGACATTTCATCTGTGTTGATATCATTCTGATCCAAACATACTCAGAATGTTTTTTTTGCACCAAATTGGAGTGTGAGAGAAGGTAAAAACATTTTCCAGCCCCAGAGGCCAGCTCTGCCCTGACCATCCTTACTTTGTTTCTTAGTTGTTGTTTTTTTAATATATTATTATTGATTTTTTACAGAGAGGAAGGGAGAGGGATAGAGAGCTAGAAACATCAATGAGAGAGAAACATTGATCAGCTGCCTCCTGCACACCTCCTACTGGGGATGTGCTCGCAACCAAGGTACATGCCCTTGACAGGAATCGAACCTGGGACTTTTCAGTCTGCAGGCCGATGCTCTATCCACTGAGCCAAACCAGTTAGGGCTGTTTCTTAGTCTTTTTCACCCCAAAGTGTCCTGACTAACCCAAAGGATAATGAAGAAAAAAATTTTGGGTTTACTGTAAAGGAATGTTTCCATAGTCATACACTAAGTAGGAGTGGCAGACCATCTCAGGGTCTTGGGAATCAACTTTGAATCATTGGAATTTTGAAAGTTGAAGACAATAAAGATCCAGCCCTTATATACAGTACCTGCTATATAATAATTATTCAAAAATATTTGATGGATAGATGGATGGTCAGATGAATAAATGTATACATAGACTTATTGGGGGAAATAACTATATGTATATAATTTTTGTCTTCTATTCTTCACTTAATGTATAGTTATAGGAGTTAAGTATGATGGTACTTAGATCAACCAATCTAGGCAATAAAATAGAGCTTCCAGAAATATTAATAATTATGTTAGCTAGGATGTCGCAGCTGGTGACACTCTATACACTGTGGGGAAGAAACAAAATTCCCTCTACTCTCAAGATTCTTCTGGCCAGAACCGGTTTGGCTCAGTGGATAGAGCGTCAGCCTGCGGACTGAAGGGTCCCAAGTTCGATTCCGGTCAGGGGCATGTACCTTGGTTGCGGGCACATCTCCAGTGGGGGGTGTGCAGGAGGCAGCTGATCGATGTTTCTCTCTCATTGATGTTTCTAGCTCTCTATCCCTCTTCCTTCCTCTCTGTAAAAAAATCAATAAAATATATTTTTTAAAAAAAGATTCTTCTGGCTGGTCGAATAATCAAATAGACATGAGACAGATGAACAAGAGAAAATAAATAAAATTTAAAACATATATGTGTATGGAAATCTCACATACATGAGAGAATCAGAGATCCCATGAGAGATTCAGAGATATAAAGGGGTAAAGAGACCAAAGTGTTGCCACCCTGAGGCTGACTTTTTGGGATATTAACTTTAAATTGTGTATTAAGAAACAACAACAAAAAATAATAATTTCCTTCCCAAGAGAGTTAGACAGAGAAACCTGCCTCAGGAAGGAGATCTTAGGATGTTTGCCTTACCCTAATTTGAATTTAGCATGGTAAACAAGAGGGCTTCAAGCAGGTTCATATTACCTCGATACCCCTTATGTCCCATTGTTTTTGAGTCATCTAGCAAGAATTTACCTGCCATGTGTATTCCACTCTCCCTCGAGTTCCTTAATGGAGCCTGAGGCTCTGTGGACCTAGGCCCTGACCTTGGGGACTGGGCTCGGCCCTTTGGGACTAGGTTAGCCACTGAGGGGGTTGGCTCCGCTCTTCAGGTCTGGGTTCCACTCTTCCCAGCTAGGTTCTGCTCATCTGGGCTAGGCTCCACCCTCACCTCTTTGGGGCTTGGCTCCGCCCTTCAGGACTAGCCTGGTCTGTCGGTTCAGCTCTTAGGGGCTAGGCTTGGCCCTTTGGGACTAGGCTCAGCTCTTTAGGGCTAGGCTTGACTTTTCGGAACTAGGGTCATCCGTGGGGACTAGCTTCTGGTCTTAGAGCCAGGCTCAGTTCCTCGGGTCTGCGCTCTTGAGAGTTGAGCCTAGTCCCAAAGAGTCAAGCCTACCTGTCTACCCCTATAACTAATCAAATGAGGTAAAACTTTCCTTAAGGGAACATAACACTCTGCGGAACTAGGCTCCACTCTTTGTGAATGGGCTCGGCTATTCAGAGGTAGGCTCAGCTTTTCAGGACTAGGCTGGGCTCTCTGAGGATCTGAGGTTAGACTCTGAGGCTCCTACACTAGGCTAGACTCAAGTATTAGCCTTTAATATATCTTGCTGGACATCGACCCATCACAGCTTTTTGCCTGTGTTGGCAATGGCAATGAGTTCAAAATGTCTGAGCACCAGAATAGCCTGCAGGGCACAGACACTCATTCCAAAGCCCCCCATCCCCTCTGAATTGCATCATGGGCCTGTCATGAGAGCAGCAGCTGCCTGGACTGGTTTCATTTCAGTATACAGCAACTTTACATGGCCTTATGAAAACGCTAGTGCTCTGGTGCACAGATTCATGCACATTGAAAGGAAATTAATTAGAAAGTGGCAGGTGGGGCAGGACTGTGCAAGATGGGCCGGACATGCCCTGGAGCCAACCTCCTGCAGTCCTTCACCTGCGGCTGCCCACCAAGCTGCAGCTTGAAGGGCATCTGCAGAGTGAGTGGGGTCCCTCTGGCAGGTGTGGTCCCTTGGCCTGGCCTGTGGGGATTAGGCTGAAACTGGCTCTTTCAACATCCCCCAAGGGGTCCTTGATTGAGAGAGGGTGGTTCTCGGGTGACGCATCCCAGAATCAGGCTCTCTCCTCTCTGGTTCCAGGGTGCGTCACCAGAAAACCACAGCTGTCAAGTCACCACAGCTCAGCAGCTCCTGCATTGAACGTCTTCCCCCTGCTGGTCAGTGCACATCATACCTACCGGCTAGTTGGACGATAGGACGATCACTTAACCTTTTATATATATAGATTAGAGGGCTGGTGCACAAAATTCATGCAAGGGGGGGTGTCCTTCATCCGGGCCTCTACCCATCCAATCTAGGACATCCCTCTCACAATCCAGGATGACTGGCTCCTAACAGCTCACCTGCCTGCCTGCCTGATTGCCCCTAACTGCTTCTGTCTGCCAGCCTGATCACCCCCTAACCACTCCCCTGCCAGCCTAATTGACACCTAACTGATCCCCTGCTGGCCCGATCACTCCCAACTGCCCTCCCCTGATGGCCTGATTGCCCAAAACTGTCCTCCCCTGCCGTGACCTGCCTCCTCCACCAGGACCCACTTCCTCCATGTTGCGCGGAGCCATGGGACCTCCATGCCTCACCATGCAGAGCTGCCGCTGGGCCCCACCTCTGCTGTGTGCGTGGCCATTTTGTGGTGGCCATCTTGTAGTGGCCATCTTTGTGGCAGCCATCTTGTGACGACGTTGTGCACAAGGGCGCGAGGGTGACCTAGGCTTTTATTAGTATATATATTTATAGACTTTCCATCGTGTTCCTATAATCAGCAGCAAACATCCTTTCATGAGAAGGGATTATTTCTAGGGATGTGTCACATGAAATATCAATACCTGATATCAAACTAAGCATATTACAAGGCCATTATAATCAAAACAGCCTAGTACTGGCACAATAACAGGCATATAGATCAATGAAACAGCACACAGTGCCCAAAAATCAACCTATGGTCAATTAATATTTGACAAAATTGGTAAGAGCATATATGGAGAAAGCACGGTCTCTTCAATAAATAGTGTTGGGAAAACTGGACAGCTACATGCTAAAAAAATGAAACTAGAACACCAACCTACACCATAAACAAGCATAAATTCAAAATGGATAAAAGACTTAAATGTAAGTCATAAAACCATAAAAACCCTAAAAAAAAATAGGCAGCAAAATCTCAGGTATCTCTTACAGCAATATTTTTGCTGATATATCTCCTAGGGAAAGGGAAACAAAGGAAAAAATAAACAAATGGAACTACATCAAACTAAAAGCTTCTGCACAGCAAAGGAAACTTAACAAAATGAAAAGGGAACCCACTGTATGGGAGAAAATATTTGCCAATGATAAACCTAATAAGGGGTTCATTTCTAAAATATATAAAGAACTTATACAACTCAACACCAGAAGACAAAAAAATGAGGTATCACCTCACCCCTGTCAGAATGGCTACCATCAATAAAACAAACAAGAAGTGCTGGTGAGGATGTGGGGAAAAAGGAACCCTAGTCCATTGCTGGTGGGAATGCAGACTGGTGCAGCCACTATGGAAAACAATATGGATATTCCTCAAAAAATTAAAAATGGAACTGCCATTTGACCCAGTAATCTTACTTCTGGGAATATATTCTAAGAATTCTGAAACACCAATCAGAAAGAATATATGCACCTTATGTTCATAGCAGCGTTATTTACAATGGCCAGGATCTGGAAACAGCCCAGGTGCCCATCAGTAAATGAGAGTGGATAAAAAAAAACCCTGAGGTATATTTACACAATGGAATACTACACAGTTGTAAAAAAAGAAGAAACTTTACCTTTTGTGACAGCATGGATGAACCTAGAAATTATTATGCTAAGCAAAATAAGCTAGACAGAGAAAGACAAATACTATATGATCTCACCTATATGTGGAATCTAATTATCAAAATAAACTGACAAACAAAACAGACCCAGAGGCATGAATACATGGAACAGTCTGACAACTTTCAAGGAGAGAGTGGTGGGGGGACTGGATGAAAGAAGGTGAAGAGATTAGCCAAAAAACATATATGCATAGCCCATGGACATATGGTGATGGCCAGAGGCAGGGGGAGTGGTAGCTGGGTGAAGTGGGTAAAGGGAAGTAAGAGGGTAAGGGGGTGGGGAATGAAAGTGTCAACAATAAAATAAATAAATAAATAAATAAATAAATAACAACAAAAAAGACGACCTACAGAATGGGAGAAGGTAATTGCCAATGATTTATCTTTTAAATGGTTAATATTCAAAATATTTTTTAAAACTAATAGTTTAATACAAAAACAAACAAAAATTTTATTAAAATGGCCATAGGACCTGAATAGACATTTCTCCAAAGAGACCATACATATGGCCAATAGTCATGAAAATATGCTCAACATCACTAATAATCAGGAAAATGCAATTAAAAACACAATGAGATATCACCTCACATCTGTCAGAATGGCTATCAGCAATAAATCAACAAACAAGTGTTGGTGAGAATGGAAGAAAGGGAAACGCTTGTGCACTGTTGGTGACATTGTAAATTGGTGTAGCCACTATGAAAAACAGTATGGAGGTGCCTCAAAAAATTAAAAGTAGAACTACCTGGCAATTTCACTTCAGGGTATGTTTCTAAAGAGATCCAAAACACTAATTCAAAAAGACATATGCTTCCCTATGTTCATTGTAACATTATTTATAACTAGAGTCCAAGTGCATGACATTCGTGCACTGGGGGTGGGTCCCTCAGCCTGGCCTGCGCCCTCTTGCAGTCCAGGACCTCTCGGGAGATGTCTGCCTGCTGGTGGGGAGCAGGCCTAAGCCATCAGGCGGACATCCCCTGAGGGGTCCTTAGTACTGCCGCAGAGGCAGGAGAGGCTCCTGCCACTGCCGCTGTGGCACTCGTCAGCTGTACAAGAAAAGGCCTTCCTTCCCCCAGCCACCGGCACTGGCTTCCCTCTGGCACCTGGGACCTGGCCTTCCCTTGCAGCCCCATCTTTGTCCAGAAGGTCGTCCAAAAGGATGTCTGGTCTAATTAGCATATTATGCTTTTATTATTATAGATAGCCAATATATGAAAGCAGCCTAATTGTCCATGGACAAATAGATAAGGAAAAGGTGGTACATATATACAATGGAATATTACTCAGCCGTAAAAAAGAAGGAAGGAAACCTTGTTATTTGCAACAACATGGATGGACCTAGAAGGTATTATGCTAAATGGAATAAGCCAGATAGAGAAAGACAAATGCCATATGGTTTCACTTATGTGTGGAATCTAAAAACAAGCAAGCAAACAAAAATACCCCAAGCAAACAAACTGATACAGAGAACAATTTGATGGTTGCCAGATAGGAGGTGGGTTAAAAGTTTGGGTGGAAAAGGTGAAGGGGTTAAGGTGTACAAATTGCCAGTTATAAAAACAGTCACAGGGATGTAAAGTACAGCATAGAAAATATCCTATCTAAGAGTAATATGCAAATTGACCATGCCTCTGCTATACCCACAAGCCACGCTTACCAGTCAATCAGGAGGGAATATGCAAATAAACCCAACCAAGATGGCTGCAGCCACAGAGAGCAGGAGGGAGGCTTGGGTTTCCTTGGCAATGGAGGAAGCCAAGCTTTCCGCCTGCCCTTGCTGGCCCAGGCCTCCACTCAATACTACAAAGTTTCAATTATAGAAGGTAAATAAATCCCAACAGAAATGGCTGCTGCCACAGAGCGAGTAGAAGGCGTGGCTCCACTCCAGGCTACAAAGTTTCAATTGTAGAAGATAAATAAATCCCAGATACCAGGGCCTCTGCTTGGGTCACCGGGGGGCATGGCTGGCCTGCAAACCACCACAGGCCCCTCACCCAGGCCGCCCTACATCCCAAGGGAACCCCCATCCTGATCTGGGACACTCTTCAGGGCAAACCAGCTGGCCCCCACCCGTGCACCAGGCCTCTATCCTATCTAATAAAAGAGTAATATGCAGATTGACCATCACTCCAACACACAAGATGGCTGCCCCCATGTGGTCAAAGATGACTGACCCCATGTGGACACAAGATGGCCACCACAAGATGGCCAGCAGGGGAGGGCAGTTGGGAGGGACCAGGCTTGCAAGGGAGGGCTGTTGGGGGTGATCAAGCCTGCTGGGGAGGGCAGTTAGGGGTGACCTGGCCATCAGAGGAGGGAAGTTGGGGGTGACTAGGTCTGCAAGGAAGGGCAGTTGGGGGGGACCCAGGCATGTAGGGGAGAGCAGTTGGGGGGTACCAGGCCTGCAAGGGAGGGCAGTTAGGGGAGACCAGGCCTGCAGGGGAGGGCAGTTAGGGGTGACTAGGCCTGCAGGGGAAGGCAGTTAGGGGCAAACAGGCTGGCAGGGGAGAAGTTAGGCATCAATCAGGCTGGCAGGGGAGTGGTTAGGGGGTGATCCGGCTGGCAGGCAGAAGCAGTTAGGGGCAATCAGGAAGGCAAGCAGGCAAGCAGTTGGGAATCAGCAGTCCTGGATTGTGAGAGGGATGTCCGACTGCCTGTTTAGGCCCAATTCCTCTGGCCAGTCGGACATCCCTTGAGGGGTCCCAGATTGGAGAGGCTGCAGGCTGGGCTGAGGGACACCCCCCCCCAAAACATGAGTTTTGTGCACCAGGCCTCTAGTAGTTAATAATATTGTAATAATTATGTATGGTGGGTGTCAGATAGGTACTAGACTTATTGACTATATAAACGTCTAATTGCTATATTGTACACATGAAACTAATATAATCCTATATAATAAAAGCCTAATATGCTAATTGTCCCCTCAGGTAGTTGTTTGACCAGGAGACTGGGAGTTTGACTGCTCGCTATGATATGTGCTGACCACCAGGGGGTGGCACAGAACATGGTGGGTATTGGCAATGTGGTGCTGGCAGTAGGCAGCAGTGTAGGTGCTGCCGACCCTGATGGGCCCCGACAAGAGCGGGACTGCAGTGGAATGGTGGAGCAGGTGAGCAAGCGACACCAGGCCAAGGCAGGTGTGAGCGGGGGCCCAATCACCCTGCCAATCGCCCCGCAGATGGTGACCAGTGGTGGCAGTGAGGGCAGGGCTGCCACCCGGCTCCCAGGTGCTGAGGGGCTGTGCAGGGGCCAGGCCCTGATCAATCGTCCCACAGGCAGGATGTTGGAGCAGGTGAGGGGGCGGCACCAGGCCAAGCTGGGGTGCCAGGTGGGCCTGCAGGGCTATAAGGCTGGGGGTGCAAGCTGGGGCTGTGAGGCTGGGGCCCAATCTCTGCAGGCCACCCCGAGAGACCCCTACCTATGCACGAATTTGTGCACCGGGCCTCTAATATTATATCATATTATATGTGTTTCATTACTTTAAATTTCCACTGCTTGCCACATAGTAAGAGTGAACACATAATTGCTGGTTGTATTCATCTTGCCATTATGGTTGTTGTTTTATTAGTGGTATAAGGTCTACCTCAGTGAGCTACCTAGCTCATTCAGATACAGAAGCTATGTGATGTCATTTAGTAGATGATTTAATGGAGCTTTTTTAATATTCTCTCCACCCATGTCCAGAAAAGGCTACTGTCAATTTTGACCAACAACTGTAAGGCAAACAAAAGCTTTATTTGGGGGTCTTTTAGGAATTGAAATTCTGGAGTCACAAATTTGGGTAAAACCCCAATTGTATTCTGGGGGAAAAGAAAGGTACAGAGTTCATAAAGACATAAAAAGGGGGCTACTTAAGGGGGTTACACAAGTTGCTTTGAAAGGGCTGTGATTGGTGCTGGCAAGTAGACGTACACTATACTATATAAGAGTGACTGTTCCTGTCTATTGCTAGGTGAAAATTCTTTTTTTTAGTAGAGAGTCCAGTGGTGCACAGCCAGTTCCAGGAACTGAATTAGGATACAGCCATTGTGTTTTTGCTAAGTGCACAAATTCAGTTTCACCTGGAGGGGGTGTGTTAGCGCAGCTTCCTGGAGGCCTCCCGGCTCTATTTTAGATTGCTCCTTTAACAGTATCAACTCCATTTTCCCATTTTGCTTTTACACTACCATCTTGGCCAAGGCACCCTAAATCTTTAGAATAGAACTTGAAGTACTCTTTCTATTTCATCTTCAAAGAAACCCAAAGAATCTTTGAGCATATTGGTGATCAAAACAAAGGAATTTCCAAGCCTTGAAACAGATCCCAACTCTGGTTTCCTGACTTAACTTATTCACATTTTCTTCTCAGGTCACCCTTTCCTAGTTACAGAGAATAGATTGAATCAAGTGGATCCCATCACACCCACTGGCAATGCAATGCCAAAGGAAAAGAGACAGGGGTCAGAACACTACACTTCTCCAAAGACACAGCCATCCAAGGTCACGGAGAGATTTTACAGTGACTTAAAAGTTACAAGAATAACTTGCCAGTGAGAAACCTGACAAACACGACTTCAAGGTCAGCAGCAACAGTGCTACGTCATGATGTGATAAAAAAGGCACTTTACGGTCTTCCTCCCCCAATCCCTTAACCCTGGCCCAATCATGTGAAAAATATGAGACAAATCCCCATAGAGAGACAGTCTACAAAATACCTGACCAGTACTTCTCAGAACTGTCATCAAGAACAAAGTCTGAGAAACTATCTCAGCTAAAAGGAGCCACAGGAGACATGACAACGAAATATAATGTGATGTCCTGGATGGGATCCTGGAACAGAAATAGGATACTAGGTAACAGCTAAGGCTATCTGAACCAAGTCTGGACTTTGCTTAATAGTGATGTATCATCCTAGCCAGTTTTCTCAGTGGTGAGAGCATAGGCCCTCACACTGAAGGGTCTCAAGTTCAATTACAGTAAGGGCACATTCTTTGATTGCAGGCTCCATCCCCGGCCCCTGACAGGGTGCATGCAGGATGCAACCAATTGATGTATCTCTCTCATCTTGATGTTTCTCTCTGTCTCTCTCCCTTCCTTCCACTCTCTCTAAAAATCAATGAGGAAAAGAATATTCTTGGGTGAGGATTAGGAGGGAAAAAAATTATAATGATGTATCAATATTGGTTTATTAATGTGTCATACTAAAGTAAGATAATAATAAGAGAAACTGAGTACACAGTATGCGAGAACTGCCTATACTATCTTCAGTATTTTTCTTTAAATCTAAAATTATTCTTACTGTATTACATATATTTTTAAATAAATTGACCATTTTTAATCTCTGAAAAATATGACATTAATGTAAAATATTTCTTAAAATATTTGCATTCAAAAAGAAGCTTCAGAATAGAATAAAACATAGGAAAAGCTGCAGAGAAATTGATTTCCCTTGAGAGTAAGAAAATAAAACCTAGTATCTATTCAGTGACACATCAAAGGAAAAACATGCTGAGGGAGGGGTAATTATTCCAATCAGTCTCCTGCTGCAGAAACCATAAATATAAAGACGAAACTATGCCATAACTTTCTCTTTGAGAAAGGGGAAGTGATCAACAGCTTACGTCTAGTTTCACTGCCCTGCTGATTTGACACTCTTTCCAAAAAGGGGGAAAATGAGCTGCCAGTGAGAAATCATGCAGCTGACTGAGACAGACATCTCAGGAACTTATGAATCAACTTTGAATGTTAGTGGATATGTGGAGCGTTTATGTCATTTCGCCTCCAGAAGGTGGCGCTGTAGTCTAAATTATGGATGCAAGACAGGTTGGCAACAGGGTCCAGAATGACAGAGTTCAAAATGTGGTCTATATCAAGGAGGGTTTCAAAAGCATTTTATTTTATTTTATTTTAAATATATTTTATTGATATTTTACAGAGAGGAAGAGAGAGGAATAGAGAGCTAGAAACATCAATGAGAGAAAAACATCAATCAGCTGCCTCCTGCACACTCCCTACTGGGTATGTGCCCGCAACCAAGGTACATGACCTTGATCAGAATCGAACCTGGGACCCTGGATGACGCTCTATCCACTGAGCCAAACCGGTTAGTGCTCAAAAGCATTTTAAATATGTTTTTATTGATTTCAGAGAGGAAGTGTTGTAGTAACATATAGAAATGTTTAAAAATGCTTTTAAAATGTCTAAAAATGTTTAAAAGGCTTTAAAATGTTTGAATTAACTTGCCTGAAACCTAAAGTGTGATATATTTTTTATTTTCTTAAAATAAATCTTTATTGTTCAGGTTATTACAATTGTTCATCTTCCCCCCCCGCCATAACTCCCCTCCACCTGGTTCCCACCCCACCCTCTGCACTTAACCCCCCCACACACTGTCCTCATCCATAGGTGTATGATTTTTGTCCAGTCTCTTCCCACACCCCCCACACCCCTTTCTCCCAGAGAATTGTCAGTCCACTCCCTTTCTATGCCCCTGATTCTATTATATGCACCAGTTTATTCTGTTCATCAAATTTTTTATTCACTTGATTTTTAGATTCACTTGTTGATAGATATGTATTTGTTGTTCATAATTTTTATCTTTACCTTTTTCTTCTTCTTCCTCTTCTTAAAGAGTACCTTTCAGCATTTCATATAATACTGGTTTGGTGGTGATGAACTCCTTTAGCTTTTTCTTATCTGTGAAGCTCTTTATCTGCCCTTCAATTCTGAATGATAACTTTGCTGAGTAATCTTCGTTGTAGATTCTGGCTATTCATCACTTTGAATATTTCTTGCCACTCCCATCAGGCCTGCATAATTTCTGTTGAGAAATCAGCTGACAATCCTATGGGTGCTCCCTTGTAGGTAACTAACTGTTTTTCTCTTGCTGCTTTAATATTCTCTCTTTGTCTTTTGCTCTTGGCATTTTAATTATGATGTGTCTTGGTGTGGTCCTCTTTGGATTCCTTTTGTTTGGGGTTCTGTGTGCTTCCTGGACTTGTAAGTCTATTTCTTTCACCAGGTGGGGGAAGTTTTCAGTCATTATTTCATCGAATGGGTTTTCAGTATCTTTCTCTTTCTCTTCTTCTGGCACCCCCGTAATTCTGATGTTGGTACACTTGAAGTTGTCCCAGAGGCTCCTTACACTATCTTCATATTTTTGGATTCTTTTTTCTTTTTGCTTTTCCGGTTGAGTGTTTTTTGCTTCTTAGTATTTCAAATCTTTGTCTTGATTCTTGTGATCCTCTAGTCTGCTGTTGGATCTCTGTATAATATCTTTTATTTCAGTCAGTGTATGTTTAATTTCTAGTTGGTCCTTTTTCATATCCTCGAGGGTCTCGCTAAGTTTATCGGCCTTTTCTAGAAAATTCTTGAAAAACCTTATAACCATGGTTTTGAACTCTATATCCAGTTGTTTGCTTTCCTCCATTTCTTTCATTTGTGACCTGTTTCTTTGTCTCTGCATTTTTGCTGCTTCCCTGAGTTGATAGAGTGGCTTTGTGTGCTAGGTCCCCTATAGGGCCCAGTGGCTCAGCCTCCCCAGTTACCTGAGGTGGACACTCTTGGTGCACCCCTTTGTGGGCTGTGTGCACAGTCTTGCTGTAGTTAAGCCTTAATTGTTGTTGGTATCACTGGGAGGAATTGACCTCCATGCCAATTGGCTGTGAGGATTAGCTGTGTCTATGCTGGGAGAACTTCTGTGCTAGAGACACCCTTATGAGACGAGACTTGCAAAATTGCAAAAACCTCTATGCTCAGCTTGGATGGGGCAGAGTCTCAGGGTGGAGCAGACAGCAATGGCTTCCCGCCAGCCCTGCCCTAAGAGGCCCCTGGGTCTCAGTGTCTCACAGTAATCGCTGCAAGCACCTCTGAGAGAAAGCCGCCCTTGAGTTTTGCCCATTGCCAGACAGTCCAGTTTCTCCCCAAATGAGTCTGGGTCCCCAGAGTCTTGCCTGGAACTGGAGTTCAGAGCCATCAGGAGCTTTTTTCTCCCTCCTGATTGAGAAAGCCAGCTCTGTACTCAGTTGCCAGCTCTCTCCAGGTGCGCGCCTTGGTACCTCTGCCTTCTGCAGTTCCTCTGAGTCTCAGTGTGCTTTTCTCTTTCCTTCTAGTTGTAGAATTTCCACTCAGCCAGTCTTCCTGTGGTTCTGGATGATGTCCATTTTGTCTTTTAGTTGTAGTTTTGAAAATGTTGTGCAAGGCAGCAGTTTAGGTGTTTACTTATGCCGCCATCTTGGTTTCTCCTTTAAAGTGTGAATTTAAGGACACATTCCCCACTTCCCTGAAGCATGTGTACCCCATAGATAAGGGTTGAACTTCAGTTACTGACTCAGAGTGACTTGCTAAGATAACCATTTGTGTGAATGATGTACTCTCCCTAGATAACCACATGTAGCCCCCTCACCCTGTTTGAGATTAATAAGTGCGTATTGATGTAATTCATTGATAGCCACCTGAACTGCTGCAGGTACGAAACAGGCTTTAAAAAAAAATAGGTCCTGGCCAGCCAATGGTGATCGCCTGTCAAGACCACCAGAAAGGCATGTCCTTATGCCAGTCTGGCAAGCGATGCCACTCCACGCTCCTCTCTCTGCCAGACAACAGAAGAATGGCTAGTACCTTCCGATTGAGATGTGACCAAGTTCTCGGGTGAGGAACACTAGCCCCTGCTTCCAGACTGGACCAGCCCAGCTGCCAGACCCCAGAGGACAGCACCACTGGGATCCCATCAAGCCTGTACCCACAGCATCAGGAACTTTTGTGAGTAATAAAGTGCTGTGTGATCTGCAACTGGATATGTTTTATGTGGTGTAATTCCTCTGGCATTTAGTTGAATCATTTTGCGTATGCTTAAAATTGAAATTAAAGCTTCTGGTCTTTTTGGTCCTACGCCTGCCCATGGTCCTGTTTGCGTAGAGCAGCTTCTTCGCTAGCAACTACTTGTATGTCCCAACACCTGCACAGTTAAAGTTTATCAAAAGAGACGCCTTAAATAAACACTCCAGATCTTTCCTGGGATCTACTTGGGACAGGAAGAGAGAGAGAGAAACTTCAATAATGAGAGAATCATTGATCGCTGCCTCCTGCACACCCCACACTGAGGATCAAGCCCCATAACCCGCCGTACGCCCTGACTAGAAATTGAACCTGAAGCACGGTAGCAATCATCTAGGGTAGAAAAAAACAACTGCTGTTTAATTTTTCACCCTGCTATTCTGGCTTCTGTAATTATTTGCTTGCTAAAATAATAGAGAAGTTATTTTGATCTCCTAAACTTATATAAATCACCCCATTCGATTGTATACCCCATTGATTGTGGTTTTACTGGTCTTTCAAAAACACATTCCTCTGCACCTGGAGACCAGGACAGCACAATTGCTTTAATTGCTTCAGTGGCTCCAGAAAATGTGTTTTCTGTTGACTCAGTGGCTCCAAGACCTAAAACTATAATTAATCTTTGTAGATAACTAACTTGCTCAAATTAGCTTCTGTAACAAACTGCTTTCACAAACCAGTTTCCCATTCCAAACCTAGAGATGTAATCAATACCGTTGTGATTTTTTGCCTATATAAGCCTGATGTTACTATCATTTGGAGCTGCGAGATTTAGAGTGCTATGATGCCCCCTAGTAGCTGCTGGCTTTTGAAATAAATGTGGCTCCTTAATTCAACTTCTTGAGGTGTCCTTGTATGATTCTTGGGGTACACTACAACAAACCTTGACCTCCAGGTTCATAGGTCAATGCTCAACCACTGAGCCATACTGGTTGGGCTCAAAAACATTTTAAATCTTTTAGTTCTTTTGATCAGTTTATCCTACTGTCACAAGTAGATTCCAGGAAAGGATCTGGGGTGTTTATCTAAGGCGTCCCTTGAGATAGATTTAATCATGCAGGTGTTGGGACATTCAAGTAGTTGCTAGCAAAGAGGCTACTCTATGCAAGCAGGACCAAGGGCAGGCCTAGGACTGAAAAGACCAGAAACTTTAATTTCAGTTTTAAGCCTACACAAAATAATTCAATTAACTGCCAAAGGAATTACACCACCTGAAACATATGCAGTTGCAAATCACACAGCACTTTATTACTCACAAAATTCCTGATGTTGCAGGTACAGGCTTAAACGGGATCCCAGTGGTGCTGTCTTCTGGGGTCTGGCAACTGGGCTGCTCTGGTCCGGATGCAGGGGGCCGGCATTCCTCGCCTGAGAGCTCAGTCGCATCCCCATCAGAAGGTACTAGCCATTCTTCTGTCGTCTGGCAAAGAGAGGTGCATGGCATCGTTTGCCAGACTGGCAAAAGGACGTGCCTTTGTGGTGGTCTCGACAGGCAAGCACTGTTGGCTGGTCAGGGACCATTTTTAAAGCCTGTTTCATACCTGCAGCAGTTCAGGTGGCCATCAATGAATTACGTTAATGCACACATGTTAATCTCAAACAGGGCAAAGGGCTACATGTGGTTATCTAGGGAGAGTACATTACTCACAATATGGTTATCTTAGCAAGTCACTTCTAAGTCAGTAATTAAAGTTCAAATCCTTATCTATGTGGTACACAAGCTTCAGGGCAGTGGGGAATGTGTCTTTTATATGATACTTTAAGTTTCCAGAAAGTTAACTCAAACCTTTTAAAACCTTTTTAACATTTTTAGACATTTTTTAAACTTTTTAAAACATTTCTATATTTTACTACAACACCCACCCATTATAAACTTCCATGGCTTCAGGAAGTTTATCCAGGTAAAAAAAGAAAATTTCAGTGAATCATAAAAATGATTATGTATCATCTTGTTCTTGATATGGCATTTTTCTTCCCAGAAATCTGAAGGCTTACTATTAACTTGGTGTGTAGTCTATATGTTGAAGGAGGTGACATTAACTATGAGTTTTCTCCAAAATATTCAGATGTAAAAATTCATCTTTCACCCTAGCTGGTTTGGCTATAGTGTTGGCCTGTGGACTGAAGGGTCCCAGGTCAATTCCAGTCAAGGGTATATGCCTACCAGGAACATGCAGGAGGCAGCTGATCAATGATACTCTCTTACCATTGATGTTTCTATCTCCCTCTCCCTTTCTCTCTCAAATCAATAAAAATATTTTGTTTTAATTCATCTTTCATGCTTTATTCTAAAACAGATCAATCTGATTTATATCAGTCATATATTTCTCATTTCTAGACTCCATATATAAAACCCTAGGAAAGAATTCTGGTAGGTTGAATGTTTATGTTCTCCCTGGATTTCACATGTTGAAATCCTAACCCAAATGGGATGGTATTAGGAGGTGGGACATTTGGGTGGTGATTAAGTCATGAGGATGAAGCCCTCATGAATGGGATTAGTGCCCTTATAAAAGAGGCCCTGGAAAGCTCTCTTCCTCTTCTGCCAAGTGAGGACAGGCCCTACTATGAATATGTAATCAGACAACAAATCTGCCAGCACCTTGATAGTCAACTTCCCACCTCCAGAACTATGAGAAATAAATGTTTTTTAAGTCACCCTGTCAAATGGTATTTTGTTCTAGAAACCTAAATGGACTAAGACATATGTTTGATTCATATGCTCTTCTTTGCTCATCATAGTGACCGTAGGAATGGTCCCATGAGGAGCCAGAATGGTTCATATTCCCATGCCTAGGAGTAGCCAGCAATGTAAGATAATGTGATTGGCCATTGCTTACCTTCTCTGAGGTCAAGGAATTTGAACAAAATTTACATTCTGTTAGCTGGGAAAAGAGAGAGAGAAATAGATATTTTTAGGCAATAAACAGTGTCTGCAATGCTACATGTATCAGTTAGCTATTGCTGCATAACAAACTACCACAAAACTCAATGACTTGGCCCTAGCCAGTTTGGCTCAGTGGATAGAGTGTTCGCCTGTGGATCAGAGTGTCCAGATTTCTTTCTGGTCAAAGGCATGTGCCTGAGTTGTGGGCTTGATCCCCAGTAGGGGGTATGCAGGAGACAGCCAGTCAGTGATTCTCTCTCATCATTGATGTTTCTATGTCTTTCTCCCTCTCCCTTCCTCTCTGAAATCAATAAAAATAAAAAAACATTTAAAAACCCTCAATGAATTAAAACAATAGACATTTACAGTCTATATAGGTTAGCTGGATTGTTCTGCTGGTCTCACACATACATTTGTGTTAGGTATGAGTTAAGTAGGTGGCTCTGTTGATCTAACTTGCTCTCAGATGATGGGAGGTAGATTGGTTCATTTCCCAAGATGATCTCTCATTCTCCAGAAGTCTAATTTGGACTGTTCATATGTCAGAGGAAGGGACCCAAGAGAAAGCAAAAGCCAAAAGGCCCTCTGGAGGCTTAGGCCCAAAACTGGCATACCCTCAATTGTGCTGCATTCCATTGACCCAAACAAGTCATTTCCAAGTAAAGGGCTGGGAAGATGAACTTTAGTTTTTGATGGGAGGAGCTGCAAAGTTACACTGTAAAGTGGTTTTCAGATGAAGAGATAAAGAATTATGGTTATTTTTGCAATCAAATCCACCACATGTTTTTAGTATAGAGTGAACTTTGAGGATGTTTGTAAAGCTAGGTCATATTTTTAAGTGTAGATGGATCACAAGTGAGATGGAATAATCTACCATGCAAAAGGGAATTTCATTATCCCATAATCATGCACTCCCACATTTTATGCAATTATATCATTTGGACCACTGCATTTTGGTGGGGGTTTTATTGCATTTACACACACCACACATACATATCCTATATATGCAAATCGACCAAACAGCGGAATGACCGGTTGCTATGATGTGCACTGACCACCAGGGGGTAGACGCTCAATGCAGGAGCTGCCCCCTGGTGGTGTGTTCCCATAGGGGGAGCACTGCTCAGCCAGAAGCCAGGCTCATGGCTGGCGAGTACAGCGGCCATGGCGGGAGCCTCTCCTGCCTCTGTGGCAGCACTAAGGACCCCTTGGGGGATGTCCACCTGCTGACTTAGGCCTGCTCCCCAGACTGCAAGTGGGCACAGGCTGGACTGAGGGCCCCCCCCCCCCAGCCTCCCAGTGCACAAATATCGTGTACCAGGCCTCTAGTACAGTATATAAAAGTTGGCTACCAATTCTCCAAGGACCTCCAGTAAAACCTGTTGATCAACCAAACCTAAGTTTATTGGATTCACTGATGTAAGGGTCTTTTGGTATTTCAAAATGGGAAAATCAGTGTCAGGGAGGAAAAACTTTTCCTCTACACTTTTATGTTCTTTATCTGGGGGCCTGTGGATGAAACTAGCAAAAGACAGATTAACAGAAAAAAAGTCTTAATTTCTATTAATATTTACATGCATGGGGTTCACAAAAAAGATAAAAACTCAAAGAAGCACTTAGAGTCAGGGGCTTATATATCCTTTTAACAAAGGAAAGAGGGTTTGGGCTTCAAGGGATTATAAATTATGGGGAAATTACTAGGACATATCTGGAGAGAATTAATGGGAAAAGGATTATTTTAGTAAGGTCTGTTTTTGCTAATTCATTTTGGTGTCAACTCACCACCTATAATGATAAGAGTCATTTTTCTCTTAGGGAGGTGGGGGTGGTTGGGGGATGGGGGGGTGAGGAAATGGCACCTTTCTCGAAGAGAAACTTACGTTCTGCTTTCAAGACAGATAAGCAAAGGATGAGAGAACTCTTTCTGCATTTGTGGATTCTTAATTGACTTCAATATAAAATTATCCTTAAACCAAAGTGGCTTGTTTTGGGGTGGCACATTCTGAACCTCTTTATTGCAAAGAGTATTTGTAAAATTTTAGGGCTTGGGCTGGGTGGTTTCAATGCAGATTTTCAAGGTAGGGAACCATCTAGGATTGGACATAGTTTATGGCCTGATAGCTCTGGACCCAGGGAATCTAAAGTCTTGAAGCAAATCTTGATGAGCAACCTCTTTTCTCAAGTTCATAGTCTTATCTTCCAAGAGCAAGTAGTTCCTGGAATCAGTAGCTAAATGTTTTATGCCTGGTCTCTGTATTGTTTAATATAATCGATTTCTGGTCCCAGTATGGTTTAATTCATGGATAGGAAATTATATCAGTTTCTGTTCTCATATATATTAAACATGTCTTATTTAGCCCATACTTTTCTCCAGCTCTGGCTATCTCTGGGTGAAATGTTCTATGACCTTACTTCTTAAAAGCACGAGATGGTTTTGAACTGTAAACAAAGTGGGTTTAAATCCAAGCAAAATAATCACCATAATACTGAAAAAGCTAGCTCAATTCTAAGTTTGGAGTTAGTTGAAAGACCTGATTTCACTATTTTTGCAAGCAGGACACAGACTCCCACACAACTTCTTTTAAAAAATCACTTTAACTTCAGAGCAGCCAGTTTTCTCAACCAAGATTCAGTACTTTTTACAGTAACACTGTAAAAAGCTCTGATAATGACAGATTCCAAAGAAAATGAGGCAAGACATAAAACTTAGAATACTACTCATTTGAATATATGGCTATACACTTTATTTAAAGGAAAGGACAAATAATTTGGAAGTGTTATAATTAGAGAGAGATTTAATGCACTGCTCACAAGAACAAGTAGTTTTCCTAGTCCCTGAATGTTTAGGATAATGGCCTACGACATTTTGAAAAATGGCTGTATTGTACCAAGTCAATAAACAGGAAAAGGCACACCCTGTGAGCAGAAAATTGTGTAAAGTGACATTTTTGTTGCCTATTGACAGGGTAGGATGATAGCCTGTGAGTGTTTTCTTTGTTGCTCTGATAATCATCTCCCTCTGTGGGATGGACAACTGTACCATAATATGGTGAGTTCAGCCAATGCTGTAACATACTAAGGTGGGTGGAAATCCTGATTATATCAACATGCTGATATAATCAGGAAGGCCTTCTATTTCTACCCTACTCCATTCTTTTTTCTTTTTTTTTCCAGAGAGAAAGGAAGAGAGAGAGAGAAACACAATGATGAGAGAGAATCATTGATTGGCAGCCTCCTGCATGCCCCACACTGAGGATTGAGCCTATAACCCAGGCATGTGCCCTGACCAGGAATTGAACTGTGACCTCCTGGTTCATAGGTCAATGCTCAACCACTGAGCCATGCCGGGCAGGCTCCTTTCCATTCTTCATGCAGCAAAAAGCACCATCTTCAACAAGCTAAGTCATTATCTACGTAAGTGACACCCCTTTTACAAAGCCCATCAATGCTGTCTCCCTGTATTAGCCCAACTCCATAACCTGGCCCATGGCTCTCTTGTCAATTTACCTTGTGCAGTTTCCCCAAAACCAGTTTCTCTTTATTGGAAGGTTTTGTCTACTTCTGCATAGCTGTTCCATCTGCTTGGAATGCTCTCCTCCAAGAAACTTGCATGGCTGACTTCTTCTCCTCTATCAAGTAGCAGGAAACCTCACCTCTACAGAAAGGCCTTCCCTGCCATTCTGGACACTATAAATCTTCCTCTGCCCTTGCACTTTTCAAATCTCAACTACATCATAATTACCCTAAATTATAAGTATAGATGCTCACTAATTTATTGTCCTTCTTTCCCAATAAAACATGACTCCCATGAGAATGGGAACCCTGTCAGTCTTGTTCACTGAAATATCCCCAGTGCCTGTCACTTCTAAACTCAATAGATATTTGTTGAATAAAATGAATGATAAAAGTCTAGCCAGCAAAGAACTAAATAGAGAAAGGATGGAGGAAGGAGAGCAAAAAGATTGTATGATCACATCATCTGAGTACCCAGATCCAGCTGTGTCTGAATACAGTGCCTCTAGAGTTGCCAGTGATGTGAGTCCAGGATTCTTTATTTATTGCTTAAGCCAGTCTGGCTTGTATTTCTGTTCTTTGCCATTAAAAATCACTTTAGCCCGACCTATGAACCAGGAGGTCATGGTTTGATTCCTGGTCAGGGCACATGCCTGGGTTGCAGGCTCAATTCCCAGTAGGGGGCATGCAGGAGGCATCCCATCAATGATTCTCTCTCATCACTGATGTTTCTATCTCTCTCTCCCTTTCCCTTTCTCCCTGAAATCAATAAAAATATTTATTTTTAAAAATCACTTTATGTTCTTGTTGTGGTAGTGGTAGTGGTGCATCTTCTTCAATTTTAATATCTTTCTCTAGACTTTGGTTTTGAAATAGCCATTATTGAATTCCTATGTGCAGGCAAGTTTTTTGTCTGGTTAGAGGGTCTTTCTACAGAGATTCTCCAGAAATGGTTACTGACAATAGTCATACCATAGATTTTTGTCAATTTTGAAATACACCTGTAGTCAAAAACAGGTGTGGGGTGGAGGAGGTGTAATTTGGGGAGGGGAGAGAAATCTGTGACTCTGTCAGCCATGAAAACTCAAAACGAAATACAGCATTGTTATAAAGTCCTTGGCTTTCCCTGTGACTCCAGACTTCAATGACTTATTAGAAGGGGTCCCCAACTTACATCTCCCAGTGCCCACTTCTTTCAAGCCTCTTTCCTCAAAGCTGCATGAGAATTTAGTTATTCCACTTAGGAGCCAGCTGCTCTGCATTGGGAAAATAGATAGCAAGCAGGTTTCAGAGGATAACAAACATGGTTGGTCTTGAGTAGAAGGAGCAGATACAGGTCCTTGAAATAGAAATAATATCACATGCCTTTGGGAAAGAGAGATCTCATAATAGTACAAGTGAGCACTATTGCTCTCTCTATCCCGCCTCAGAGCCTGGGTTGGGATAGAGAGAGCAGGACTTCCACACTTTGGGCAGGAAGAGGAGGAGATGGTGGGGTGGGTCTGCAGGGCCCAGGGAAGAGCAACTTAGAGAGAGAAGAGGATAGGGGGAGGGAGGTAAGGGATCCATAAGCTATGTCTACAGCTATTTATTGGACCTCAGTAACAGGGATGTGTCTTTACTTCCAGCTGGGAAACTGATGTAAAAGGCTTCAAAATTAATAATAAAGCTAAGACATATAGCGCTTACTATGTGCCAGGTACTGTTCTAAGTGCTTTTTGTACATTAATCCATTTCAACCTGTCAAAGAAAACCTAGAGCTAGACAGTAAAGTGGCAAAAACAAATTTTACTCAGGAACTATTGAAACAGGGGAAAAGAGACCTTAATGTAGAACCTGGGGCTCAATTCCAAATTTAACAGGAACAAGAAGGTGGGAATATATAGCCCAGGAGCAGGGTGGGGTCAGTGGATGGAAAATTACTGAGCAGAAATATCAGGGGTCAGGGGGGACTCTGGCTAAACCAACCTAATAGGATTCTTGCTAAAGGCAGGCTAAAGTGCGGGGTGAGGGATGAGGAATTTGGTCAGATACCAATGGTAATCAGTTATTGAGGGTGGGAGATTCCAGTTAAACTGACTTGACTGGATTCTTGCTAAAACTGGGCAATGTGAAGAACACAGAACTGCAAAGTCAACATGTAGCTGGAAAGAGAGTTCACAGTAGTGCCCGGCAGCACCCAGGGAGGCCAAGGGAGGCCTCAACCCGATACTGGGGTCCGGGTTCTTGCAATAGAACAAGAAAAAATTAAGGAGCATGGCAGAAAGATTTAGCAACGCACAGTAAACTTATTAAAGTGATAGTACACACTGGAGAAGTGAGAACAGGCAACCTTGGAAAACTAGATGTCTCAATGGGGGCTGGGTGGAAGGTTTTCATTAAACATGGGCAAGGGGTTGGGGACAGGATGGTCCTCAGCTTCTGACACTGGTGGGGTGACTGCCAACAAGGCTGGTCCTTGTCCCTCCTCTCCAGATAGCAATTTTATTTTTGTCCACTCAATTACAGGAAATTGGGGAGGGGAAGCGGGGGAACAGGTGGTCAGTGAAGGTCACTTCTGTGATATTCCAGCCAAGACCGCAAAGGGGAGGGTAGAGTTTGAGGCCTGTACTCCCTATTCTAACTTTCCTCTCATAAATCCCCCGAGAGATTTTGATTCCATAATCATATGGGAAGATGAAAGGTTGGTGGACAATCTTTTGAGGTTGCTTCAGGCTGACACTGGGTGTGGATCCTGCCCAGCCTTGGATTGAAAGTCTCTTTCTGCCTGATCTAAGGGCCCGAGCTCTATATTCCCCGATGTTGAGGTATGGGCTCCTTGGAGTGTCATCATCTTTACATGAAATTCTTGTAACCTACAATGTATAAACTTAACAAGAAGATTAAAAAGGCATGTACAAAAAAATGGAGGAAAAAAAAAAGCATGGACCAGAAAAAAAAAAAAAGGGCATGAACCAAATAATAAAAGAAGGAGATTGGTTATTAATGGACCAAGGAATGGAAAGAGTCAAGTGAAAGAAGGGAGTCTTTTCAATCATGTTCTAAACAGCATTGGGATCTGTTTTTTGGTCGCCTGTTTGTACATTTTTTTTATACTAAATTTAATCTGATCTGATTTGGTTACATATGTGTAGCAGGTTTTATTAATGACTATACAGACGCCTCCCTGTCCGGCAAGGAGTTAGCCTAGGGAAAGTCTATTGTCTAGACCAGCGGTCACCAACCTTTTGGACCTCACGGACCACCAGTGGTCCACAGACCAAGCATGTCAAACTCAAAAGCTAACATGGGCCAAACAAACAAGGTTTAAGTTTATGTGGGCCGCAAAAAAACAAAAGGTTCAATTTTCATAGAAACTTAGGTTTATTTCAATAGACACATGAATACAAAGGGCTGAAATAAATGAGTCATGGTTAACATAAAATAATAGAATTTTAATAAAAATTAACATTTTTTCTTGAACATTAACTTACCAGACACTGAATAACTGCACGATTAATAAGTGTAATGCAAATAAACCTATTTTTCTTGTTCCTGTAGTGCACACCAAACAAGTCAGTCCAAGACTAATGATGTGGCAATTGCCTGCTAAAATATTCGCTGCTAGTATTAGTGGAGAGAAATGGTGTGCCTACACGTAAGGCGCGTAAGGGAAATGAATGCAACACAATTATAGTAATCAGTCACTAGCAAACGATGTAGTTTGTTATCAATAACTAGAGGCCCAGCGCATGAAATTCGTGCACAGATAGAGTCCCAAGCCTGACCTGCGATCAGGGCTGATCTTCCCTGGCTGCTGGCAGCTGGCCCGCCCCCTGCTGCTGCAGCCACCAGTCGCCCTCTGTGTGTGGGGTGACCAGCAGGGTGATTGGGGCCTGCGGGCTGGGGGCAGCTCCTGTGTTGAGCGTCTGCCCCCTGGTGGTCAGTGCACATCATAGCCAACCACTTATTCTGCCATTGGGTTGATATGCATATTATGCTTTTATATATATATATATATATATATATATATATATATATATATATATATATATAACAGGATATTGTAAAATTAAGCTACAAAATTTTTATTAAAATGTTTCTTACATACCGTTATGGTGGCTGGGCTGCAAAAATATTTGTTGTGGGCCACATGCAGCTGCAGGCCGCGAGTTTGACATGCTTGCTATAAAACAAGGAAGGCATATTTGGAGTCTATGTAAATGTTGACTCTTTTGTCTTATTCTAGTTCAAGAGCTCAGGTCAAAGCCATTTGGGCTGAAGCTCCCAAGGGGAGAGACTTGGCTTCTGTGGTCCCTGAGACTCACGATTGCATAGCCTGCCCTCCTCCTTCCCTGGTCAACAGAACTGCTTCCATCGGTAAACTGTTCTACCATACATCAGGATTGTCAAGGGCTATGTCCTTTAAGGCAGGTCTGCTGGAGGATACTTGTTCAATAGTTTCAATAGAGGAATGCAAGATGTCCTGGTTTTCAGGCCCACTTCAGGAATTAAGGTAGCTAGGTGTAGGGTTGGGCATATTTTTAGAATGAGCTCGGGAGAGCCTAAGAGAAGTGTCTGGTGTGTAGTAAGTCTTCCTCCTGTTAGTCAATAGTGTCCTTTTAGTGCCCAGTTTCAAATCACACAGCACACTTTATTACTCACAAAGTTCCTGATGCTGTGGGCTCAGACTTAACAGAATCCCCGGAGAAGAGTGGCGTCCTCTGCGGGCAGTGGTGGATCCGTCTTTGGGTGGCTGGCCGTCTGGTTGGGTCAAGTCAGTGGGAGAAGGGTGACCAAAGTCTCACCATCAGAGGTTCGGCCGTTCTTCTGCCGTCTGGCATGGAGCAAGGCAGCATGGAGCATGGATCAAAAGGATGATCCATGTTTGAAGGATCAGGGGAGGATTTTTTAAGCCTGTTCTGGCCCACAGCAGTCCAGGTGGCTATCAATAACAAACGTCACCACACAAGTGTTAATCAGAGTACAAGCTGGTTATCAGTAACATGTGTCATTCCTATGGGTGGAGTACAAGAGGAATATAGGGTAAGTTTTATCTATGTCACACACACACAGGGTGGTGGCTACTTAAGCAGTCAAGTCTGACCCTTAATATATCACTCTAAGAGCTCACCCTAATATTACAAACTTATAAACTAGAAAATTATTACTATTACAATATGTTAGAGTGGGCAGTTAGGAAGATATGAGCTGGGTAAGGCAGTTGGGGCTTAGAAGGGATATGTGTGAGATGTGACAAACTAAAAAGAGACAATAGAGGTGACAGACCCCTATGTGAGGAGAGAAGATTTAGAATCCCTCCAGGATGTGGTCTAACCGGTGACATAACACTTGGTGAAGGAGCATTATAGCTTTAAGATAAATATCTGTTTTGGAGAAATAAGGGAGAGAGAGACTTACTCAGGGGCACTCCAGCCTAAGAGTTCAAATATCCTAAACCTCACGTAAGTGGGGCACTTGGTTTGGTTTCTGCCAGCTGAGTTACTCAATCAGGTTCTATTTGAGTTTATTACTTTTCCTGCAAATAAATTCTCCCCTGCTGTTGCTATTTATTGTCTCTTGTTTGAATTCATTCCTAGAAGAAGAAAACAACTGAGAATGAGTACTGTCCCTGGTCAGAGACCACCTTAACCACTGCTGACAGAAGGTTTTCCCATAATGCCTAGAGAAAGAAAAGTGGGGCACTAGTGAGGGCTAGACATCCCAACCAGTCCATTAGAGGATGGACTGACTGACAATCCGCCTGTTCATTTAGGGCAGGTGAGGAGGGTCCAATCTTAGGAGTTAGGGTATCCCCTGCACCCAGGTATAAGCCCCTTGAGGAAGCATCCTTTCAGTTAAAAGACTCATGCTGGTGAGTGTTGAGTGGTCAGCAAGAAAGGAGAAAATAACCCAGCAATCCAGTGCAGTCAGAAATCGGTCCAGGAGAGGCCATTGTGGTCACAGAACCATAGAATAGTTTGTAAAAGTTTCTGAAATGGAATTTTTGGACTGGAACCCAGATTCTTTGTCCACCAGAGTCAAAGAATGAATCCACGGACAGAAGATGGTTTAGCAAAGGTGGAAATTTATTAAAGAACAAGTATAGACTCCCACGTAGGGAGTGGGAAGAATACTATGGAACGGACTCCCACGTGGGGAGGGGAAAAAGGGTCCCACTGAGTTCCTTTTCCCATGGCTTATAAAGGCTGCAGATCCTGGTGCCTTGTTATCCCCTCTGATTGGTCACTATTCCCATAGACTGGTTACTATAGTAACTCCTAGGCTCAAAGGTTGAACCTCACATGGACATCCCCCATTCCCTTTCTTATTATTTTCCTATTCCCTTTGAGCTTTCTTCTTCTCCATCTGGATGAAGGGCTTCCTTCTCTTTATTTTGTAAATATAGACCTTTTGCTATTCCCATATCCCTCATTCTATGGAAATGTACCTGTTGCAGCTTTTTAGCTTCCCTATTCTATGGAAATATAACCTCTGCTGCTCTGCAGCCCTGTGCTTCCTCCATGGTCCTCTTAATTTCCAAAATTTCTAAAAATTCCTAAAACCTTTCTTTTTCACCCCTAAAAATTCCTGTTTCATTTCAATTTGAACTTGGACCAGGTAAAACTGAGGTACATGGGGATTCTGAAGAAAGTGTGCATGTGTATAGAGTAGCAGGAAATGAGATGATTGAAACGAGGACTAACGTCTCAAAAATAGTACAAGAACAGTGGAAGCATGAGCAATCTTGAGTCTGGATTATAAAATCACAAATGTGGAATTTTGTGGCCATGTTCAGTCCAGAAGCTAAACAACAGACTATGCAGAGAGATATCCGAGAGCAAGGTGTGTTTATGAGGCAGAGATGAAACAAGGCAAGTCCATGTGGCAAACTTACCAGCAACCTCTAGCAGAAAACTTACTTCTCCAGGGTGTGGGTCTGAGGCTCTTGGTCACATAGGAAAGGGAATCGAGAGGGAGTCAGAGAGAGGGGGTGGGTGGGTCCAGGTTCCAGTCACAGAACAAGAAAGAATCTGAGAGTGTGACAGAAAGATTTAGCAAAGCACAGTTAATGTATTAAAGCGATAGCAGATCCTAGGAAAATGAGAGTGGGTGACCTTGGAGAACTAGATGTTCTGATGGGGTCTGGGTGGAAGATTTTTATTAGATGTGGGCAAGAGGGTGGGGATAGGATGGTCCTCAGCTTCTGACGCTGGTAGGGTGACTGCCAACAAGACTTGGCCCTCCTCTCCAGATAGCAATTTCTTTTTTTCTTTTCTTTGTTCTTTCAATTGCAGAAAATTGGGGAGGGGGAACAGGTGGTCAGTGAAAGTCATGTGCAATGTTTCAGCCAAGACAAAAAAAGGGAGGGGTAGAGATCGAGGCCTTTGTTCCCTATTCTAACTTTTCTGCCTCAACAGGAGCCTGACTAAAGTTCAGCCAAAGAGAGAGGCATTGTCAAACTTTAAGATATCTCTATGAGGTAGATAGTGAAACCAGACAACCAATAGGTCTGGGTTGCCTGTCACTACTTGAGCCAATTAAGCAGAGACAGGGTTGAATCATATCTGAGTGGTTATTCCAATAATGCAGTTGTTATGGAAGAGCAGCAGGTCATCCACAAAAATCTGCTTTACACCCCACCATAAGCCAGCTGCTTATATTGGGTAGGACAAAGATTACATGGGGAAGTAGGCAAAAGGAATAAAAATAAGAATTATATGCATGAGGGAGTAGCCAATGGGGGGAGGTGGTGGGATGGGACTCAGTTATTTGGGAAACAAGGTTGTTAATCTTTCCATGATAATAGGCAATTCTTGAATGAGAATGCACTGCATTCCAAGGTTGACTCCCAGGTCCCTGGGGCATACAACTCCCAACCAGGTTAGAATGTCCTTCCTTTAATCAGAACAAGGCAATCACAGTTAATAGAGCAAGGTTAATATTTCTTATAATTATAGCTAGTTCTCAATAGTCTATTTCTGCCCCTAACAACAGTATTGTTCCATCTTATAAATGAGAACACTGAGAGGACTGCTGGTGGTAGACTCAGCATACCATGCTTAGGCAGTGCACTTTACAGAGGAAATGCTAGGTGTGTTACAGAAAACCGAAGAAGAACAAAGCAATACTTAGAGAGATGAAGTTACTTTTATTATGCGCGGGTCCAGAGGAAAATGTCTCTCAAATTCTGGGCCCCAACATGCAGGAATTTTCCCTATTTATATGTTTTTACCTTCTTTGTCTCACAAATATGGGGTGTTTCTGGCCCCTTTTGCAAGTTCTTAAAGAGCCCGTATGTGCTGGGGCCTTGAGACTTCAACCAGAGGCCTGGCCTGGCGCCAGCACTGATAACCTTGTCTGGGGAAGGTTTAATGGCCTCTCTGAAGTGGGAGTGGTCTTAGCAAGCAAGAATTTACAGAAGCCAAATAGCAGGGTTAAAATTTCAAACAGCAGTATTTATATAAGATGGATACTTCAGGTGGACATTAATCTGTTGTACATGTGGCCACTTTTTGCCAATCAGTCATTTCATGATCCTCTCCTTGTACCTCGATTTCAGCTATTTGAAGGATGACCTCCAAGGCCTCTGAAAGTGAAATCCTATTTTTTCCTCATAGCCTACTTTTGATGTGAAGGAGATTAGGACTTGCCAGTCCAAAATAGGCCACTTTGGCATGAGAATTATTTTCAGCTGGCAGCATTTGCATTCCTGAATCCCTATCTACTTAAAAATAGAGAGAGAGAAAAAAAAAAACACCTCATTGTCCTAGTCTCCTCTCCAGGAACTGTTCTGGCATAAGTGACCCCAAATCAGGACAGAGACCCCAACTGTATATTAAGGTTTGGCAGGTGACCCATGCTCAGAAGCATGTGGTTTGTCATGCTCCAGCCAGGCGTGACTCCTGCTCTTTGTTTTAAATTAAATCCATCCCACATACAAAGGTAATTTTTCTGTGCCTGTGGACCAGAACTACAGGAGATCAATTTCCACTGACTCAGTAGCTCCAGGAGTAGAAACTGTAAATAACTTTTGGAGATTATTAACTTTGCTCAATTCTGCTTCTGTACAATCTGCTTTCGTAAGATAGATCTACATTCCAATCCTATGTCCAGCAGGATGTGACTGGGAGCGACCCTGCGGGCTGCGCCCAGCCTTTGTAATTTAGAATTTAGAATAAAGGAAATCGCAAGGCTGATCAAACAGGCAGCTTACGCTGTAACTACATTCTCCCATGCTTTGTAACCTTTGTAATTGCTTGTTCAACTGAAAATCTTCCATTATTGTGAGTAATGTAACTGACTTTTTGACCCAAGTTTAATAAATCAAGTTCTGCCAACTCCCCCTGCTTTGGGAATAAAACTTGCTTGCTCCGAGTGTTCGGCGCTCGCACTGCTCCCTGCTGTGTCAGTGGAGACATGGGCCCAGGCTCGAGTTCGTAATAAAGGCTTCCTAAATTTCAATTTGGCTGCCTGGTGGTCTTCATTCGCGGGTCGCCCCACAACATTTGGGGGCCCCGGCAAGGTACCCGAGAGGGAGGAGAGAGGGACCCCCCAGAAGGGGCTGGAGGCTCTCCCTCCTGAGGGAGGAGAGAGAGACCCCCCAGAAAGGGCTGGAGGCTCTCCCTCCTTTCGGGGACCTTAGCCAGAGCATCAGCCTCTGGTGGTCTTATTCTGACTCCAGGGTTAGACCCCACAACAGAACCACTCTAATCTTCTGAGACTTAAAGTAGCCACCATACCCAAATAGAAATTATCTCCTAAGGAGCCCATTTATCTTTCAAAAAAGTCATTTGCTTTTCCATAAATACTCTCTCTCCCCTACTCCCTCCCCTACTAAGTTAGGAATATAAACCCCAAGTTCTAACTGAGGAGGCAAACCCCTATTTTGTAAAAACTACTGTTTGGAATTCTCTGCTGTTTTTTTAGACAGACTCTTATTCTAAGAAAACTTACTTGCTTTCTAACATGCTTTAGCCTGCTTGAATAATGAGGAAGATAAACTTAACTGTCTGACCTTGTAGGCCGCAGACTAGATATGCCCATACTCTCAATGCCATGCCAGGTGCATTTTTTAATTGGCTAGAACTGTGTTGTTTTCAAGGCCAGCAGCAAGATAACCACTAAGTGCACAAAGGGCTGGCTCTTTAATAAAAAGGGAAGTTCTGCTTGTAGCCGGGGCTTAGAATTTGAATTCATTTTCTCTAAGCCACCGCGGTAAATAAAGTGTTTCTCCAAACTCTCCGGCATTGTTTGATTATTCCGGTTCTCTGTAACATAACCACCCTTTAAGCTACCATCTCTGGGTACTCCCATGTGCATGTGCGATGCATGCACGAGTAAGTTTTTCTTGGAATTTCCCTTGTTAATCTGCCTTTTGTCAGTCTAATTTACAGGGCCTCAGCTGGAGAATCAGAGATGGATAGAGGGAAAAGATATTTTTCCTCTCCTACATAGTCGGACCATCTAAAAAACACTCTCCACATTTGGTGAAAATCTACCCAGTCTTTTTTGCACAATGAAGCAACAAGTATAGTAGTTCCCCCCTTACTTGCAGGTTCTCTTTCACACCTTCAGTTATCTGTGGTCAACCAAGCTCTGAAAACATTAAATGGAAAATTCTAGAACCAATTCATAAGTTTTAAATTGTGCTGTGTCCTGAGTAGCATGATGAAATCTCACGCCATCCTGTTCTGTCCCATCCAGGTGAATCATCCCTTTGATCAGAATATCATGCTGAATATGCACTCCCTGCCCTTTAGTTATGTCCTAGCCATCTCAGTTATCAGATCAACCGTGGAGGTATCCCAGTGCTTGTGTTCAAGTGACCCATATTTTACTTAATTATGGACCCAACGCTTAAGAGTGGTGATGCTGACATCCTTCTTTATATAATAAAAGGCTGGTATGCAAATTGACCAAACGGCAGAACGACCGGTGGCTATGATGCACACTGACCACCAGGGGGCAGGCACTCAAGACAGGAGCTGCCCCATGGTGGTCAGTGCGCTCCCACAGGGGGCGTGCCACTCAGCCAGAAGCCGGGCTCCTGGCTGGCAAGCACAGCAGCAGTGGCAGGATCTTCTTCTGCCTCTGCAGCAGCGCTAAGGATGTCCGACTGATGGCTTAGGCCCACTCCCCGTGGGCATCTGCCAAGGGTGCCTGGACTGTGAGAGGGCACAAGCCGGGCTGAGGGAAACACCCCCCACCCCCAGTGCACAAATTTCATGCACCAGGTCTCTAGTTTGAATATAACAAATAGAAGATGTAAAGTGCTTCCTTTAAGTAGAAAGGTATGTATATACACAATCATGTACAGCTTAATGATGGGGCTAGATTTTGAGAAATGCATTGTTAGGCGATTTCATCATTGTGCAAACATCATATAGTGTACTTACACAAACCTAGATGGTAGTGCCTACTACATACCTGGGCTGTATGGTATAGCCCAGTGGTCAGCAAACTCCTTAGTCAACAGAGCCAAACATCAACAGTACAATGATTGAAATTTCTTTTGAGAGCCAAATTTTTTAAACTTAAACTTCTTCTAATGGCACTTCTTCAAAATAGACTCGCCCAGCCCATGGTATTTTGTGCAAGAGCCACACTCAAGGGGCCAAAGCGCTGCATGTGGCTCGCGAGCCACAGTTTGCTGACCATGGGTATAGCCTATTGCTCCTAAGCCACAAGCCTGTGCAGCATGTGTAATCTACAACATGAGATTAAGTCAAGCACAAGAAAAGATATAATCAAGAAATAAACATGTATGAGGCTGCAGCCACTGAAACAAAGCATACTATTTTACAATAAACTTCTTTATAAATAAAAAGAATACATTCTAGAATAACAATAAAAGTATAGTATAATAAATACATAAAGTAGTAACAGTCATTTATTATCATTGTCAAGAATTATGTACTACTGGTCTACACAATTGTATGTGCTCTACTTTTATATGACTGATGCAATGGGTTTATTTACACCAGCATCACCACAGACACTTGACTAATGCATTACACTATAACATAATGATAACTATGATATCACTAGACAATAGGGATTTTCAGCTCCATAATTTTATGGGATCACTGTAATATATGTGGTCAAATGTTCATCGAAATGCCACATGGTACATGACAATATAGAAAGAAATATAGTATCTATGTATAGGGTTTGGTGCTATCCGCCGTTTTAGGCACCCACTGGGGATCTTGGAATGTGTCAATTGAGGATAAGGGGACTACCACAATTTGAAACCGGGTTTTATTTAAACAAATGACCACTCTCACGCATGGGCACATTTCCTGATGTCTCAGCTCTGAAGTCTGGAGTCTAAAGGATGAGAGAATAGATTATACTGGGTAATATGAAATCTTCAGGTTTTAAGTTTATCTACTGAACACCCAAAAACTTAATGGCCTAAAACAGCAATGGTTTATGATTTGTCATGATTCTATGAAAGCGTTGGGCAATTCTTTTGGCTGGTCTCACTTGGGGTCACTCATGTGGCTGCATTCAGCTAACTGGCAATTGGTGCTATTATTGGCCAAGACACCTTCATTTGTCCTTCTCCTCATGGCCTCTCATCCCGCTGCAGACTCCTCTGATTCCTCACATGGTGACCTCAGGGCAGCATTCCAAGAGAGCAAAGGCAGAAGCTGCGAGACCTCTTGAGGCCTGGGATCAAGAATCGCACAATATCCCTTTCACCACATTCTATTAATCAAGGCAAGTCATGGGCTAACCTAAATTTAGGGGAAGAGAAAGACTCCAAACTTCAGATGCAAAGAGTGTCCTGTTGCAAATGTGCATATATACAGGGAGGGGAGAAATTGTTGCAGTCATTCTTACAAACTACTACAAATCATGTGTTTTGTTAACAAAAGGAGACTTGTTAACAAAAGGAACCAACAAAAGCAATTGAATTATTCAGCCTTAAAAAATAATAAAACCTTGCCATTTGCAACAATATGGATGGACTTTGAGGGCATTTGTTAAGTGAAATAACTCAGACAGAGAAAGACAAATACACTATGATTTTACTTATATCTGGACTCTGAGAAAACCAAGCTCATTGATACAATCAATGGATGTCAGAGGTGGGATTGTGGGGAAAACAAGGTAGAAGGAAACAGGAGAATTGGGAGAAGAGGTCACTCAAAAGGTACAAACTTCCAGTAATAAAATAAATAAGTCATGGGGATGTAATTTACAACTTGGTTAGAAGGCTAACCCCTATTTTGTAAAACTACTGTTTGGAATTCTCTGGTTTTTTTTTTTTTTTTTTTTTTTTTTTTAGACAGTCTCTTATTCTAAAAAAAAATAACTTTGCTTTCTAGCCTGCTTGAAATAATGAGGATGATAAACTTAGCTGTCTGACCTTGTAGGCCAGTGACTAGATATGCCCATAATTTCAATGCCATGCCAGGTGCATTTTTTAATTGGATAGAACTGTGTTGTTTTCAAGGCCAGCAGCGAGATAACCACTAAGTGCACATAGGGCTGGGCCTTTTAAAAAAAGGGAAGTTCTGCTTGTAGCCTTGCTTAGAATTTGAATTCATTTTCTCTAAACCCACCGGTGAATAAAGTGTGACTCCAAACTCTCCGAGCATTGCTTGATTTATTCTGGTTCTCTGTAACATGGTGACCATAGTGAATAATACTGTATTGCATATTAGAAAGTTGCCAAGACAGTAGATCATAAGAATTATCACCAGAAGAAACTATATCAGATGACTGAAATTAACTAGACTTATTGTGGTGATCATTTCACAGTATATATAAATATCAAATAATTACATTGTATACCTGAAACTTACATAATGTTATATGTCAATTATACCTCAATTTATTTTATTTTTCAAAATATATTTTTATTTATTTCAGAGAAGAAGGGAGAGGGAGAGAGGGAGAGAAACACCAATGATGAGAGAGAATCATTGATTGGCTGCCTCCTGCACCCCCCCCCCCCCACTGGGGATTGAGCCCACAACCCAGGCATATGCCCTGGCCGGGAATCAAACCAGTGACCTCTTGGTTCCTGGTCGACAATCAACCACTGAGCCACACCTGACCAGGTTATACCTCAATTTAAAAAAAGCAAAAGGAGCTGACATAGAGTGCTTTTAGAGAGGAAGGTCTTAATAGAAAAAGAAGATGATCAGGAGGGTGGGAGGAGGGAGAGAGGATTATATTGCAAGATTAGGGTCCAGAAAGAAATACCTGGTTAAAGATTGTGAATCTAGTCACAAAGCCGGTTAAAGGCTGTTAGGCCATAAAACTCATAACCTTTATTAGTTGTTTGGGATAAATTTTAACTTTATAGACAGAGCCACTAATCAGATATACCATCAATTAACAAAGACATCAAACAACAAAATTCTACTATAAACAAACTATTCAAGTTTGTTACCAGTTATCTGCACAATATAACTTGGCCTTTATTCCGTTTTTGGACAAATTTTAACCTTCTCTACAATATTATTCTTTATATTCCCAGTGTACTGCCCCTAGCCCGAGCCCCTTTGTTTCTGGTTACATCCCCACAATTTATTGTTCTTTGTTACCTATTTGAGTCTAACAGCTTCTTTGGGTCTTCATTTTCCTTTTGAAAATTCACATGTAGACATAAAAATTTTACTTTAAAAAATTGTGTGCTTTTCTCCTGTTAATCTGTCTTAATGTGAATTTAATTCTTAGGCTCAGCTACAGATCCTAAGAAGGTGAAAGGAAGTTTTTCCTCTCTACATCTGCCTCCAAGTGTGGTCAAAAGATGGCTACCAGGAGCTCCAAGGCTACATACATCATCCCTATTAGAAGAAACATCTTTCCCTGAATTATTCTTGGAAAAGGGAGAAAACCTCTTTCTCACAGTTTGTCAGGATCTCATTGCCTATTGTAAGACCAAATCTGGTCACACTGTAAGACAACCACGAGTCCTGGGTGAAACAGAGTTTTTGGACTGGAACCCGGATTATTTGTCTGCAGGAATCGAAGAATGAATCCATGGGCAGTAAGTGGTATAGCACAGGATGAGATTTATTGAAGAACAAGTACAGACTCCCATGTGGGGAAAGGGAAAGAGTCCCACAGAATGGACTCTCATGTGGGGAGGGGGAAAAGGATCCCATTGAGTTCATTTTCACTACAGCTTATAAAGACTACAGAGCCTGGTGCCTTGATATCCCATCCCCTCTGATTGGTCACTATTCCCTTAGAATGGTTACTATAGTAACTCCTGGGCTCAAAGGTCGAACCTCACATGGGACATGTGAGGGTCTCCTCCCCTCCTCCCAGCCCCTCCCCATTCTTATTGTTTTCCTATTCCTTTTGGGCTTTCTTCTTTTCCATCTGGATGAAGGGCTTCCTTCTCTTTATTTTGTAAATATAGACCTTTTGCTGTTCCCATATCCCTCATTCTATGGAAATGTACCTGTTGCAGCTTTTCACCTTCCCTATTCTATGGAAATATACCTGTGCTTCCTCCATGGTCCCTTTAATTTCCAAAATTTCCTAAACCTGTCCTATTTTGCCCCTAAAATTCCTGTTTCATGAGGAATAAAACTGTTTTTGCTGACTGCCTGAAACTGATCTGTTACTAACCCAAATCTGTAGGCCCAACCTAAACTGTTTGGTTAATTTTGTTCAAGGAAGTCCAATGGACTGATGCCAATGAGAAGGATTGGGTACTAGGCAGCAAGCAATAAGGTTCAATTCTATACTAGTTTAATTGTTAACTATGAAATTCTATGGACTATATCTCTGCCTTCTAAAACACACTGGGACAAAAAAATTTAAATATTGGTAGAAAACTTTGTAAAAGTACTTCTGTTCATATCACATGTGAATAAGGGGGAAATGCTGTCCTTGTATTTACCTTATGTTGCCTCTCAATTCCTCCTAGAATATTGTCAGTAACAAATTAATTTATAGAAAAATTAATTTTTGTGAAATATTTGTGTGAAATCTTAAAGAGTAATATTAAAGAGCACAGGGAATGACCATTCTGGCCAAGTCCTAGCTGCACCATATAGATAAGACCTAGCTGAATGCTACCCTTAGGAATGACGTATGTAAACCTGATAGACATCTTCTGATTGACACTATGATTGATAACCAGCTTATACTCTGATTAACATTTGTGTGATAAGTTATATTACTGATAGCCACATGGACTGCCATGGGTCAGAACAGGCTTAAAAATGGGTCCTCGACTTCAGACATGAATCATCCTCTTGATCCATGCTCCACACTGCCTTGCTCCATGCCAGACAGCAGAAGAATGGCTGAACCTCTGATCATGAGACTTCAGTCACTCTCCTCCCACTGACTGGACCCAACCAGATGGCCAGCCACCCAAAGACGGATCCGCCGCTGCCCGCAAAGGATGCCACTCTTCCCTGGGGACCCCCTTAAGCCTGAGCCCATTGCACCAGGAACCTTGTGAGTAATAAAGTGTGCTGTGTGATTTGCAACTGCATATTTTTGTATGGCGTAATTCCTCTGACAGTCTTAACTATATTAATATAAGTGTTGCAGAAGACCAAAGAAAAACCAAGTGACACCTTAAAGAGGAGAAGGGACACTGTTTACACCAACGGACTCGGAGAACAGCCTTCCAAATCTGAGTGAAGGAACATGCATGGGGCTTTCCTTTATATCTCCCTGTGGTCTTTGTCCCACAAATATGGATTATGCTTCTGGTCCTTTTTGGGGGCCTTGCAAGAAGGTCCCCGGGTATTGGGGGTCTCCAGGCCTATCTGATGGTCTGGCCTGGCACCAGCATTAATAACTCTCCCTCTGGGGCAGTGCACTGTCCACAGCCCCATGGCCTCTGTAACCGGTTCTGCAAGACCAGTATCTGGGAAGGAGGCAGTGACTTAATTATAGGTTATTAAGAATGTGCACTGTGCTTGCTGGCATGGATTCAGATCACTAGCCCTCAAATATCAGGGTTACATTGGAATTAGCCCTTTTTAGCCTTCTCATAAGGTCAGATGATAATGCCTACCCTCAGCCCTGCTTGCTTAGAGTAGTCTCTTTGCTAGCAACTACTTAATGTCCAAACACCTATACGGTTAAGTTTATCTCAAGGGTCACCTTGGATAATGCCTCATATACTCTACTTGGACAAATATGCAGGTAATAAAGAAAAAAATTTTTTTCTGTTAAGTCATCAAATGACCCAGATGGTACTGTGCCCTTTTCTTTTATTAAATCTTTTTTTTATGTCAAGTGAACAATGCTCTTTTCACTATTTTTCTACTTAATTTATTTTGAGGAAATACCTTAGAGCATTTCTCATTCTTAAGAAAGGTTAGGCTGGCCATAGCTGGTCTGAAGCATAGTAATGATCTCTCCTTTGGGAAAAGTGCTATTTGAAACTCCTGTTTTGAAATTCTCTGCTATTTCTTACTAGTCCCTGGTTCCTTAAGTCAACTGTTATTTTTAGACAGTCTCTTATTCTGTAAAATAACTTTGCTTTTTAGCTTAAATAATAGAAAAGATAAACTTAACTGTCTGACCTTGAAAGCTAGCCATCTAACATAAGGGGCTGACATGCTGATACTAATAATATTCCCATGCCAGGTGTCTGTATAGATATGATATGTACTCACAGTTACAAGTTGTCTGTATAGATAAGGCAGGTGTTTGCTAGATATGATATATACTCAAGGTTATAAGCTGTCTGCAAAAATAACTTACACAAAGACCTAGAAGGATATAAAAAGGGAATACTCCTTCCTTTGTTTGTTCAGAATTTGACAGATGTAATAAAGATGAACCCACATGTAATAAAGATGACTCCTAACTAATTGGCTCATTAAGATGTCTCATATCTATTTCACTGATTTATGATGCAACAGTTCTAGAATGCTAGGAATGCAGAATGGACGTGAAAAATGACTGTATGGCCATTATTGAGTAAATGGGGTGGATGGTTGACAGCAACAAGCCTGGAATAGTGTTTATTGCAGGAAATAATCAAATGGGGCAGCGGCAGTTGTGTGACCCCTCTCCCCTCCAATGCCCATTGCCACATGAGACAGAACACAGACTTAGCAGAGCCAGATAAGAGTCCAGAAGATGAATCCTAGCCTCTGGACTCACCGGCTCTGTGTTTGAGGATGCATCAGCCTCACTTTGATATCATTTGAGCTATGGACCAAGTCTTTTAGATACAACCATTTGCTATGACACACTGCCTCAGCCCTGTTCTACCCTATTAACATTCTGCCAGAATGTTTATTCCTTTCATTCTCAGCTTTAACCACTTTTTGTAACCCAAACAGACTCCTTCCCCAGGAAATCAACTTCTTCCCTAGGAGGCCAGTCAGCAGGGGACCAATCTCCAGATAACTTAATCCTTGTCTCTCAGTCCACCTCCTGATTTCAAAAGATAGCTTCTATTGTCATATTCTACTCCACTAGTAAGCTTGTACCTGTACCTGTTGAACCTGTAAGGATTGTCTCTGGCTTTGCTGGAGGACACACTGAGGAGTGGTTAGAACAACAAGTTGGAAAAAGAAGATCATGAATAATACCTGAAGTCCTCTCCAAAACTACAGACCAAGGGATTCCAGAGCACAAAGAAAAGAGTTCTAGGCTGCTGATCAGGGCACCTTAGCCAGCCATTTAGCTCTTTCTATACTGAGGAGTCTGATTGTTCTACCTTGCCTCCAGTGTTCATCTAAACACAATTTGGCCAGCAGATAGTAAGGAAAAATTCTGTTGCTTAAGACAATTCTCACCAACATCCAGCCTACTTTGTTTGTATCCTAAGAATGTAGCCACTTCACAAGCTGGTTTATCAGGGTGTCCAAGTAGAGAGCATGGCGTGTTATCCAATGCATATACAGGTGTTCGGTCATTAAGTAGTTGCTAGCAAAGAGACTACTCTAAGCAAGCAGGACCAAGGGTAGGCATTATCATCTGACCTTATCCTATCTAATAGAAGAAAAACACGCAAATTGACCGTATCTCTGCTATGCCCACAAGCCACACCCACCAGCCAATCAGGAGCAAGTATGCAAATTAACCCAACCAAGATGGCGGCGGCCACGGAGCTGGAGCAAGCAGGAGGCTTGGGTTGCCCCCAGCAATGCAGGAAGCCAAGTTTCCCACCCGCCCTGGTCTGCCCTGGCCTCTGCTCAAGGCTACAAAGTTTCAATTATAGAAGATAAATAAATCCCAGATACCTGCTTCCAGCCGGCCCTGGCCTATTCTTGGGTCACCAGGGGACATGGCTAGCCTGCAAACCACCACAGGACCCTCGTCCAGGCTGCCCATGCCCCAAGGAAATCCCCACCCTGATCCGGAACAACCATCAGGGAAAACCAGCCAGTCCCCACCCATGCATCAGGCCTCTATCCTATCTAATAAAAGAGTAATATGCAAATTGACTGTCACTCTACCACACAAGATGGCTGCCCCCATGTGGACACAAAATGGCTGCCACAAGATGGCCAGCAGGGAAGGGCATTTGGGAGGGACCAGGCCTGCAAGGGAGGGCAGTTGGGGGCAATCAAGCCTGCAGGGGAGGGCAGTTAGGGGTGACCAGGCCGCAGAGGAGGGAAGTTGGGGGGACCAGGCCTGCAGGGGAGGGCAGTTGTGGGGCACCAGGCCTGCAGGACAGGGCAGTTAGGGGTGACCAGGCCTGCAGGGGAGAACAGTTGGGAGGACCAGGCCTGCAGGGGAGGGCAGTTGAGGGTGACCAGGCCAGCAGGGGAGGGCAGTTAGGGGTGACCAGGTCGGCAGGGAAGGGCAGTTAGGGGTGACCAGGTTGGTAGAGGAGGGCAGTTAGGGGCAATCGGGCTGTCAGGGAAGCAGGTAGGCATCAAGCAGGCTTCCAGGGGAGTGGTTAGAGGGTGATCAGGCTGGCAGGCAGAAGCGGTTTGGGGCAATCAGGAAGGCAGGCAGGTGAGCAGTTGCGAGCCAGCAGTTCTGGATTGTGAGAGGGATGTCCAACTGCCCGTTGAGACCCGATCCTACTGGGATATGGCCTAAACGGGCAGTCAGACATCCCTTGAGGGGTCCCAGATTGGAGGGAGTGCAGGCTGGGCTGAGGGACACACACCCCATGCACGAATTTTGTGCACCAGGCCTCTAGTCTATACTAATAAAAGGGTAATATGCAAATTGGTCAGGACACCCTCACAGTAATGACCAAACAGCAGGCTGTGTGGGCTTCAAGGCCAGCAGAGGGGTTAGTGAGGGACGAACAAATGAGTGAACAAGCAGGCTGCATGGGGTGACCAGGCAGTTAGGGACCACCAGGCCGGCATGGGGGGGGGGAGGCAGTTGGTGGCGACCAGGTCAGCCAGGGGGGCAGTGAGGGGTGACCAGGCCAGCAGGGGGAGGGCAATTGGGGGCAACCAGGCCAGTGGGAGGGGGGTCGTTGGGGGTGACCAGTCCGGCTGGCAGAGGTGGTTAGGGGCAATCAGGCAGGCAGGCAGGTGAGCAGTTAGGAGCCAGCAGTCCCGGATTGTGAGAGGGACATCCCCTGAGGGGTCCTGGATTGGAGAGGGTGCAAGCTGGGCTGAGGGGACCAGGGTGACTGATCGGTAATTTTTATTAATGTGCATGAATTTTGTGCACTAGGCCTCTAGTATTTATATAATCAAGACTGCCGGAGGAATTACGCCATACAAATATATATATAGTTGCAAATCACACAGTACTTTATTACTCACACAAATTCCTGGTGTCATGGGTACAGGCTTAATGGGATCCCAAAGTGTGGCTTCCTCTGAAGGCATCTGTGGCACCGTCTAGTAGCTGGCAATGTCGGGTCAGGAAACAGAGTTTGTGGCTCTACCCCCCGAGATCTTGAGAAGTTTGGTCACGGCTTGATCAGGGGTAGTAGTCATCTTCTGCCCTCTGGCAAGGAGCAGGGGAGCTTCGGATCAAGTTGATCGATATCTGAGGTTTGGGACCCGTTATTATAGCCAGATTGTTTACCTCATGGCAATCCAGGTACTTATCAATCAGGTACAGAGATTCAAGGTGTTAATCAATCAATTATGTCAGTGGTACAGGTGCATATCAGTCAGGGGAAGTGTTAATCAATCAGGGTACAAAATATATTTCCAAATTACACTTTAAATCAAAACAAGTTCTGGACTTTACAGGGTGAGTCATGTTCATACATCATGTCTCTCTGACCAGTCCTTATCTATGGAGTGCACTCCTGCTCATGTATTTTCTACAGCAAATCTTTATCTGTGGGGTGCAGTACTGTCTAGTTACTTTCCAAAACATCATATTAAGTTTCACACAAGTATTTTTCTACATTTCCTATAACACTATTTATTTTCTATTGGTATAACATTGTAACACTCTACTTATTTCCTATCATTATCACTATTACTATCACACAAGGTGAGAGATCCCATATGGAACTCACCAATTCATTATTTCCGCAACCTAGAAATGAAGCTCGAAACTGCCGTGTCGTGTACCATGCACAACAACCACTTCCAGGCCCTAGGATGGCTGTGGATCCTGGGAGAGAGTCTTGGGAAACCTGGAATGGCCACCCATAATGAAGATCACATTCACTAAAGACAGACCAGAGAAAGCTATTTGTCTGACAGAATAGTCCAGTCCAGAAAGTCATAATCATTCATGGCCATTATCAGATGTGTTTCTATTAGTGGGCATAAGCTTTGAGTGTAGTTGACTGAATCTGTAGCTGTGACAGGGAAATAAATGTACATGGCCTGGAGAGAAGACAAGGTGATCTGTAGTACCCACTAGACCCTGGAACCTGGGTTCATTGTTTGTGGTTTCACTGATAGGCACTGGGTAGGTTAATACAGTGAAATATGCCAAGGGCCCAGGAGTGATGGGAGCAGACCCTGGGATGGTGACCAACTCTCCTCCTCCACATCTGGAACCACCTTGGTGTTAGACATACCTTCTCTTAAAACAATCAACTTAGTAAGTCTTTTCTCCAATTTTACTAGTAGATTAGGTTGTAATTTCACGTATACCAGGAAAAGCGCTTGGCTTGTATTTGGAGGCATGTCAAACAGAAACAGCTGCTTTTCACATACTAAAGTCACATTTGGATGACAAGATGATCATTCTGTGACAAGTACCACTTCAGAAGTGAGGCCTGGGAGAATAGCAGATTTCTGTCTCCTGCTGGGGAGGTTGGTCTGATAATCAAATTAACGTAGGATAGATTAACAAGACAAAAAAACAAACTGAATTTTATATGTATGGGGGCTCAGTAAGAATGAGGGCCCAAAGGGCATCCAGGTAATTGAAGCTTATATAAGATCCTGAGCTAAGGAGGAGAGGGTTAGGGGTCTGGCACAGTATGACTTCCATGTTATTCTAATGATCGGGTAGTCACAGGTTACCAGTCACCAATCTTTTTTTAAAATATATTTTTATTGATTTCAGAGAGGAAGGGAGAAGGAGAGAAAGAGATCAATAATGAGAGAGAATCATTGATCAGCTGCCTCCTGCCCGCCCCCTACTCGGTATCAAGCCTGCAACCCAAGCATGTGCCTTTGACTGGACTTGAACCCAGGACCCTTGAATCCACAGGCCGACACTCTATCCACTGAGCCAAACTGGCTAGGGCTACCAGTCACCAATCTTGATGGGAGGAGTGCCACTGAATTTCAAAACCTTGTTTGAAACTACCATACTACCACTAGTCATTCTTCAAGTAGCATCTTCAACATCATCCTTTTTGAGAAGTTTCCTGCACTCTTGAAACAGTGCAAAGTGTCCCTCCTTTGTATTTACCTAGAATATATAACTTCCTTTTTGAAATCAACTTTAATGAGGTATAATTTACATACAATAAAACTCCATAATTGTGAGTGTAGAGTTTGATAGGTTTTGACAAATGTATACATTTGTGTAGTGACCACTACAATCAAGATATAGAATATTTCCATTGCCCCAAAAAGTTCCCTTGGGCCCTATAGGAAATTTTTTAAAGAGCTCTGGTGAGGCATTTATTGTTATTACTAAAGGCCTGGTGCACAAAATTGGGCCTGCACCCTCTCCAATCCGGGATCCCTCTTGCAATCTGGGACTGCTGGCTCCTAACCGTGCATCTGCCTGCCTGATCCCCTAACCACTTCTGCCTGCCTAATTGCCCCTAACTGCCTCTGCCTGCCTGCCTGATAGCCCCTAACTGCCTCTGCCTGCCTGCCTGATCGCCCCTAACTGCCTCTGCCTGTCAGCCTGATCACCCCTAACTGCCCTCCCCTGCTGACCTGATTGCCCCTAACCACCTCTGCCTCAGTCCCCACCACTGTGGCTTTGTCCGGAAGGATGGAGGATGACTGGAAGATGTCCAGTCTACCTGGTCTAATTAGCATATTACTCTTTTATTAGTATAGATTGTTGTTGCGGGGGGGGGGTGTTCTTTTGTTTTTTTGTTTTTGGCTAGAAAAGGGAAAAATGGGAGTTAAGAAAAACTGATTAGAGTCCACTCTTATGAATTAAGGAAGTAGATGAAGCCATGTATTTGCCATCTACTGCTAACCACAAAAGTCTGGTAGTTCTAAGCATTGCTATAATTTGCCTCACTAAGGAAGTTGGGTAAAATGAGCAATGAAAAGACAGTCCCCACTTCTGTGGGCACAATGCAAGTCAGATGTGATTTATGCTTAAGTTACTCCAATGGCTTCCAATTCCCTTAGAATAAAATCCAAACCCTTAGCCCAAATTACAAGGCCCACTGTGATCTGGCCTCTGAAGTCCACTATGCTACAGTCACATGGCCTTCCTTAAGTTCCTTGAACACTGTAGTCCTACCTCAGGGCCTTTCCACTAGCTGTACCCCTTCTTGCCAATCAGATATCTCTTTAAATATCACCTTCTCAGAGAGGCTGTCCCTGAATTCCTGATCCAAATACATTCCCTTCTATATCAATATATCAATATTAAACCAAAGATTCCAACTCTGAACAGGGAACATAGAAAGATCTGGATCTCATGCCTTCTGACTATAGTATTGCTCAACTGTGTGTTTTGGCAGTGAGTTATATATCTTAGGGCTAAAAATACCTGGTGGCACTTTATTAGCAAAATCAAAACTGTGACACACCCTATGACTATAGTATTGATCACACTATTAATATTACTGATTTACTTATTTACCTTAATTTCAAATGATAAATCTCTTGAGGAAATGGGCTATTCTTTGTTCACTATGATCTAGGCACATCACAGATGACATTAAATGTGTTGAATGAGTGAAGGAATAAATGAGTGAAACATCTGTAATTCTAAAACTTACCAATGCAGTGTAAGAAGCTCTCTCCCTGGTTGAGACTTTGAGTTACATCCTAAAAAGAATGTGTACAGTTCCCTTTCTGGCCTGTCACTCTAATGGCTACATGTGATGGTCAATTTTATGTGTCAGCTTGAATGGGCTAAGAGCTGCCCAGATAGCTAGTAAGATTATTTATTTGTTTCCTAATAATCAATCTTTGTCCCCTTGGCCAAATATCTAGAAGTGAAATTAAGTGGTATAATAGACATATGTTTAGTTTTTTATATATAAAAAGATACTGCCAACCTGTTTTGCAAAGTGGCTGTAACACTTTACATTCCCACCAGCAATGTATAAGAATCCAGTTGCTGCACATCCTCACCAACACTTGGAATTGTCTTTTTCTATTTATTTATTTCTTTATTTATTTACTTATGAGAGTAAGGGAAAGAAAAACAAAACACATCGATGTGGGATTGAGCCCACAATCTGGGCCTGTGCCCTGACCAGGAATCGAACCAGCAGCCTCTCAGTGCACAGGACAACACCCCAACTAAGGCACACCAGCCAGGGCAGGGATTGTCTTTTTTATTTTTGCCATTCTAGACAGTATATAATGGCATCTTATCATGGCTTTATGTGGCATTTCCCTGATGACCAATTATGCTGAGCATATTTTCATGTGTTTATAGGTTGTTTCTAAGAGAGTTAGAATAAGCTAACTTGAAAACAAAGGCCAAAAAATGAACAAAAAAGCCACAAAAGAACAGAAGCTTCCAACTTGTACTCTGAAACCTCAATCAATGGGTTTAAGGCCACATGAATCTACTGGATAGCCTTGTCCACGTCCTAAAGTGGTAAAGCCCTTCTCACTTTCCCAATCCTTAGAAATGACTATGTAATTTCTATGATTAACATAACAATATAGGAGCTTCCAGTCAATATGGCGAAGTAGGTAAATGTGGTACTTCCTTCCTCGCACAACCAAATCAAAATTACAACTACAGAACAACCATAATTCAGAACCACCTGAAATTTAGCTGAACAGAAGTCATACAACTAATGATATAAAGAGGAAGCCACATGGAGACTGGTAAGAGTGGCAGAGTCACAGAAAGGGCTAGTTCCACACCCACATGTGGTGGATAAAAATTGGGATTTTTATCCACCACAGGAGGTCCCTCCTGAGGAGCAAGAGGTGCCAGCTGCACACCATGCTCCCCAACCCAGTGTTCAAGTGCCAGGAAGAGAAGTCCCCATTAAGTTGGCTATAAAAACCAGCAAGGATTGTGAATGAGTGTGATAAAGGGCTTCTGGAGTCCTAGGCAATGCCTCTAAAAGGGCCTATGCATGAACTTCTCGGACTACCTCACTCAGAGTTCCAGCACTAGGGCATCAGGGTTCATGGGTTGGCACTCAACCACTCAGTCACACCGGCTGGGCCCCATGTATTTCTTTTAAAAAAATCGGTTGAGCCCTCACTGGTTTGGCTCAGTGGATAGAGTGTCAGCCTGGGGACTGAGGGGTCCTGGGTTTGATTCTGGTCAAGGGCATATGCCCAGGTTGCGGGCTTGATTCCCAGTGTGGGGGAGGGGGTGTGCAGGAGGCAGCCGATCAATGATTCTCTCTCATCATTGATGTTTCCATCTCTCTCTCTCCCTCTCCCTTCCTCTCTGAAATCAATGAAAATATTTTTTAAAATATCAGTTGATAGTGGGTGGTTACTACCCTTGGTGTACCATCCAATTCTTGACTCATCAAGAGGTGAACCTATTCTAGGTTTGATAGCATTTGGAAAACTGAAGCATGGAGAAGCCTGTCACGTGGGGTATAATCCTGAAAGTAGAAACTACTCCAGATATTTCAAGCATTAATGGTATTTAGTACAGAGAATTAGGTGCTTAAAAGTCTCTGGAAGGACTAAAGCAGCTACTGTCACGTTAGTTTTCATTTGTACCACTGCTCCCGTGCTCCAGAGAATAGGGAAGTTGCTATTGCTGCTGTTACCACCACTCAGTCCAGAAAAGTTCAGAAAACCACTGTTGATTGCCACAGCTGCTTTAATCAGAGAGACAGGGAAGGGAACTAAAGCCCAAGTAAACAAAACACAGAACAATAATTTATGTCTTTCTTTCACTTTCCAAATCTCAGGAAATGCATCCCACTTGGAAAAATGTAAATAAATCCAGAGCACTGTCCATTAGGGTCTCTGAGGAATGTAGTTCCCTGGATTCCAGCACTGCCTTAAGAAGAGCTGAGAAGGGTATGAGAACGAATGCTAGTATTAGTTATCTATTTTTGCCATAACTAATTAACAAGAAAGTGGCTTAAAACAACACCCATTTATTATCTCACAGTTCTATAAATCAGAAGACCAGTGGACTCAGCTGGGAACTTTGTTTAGGGTCTCATAAGGCTGGGGAAGAATCTGCTTCCAGGCTTGCTCAGGTCATGGGCAGAATTTGTTTCTTGAGTGTGATTTCTATGTGGGTACTTCTATCCACAAGCCAGCACTAATGGGTTGAATCCTTCTCATGCTTCAAGTGTCTATGAAGTTCCTTTCTGCTAGATCTCTATGACATTATTTTGACTTTAGTGGTTCATGTGATTACATTGGGCTCACCTGGAAAGCCCAGACTAACTCCGCTGTCTTAAAATCAGCTAATTAGTGACAATAAATACATCTGCAAAGTCCCTTTTGCCATGTAATGCAACATAACTATAAGAGTAATACCAGAGGCCCTAACTGGTTTGGCTCAGTGGATAGAGCATTGGCCTGTGGACTGAAGGGTCCCAGATTCGATTCCAGTCAGGGGCATGTACCTTGGTTGCAGACACATCCCCAGTAGATGTGCAGGAGGCAGCTGATCGATGTTTCTCTCTCATCGATGTTTCTAACTCTCTATCCTTGTCCCTTTCTCTCTGTGAAAAAATCAATAAAACATATATATTTTTTAAAAGAGTAATACCAGAGGACAAAGATGATGGGAATCAAAATTCTTCCTAACATAATCTCATTGGAAGAAAACAAGAAACATTCCGACACAAAAGGCTACAAGATTTGTAACAAGATCATTCATGTTACTTAGCTTTATAAATTTTAATAATGATAGTTACCAAGTGTCTTACTACAAGTCTGGAAATCTATAATAATAAAAGCACAATATGCTAATTAGATGGGACATCCTTCTGGACGAAGCCAGAGGGAAGCCGGTGCCGGTGGGGGGTGGGGGGTGAGGGGGAGGCCCACTCTTGCACGAATTTTGTGAATCGGGCTTCTAGTATGTAAACAAGATGTTATCTCTGTTACCCGTATATATTTTTCCTTTAAAAAAAATATGTTTTTATTGATTACAGAGAGAGGAAGGGAGAGAGAGAGAAACATCAATGATGAGAATTTCTAACAGCTGCCTCCTGCATGCCTCCTACTGGGGACTGAGCCTGAAACCCAGACATGTGCCCAGGCTGGCAATCTAACTGAACCTCCTGGTTCATGGGTTGATGCTCAACCACTGAGTCACACTGGCCAGGCCCATGTATTTCTTTAAAAAAAAAAAATCAAATACCAAATTGACTTTGCAGTACTTCATGTAGTATGTTACGAAATTCATTGAAATAAATTGGGTAAGTGCTTAGATCAGTGCCAAGAACTCAATAAATTACATATTATTGCCATTACTTACATTTTAAAGATGTCATTGTGGCTCTAAGAGGTAGCCTAATTAGCTGAAAACATGGCTAATTAACCTAGCATGGCTTCCAATAAAGATTGTCCAACTTCAAATGTGGAAATAAATTTAAAATATTGCATGCAATGAACTTGGTTAACATAATACTCAGTAAGTTTTAATTATTACTGTTATTAAAATGACACACAAGATATCCTATTACCCTAAATACACATGAGATTTCTAAAGACTATTTACTATTGATTGAGTAAAGTGTAAATTCCTTATCTGGCTCCAATTTTTCTTTTGACCCTTGAACAACCCAGGGGTTATGGTGACCACCTCCTGTTCAGTTGAAGATTTGCATATAACTATAATTAGCCCTCAGCAACTTGGATTCAAACAACTCAGGTTTGAAATGCTGGGTCAACTAAATCGTGGTCAACTGAAAAAAAAAATCTGCATATAAGTGGACCCACATAGTTCAAACCCCTGTTGCTCAAAGGTCAAATGTAATTGCCTTCCACTCTCTCCCACATCATCTCTCCCTTGGCAACCCTAAATAAAAAAATTAAGTGAAGATTGGCATTGTTTTATATTTTTGCCAATTTCCTTAGTGTTTGATATAAGACACCCAGATTCTCACATTCTGGAAAATTCTATTGAACACTCCTGAGACTATGAGAACGAAAAAGGCAAATAACTTCCTACTCTGAGGAAAAAAGTATTGACCTTGCAGACCCCCTGGACCATATTTTGGCAACCCACTGGGTTGGAGTCTGTTATTCTGTTACTGACCTAGACTTCTAGATTTCCTGGCCTTGACTCATTTTTCTTGTAGCTAGTAATTAGCAGTACAGGACAGGCAGCTGTACCTTCCGTGATGGGAGGGCTTTCTCAAAGTAGATGGTTAGAATTCCTGCACGTAGCATAAACAGTACTCAGTCACTACATTAGAGCCTGATAATCACCAAGGGGACGATGGCAAGGCAGCAGAGTGGGTCTCATGAACTCTGATGAGGCCTAGGGTGGCAAGTCCCTCGGGCAACAGAGGAAACTCAAGAAAACAAAACTGGGCCTGGACCACTAGACTGAGTCACAAAGTTTAAGGAGTTATCAAAAGCTCCGTAATCAAGAAATGTGATATTTAGACCGGCCAGCCTAGCTTAGTGGTCGAGCTTGGACCTATGAACTAGGAGGTTGCAGGAGGAACTCCAGTCCTAGGTTTTGTAATCTGTTACCCAGTTTCCTTGAGTTTTAATCATAGTTAGCTGAAGAACCTGGTGTCAGGACAGTTAGCTGGATTTCACCAGGTGGTGAGGAGGCGTTGCTTAAAACATGTGGTTAGGAACTAGGCACTAGAGTATCAGGAATAACATAAAAACCAGAGCACTATACAAGATGCCTTTGTTAATGTAACAGCCTGGAGCACAACCAGGAGGAACTTGCCAAGGTTGCAGGCTGGATCCTCAGTGTGGGTTGTGCAGGAGATTGAGCCGATCATGATTCTCTCTCATTATTGATGTTTCTATCTCTTCCTCTCACTTCCTCTCTGAAATCAATAAAAATGTATTTTTAAAAAAGATATGTGACACTTAAATGCAATACTTTAAAAATTCGAATTAACAAGCTGCAGCTGGCTGGCGGCTTTTTGTAAAAGTTCATCAATGATTTTCGGAAAATTTTTCTAACCGTCTCTGGAATCACCTCAAAGGGTTAGCTCCGCACTTGGTCGCTCCACTTGGCCCTTAGGCCCAAAGGGCTGATGGGAAAAACGGCTCAACTACCAGAACTCTAGGAGCCCCTCAGGCAACTTTCTCCCCGCCCACTCCACCTGATCGTCTCTGATTGGCTGGACTGGCGCACGTTCGTGCTGCCATTGGCTGGAGTCCATAGGAATGGATCCCAGAAGACTTACCTCTGCCCAGCCCCCTCGGCAGCGTTACAGCGCGCGGCGGTGGCGGTTGGAAGCGGTAGTGAAGTGTGAAACGTCCGGCTCGGAGTGGCGCTGTGGTAGGTACGTTGGGACCGGACAAGACGCTCGGGAGAGTTGCGGTTGGCCCGGTCGTCTGTTTGGCAGTTTCGCGGGGACCGCGAGCGTCTCTGAGGGCCGGTCGAGGACTCGGCGCGCTGCGCAAGCAGAGGGCGGTTGGGGCTCCGCTGGTTGAGAGACGCCCAGGGAGGCGCTCACAGAGGCACCGGGGTCTGAGCTGGCGGAGAAGACACTGTGAAGGGCGAAAGGATGCGTCTACATCCACTTTTCGAGCCGGCGGCGGGTTAAGTGGGAGTGGTGTTTGGTTCCGGCTGTAGCGTCCAGCGTGGGAGTCGGGGCCGCGGAGGGACATTGCCTTAGGGTTTTCTGCTTGTCGGTAAGTAAAGCTTTGGTCTGCACCAGACTACTTTTTAGACGCTAATGGATGAAATGTAATCCCCAGTCCCAGTTTTTGTAATCTGTTACCAAACTCAGTTTCCTTGAGTTTTAATCATAGTTAGCTGAAGAACCTGGTGCCAGGACAGTTAGATGGATTTCACCAGGTGGTGAGGAGACGTTGCTTAATACATGTGGTTAGGAACTAGGCACTAGAATATTAGGAATAACATAAAAACCCGAGCACTATACAAGATGCCTTTGTTAATGTAACAAGCTGAAGCACAACCATGTAATGTGCACCTGTTGAGCTGCCCAGAAAAGGGATGCTATAACTTTTTAAAAAAATATATTTTTTAATTTATTTCAGAGGGGAAAAAAGAGAAACATCCATGGTGAGAGAGAATCATGGATGAGAGAGAATCGTGGATCGGCTGCCTCCTGCAAGTCCCCCACTGGGATTGTGCCCACAACCCCAGCAAGTGCCCTTGACCGGAATTGAACCTGGGGCCCTTCAGTTCTCAGGCCAACGCTCTACCAACTGAGCTAAACCGGCTAGGGCGGGATGCTATAATTTAACATTGAAAGCTGGGTACAGACAAAGATAGTGTTTCTTCAACATAAAAGTGCATATTTGTAAATATTAAAAGACCACCCCCTTATCGTCCCTTCCCCACCTACTTTCCCCAGTTTGGGCAAGGTCAGGAAGTGTCCAGGACAGAGGAAGCCATTCTTTTGCTTTGTCTCTCGAAAACCTTGTTATACTTGAAAACTGACTTCCACTTTTCCACGTTATTATGTTGAGGAAGAAGTTTCTAGCATAAGGCAGCACATGTTGCTTGCTTTATGACAAGCTAGGTTTGTTTTGTTTTTAATTTAATAAGTCTTTATTGTTCAGATTATTACAATTGTTTCTCCTTCACACCCCCCCCCCCCATAGCTCCCCTCCACCCGGTTCCCACCCCACCCTCTGCCTTTACCTCCCTCCCACTATCCTCATCCTTAGGTGTACGATTTTTGTCCAGTCTCTTCCGGTACCCCCCACACCCCTTTCCTCCTGAGAATTATCAATCCACTCCCATTCTATGCCCCTGATTCTATTATATTACCAGTTTATTCTGTTCCTCAGATTTTGAATTCACTTGATTTTTAGATCCACTTGTTGATAGATATGTATTTGTTGTTCATAATTTTTATCTTTACCTTTTTTTCTTCTTCTTAAAGAATACCTTTCAGCATTTCATACAATACTGGTTTGGTGGTGATGAACTCCTTTAGCTTTTTCTTGTCTGTGAAGCTCTTTATCTGCCCTTCAATTCTGACTGATAACTTTGCTGGGTAGAGTAATCTTGGTTGTAGGTTCTTGCTATTCATCGCTTTGAATATTTCTTGCCACTCCCATTTGGCCTGCATAGTTTCTGTTGAGAAATCAGCTGACAATCGGATGGGTGCTCCCTTGTGTTATGCCCAGATTTCTAGATCCCCAAAGACCACCAGGGAGCCGAGTCCAATGCAAAAGCAAAGAGCCTTTATTCAAGCTCAGGCTTGGTCTCTCCGTCCCCACCGGCGCAGCCATAGGATACAAGAGAGCCCAGAGTTTCAAAAGCACAGCAATTTTATAGGGCTGGTTGGGTGGTGGGGTGATGCTCGGACCGCTGAGTTGGCCGATTCTGATTGGTTGGGTGAGGGCTAGGGTCTGGTTACACAAAGACAGGATGTGGTCAGCATATTTTTTGGCCTTGGGTTAGTTCCCTTTGCATTCCCATTGGCTGATTTAGGGGTGGGCTGAGTGACCGGTACACTCCATGGTTCTCCCTGGAACTCCCCGCTGCCCTTCCCAGACAGCCTCCCATTCTAAAATAAAAAAAAAATTTCTCCAGCCTGCTTCAGCCTGCCTGAACAATGAGGAACATAAACCTCGCTGTTGGACCTTGTAGGCCAGCGACTAGATATGCCCTTTTTTTAAAAATTGGATAGAGCTGTGTTGTTTTCAAGGCCAGCAGCAAGATAACCACTAAGTGCACGAAGGGCTGGCTCTTTAATAAGGGAAGTTCTGCTTTTAGCCTGGCTTAGAATTTGAATTCACTTTCTCCACGCCGCTGCAGCAAACAAAGTGCCACCCCAAGTTCTCCGGCATTGTTTGATTTTTCTGGTTCTCTGTAACAGTTACACAAGGTGGAGGACACAGTACAAAATGGAGTCAGTCCTGCTCTGCCCTTTCACTTGTAGGTAACTAACTGTTTTTCTCTTGCTGCTTTTAATATTCTCTCTTTGTCTTTTGCTCTTGGCATTTTAATTATGATGTGTCTTGGTGTGGTCCTCTTTGGATTCCTTTTGTTTGGGGTTCTCTGCGCTTCCTGGACTTTTAAGTCTATTTCTTTCACCAGGTGGCGGAAGTTTTCAGTCATTATTTCTTCAAATAGGTTTTCAGTATCTTGCTCTCTCTCTTCTTCTGGCACCCCCATAATTCTGATGTTGGTAACACTTGAAGTTGTCCCAGAGGCTCCTTACACTATCTTCAAATTTTTGGATTCTTTTTGCTTTTTGCTTTTCCAGTTGAGTGTTTTTTTTTGCTTCTTTGTATTTCAAATCTTTGACTTGATTCTTGCGATCCTCTAGTCTGCTGTTAGATCTCTGTATATTATTTTTTATTTCAGTCAGTGTATGTTTAATTTCTAGTTGGTCCTTTTTCATATCCCCGAGGGTCTCGTTGAATTTATCGGCCTTTCCTAGGAAATTCTTGAAAAACCTTATAACCGTGGTTTTGAACTCTATATCCAGTCGTTTGTTTTCCTCCATTTCTTTCGTTTGTGATCTGTTTCTTTGTCTCCACATTTTCGCTGCTTCCCTGAGTTGGTAGGGTGGCTTTGTGTGCTTAGTTGTCCTATATGGCCCAGTGGGTCGGCCTCCCAGTTACCTGAGGTGGACACTCTTGGTGCCCCCCTTCGTGGACTGTGTGTACAGCCTTGTTGTAGTTAAGTCTTAATTGTTGTTGGTGTCACTGGGAGGAATTGATCTCCAGGCCAATTGGCTGTGAGGACCCGCTATGTCTATAATGGAAGAACTGCTGTACTGGAGACACACTTAGGGGCCAGGACTTGCTTCAGTGGGGCTTTGGTGCTCACTGAGTCTGCCTCTTGAATGTGTCACTTATGGATGTGAGTAGTGGAAATCTGGTGTCATCTCACACTGACCCCTAGATACACTAGCTTCTGGATCTTCAATGGGGTGCTGGTCAGCTACTGTCTGAGGCCACCCAGCAGGAGGTACAGTGAGAACTACAGTTTTCTCCTCTTTGCTTGGGGTTAGGAGGTTTTGGAGCTGTCTGACCAGAGCTGCAGTTTGTTAGGTTAAGCTGTGATAGGGCAGGCCATTTATATGCAAAAGCTGCTGCGGGGAGCTTGGGTGGGTTTGTAGATTGTGCGAGGCGGGGTCTCAGGGAGTCACTAGGCTAGGGTGTGGCAAACAGCAATGGCTGCCAGTCAGCCATCTCTGCGTTTCAGCATTTCTAAGTACCCGCACCCCAACGCAGTAAACAATGATTGCTGGGCACTCCTCTGCAAGAAAGTCACCCTCACTTTCCGACCCACTGGCAGATAGTCCAGCTTCTCCCCGTAGGAGTTTGGGTCTCCAGCATCTCCCCAGAAACTGGAGTTCAGAGTAATCTGGAGCTTGTCTCCCTTCAGGTTTGAAAGAAGCAGTGCACCCAGACACCCTCCGCCAGCCCGATTTGCGTACCTTTGTACCTCAGCTTTTCTGTGCTTGTGCACGTCTCAATGCTCTTTTCTCTTTCCTTCTAGTTGTAGAACTTCCACTCAGCCAGCTTTCCCATGGTTCTGGGTGATAGACGTTTTGTCTTTTAGTTGTAGTTTTGAAATTGTTGTGCGAGGCAGCAGTTTAGGTGTTTACCTACACTGCAATCTTGGTTTCTCCAACAAGCTAGGTTTTGTTTTGGCTTATACACAGCATAAATTTATTTCTCATAGTTCTGGAGGCCCAAAGTCCCAAGATCAAGGCACCAACAGATTTGGTGTCTGGTGAGAGCCTGCTCTAGAATACTAATGTGTGGTCAAGATCTCAAAGAATTATATACACTTAAATAGACTGATTTTCTAGATTGGGACTTACTACTTTTTTCATTATGATTTTGTCATACATTCACTTGTAGCCAGTACATGACCTGCAAAGGAACTATTTGCAAAACAAATGGGGAAGGACATTCAAGATAATTTATATCACAGGAAAGCTATTTAAAATGCAAAAATTAAGCATCTGAATGAAGGACTGATTACAGTGAATTAAGCTTTTGTGATTTATGCCACCTTAGTTTACCCTTCAATTCATTTTTTACAAATGTTGAATCTGACCCTAAGCAAAATCTACTTAACTGTCAGTCTTCTGCCTCAGCAGAAATGCATGAACAGTGTCTTCTTGGAAATGCTTTTGAGTCTTTTTAGAACTGGTTTACTTAGATATACCAGTAACTGCTCTGCTTCCCTTATTGACCCTTGTACTTTACCTCAGCCTTCAATTCCATTATACTTTCTGATACTTAATATCTTTAATTCTGGTATGAAAATATTGCATCATCCCTCCATTTTGCCCATGCATATAATGTAGTGCTCTTATAGTGGGTGTGCAACGATGAAATTTATTTAAATACATATATTTAAATAATATATTGGATAGTTTATAAAAATGAAAACAAACTATAACTTTAAATGCACAAGCCCTAACTGGTTTGCCTCAGTGGCTAAAGCATCTGCCTACAGACTGAAGGGTCCCGGATTCGATTCTGGTCAAGGGCATATGCACGGGTTGCCAGCTCGATCCCCAGTAGGGGGGCATGCAAGAGGCAGCCAGTCAGTGATTATCATCATTGATGTTTCTCTCCTTCTCTCTTCCTCTCTAAAATCAATAAAAAATATTTTAAAAAAATACACAAGATTTTTAGTTCTCACTAAATTGAGTGAGATTATATTAAATATAAAATACAAATAGCCATATTCTTGTAATTCTCTCATATAGCTTAAATTATTTAAATGCTTTTACTTTCTCTGAGTCTTTATTATACTTTAACGCCTACCTCTAAAATGCATTACTGTAGTCTCAGGTAACTTCTATCCCTCTTTAACTTTATCAGTCTAAATAGGACAGAAAGATTGTAGTCAGTCAATAACTAGGAGAAATCCCCACCATTCTCTGGGGAGGTCAGGTATAATTTGAATTTTTGAACTAATTAAATTTCTAAGGATAAAGAGATCTTTATATATAGATAGATCTTTCTAAACTTAATCATTAATTATAGAGATGTTAGAGGTGGCCTCTGTGCCATAGTTTCCTGTATTCCTTGTAGGAAAGAATTCAAGCAAGACATGACAACAAATAGCAAAAGCAGGCAAGAGTTTTATTTGCAGAAAAGGAATCCATTTAGATACATAGTCTGAGTGGGTAGCTCAGCTGGCTGAAAGAACCAACTGCCCTGCTTACTTGGAATTTCAGAAGATTTATACTCCTGGCTGGAATGCCTCTAGGCAAGAAGCTTTAAGGCTGCCCTACCCAGATATTGTGCTGTTTTATCAGACCACATTGTGGAAGAGGTTTCAAGTCTGCTCTCTGTCATTCTTGGGTCTGCTGTGGTTTTCTTTGTTGTTTGTGGGTGTTTTTTGTTAGTTCTGGTATGTCAGATCTCTCACATATCCCCTCCAGGCCTACCTACCTCTCATAGCTCATGTCTACCTACCTGCCTACTTTAACAGAGACACTGTATGTATCTACTAAATGTGCTACCATAGTACAGTGGTCGGCAAACCGTGGCTCGTTGACTAATGAGTTTGCTGACCACTGCCATACTACACTTTTGAGGCTCTCCTGTGTATAGTGCTGTTGACATGAAAAAGCTTATGGGATGGCTATAGCAAAAGTTGCTGAGGCCTTTTCTGATACTTTTTATTAAGGAAAGAATAACCCTTTGTGACTTTCCAGAGGTTTATTTTTATGTCTAGTATTCATTTAAACATCATTTAATAAAGCTTATATGAAAGGCATCTCACTTAGAATATAAAAATAAGACCACATCTCTGTTTTCAAAGCTTGTGACTAACATATACATATATGTTGTGATGGGAAATTTAGGTAAGTATTTCTCTTGGGGGAAGGCTTTCTTGAAGAGGTGATCTTTAAACATGACCTTGAAGGATTGGAGAAAAAGGACAAATGTTGATATATGTCAGTTCTGATGAATTTGAAAAGTGAAGGGTAGGTTTATAGGAAATTAGGGGATAAAATTTGATCCCTTTAGGAGAAAGAAAATATTAGAAAAATAATGCAATCTTGAAAATCAGGTTATATAGAGAACTAGAGGCCTGGTGCATGGGTTCATGCACTGGTGGGGTCCCACCGCCTGGTCTGTGGGATTGGGCCAAAACGGGCAGTCCAATATCCCTGAGGGGTCTCGGAGGGCTAGAGGGCACTCTGCAAAGTTGCTGTTGCTTGGCAGCTCCTGCGTTGAGTGTCTGCCCCCTGGTGGTCAGTACGCGTCATAGCTACTGATCAGCTGGTCGCTTAGACTTATATCTATTGATATGAAAGGCTAATATGCTAAGTGTTGGACCGTCCGGGTAATGATGTCAAGTAGCTAAACCTGGCTTCCTATCCCTAGTGAGGACTAGCCTCAGTTGGAAACACTTCACACTGTAACCAAATGTCTGAAGCGTTTTCCCATGCCTCATCTCATTTGATCCTGACAGAAGTCCTGGAGTAGGTAGATAGGAGGCTTGGTGAAATCATATTTTCTTTTCATGAGCTGAAAAACGGAGATTTAGAAAGCTTAGAAACTTGACGCAAATGAAAAGAAGTAAGAAATGGTGGACCTTAAAAATGACTTAAGGTTTTCTCACTGCGCAAAATATAGTCAAACACTGCTGCAGTTAAATATTTTACCCTTTGTTCTCCCTGCGTGATCTACAACAATAATGTGCTTCACGTTGATATTTATTGCTGTGTTGCTGACAATTACCTGAAAGAGAAGTTGGGGTGCTTCACTGGGCTGGAAAAGGTTTAGCTACATCAGAAAGTAGGTCTCATTAAGCAAGTTAGTTTGTTCTATATCTATAAAAGGCTAAGTTCACTTGCGCATGCTTGATACATATAAAGCTCTGGCTAGCGCCAATCGCACATGAGTGTGTTTTGATCTACCATTGTCGATCATGAATTTAGTTGTTTTTCTTGACATTCTGAAGCTGAAAGAAAGTGGTGGCATTGCACGGAAGTAACAATGGTGATTAAATATGATCGTACTAGTGTGCCGGGTAGCTATAATTATCCCCATGTAACCGAAGTTGCCATCATATTCAGAAACAAAGATGGAAGACCTCCTTTTGAAAGGGACTTGCTCATTCATTGTAAACTAGATTCCAATAATCTGAATGCCACTAAAATTAAATCAGTATCCTTTTCCCTACATTAGATACAATGACGAATCCTATTTTCCCACATGGTGAAAAAGTCTGGGGAACGGATATTGCCTTAAGACTCAGACAATAGTGTAATCCTATATAATAAAAGGGTAATATGCAAATTGATTGAACGGCAGAATGACCAGTCGGGGGCGGGGCTAGCAAGTGGGCAGCACCAGGCCAGCCAAGGCAGGTGCCAGCAGGCAGAGGGAAGGGATGGCGATTGGGGGGGGGGGGGCAGGGCCAGTGAGCAGGCAGCACCAGGCCAGCAAAGGCAGGTGCCAGCAGGCATAGGGAGGGAACAGTGATGGGGGGTGAATAGCAATATTAAAGTATTTCTTCTAATTCACTTTCATTGTGCACGAATTTGTGCACTGGGCCACTAGTTGACAATAATATTAGATTCGATGGATGATGCTGAAAAGGAAAATTTTCCCATCGAATTTCTTAAGAGTATTACTCCTTTGGGGAATGCCATGTCATAAATTATAATTGAAAGTAGGTGTAATCATCATGCTACTAAGAAATCTTAATAGTAAATGGGGTCTTTGTAATGGTACTAAATTTATTACCAAAAGATTGCAACCTAACATACTTGAAGCTGTAGTATTAATAGGATCTGTGGAGGAGAGGTTCTGATTCCAAGAATTGATTTGTCCCCCCTCTGACACTGGTCTCAGTGTTAGAATAAGCTTAATCAATTTATCAGTTATTGGTTTTACCAATGTTTTTATATCATGTTTTTGTTTATATCATGTCTTTGTTGTTGTTACAGCCTGTTATTGTTTATTTACTTATGTATTATTTTCATACACATTTTACTAATTTTCTTACATCTCTGACACTTCTATTACAGAGAAATGGTGAATAGCAATATTAAAATATTTGTTCTAATTAATTTTCTTTCAATGTGCATGAATTCGTGCACCAGGCCACTAGTATATAGATATTTCCCTATAACAACTTAAGTGTTGATTTAACCACAAATAGGATGTGGAAAAGAGTTAAATCCTAATCTCTATAGGAACTTGATAGATAATGACTGAAATTTGTAAATCTAGAAATATGAGTGTGAACATTAGTTAAAAATACTGAGATTTAGTCCTGGTGGATGAGATGGTTGGTGCATCATCTGCACACCAAAAGGTTGCAGATTCAATTTCTGGTTAGGCACATAGGTTTCTGATTCCATCCAGGTTGGCATGAGAATGGGAGAAATCTGATTGATGTTCCTCTCTAATATCCATGTTTCCCTCACTCCCCTCCCTCTCCCTCTCTCTAAAAATCAATGAGAACATATCCTTGGGCAAGGATTAAAGAAGAAAAAAACTCTGAGATTTAAAAAAAGGTTGTTTTAATTACTTAAAAGTGATTGCAATTAGGTATTAAGGAGTGATGACAAACAACTATATTTCATTATGAGCATTTTATACTGCTTTATTATATGCTACTAGAGTCCCAGTGCACAAAATTTGTGCACGGTAGGGTCCCTAGCGGTTGCTAGGTGCTGGCCAGATACTCCCTCCCTTTCCCCGACTGCCTGCCTGCTGCTGCTGCCGGCCAAGGTCTCCCTTCCCCCAGCTGTCCCCGCCCCCTGGTCGAACTTCCAGACTATTGTGGCAGAATGCACAGGAGAATGATCAGCCAGCACTCTGGGGGAGGAAAGTTTAACCTTTATTTTGCAGATCTACTAGTCCAGGTTAATTCCGGATCCAAAGCCTGAACTGAGCTCATCGGGAGAGGCTCTGACCTATATGTCTCCTCCTGTGGCAGGACCCTGAGGGTACCCGCAGCTCCAACCAGGACAGTCTTGGTGGGGCCTTAGGGGTATACTCTGTAGTTCTGTCCAAGTTATCTGTGGTGGGGCCCTAGGTTTAGGCTCTGCAGCTCCACCAAAGTCAGTGAGAGTGGGGAAGACTAAAATTTTAACCAGATACTGAACTAGGTTAGAAGCCTCCTCCCCCACTCCCCATTTTCCTTTTCAGGACAACTCCCAGTCGAGGGGACAATTTGCATACTACGCTTTTATTATATACGATAGGATTACACTGATGAAACTTTTTGGAAGTAAAGGAAATACCCTACTAGCAATTAGGAGATGCTGATGGTATTGGTCCATATGTAGACCACCCCAAAGATTAAATCATGCTCACTATGAGCTTATCTCTGCCCTCACGTCGTCACGAGATGGCCGCCCCCTTGTCATCATAAGATGGCCGGCAGGGATGGGCAGTTGGGGGTGACCAGGCCTGCAGGGGAGGGCAGTTGGGGGCAATCAGGCCGGCAGGGGAGGGCAGTTGGGGTGATCAGGTTGGCAGAGACGCAGTTAGGTGTCAAGCTGGCAGGGGAGTGGTTAGGGGGCTGTCAGGATGGCCGGCAGAAGCAGTTAGGGGCAATCAGACAGGCAGGCAGGTGAGCAGTTAGGAGCCAGCAGTCCCAGATTGTGAGAGGGATGTCTGTCTGCCAGTTTAGGCCCTCGAACATCCCCCAAGGGGTCCCAGATTAGAGAGGGTGCAGACTGGGCTGAGGAACACCCTCCCAGTGCATAAATTTCATGCAATGGGCCTCTAGTCCTATATAATATCCTGTATCATAAAAGACTAATATGCAAATAGACCAAATGGAGGAATGACTGGTTGCTATGATGTGCACTTATCACCAGGGGGCAGATGCTCAACACAGGAGCTGCTTCCAGGTGTTCAGTGAGCTCCCACAGGGGGAGTGCTGCTCAGCCATAAGTTGGGCTCGTGGCTGGTGAGTGCAGCAGTGGGTGGCAGGAGCCTCTCCTGCCTCTGCAGCAGCACTAAGGACCCATTGGGGGATGTCTGACTGCCAACGTAGGCCCACTCCCCGAGGGGTCCCAGACTGCGAGAGGCTGCAGGCTGGGCTAAGGGTCCCACCAGAGTGCATGAATCTCATGCACCAGGCCTCTAGTATCTATAATAATCAAAGGGTAATATGCTAATTAGACCAGACAACATTCCGGACATCCTTCGTGATGAACCTGGGCCCAGGAGAAGCCAGCCTGGGTTCCAGGTGCCTGCGGGCGGCCTGAGGGAAGTCAGCCCAGGTCCCAGGTGCCTACAAGTGGCCCAAGGGAAGCCAGGCCAGATTCCAGGTGCCTGCAGGTGGCCAGAGGAAAGCCATCCCGGGTCCCGGGTGCCTACAGGTGGCCAGAGGAGGGAAGCAGCCCAGGTGCCTGCCAGCAGCTGGAGGAGGGAAGCAGCCCAGGTCCCGGGTGCCTGCTGGTGGCCAGAGGAGGGAAGCCGGGGTCCCGTGTGCTGGAGGGAAGCCTTTGCTGGCAGTCAGGGGAAGGAAGGCCTACACCTTCACGAATTTTCATGCATCAGGCCTCCAGTCATATATAATGCTTAAAGAAGGTTTTTACCTTAAATCCATAACAAGTCAACGATGGTCTACTCTTGCCATTTACATTCTATATTGAATAGGACAGTTGTGCAAGCATATGAATAGAAGGCACCAAGATTGAAAAGGAAGAAATAAGACTATGACAGATGAAATGATTTCATATGTAGACAGTCATAAGGAATCTACAAAAAAAAACACAGCTTTAGAGATAAAAAACAAGGTCAGCATTGTTGCATGACACAAGATCAATATTCAGAATTTGCTATTGTATTTTCACATAGTTGTAATGAACAACCTAAAAATGGAGTTTGATTTATAATAGTATCAAATGGAAGTGTAAAACATACTCAAAGATCTAAATAAATGGAAAGGCATCCCATATTTATGGGTCAGAATAATTGATTGAATTAAGATAGCAGTGCTCCCTAAATTGGTTTACAGATTCAACACAATCCCTATCAAAGTCTCACTTGGCTTCTTTGCAGAAATTGTTAATCTGATCCTGAAGTTTATATAGATGTTTAAATGGGGGGAGAGAAGAGAACGGCAGGGTAAGTAATAGTAAATGCCTATACTCGCAGACTCTCACAACCATACTCTCACAACCATATCAAAAGTACAATTAAAATACAGAACTACCATAATTCTGAACCATCTGAAAGCTGGCTGAATGGAAATCCTACCACTAGAGAACTAAATAAGAGAGCGCATTAAGGCTGATAGGAAGGGCGAAGATTTGGAACAGGCTGGTATGACACCCACATACGCTGTTATTTTAATCAGGAGGGAGTTCATCTCTGTGGAGACTGCTCATGAGATGCAAGGGGTCCCATTCTCCCAACCCCCCAGCCCAGGGTTCTGGAGCTTGGACGAGAATTGCCCTTTGGGCTCTAAAAACCAGAGGGCATTGTGACTGAGGGTTACAGCGGCTGCTAGACACCCAGATGTGCCTTTTAAAGGGCTGGTGCATGAACTTACTAGGTCTCCCAGCACTGGGTATCTTTTGGAAGACCCAGACACATAACGGAGGAACTGGATTATCTGGCATTGAGGTAGGAACTTGGTGAGTCTGATTTCTGCCACACTGGAGGGCTTGTTCCTGTGCTGTGACCTTCCCTGTCTCAGGGCTGACTGGCAGCCATTATAAGTCTCCATCAGCCTGGAGCACACTTATTTGCTCCACCCTGGGGATTTCCTGAGACTCCTCCCCAATCCAATTTGCATCCCCACCCAAGCTGTTTGCAGCAGCTTTTTCCATATGAATGGCATGTCCTGCCTCAAGTTTCAGACTTTGCTAAAATCTCTCAAGCTGCAGCTGGTGATAGTGTGACCTGAACCTAATAATAAAAGTCTCAAGTCCCACACTAGCACCAGCCTGCCTTGCTTTACAGCTGGGCCTCTCCTGGGCACCTCCAAGCCCAATACAAATACCAAATAGCAGCCATCTGCAGTTCCCTCTGTAGCTCCTACCAGATGGTCCCAGGCAGTGACTGGCCTCAGCCAGTATACCCAGTGGACAGCTTTTGACCATAGCAGATTACAATTCTATACATCCACAAGCAACACACTCAAGAGTCAGACTCAGTGAGCACCAAAGCCTCACTGAAGCAAGTCCTGCTCCATAGTGGTGTTTTTTGCATTGCAGCTCCCCCACTGTAGTCACAGCTGGTACTCACAATCTATTGGCCTGGAGGTCAACATCTCCAAGTGACACCAACAGCAATCAAGGCTCAACTACAAGACTGCACACTGCCAACACAGGTGTGCACCTAGAGTGCCCAGCTCAGGTGACTGGGGAGGCTGAGCCATTGGGCCATACAGTACACCTATGACACAAGGCCACTTTAACAATTCCATGGGACATAACAGCTCTACTTAGTAGCATAGAAACAGACACAGGGAAGCAGCCAAAATGTGAAGACTAATGTCACAAATTATGGAAATGGAAGCAAGCAAACTACTGGATATAGATTTTAAAACCATGGTTATAAGATTATTCAAGGATCTTCATGAGACATTCAGGGATCTTAGAATGTCAAAGACATGTAAAAGAACTGGTCAGAAATTAAGCATACACTTGCTGAAATAAAGAATAATTTACAGGGATTCAACACTAGAGTAGAGGATTCTGAGAATCTAATCAATGATTTGGAATATGAGGAAGCAAAAAATACCCAACCAGAAGAGCAAAAGAGAATCCAAAAATTTGAAGATAATGTTAGTAGCCTTTGGGACAATTTCAAGTGTACCAACATTCACATTATGGGGGTACCAGAAGGAGAAAGAGCAAGTTATTGAAAACCTCTGAAGAAATGATGACAGCGAACTTCTACTTCCTGGTGAAAGAAATTTACAATGATCAAGGGAGTGCCCATGTGACTGTCAGCTGATTTTTCAACAGAAACTTTGCAGGCCAGAAGGGAGTGGCAAGAAGTATTCAAAGTGATGAATAGTAAGCACCTACTACCAAGATTATTCTATCCAGCAAAGCTCTCATTTAGAATTGAGGGTCAGAAAAAGAGCTTCACAAACAAGAGAAAACTAAGAGTTCATCACCACCAAACCAGTATTACATGAAATGTTGAAGGATATACTTTAAGAAGAGAAAGAAAAAGAAGGAAAGAAGAGATTTTAAAAAAATGAACAATAGCCCTAACCGGTTTGGCTCAGTGGATAAAGCATCGGCCTGCGGACTCAAGGGTCCCAGGTTCGATTCCGGTCAAGGGCATGTACCTTGGTTTTGGGCACATCCTTGGTAGGGGGTGTGCAGGAGGCAGCTGATCCATGTTTCTCATCGATGTTTCTGGCTCTATCCCTCTCCCTTCCTCTCTGTAAAAAATCAATAAAATATTAAAATGAACAATAAACTGGCAATAAATACGTATCTATCAATAATTGAATCTAAAATTCAAAATAAATGAACAAGAAATCTAACAAAATAAGAGATTAACCAAATATATTACTTATGGACACAGAATAGAGTGATGAAAACCTAGGGCAGGATGGGAATGGGAGGAGGTAGAAAATGGGAGACAGGAACATCTGTAATACTCTAAACATTAAGGCTTTAAATACATATATGTATAAATGTTCAAGAAAGACTAGCCAAAATGATCTTCAGAAGGAAGAACAAGCTGGAGGACTCACACAGCCTGAATTTGAAACTTACCAGAAAGCTACAGTAATCAATTATGTGGTATTGGCATAAGTACAGGCCTATATATCAGTGGGATGAAATTGAGAATCTGGAAATAAACCTTCACATTTATAGTCAACTAGTGGCCTGTTGCACAAATTTGTGCCTGGGTAGAGTCCAGCTGGCCCTCCCCGATGAGGGCCTATCCGGCTGGGTAGGTGGGCGGGAGGGTCAACGGTCGTTTGGCTGACCAACCCTGCCCCCAATTGGGGTGTTGGCAGCTGATCAGGGACAGGGACAGCGGTGGGCGGATCTGATCAGGGCCTGGATCTAGTCATTTGGGTGCCTCAGTATGCATCATAGCCTCTGGTTGTTCTGGTCTTTCTGCTGTTCCAGTCTCTGGGCTTTTAAATATATTTTTTTATTGATTTTTTTTTACACAGACGAAGGGATAGCAATAGAGAGTTAGAAACATCGATGAGAGAGAAACATCGATTAGCTGCCTCCTGCACACCCCCTACTGGGGATGTGCCTGCAACCAAGGTACATGCCCTCGACCAGAATCGAACCTGGGACCTTTCAGTCCACAGGCCGACACTATCCAATGAGCCAAACCTGTTTGGTGGGCTTTTATATATATATGTATGTGTATATATATATATATATATATATATATACACACACACACACACACACATACATATATATATATATACATACACACACACACACACACACACACACTTTTAACAAGATTTCTAAAAGAATTCAATGGGGGAGTGAATGACCTTTTAAAAGGTTGCTGGAACAATCTGAAAAATAGTACCATCAAGAAATTGAGGCCCTGGCTCATTAGTTATAGCATCATCCTGATATTGTAAGCTTGCAGGTTCAATCCTCAATCATTGCACATACAAGAAGCAACCAGTGAATCCATAAGTGAACAACAAATCAATATCTGTCTCCCTCTCTAAAAATCAATGTTTCAAAAAGAAAATGAAAACACACCTACCAAATGTGATTAAAAGTAAGCAAGTCATTCATTTGAGGGTCTTAAATCTAGAATATAAAAAGACAACCCAATTTTAAATTGGTCCAGACCATTTAGGAAACAGTTTTTTCTTCCAAAGGTTAAATGTAGGGTTATTGTATGACTTAGCAATTCCATCCTTACATATATACCCAACGTAAATTACAATGTATGTTCACTCAAAAATATGTATATCAATATTTATTAGCAGCATTATTCATATTAACTATTCGGTTATATAGCAAAATGTTATTCCCAGTTACTTTCGAAAGTATGGATCGTGTAAAAGTAAATTCAACGAAAAAAGACAAGAAAAGCAATAATGATGAGAATGTGGAAAGTTTTTTAGGTAAAGTATACTCCAATAATAATCTTTCATTCCTGACCTCAATGGTTAATGAAATGTTGGTTAAAGAATTATTTTAGAAAACTTTTAAATATACTAGAAACCATGGAATTGTAAAGCATTTGTTGATGTTAAACAATAAAAAGGGCATTTTAATATTAAGGTAATACTGAACTAACAAATGACAAAGTAAGAACAAAACAACAAAGTTGTAAAAGTCAGAAGGGCTTAAAATTAACGTTAAAGCTTCAATGTGCCATTTACAATAAATGTAATTGGATTAAGTTTTATTAACACATTGCGGACCAGTAGTTTTATTGCTAGCTTTACCCAGTGTCTAGATAAGTTTCTATTGAATGAGTACAAAAAATGTTTTACATAAATGTTAAAGGCACGCTTTAAAATTAATACCCATTGCATTTTGAAGTTATTTATTACATGTTCTTACAAGCTACTATCTTTTTAAAGTGTGATAATTTGTAAAACACTGTAATATGAAGCGAGAATTCTCATGATCTTGTGTGTTAAAAGACAAATTCTTTAGGTTATTTTCAAAAAGTTTTAAAAGCGACATCTAACACAAATTGCTGGGATAGACAATAATATATTCAGCAGGAGTTATATCGTAAAACAAAATACAGTGAAAGAGACACAGAGTATACTTTTAAAGTTTAATATTAATAGTATATTTTACATCTGAGTGAAAAATGATCCCTTTCTCTCCCTCAATTTTAAAATCAATTCTAGATGGATTGAAGACTTAAGTTGTAAAATAAAAATCTTTAAAACTTGAGAAAATATAGATGACTTATCTTTCTAGCCTTGTGCTATAAGACAGTACTATGATTCATATGAAATGTGGGTTACTGGACAACAACAGATTTAAACTGGTTGAGGAGAGGAATTCTGGTGGTTCCAAGGATCCCAAAATTAGATTAAGTTGTTGCCCTTTTTCTTCCTCCTAGTAATTAAAATTTCACTCAATTTTCCCACAACATGTAAATTATCCCTTTACCTTTTAGGCAGTTCTTTAACTTCCCAGAGCCTTTTACTGATAGTTTTTGTTTTCACTAAATATTTTAATACAGAGATTTTCTGGGTGAAGGACATTTACTCAGCTCGCTTTCGTCACCTAGCAAGTTGCAAATCATTATGACCAATTTTCTCATGTTGTTTATAAACTTAAAAATACTTCACTCTGAGCAAGCATTCCTGTTACCAGCATACATAATTTTGTTGTGCTTCACTTTATTTTGAAATTTTGTGGAAACCCTGCATCAAGGAACTCTATTAACACAACTTTCCAACAGCATTTGTTCACTTTGTGTGTCTGTCACATTTCAATAATCCTCATAATATTTCAAATTTCTTCATTATTGTATATATTATAGCGATCTGTGATATTTGATGTTGCTATTGTAATTGTTTTTGGGGCACCATGAATGGCACCCTTGTAAATGGCAAACTTAATTGATAATGGTGTGTTCTGTTTGCTCCACTGACCAGCTGTTCTTGCCTCCCTCTTTCTTCGGTCCTCCCTATTTCCTGAGATATAAAAATACTGAAATTAGGCTAGTTAACACCACAGTGGTCTCAAAGTGTTCAAGTGAAAGGAAAAGTTACTTGACTCTCACTTTAAATTAAAAGAAGAATGCATATCAAAAGCCAAGTTGTGCCAGTTACCTAAGTTGTGAATGCAAAAGAAAAATTCTTGAAGCAAAATAAAACTGCTATTACAGTGAACACATGGATGATAAAGCAGAACAGCATTATTGCTGATATGGACCAAATTTTAGTCGTCTGGATAAAAGATCAAACCATCCACAACATTCCCTTAAGCTAAAGAATAATACAAAGCATTGCCCCAACTCTCTCCAATTCTATGAATGCTGAGAAAGGTGAGGAGGCAGTGGAAGAAAAATTTGAAGCTATCAGGTTGGTTCATGAGGTATAAGTAAAGAAGCAATCTCTATAACAAAGTGAAAGGTGAAGCAACAAGTACTGATGTTGAAGCTGTAGCAAGTATCTAGAAGATAGAGCTATGATAACTAATAAAGTTTACTACAGTAAACAACAAATTTTCAATGTAGATATGAGTCTTATATGCCATCTAGGACTTATAGCTAGGTAGAAGCCTGTGCGTGCTTTCAAGGCTTCAAAGGACAGGCTTATTCTCTTGTTAGGGCCTAATGCATTTAGTAACTTGAAGGGAATGCTTATTTACCATTCTGAAAATCTTAAGGACCTTAAGAATAATGCTAAATCTACTCTGTATGTGCTTTATAAATGGAACAACAATGCCTGTGTGATAACATATCTGCTTATATGATTTACTGAATATTTTGAGCCCACTGTTGAGACCTAATCAAAAGATTTTTTTTCAAAATATTACTACTAATTGACAATTGACAATGCAGTTGTCACACAAGAGGTCTGATGGACATGTACAATAAGATTATTATTTTCATGCCTGCTAATATAGCATCCATTCTTTAGCCCATGGATTAAGAGTTATTTCAACTTTCAGGTCTTATTATTTAAGAAATATATTTCACCAGGCTATAGCTGCCATAGATAATGATTCCTCTAATGAATGGGGGCAAAGTAAATAGAAAACCTTTTGGGAAAGATTCACAATTTAAGATTCCAATAAGAACACTTATGAATCCTGGGAAGAGGTCAAAATATTAACATTAGCCCTGGCCAGTGTGCCTAAGTTGGAACTTGGTCCTGTGCACTGAAGGATCATAGGTATGATTCCTAGTAAGGCCAGTACCCCAGTTGAGGGTTCAATCCCTGGTCAGAGCACTTAAGGGTGGCAACTAATTGATATTTCTCAAATTCATGTTTCTTGCTCCCCTTCTCCCTCTCTCCAAAATCAATAGAAAGATATCCTTGGATGCTGATTAAATATATATATATATATATATATATATATATATGTATTTTATACATTATATATAATAAGAGGCCTGATGCACAAATTTTCATTCAAGACTAAGCCTTCCAGCTGCCGGCACCAGCTTTCCTCTGGTACCTGGAACCTAGGCCTCCTGCCTCTGGCCACCGGCAGGCCTCCAGGACCTGGGCTTCCCTCCCTCTGGCTGGCCACAGGCACCTAGGACTTGGGCTTTCCTCCCTCTGGCTGGCAGCAGGCACCTGGGACCCTGGGCAGCTTCACCCAGGCCCCAACTTTGTTAACAATGTCTGGAATGGCATCTGGTCTATCTGATCTAATTAGCATACTACCCTTTTATTAGTACAGTAGGTCTTTGAGTTACATTGGAGATCCGTTCCTACTGCACGACATAATGCGATTTTCGCTGTAAGTTGGAACCCACCTACATAAGCACCTGTGTCACTCATATGGAGCCACATACACAGCAGTAATGAAGTGAAACAGTAAAAAAGGTTAAAAGAAAGATAACAATTTCTGACCACTACTTGTGGTAAATCCTATATAATAAAGAAGTAATATGCAAATTAACTCTCATGCCCTCACAAGATGGCTGCCTACGACCAGGCTGGCAGTGGGGTTAGTGAGGGACGATCAAACAACTGAACAAGCAGGCTGCACTGGGCAACCAGGCTGGCAGGGGGGTTAGAGAGGGATGACTAAACGACTGAACAAGCAGGCTGTGTGGGGCGAACAGGCCGGCAGGGGGAGGCAGTTAGGGTCAACCAGGATGGCAGAGGGGGGCAGTTGGGAGCGACCAGGCCAGCAGATGGGGGCGGGCAGTAAGAGACCACCAGGCCACTGGGGGAAGCAGGGGCGACCAGGCCAGTACAGTTGGGGGCGACCAGGCTGGCAGGGTGGGCAGTTGGGAGGGATTAGGCTGGCATGGGGGGCAGTAAGGGGTAGCCTGGCTGGCAGCAGGGGGTAGTGAGGAGGGACCAGGTCGGCAGGGGGTCAGTGAGGGGCGACAAGATAAGGAAGGCAGGTGAGCGATTAGCAGCCAGTGGTCCAGGGTTATGAGAGAGATGTCCGACTGCCTTTTTAGGCCCGGTCCCAGGGATTGGGCCTAAACTGGCAGTCGGACATCCCCTGAGGGGTCCCAGATTGGAGAGGGTGCAGACTGGGCTGAGGGGACCCCCCCACCCATGCAAGAATTTTGTGCACTGGGCCTCTAGTAAATAATAAAAAACATGAAGGACATATGCTCATATGTTGAAATGATAGAACTCTTTTTTTTTTTTTTTTTAAGGTTACAGAATATTCTTTTTTTTTAAAATATAATTTATTGATTTTCTACAGAGAGGAAGGAAGAGGGATAGAGAGCTAGAAACATCGATGAGAGAGAAACATCAATCAGCTGCCTCCTGCACACCCCCTACTGGGGATGTGCCCGCAACCAATGTACATGCCCTTGACCGGAATCGAACCCGGGACCCCTCAGTCCTCAGGCTGATGCTCTATCCACTGAGCCAAACCGGTTTCGGCTCTTTTTTTTAATACATAAACTAGAGGCCCGTTGCAGGAAAGATTCCTGCAAGAATAGGGCTTCCTGTGGCCGTCTCTGCTGTCCCGCCTGCTTCCCTCCCTTCTCTGCCACCCCGCCTGCTTCCCTCTCTTCTCCACCACCCCGCTTGCTTCTCCGCAGCTTCGCTCCCTTCTGCAGTGCTTGGCTTCCTTCTACACAATCTTCAGTCTTCGCTCTGTGCCTGGGTATGCAAATTAACCACCATCTTGGTTGGGTTAACTTGCATACTTGCTCCTGATTGGATTGTGGGCGTGGCTTGTGGGCATAGCAGAGGTACGGTCGATTTGCATGTTTCTCTTTTATTAGATAGGATGGGAGATGGCGACGTAACCATGAAACGATGTTCGTTGAGTCCGACATAACCTGAGGACTGTCTGTATAGATGGTTATACACATGTGTATCTGTGTGTGTGTGTGTGTATAAACATTAAAAAGAACTTAGAAAATTTGATTCTAACCCTCATGGAAGACTTTGAGGGGCTCAAAACTTCAGTTGAGAAAGTAACTGTAGATGTCAAATAGCAAGGGAACTAGGATTAGAAATGGAGCCTGAAGATGTGACTGGATTGTTGCAATCTCATGATAAAACTTGGATGAGTTCTTTCTTATGGATTATCAAAGAAAGTTTCTTAAGATGGAATTTTCTCCTAGTGAGTGTGCTGTGAAGATTGTTGAAATGACAACCAAGGATTTAGAATAGTACATAAAATTCAGTTGTTAAAGCAGCAGCAGGATTTCAGAGAGTTGACTGCGGTTTTGAAAGAATTTCTACTATGGGTAAAATGCTATGAAACAGTGTCACATGCTACAGAGAAATCATTTGTGAAAGGAAGAGTAAATCAATGCAGCAAACTTAATTGTTGTCTTATTTTAAGAAGTTACCACAGTCAGTGTCATCCTTCAGCAACACCACACTGATAAATAAGCAGCCATCAATATCAAGGCAAGACCCTCCACCAGCAAAAGTATTAGAGCTTGCTACAAGCTCAAATGATGGTTAGCATTTTTTCACAACAAAGTATTTTTTAATTAAGATATGTACACTTTTTTAACATAATGCTATAACATACTAGACTTAAGTGTAGACTAAACATAACTTTTATGTGCACTGGGAAATCCAAAAATTCATGTGACTGTATTGTGATACTCATTTTATTGTGGCTGTTTAGAAACAAACCTTTAATATTTCTGTGGTAAGCCTGTGTATATTCTTTCGGAGACCTTCATTCCTATTATGTATTTTTATCACTGTACTGCTGTGGTACAGCTCCATGCCCACAGATAGCCTGGAACAGAAGAAGGTTTCTCTACCACTAGAGACCTCACTATTTCACACATTACCATGGGGTTGGGAAAGCTTTCTCAAATAAAATATATTAAGCTTTAGCCATAAAAGAAACAAAAACAAAACAAAACATCAAACAGATAAATTTGTTTGTGTTAAAGTTAGGAGAAGCAACGTCAAGCCACAAAACATATCTGCAACTCATATAACACAGGATTGACTAAGGCTTGTTAGATACAATTTATTAAGCCCCATAAAAAATTAGAAAAGTCCACCCAATAGGAAAAAAAAAGAGCAAAACATAACCAGGAATCTTGCACACAAGGACACATGTATAGCAAATAAATATTAAATGTTAATATTAATATTTAATAAAGATAGTAGTAATATCATACCTGGTAACTGGCCCAAGAATGTAAGTGGAGGATTTATCAGAGGAGAAATAAAAATAGTACTAAAACATCATGAAGACAAAAAGATGGTAATAGGGGAATGAAAATTGTGACAGTGAGGTAAACATCTATATCCTTTTCATTGGTAAAAACTGCTCTGGCAATACCAAGGGCTCAAGAAGGTATAGGTAGGATAGTAGTAACTTTAATATATATATTTCAGAGAGGAATGGAGAGGGAGAGTTAGAAACATCAGTGATGTCAGAGAATCTGATAGACTGCCTTCTGCACACACCCCCACTGGGGATCGAGCCTACAACCTAGGCATGTGCCCTTAACCAGAATTGAACCCGGGACCATTCAATCTGCAGGCTGACGCTCTATCCACTGAGCCAAACTAGTTAGGGCGATAGTCGTAACTCTTACTTATTTTCCAAAGGATTATAAATTTGTACGACTGTTTGAAAATAATTTGGCTATCCTGAAAATATGGACATTTGTATACCTCATTGCTACTCAACAAACCCATTCAAATGTTTACAATTAGAAACAAGACTAGGATGCCCACTCTTGATACTGTTATTCACCATAGTACTGAACATTTTAGCCAGAGCAATCAGGGAAGAAAAAGAAATAAGAGGCATCCATATTGGAAAGGGAGTAAAACTTTTTGCAAGTGACATAATTATATATGTAGGAAACTCTAAAGACTCTACAATAAACTTAGAAACAATATAAAGATATATTAAAGTTTGAAGATACAAAATCAGGTACAAATATCCAATAAATTCCTAACAATGAAATACCACAAGTGAAATGAAGAAAACAATCCAATTTACAGTTGCAACAGAAAGGATAATATACCTAGAATAAACTTAACAAAGTAGGTGAAGGACCTGTATACTGAAAAGTAATAATATACTAGTGAAAGTAATTGAAGACATAAAGTAACAGAAATATATTTCATGATCATGGATTGGAAGAATTCACATTAAGTGGCTATAATACCTAAAACAACATTTAGGTTTAATGCAGTCTCCAGTAAAACTCCAGTAGCATTTTTTACAGAAATAGAACAAAAAATCCTCAAATTTGCATGCAATGACAAGGAACCTGAATATTCAAAGCAATCTTAACCAAAAAAGAACAAAGCCAGAAATATTACATCCCTGACTTCAAACTATGTTGCAAAACTACGTTAATCAAAATAGTATGGTATTTGTAGAAAATACCAATGGAACAGAATTGAGAGTCCTAAAACAAACCCACACATATATCGGCAGCTGATTTTCTACAAAGGAGCCAAAAACGCAATGGAGAAAGGAAAGTCTCTTCAATAAATGACATGAAATTTGGAAAGCCACATGCAAAAGAATGAAACTAGACTGTTGACACTGTAGAAAAATACTAAAATGGATTAAAGAATTGGATATAACACCTGAAACAGTAAAGTCAAATCTCAGTTGGTGAACATTTCCCATCTCCAACAATTTGGTTCTCAACCAAGTTATTCATGGAAAAAATTACTTAGTTGTTGAACAAAACTTCAGTTCTCACCCCAACAATCTTTTAATGCTGATACCTGTATGATCAGTCATGTGTCTCTTTGGTGACAAACAAAGGAGGATTGTATGAGTGTGAGTCAGGTTACCACTAAACTTTACAATATTAACATCTCAGGAAAAAGCTGTGAATATTTTCATGTGTTTTTGCTTTTGTTGCTGCTTACCCTATATAATAAAACCCTAATATGCAAATCAAGTGCTTGGCAGAACAACCGGTCGCTATGACACGCAGTGACCACCAGGGGTCAGACACTCAATGCAAGAGCTGCCCCATGGTGGTCAGCGTACTCCCACAGGCGGAGTGCCGCTTAGCCAGAAGCTGGGCTCACGACTGGCGAGCGCAGTGGTGCTGGCGGGAGCCTCTCCCAGCTTCCTCGGCAGCACTAAGGAACCCTCGGGGCCAGTAGTCGGACATCCCCCAAGGGGTCATGGTCTGTGAGAGGGTGCAGGCCGGGGTGAGAACCCCCTCCCCCTAGTGCACATATGTTGTGCACTGGGCCTGTAGTTATTATAGACACTAAATCACTATGGGTCCTAAGAAGGTTAATGTTATAAGCAAAGTGAAAAGGAAAGTTGTGAGAATGATGATAGAGCTTTAAAAAGACGTAATTTCAAAGTGTGACAGAGGTGCCCAGTGTCTGATCTGGCTATTGAATATGTCAGTGGTTGGCAAACTGTGGCTCGTGAGCCGCGGTTTGCCACTCTGTTGACTAGTGAGTTTGCTGACCACTGGGATAGGGGCTTAATCACAAGAAACAACAACAGCCTGTAATTATTGGAATCGAGAGCATAGGTCAGTGGTCGGCAAACTCATTAGTCAACAGAGCGGTAAACTGGCACGCGAACCACATGTGGCTCGCAAGCCGCAGTTTGTCAACCACTGCCATACTCAATAGACACAGGGCACCTCTGTCACACTTTGAAATTACTTCTTTTTAAAGCTCTATAGTCATTCTCACAACTTTCCTTTTCACTTTGTTGATAGCATTAACCTTCTTAGGACCCTCATGAGCCGCAGTTTGCCACCATTGGAGTATGGCATGGGAAAATCAATGATTAGCGTAATTTTAAAACATAAAAAGGCTATCAAGAGTGCTGATGTTATTACGTGTGTGAAAGTGCTCAGAAAACAATGATCACATTCAATTGAAGAGGTAGAAAACTTATTGTTGATTTAGATCAGGGATGAAGAACATCCGGCCTGATGAGAAGGACCATATAAGGCCCAAGAAATCATTTGATCTGGCCCTGCCAAGCTATTACAGGTGAGTTAATTAAATGTTTGACCAAATGCAGGAGGCTAATTTTCAAGTCAATCATTTTGTATGGCCCACAAGTGATGTTATAAGTATCCAAATTGCTGTTTGCAAAAAAATGGTTCCCCACCCCTGATTTAGATAAATGAAAAACAGCCAGTGATGGCAATTAGGGACAATGACATGTGAAAAAGTGAAGATGCTGCATGCTGATCTCCTGAAAGGCACCCATGGAACAGGTGCCAAAAGTGATTCATTAAAGGCTAGTAGGGCGTCATTTGGTAAATTAAGAAAAGTAGCATTCATAGAGTAGTGAGGAATGGGGAGGCTGTAATTCTAAGAAAGTAGTTGCTGATAATTTTGTGTTCAATTGTGATGAGGCAGGCCTCTTCTGGTAGAAAATGCCAGAGATCTGCATCACATAATAGGAGAAGTCATTGCCAAAACACAAGCCAATGACAGACTGGCCTTGTTATGTGGGAATGTGAGTGAAGACTTTAAAGTGAAGCTTCTACTTGTCTTCTATTGTGAAAACCCATCAATTTTCAAGAAAAATAGTTATGAAAAACAAGTTGAATGTGATGTGGAGGGCTAATAGCAAAGCTTGGAAATCCAGCAAATTTTAAATTGAGTGGATTCATGAAGTGTTTGCCCCAAGTTTGAAGGAATACTTCTGGGAAATATATTTGCCACTCAGGGCACTTCTTATAATGGACAAGGCTTCTCCCCACCCTCTAGGCTTAGAGGCTGAGTTGATGGAGTACAGTTTCATCACTCTTGGGTTCTTGCCACCTAATACAACTCCTCCCATCCAGCCCATGTACCAGCAGCTCATTTCTAAATTTAAAGGACTCTACACAAAGGCACTGTTTCAGAGGTGTTTTGAAGTGACCTCTGAAATGAATTTAACCTCCAGGGACTTCTGGGATGAACATTTTAATATTTTCACTTGCTTGAGGCTCATTGACAAAGCATGGGAGAAAGTGTTTTCCAACACTGTGCAATCAGCCTGGAAGAAATTGTGGTTTGAGTCTATTGTTGAAAGAGACTTTGAGGGCTGTGTCTGTTGTGGAGGATATTGTGTGTCTAGGCAAGTCCTTGGGCTTTGAGGTGGATGATGATGATGATGTGGAGGAGTTGGTAGAATAGTACAACACTAAGCCAGCTGACAATGGAGGAACTCTACCGTAAGACCTTCAGAGGGAAGAACAACAAACTGTAGCTGAGGATTTGTTTTCATAGGAGGGAAGAGGGTGATGAGGATATCCCTATTTTACTAATCCAGGAAAATGCTTGGGAAATGGGGAGAAATGAAAAGGTTTGTTGAGAAATATCATCTGGGCAAGTAGCAAACCGCATGATAAACTTGTTCAATGGCAATGCAGTGTTTCACTTTACTTAAGTGCTAAAAACCAGACAAGAATAAATGTCTTTGCATAGATTTTTTTTTGTGAGACATAGGCCCAGTGAGCCTGAAGCAAGTTCTAGTGGAGCAAAGAGATGAAATAACTCTAGAAGAACGTTTTTATAGAAAGCTGTCAGGGCTGGCCTGACAGGTGAACCGGGCTGAGGTAGGGAGGTGGGAATTGAGAAAAGAAAAAGACAGGAAAGCGGCATCAGGAGGGCTACAAGCCATTGAGAGACTGCAGCAAGTTTATTAATGGCATAATGCCTTTTATACACAAAACACTGAATAGGAGGTCTGTCAAGAGGATTGTATTCTTTGTTCCTCTTAATCTCTAAGGGAGAGACAGAGCAGAAGGACAAATTCTCAGTACAGCAAATCTCAGTAAATAGTTACAGACTTCTTGGTAAGCTATGAAAGGTTGCTCTCATTCTACTGATAACCGCCATCCAAACAAGCCTGGGAAAGCTATGTGGGTAGGGAACCCAGCCTTGCTTAGTCCCTTCAGGTGCATGGACCGTGTCAGCTTACACCCTGTCTCCAAAAGAAAGCGGTTTGCAAACAATAACATCCCTCCTCTCCATATTCAGTTATCAATAGCTCTCAACATTAAAGTTAAGTTCTGGTTGGTAGGGTTGCCGAAGGAGAAATGCACGAGGGCAAAGTGGTAAGGCATTATAAATTTTTATTAGGTCAATTGGAAAACCAGATGGGCTGAGCTCCAATATGGCACCAGCACCCAGGTATTAGGGAGTCAGAAATTTTAAAAAACTCTAGGCGGGCTTTTTCTGGGCAGAGAATTCTCTGGAGGAGTCCTGAGTGTAAAGATAATGGTCTTAGCAAGTGGAATGTGGTCTTAGAAAGTGGATTATGGTCTAAGCAAAAGGAAATGTTGGTTGTAAAGTTGCTGGAACAGTATGGATTTCTCATGTTTGGAGCAAGGGGTTATAGCAGCATTATTTCCCCAAGAGATTGGTTGGTGAAGGCTTGAAATCAGTCCTGTTGAGTGACTTGGAAGGTAAAAGCTGGTCCTGAGGTGAGGCTACCACAACATCACTCATCTGGTTTTGTTGTTTCTCTGGTTCTGGAGCTAAGATAGAACTGAAGCCTTGATGTTATCTTTAGGGAGGAAAAGATCAGGGGGATAAGCTGTCTGACTAGTGATATGAAAGGGGAGGATGGGGGGAGATTCTTGTTCTCCCAGTTTTGTCCCTTGCTAGGCATTTGGAGCTTTCTGGCCCAGTGAGTTTCTATACCTGTACCTGGCCCATCATCCTTTCTTTTTGGGTCTCAGGGTCTATATTCCCCTTTGAAGGATTTTTGGCACTGAATTGTTTCAGGGAAAGAGGAGCATAGGGTCTCTTAGCTGAAAGGGGATTATGTTTCATTCAGAGCCAAAATCCTTGCTCTCTGTCATAGGGACGATGAGGCCTCGGCACAAAAGCAGGTTATGATGGTGTCTAGGGGTGGTATTTCCTGAGTACAAATGATAATCTGAATGGTGAGCCGAGGTCCCTTCCCCTTCCGGGGATCAAGTCTCATGAAGCAGAAGAATGAAATCTCGGACCAGAAGATTTAAGCAAAAGTGTGGAAAATTTAGTACAAGCAGATTCAGACTCTCTGCTCGGGGATGGGGCACAGTAATGGGTTTCCACTGAAGCCTTGTAGTCTGAGAGTATATATTTGCTACAAGCCTGCTCTATTATCTACTCGTGCCACCAGCTGATTGGTTACCTCAATTGTTCTTGCCCAGCAATAGACCTGAACTTTCTCTGTTCCTATGTGTCACTTCAACTTACTGTTGCAGCCCCTCCCTAGTTTCACATCACTCCCTCTCGAGTCTAAAAACATTGTTATTTCTGTATGGTTGGTTTCAGTGGTTAGGCTTGCTCAAATTGCCATGTCTGCCCCTGACTACATTCCACCTACCTTTGTTTTCTTCTGGACCATTGCCCTGTTTGCCTGCTTTTCAAATTAACTCCTCCCAGTCTTCCCCTCTGATTAGGAGACCCCAACTGCTGTTGGGAACAGGGGCAATGACCTCTCTGGTTATTTCCTAATGACAGTGGCCATTGTGGGGGAGCAGTTGTCAGGATCCCATTAGAGGAGGCCGTCTAGGGGTCCATGGAAAAAGGCAGTTGTCTCCATCTGGGGTTGCATTTGGAGTACCATCTTTAGTTTGAATGCCTCTCTATACAAGAAGAAACAAAGTGGGTTAGGAGGTTTAATAAGCAAGGGCTGAAGACTAAGGCTTAGGACTATTATGATTAGGGGCCCATCTAAAGGTAGGAGCCATTACAGCCAATATATTTTGGATAGTCAGCTCACCCAAGAAATCTGTGAGGTTTTGTTGAATGAAGCATTATCATCCAGGTTACCTGAACTGGGGAAGTGGTGATGGTTTTCACTATCCTGCCCTGAGTGGCCCAAATGTCAGGGTTAATGTCAGTATTTACCAGGGGAAAACATAGTAATTGTTCTGGACATATGAGAATAGTTGTCCCCAGGCATGCTAAGAGATCTAGCTCCAAGAGGGGTCCATGGCTTTCTGACATAATTAGGAATGCATGGAAAAGGATAGCTTACCCCAACCACATCGTAACGGCTGGGAAAATATATATCTTTATCGGCTTTCCTGACACACCTGTAACAGTCTCAGCCTCTGAAGACAATTTGCCAGTGTTTGGCTATGAACTGAAAAGCCTTCTTCTGGGCCTCAACCTTGGCCGGATCTTGCCTTTGTTTTTGGATTTGGGTCTCCTCGTCTCTATTATTAAAGGCCAGGTTAATGAGGTCTTTTTGAGGGGTTTGTGTTCCTGTGTCTATTTCGAACTTTGCAGCATATATTGGGGGCTAATTAGGATATAAAATGGATGTTCAGAAGAAGGGATCCCTCTGGGGAGGTGGTATCCATTTTGAGTCCAGCAATGAGACAGGTGGTTATATGGCTACAGAGAACTGACTTGATAGTCCCATTTTGGGTCAGCTCGGGGGATCACATCAGCACCAACCAGGTTGACTGCCATGCTCTTTCTATAGAGGGTATCGTCATGGTCTTTAGCTGCTAGTTATATGTGCTCCTTTTCCTCTGGGGTTAGAGAGGACAGGTATATGTCATGCCAGGTCAGATCATAGAAGTGGATCAGGTACTCAAATTCCTTTGTAAAGGTGTTGAGGTCGGTGGAAGAAGCCCCAAGATGCCTCTCAATCTATAGGAGGTCGGATATGGAAAATGGGATGTGTATCTGGACAATACCCTTGGCCCTGGCCATCTCTTGGAGGGGGAGGACAGGGGCTGGAGGCTGGGCTGTCCTGAAATGTGTAAGAGATGAGCTTGGTAAGGAGCTTGAGGGGGTGGACAAAGAGGTTGAGTCCAAAGATGGGTGGGATTGGAGGAGGGACTAAGGCGTTGAGTTTTGGAGACCTGGAGGGAAATGGAGAATCAACTGATCAGAAGGGTCAAAGGAAGGGTCTGAAGGACTTGATGTGTCAGGGAGGGATGATCAGAAGCCACAGGGTGTAAAGGGTCCGGGGTTGGCAGAAGGGGGTTTGAGTGGAGAAGTAGTATTTGATAAGTAGACCAGGTTTAACACAGAGAAGGACGATTATGAAGTGTAAAGAAGGCTTGGATGTAGGGGATCTCTTCCCATTGCAGTGATAGAAACTGTATAAGTCCCAGAGCATGTTAAAATCAAAAGTTCCATTCTTGAGCCAGTGAGAGTCATTGTCTAATTTATATTGTGGATGAGGCACTTTGGCCAGAACCCCAGCAGGGCCAATAAGGGAGGGAGGCCCAATCAAAGCCGGCAATCATATCACCGGAGTAGGATTCTGAGGTAAGCCCACGTTGAGCTGCCACTGCTTACTGCTCTCTGACTAGCAAAATCAGGGTGACTAAAGCTGTGACAATGGTCCCCGTCCCCGCAGAACTCTCATGCCAAATGTTAGGGTCACTGAAAGGTATGCACAAGGCCAAAGTGGTAAGGGATTATAAATTTATTAGGCCATCTGGAAAAGCAGATCGGTTTGGCACCAACACCCAGGGGCAGGGAGTCAAGAGATTTTAAAAATCTCTAGGCACCTTTTTTCTGGGTGGAAAATTTTCTGGGAGAATCCTGAGGGAAAAGATAATGGTCTTAGCAAGTGGAATGTGATCTTAGCAAGTGGTATATGGCCTAAGCAAAAGGGAATATCAGTTGTGAAGTGGTCTAAAGGTCAGTTACCAGCTGAGGCCTGTTAAGTTATTTGATCAGACCTAACACTAGTGTGTGCATAAATTTTCATTTTTTACTGTACATTTTCTTTTTATTAAATTTTCATTTACATTTCATGTCCTTTTCGTTTTTAAAATGTTTAAGATTAAACAGTACATTTAGACATGTACTGTAAATAACAAAGCATAAAACAGAATCATTTGGGGTCTGGAATGAATTAATTCAATTAATATTAATTCTAATGGGAAAAAGTAATTTGGTTTTCAAGTAAATGGCTTCTCAAACAGCTTTCTGGAATGAATTAAGTTCGAGGACCAAGGTTCCACTGTCATAGAAGAAAACCTAGGCACTAAACTTATGGACTTTGGTCTCACAGGGATTTTTGTGAACTTGACCCCAAAGGCAAGGGGACTAAAAGAAAAAATATAAGTAAATGGGAATGAATTAGACTAAAAGCTTATGCACAAGAAAAGAAACCACCAACAAAACAAAAAGGCCACCAACCTAATGAGAAAAAATTTGAAATTTCTGACAAGTAGTAAATATTCAAAATATATAAGGACATCATACAACTCCATAAAAATACAGTCTTAGTTAAAAATGGACAGAGGTCCTGAACAGACACTTTTCCAAAGAAGATATACAGATAGTCATCAGATATATTAAAAGATTATAATATAGCTAGTTGTAAGATAAATGCAAATCAAAACTACAGTGAGATACCTCCTCACATTTCTTAGAATGGCTTTTATCAATAAGACAGGAAATAACAAGCATTGGAGACTATGTGGTGAAGAAGAACATGAAAAACAGTTTGGAGGTCCCTCAAAAAATTAACGCCAAAGCTACCATATGACCCAGTAATCCCCTCTTCTGGGTATCTACCCGAAAAAAAAATTGAAAACACTCATAAAGATACAAGAAGCCCTGTGTTCATTCCATCATTATTCACAATAACCAAGACATGGAAAAAAACCTAAGTGTCCTTTGATAAATGATTAGATAAAGAAGATGTGGTATATATAAACAATGCAATATTACTCAGCCACAAAAAAATGAAATATTGCCATTTGCAACAACATAGGCAGTTAGATCCCAACAGCAACTGCAGTGGCTCTCGTCTTATTAGACTCTTCTTGCTGTCTCCTTTTTCACTTCCCAAAACAAGATCTCCTGTGTGGCTGTCTATGATGGAGTCAAAGTGTTTAATGACATGAAGGTGCGTAATTCCTCCACACCAGAGGACATGAAAAAGAACCAAAAGGTTGTGGTTTTCTGCCTGAGGAAGATAATAAGAATTTCATTCTGGAGGAAGTCAAGGAGATCTTGGTAGGTGATGTGAGCCAGAATGTAGGTGACCTGTATTCCATCTTTGTCAAGATGTTGCTTAACAGCTGCCACTACACCCTGGATGACGCAACTTATGAGACCAAGGAGAGCAAGGAGGACAACCTGGTCTTTATCTTCTGCCCTTAAGTCTTCATAACTTAAAAGCAAAATGCTCTATGTCAGTTTCAAGGATGCCATCAAGAAAAAGCTGACAGGGATCAAGCATGAATCACAAGCGAACTATCAGTAGAGGTCACTCTGCTGCACCTTGGCACAGAATTTGTGGGTTAGTGCTGTCATTTCCAGAGGCTAGCCTTTGTGAGCTTCCTCCAGCCCCTTCCTGGAGCATCTCGCAGCTCCAGACCAGCTTGTGGAGATTGCAGGCTGCCCCTGCTTGCCAGACTGTAGGGACTGGGAGGATCCCATGCAGGAAAAGGCAATCCTTTCACCCAGTTGCCACCCTCTGGACCTTCCTCCTCCCTCCACTGCTAATGGTTCTGGCCTTCCCAAACTGTTTTGCTCTTCTGATTACTCTTTGGTTTAAGCAGACCAATCCACACCCTGCCCCAGCCTCCACAGTTGTGGAGAGGAAACTGTATATTTTTAATAACACCCCAAATCCCCACCTGTAATTGTTTTTTACACATGCTACCGATTTCTAAATGCAATAGGACTTTGTGCTTATCAGTTTAGTTCTGTGTATAGATGCAGTGTTGTGGAGATGACCCCTCCCCAGACTGACTGATTCCCTTACCTCTTTCCACCTCTCATAGAAGCAGTACCAGTAAAGGACTTCAATTAATAAAAAAACACATACACAAAATCACAACCTAGATTAATTTTGAGAGTAATTTACTAAGTAAAATAACAGAATCATATGAAAAAGAACAGAAACCATATGACTTCATTTATATGTATGATACAAAACAAAAAGCAAAAAATGAACAAAGAAACCAAAAATTTACAGATTCCACAGAATGGTGATTATCAGAGGGGAAGAGGTTAAAAGGAGAGTACAAAAGGAGACTAAGCTTCAGGTGGTAACCATACAATGGACTGTACAGGTGTCAAGTTATATGTTGTATACCTGAAATGTATATAGTAGTATTAACCAGTGTTACCTACAGAAATTTAATTTAAAAATACAGATATGCACCTTGAAACAAAAATATTTACAGCACTGATGTAAGAAAAAAGAGAAATAGAAAACTGGACATGATCCAGTTATCTATCATTGGTAACCGGATAAGCAGGTTTTGTTATATTGACCCAATTTTATTGCTGTCACAACAAAATGGATGAATTCTGTTACTGGGCATTAAAAAAAACCTAAAATCATGTAGTGGGTTGAGCATAATCTCATGCACCAAAAAGACAGCTCAACTCTGGTAAGGGCACAAAAGAAAAAAATACTGAAGGAATATAAAATGAAAGAATGGAGATTAAAATGGTGATGGAATAGTGGATATCGCATGGAAACACTCCCAGGACCAAACTGAAATTACAACTAAAATACAGAAAAACTCCCAGAATAATAAACTGAAGACTCGATGGAGAGCACCCTGATAACTGAGGATGGAAAGTGGAGACCATGTAGAGACTGGTAGGAGGAGCGGAGATGCGAAAGAGCTGGCGGGGCTGCTATAGACAGCAACTGGGTTTCTGGAGAGAGATCTTGGCTGTGTTGGGGTTGCCATTGAGAACTCTGAGGTCTAATCCCCAAGCTGCAACTCTACCCCCCTTCCTCCGCCCCAGCAGAGAGCTCCAGAACTGAGAGTAGTGCTCATATAACATCTGCCTGTGAAAAGCAGCAAAGTTGCTCTCTGCCAGGGAGAGAAGGCTTGAAATGTAGGTACCTGCTTAAAGGACCAACACACAAAAATCTCTGTGCCACTACTCACCTTTGCTCCAACAGAAGGAGGGCAAAGTGGACTAGAGCTGTGTGAGCAGAAGCCAGAGTTGGGGCTCTGGGGATACAGCTTAGAAGGTAGACACCCCAGTTTCCTGTGCTGAGTCTTTCCCTCATGCTGTGGAGGATATCTTTATCATGCTGATAATTGCTATGCAAGTGATTTTGCCAGGAGGGAGAAGAGGACAGTTCACCCACCCTATTGGAGAATACCTTGACCCACAGTATGGAGTTTCTGAGGCCCATTAAGACACTTAAGAATTACAGTTAGTATCCAGGCAGAAGTAATTGCCCCACCCTGTTGGGAGAACTCACCAAACCTGTGGATGATTGCCTGAATCCAGTCAGTTTGTGGCAGAAGTAGTCTCTGGACACAATGAGTGAGTATCTGATCTAATTAGATACAGCATTTGAAACTGTCCTTCCTGCACTAGAGATTTAGAGACGTAGTTGATCTACCTCATACATAGTCACAAACACAAACAGGCAACGAAAATGAGGAGGCGAAGAAACAACTCCTAAATGATAGAATGAGATTATTCTCCAGAATAATAGATAAATGAAATGGAGATAAGAAATTTATCTCTTACAGAGTTCAAAATAATGATGGTAAAGATGCCTAACAGCATGAGAAAACATATAGCAATTATGAAAACATAAATAAAAAATAATATAGCACAAAGGATGAACACACTGGAAGGAATACACAGCAAATTAGGGGAACCTGAGGATAGAATCAGTGAGTTAGAAGATAGGCTAGGGAAAAAATCACTCAGAGAAACAAAAGGATAAATCAATTAAACAACAATAGAATAGCTTAAGAGAGTTGTGGGACAACATGAAATGTAACTATTTGAGTGGCAAGTGTGCCAGAAGAGGTAGAAATGTTGAAAAGGGTAGAGAATATGTTTGAAGAAATAGTGGCAGAAAAGTTCCCTAACCTGGTGAAGGAAAAAGTCAAACAAGTTCACGAGACATACAGAACCCCAAGTAAGAAGAACCCAACGAGGCCCATGCTCAGACACATCATAATTAAATTGCCAAAAATTAAAGAAAAAAATCTTAAAGGTAGTAAGAGCAAATCAAACTGGTACCTACAAAGAGCTCCCATAAGACGGTCATCTGATATCTCATCAGAAACTACAGGCCAATAGGGAATATCATGAAGTACTCAAGGAAATGGAAAGCAAGGATCTGAAACCAATATTTCAATATCCAGCAAAGCTATCATTCAAAGTAGACGGTGAAATAAAGAGCTTCCCGGGCAAAAAAACAGGCTAAAGGAGTACAGCACCACCAAGCCCCATTCCAAGAAATGCTAAAGGGACTGCTGTAATGAGAAGAAAAAATGGAGAGAGAAACCTAGGCATACAAAATTAAAGGGGCAATAAGTAAGTTCCTATCCTATATAATAAAAAGGTAATATGAAAATTGAATGGTGGAACTAGGGGTTGCTGTGCTGCGCACTGACCACCAGGGGGCTGATGCTTAATGCAGGAGCTGCCCTCTGGTGGTCAGTGTGCTCCCACAGGGGGAGTGCCACTCAGCCCCAAGCGGGGCTGACAGCTGGCGAGTTCAGCGGCAGTTACATCCCCCGAGGGCTCCCAGCCTGCTAAAGGGAGCAGGCCGGGACTGCTAAAGGAGCAGGCTGGGCTGAAGAACCTCACCCCACAAACCCCAGTGTGTGAATGTTGTGCATTTGGCCTATAGTCAATAATAACCCTAAATGTAAATGGATTAAATGCTTCAATCAAAATGTATAGGGTAGTTGAATGGATACAAAATCATGACCCATCTGTATCTGTCTACAAGCATCCCACCTCATAACAAGACACATACAGGATGAGAGTGAAAACATGGAAAAAATTTTCCATGGAAATGGAAAAGAAAAATAGCTGGAGAAGTAATAGAACTCATATCTGACAAATATACTTAAAAATGAAGGCCATCAGAAGAGATAACAAAGGTCAATACATAGTACTAAAGGGATCCATCCAAAAGAGGATATAACCCTGGTAAACATGTATGCACCCAATATAAGAGCACCTAAATATATTTTTAAAAAACTTCTAGAGGATTTTAATGGAGAGATTAACAACAATACAGTTATAGTAGGGGACTTTAACACCCCTCTCACTTCACTAGTTCTTCTAAACAAAAACTTAACAAGGAAACAATGACTCTAAAGCACACACTGCATCAGTTGGATTTAATTGACATTTATAGAACATTTCAACCCAACACAGCAGAATATACATTCTTCTCAAGTGTAAACGCATCATTCATAATGATACACCTCATGTTACGAAACGAAACAGTTTCTACAAATACAAGAAGATTGAAATCATATCAAGCATCTTCTCAGATCACAGTGGAATGACATTAGAAATAAACTACAGTAAAAACATCCAGAAACATTCAAACACATGGAGGCTAAATAGTATGTTATTAAACAATGAATGGGTTACCAACAAGATTAAGAAACAAAAACCTTCCTGCAAACATGTGAAAATGAATACACAACAACGCAAAATCTCAGGGGGACAGCTAAAGCAGCCCTGAGTGGGAAGTTCATAGCATTACAGGCCTACTCCAAAAAACAAGAAAAGTTAGTAAGAAGCTAACACTACAACTTAAAGAACTAGATAGAGAACAATAAGGAAAGCCCAGAATAAGTAGAAGGAAAGAGATAATAAAAATTAGAGTAGAAATAAGTAACATGGTGACTAAAAAAGTTAATATAATAAATCAATGAAACTAAGAGGTGGTTCTTTGAAAGGATAAACAAGATTGATGAGCCTTTAGTCAGACTCAAGAAACAGAGGGTTCCCAAATTAATGAAATCAGAAAGAAAAGTGTAGAAGTAACCAATGACACCACAGAAATACAAAGGATTGTAAGAAAATACCATGAACGACTATATGCCAACAAGCTGAACAATGGATGAAATGGACAAATTCTTCAAAAAATATAATCTCCAAAATTGAATTGGGTCAATGGGGGGAAAAGAGGGACATATGTAATACCCTTAGCAATAAAGATTTAAAAATAAACTGAAAAACACTGACCAAAAAACCATTTACAGGCAGTCCTCGGGTTACGTTGGACTTGACTTAGGTCATTTTGTGATTACATTGCTATCTCCCATTTACAGTATTTATAAATAAAGTTCCATCATTTCAACATATGTACATATGTACTTTATGTTTTCTATTATTTTACCACAAGTAAAGGTCTGGAATTGTTATCTTTAAAAAAAAATTTTTTTTGCTGTTTCACTTCATTACTGCTGTCTATGTGCTCCATGTGAGTGACATAGGTGCTTATGTAGGTGAGTACTGTCTTAGAGCGAAAACTTAGTTACGTTGGGCCGAAGGAACACATCTCCAACATAATCCGAGGACTGCCTGTATTAGAAAACTGTATACTTTACTAAATACTAGTCAGATTAAGTTGTGTATAGCTTAACATGTGTCATTTATCATTAAACTATAATTTGTAAATGCCAATAAAAATATAAACTTAAAAATGTAAAATACAGATTACTTCAGGATGGGGAGAGAGGGAAGAGGGCATGGCATGGAAAGACATAACATAAATGGGACATTATTGGTAGCATTTGGTTGAATGGTTGATGGCTCAAATATACTTAGTAATTTTAGTAAGATGATATACTTTACTAGAGGCCCGGTGCATGCAGTGGGGTGTGTGTGTGGGGGGGGGTAATCCCTCAGCCCAGCCTGCACCCTCTCTAATCTGGGTCCTCTCAGGCGATATCGGACTGCTGGTTTAGGCCTGATCCCCCAGGACAGTAGTCAGCAAACTGCAGATCGCGAGCCACATGCAGCACTTTGGCCCCTTGAGTGTGGCTCTTCCACAAAATACCACGGCCTGGGTGAGTCTATTTTGAAGAAGTGCCATTAGAAGAAGTTTAAGTTTAAAAAACTTGGCTCTCAAAAGAAATTTCAATCATACTGTTGATATTTGGCTCTGTTGACTAATGAGTTTACCGACCACTGCCCCAGGGGATATCCCTCTCACAATCCGAGACTACTGGCTCTGAACCACTCGACTGCCTGCCTGATTGCCCCTAACCAATTCTGCCTACCAGCCCGATCACCCCCTAACCACTGCCCTGTCACCCTAATTGATGCCTAACTGCTCCCCTGCCAGCCTGATCACCCACAACTGTCCTCCCCTGCCGGCCTGGTTGCCCCTAACTGCCCTTTCCTGCAGGCCTGGTCCTTCCCCACATGCCCTCTCTTCCCTGCAGTCCCGGTCTCCCCCAACTTCCCTCCCCTGTGAACCTGGTTGTCCCCAACTGCACTCCCCTGCTGGCCTGATCACCCACAACTGCCCTCCCCTAATGGCCATTTTGGGGCAGCCATCTTGTGACCTCATGGGGGCGGCCATCTTGTATGAGGGTGTGATGGTTAATTTGCATATTAACTCTGTTATATAGGATGATTAATATATTTTGCATGTTTTTTGTAAAATATATTTTATTGATTTTTTACAGAGGAAGGGAGAGAGATAAAGAGTTAGAAACATCGATGAGAGAGAAACATCGATCAGCTGCCTTTTGCACACCTCCTACTGAGGATGTGCCCGCAACCAAGGTACATGCCCTTCACCAGAATTGAACATGGGACCTTTTGGTCCACAGGCCGACGCTCTATCTACTGAGCCAAACCGGTTAGGACATGTTTTTTATGTGTATCAAATGTAAAGGCATGTTTACCCCGACATTGTAATGTCGGGGTAAACATGCCTTTATATTACTAGTTTGAGGTTTTTTTTCAAAGGCCCTAAGAAGCATCACAGCATTGTGTTCAAGTCAGATATTTTAACTGTAGTCATTTAAGAGTGCTGTCTCTCTCTACATCTTGATTTCCACTTATTTTATTATCACCTGACAGTACAGTGGCTTCAGGCATTTTGTGATTAGATATATATTTGTTACAGGATACAAGGATGGTTCACAATCCCAGGTGATTATTGATAGGAATGTAGTCTACACTGCCTGAAATACGTGTGTAGTGAAGAAGTGAGGATTTAGTTTTATAACACCAGAAAATACTGGGGGTGGTAATCCAATTATCTGATATTTAAAATTGTATGTAGAGAATTTAGTTCTCATAGATTTCCAGTGAAAACAACTTTTTTTAGAAATATACTCAATAATGGTGGAGAAACCAAGATGGTGGCATAGGTAAGCACCTAAACTGCTGCCTCGCACAACAATTTCAAAACTACAACTAAAAGACAGAACGGTCACCATCCAGAACCACAGGAAAGCTGGCTGAGTGGAAATTCTACAACTAGAAGGAAAGAGAAAAGCTCACGGAGAATTGTAGGAACAGCAAAGGGTTGAGGTACGGCAAAGGGTCTTTGTGCGCTCAGAGAGGAAGGGCGGCTGAGAGCCTGGCTGACTTTATCTGGCTGGAGGGGGAAGGCAGCCCCCGACTGCACTGAACCCCAGTTCCGACTGCACTGAAGCCCAGTTCCAGGCGAAACCCTGTGGACCCAGGCTCATACAGGGGGAGTCTGGACTGTAAAGTAGAGAGAAAGGCACTTGGAGATCCGGGGGAGAGCCATGGTGGTCAGGGATCTGGAGGTGCGCGCACACCAGCGCGCACAAAGACTGCAGAGGTTGCCACAGGCTTTCCCTAGCAGAAGGGAGTCGGAAACTCCTGAATGCACTGAACCCCAGTTACAGGTGAGCCCCTGGGGACTCACACTCTTGTGGGGGGGAATCTGGACTCTCCGGCGGAGGCTCGGGAGCCAGGGAAGCCAGAGGTCTGGAGGCGCGTGTGCACGCACAAGAGCAGGGCTAACGGGAAGCGAAGACTGTCTGCTCCGCCCTGAGACTCCATCCCATCCAAGCTGAGCACAGAGGCTTTTGCAATTTGGCAAGTCTTGTCTCTTAAGGCTGTCTCTAGCACCGAACTTCTCCCAGCGTAGACACAGCTGATCCTCACAGCCAACTGGCCTGGAGGTCAATTCCTCCCAGTGATACCAACAACAATCAAGACTTAACTACAACAAGGCTGTACACACAGTCCACAAAGGGGTGCACCTACAGTGTCCACCTCAGGTAACTGGGAGGCCGACCCACTGGGCCATATAGGAAACCTGGCACACAAAGCTACCCTACCAACTCAGGGAAGCAGTGAAAATGTGGCGACAAAGAAACAGATCACAAACGAAAGAAATAGAGGAAAACAAATGACTGGATATAGAATTCAAAACCACGGTTATAAGGCTTTTCAAGAATATCCTAGAAAAGGCCGATAAATATAACGAGACCCTCGAAGATATGAAAAAGGACCAACTAGAAATTAAACATACACTGACTGAAAGAAAAAGTATTATTCAGAGACCCAACAACAGACTAGAGGAACGCAAGAATCAAGTCAAAGAATTGAATACAAAGAAGCAAAAAACACTCAACTGAAAAAGCAAAAAGCAAAAAAAATCCAAAAAGTTGAAGATAGTGTAAGAAGCCTCTGGGACAACTTCAAGCGTACCAACATCAGAATTATGGGGGTGCCAGAAGAAGAGAAAGAGAAAGATACTGAAAACCTATTTGAAGAAAGAATGACAGGAAACTTCCCCCACCTGGTGAAAGAAATAGACTTACAAGTCCAGGAAGCGCAGAGAACCCCAAACAAAAGGAATCCAAAGAGGACCACACCAAGACACATCATAATTAAAATGCCAAGAGCAAAAGACAATATTAAAAGCAGCAAGACAAAAACAGTTAATTACCTACAAGGGAGCACCCATAGGATTGTCAGCTGATTTCTCAACAGAAACTATGCAGGCCAGACGGGAGTGGCAAGAAATCTACAAAGTGATGAATAGCAAGAACCTACAACCAAGATTACTCTACTCAGCAAAGGTATCATTCAGAATTGAAGGGCAGATAAAGAGCTTCACAGATAAGGAAAAGCTAAAGGAGTTCACCACCACCAAACCAGTATTATATGAAATGCTGAAAGGTATTCTTTAAGAAGAAGAAGAACAAAAATGTAAAGCTAAAAATTATGATCAACAAATATATATCTATCAACAAGTGAACCTAAAAATCAAGGGAATTAAAAACCTGAGGAACGGAATTAACTGGTGAATATAATAGAATCAGGGGCATAGAAAGGGAATGGACTGATAATTCACAGGGGGAATGGGGTATGGGGGGGTGCAGGAAGAGACTGGACAAAAATCGTACACCTATGGATGAGGAAAGTGGGGGGGAGGTAAGGGCAGAAGGTGGGGTGGGAACCAGATGGAGGGGAGCTATGGGGGGAAAAAGGAGAAACATTTGTAATAATCTGAATAAAGATTTATTTTAGAAAAATATACTCAATAACAACATATTCAATTGAAAATTAACCGTATTTTCTTTAATTTTGTCAGGTATTCTATGTTAAAACTAAAATGATTTTTATGTTTATAGGGTACAAAGTTGTAGCAGTACCAACAAGAAGTATGTCTTGAGGTGAAGCTAATTGTTTTATATATCCAAAGTACCAGTTTTAAAAATTATCCATGCTAGAGGGAAGACTTGGTGTATTCATTGTCTATTTCAAAAATATTGCAAAAGATTGTATTCATGAAGAAGCTATCTAATATGCAGTGATACAAAGTAGAATTGTAAATTGTATCATGCCTTTACCTAACATGTTCTTTGTTAGGTAACTTGTCTATGATGTGTCTTTATAACTATTTTTGTTTTGTTATTTCTTTGAATGCTTTCTAATCTGGTAGTATTTCTTTGTTTTTTTAAATATTTTTCAATTACAGTTGACATACAATATTATATTTGTTTTAGGTATACAACATAGTTATTATATAACTTAAGAAATGAGCACTCTCATAGGTCTAGTACTTATATGACAGCACAGTGGGTTTTACAGTATTAGTGACTAGATCTCCTATTCTTATGACTTTTTTATAACAGGCAACTTATAATTTTAAGTACCTTCACTTTTTTCACCTATCCTACCAACCCCCCTCTCTGGCAACCATCAATTTGTTCTTTGTATCAATGAGTTAATTTCTGTTTTCTTGGTTCGTATATTTTGTTTTATAGATTCCATGTATAAGTAAAATTATAAAGTATTTCTCTTTGCTTGTCTGAATTATTTCACATAGCATAACATCCTCTAGGTCCATCCACATTGTGAAAAATGGTAAGACTTCCTTTTTTTAAATAAATATTGTTCAGATAATTAGAGTTGTTCCTCTTTTTCCTCCCTATAGATCCCCTCCAGCTGGTTCCCACCACCCTATGCCCTTACGCCCCCTCCCCCTGCCCTGTCCTCATCCATAGGTGTAAGAATTTTGTCCTTTCTCTTGCTGCACCCCCACACCCTCTTACCCCCGAGAATTGTCATTCCACTCCCTTTCTATGTCCCTGATTCTATTATATTCACCAGTTTATTCTGTTCATCAGATTTTTTATTCACTTGATTTTTAGATTCACTTGTTGATATATATGTATTTGTTGTCACTTTGATGTTCATCATTTTTATCTTTACATTTTTCTTCTTGCTCTTAAGGAATATCCTTCAGCATTTCATATAATACTGGTTTGGCGGTGATAAACTCCTTTAACTTTTTCTTGTCTGTGAAGCTCTTTATCTGACCTTCAAGTCCAAAGGATAGCTTTGCTGGGTGGAGTAATCATGGTTGTAGGTTCTTGCTATTCATCACTTTGAATATTTCTTGCCACTCCCTTCTGGCCGGCATCGTTTCTTTTGAGAAATCAGCTGACAGTCATATGGGTACTCCCTTGTAGGTAACTAACTGTTTTTCTCTTGTTGCTTTCAAGATTCTCTCTTTGTCTTTTGCCCTTGGCATTTTAATTATGATGTGTCTTGGTGTGATCCTCTTTGGATTCCTCCTGTTGGGGTTCTCTGCGCTTCCTGGACTTGTAAGTCTATTTCTTTCACCAGGTGGGGGAAGTTTTCTGTCATTCTTTCTTCAAATAGGTTTTCAATATCTCCATCTCTCTCTCTCTCTCTCTCTCTCTCTCTCTCTCTCTCTCTCTCTCTCTCTCTCTCTCTTCTGGCATCCCCATAATCCAGATGTTGGTACGCTTGAAGTTGTCCCAGAGGCTCCTTACAGTATTTTCATATTTTTGGATTCTTTTTACTTTTTGCTCTTCCGGTTGGGTGTTTTTTGATTCCTCGTATTTCAAATCTTTAACTTGACTCTTGGGATCCTCTAGTGTACTGTTGAATTTCTGTATATTACTCTTTATTTCAGTCAATGTATGCTTAATTTCTGACTGGTCCTCTTCCGTTTTTTGGCATTCTCACTAAGATCCTTGAAGGTCTCACTAAGTTCCTTGGAGGTTTCTAGAATATTCTTGAATAACCGTATAACTGAGGTTTTGAACTCTATATCCAGTAGTTTGCTTTCTTCCATTTCTTTCATTTGTGATATGTTTCTTTGTCTCTGCATTTTGGCTGCTTCCCTTTGTTGATGGAGTGGCCTTGTGTGCTAGGTGTCCTATAGGGCCCAGTGTCTCAGCCTCCCCAATCACCTGAGGTGGACACTCTTGGTGCACCCCTTTGTGGGCTGGGTGCACAGTCTTGTAGTTAAGCCTTGATTGCTGTTGGTAACACTGGGAGGAATTGACCTCCTGGCCAATTGGCTGTGAGGCTCACTGTGCCTACAGTGGAAGAACTGCTATGCATGGGACATCCTTATGGGACAAGACTTGTTTCATTGGGGCCTTGAGTGTGTTGCTTATGGATATGAGGAGTTGTAATCTGGTGTGGTCTCACAGTGACCATTTGGTTTGCTGGCACATGGGTCTCCAAGGAGGTGCAAAGTCAGATACTATCTGAGATCGCCCAGTAGGAGCTACAGAGATATCTGCAGATTCCTCCTCTTTGGGGTTTGGAATTGCCCAGATGAGCCCCAGCAGTGAAGCAGGCAGGCTGCTGCTTCCGGGACTTGAGCCTTCTTTTGGAATCTTAGCTCTTTGTCCCAGCTGTAATTTGTTAGGTTTTAGTCTGCGAAAGGCCACTGATATGCAAACGCTTCTGCACACTGCTTGGGTGGGGTTGTAAATTGGGTGGGGCAGGGTCTCAGGGAATCACCAGGGTGGAGCAAATAGCAAAGGCTGTCAGTCAGCCCTGCACTGGGGAGGTCCCCACGTCTCTGTGTCCCCTGCCCCCACGCAGGAACAATGATTGCTATGAGCACCTCTGAGAGAGAGCTTCCTTCGCATTCCGGCCCAATGCCAGACAGTCCAGTTTCTCCCTGTATGAGTCTGGATCCCCAGGGTCTAGCCCGGAACTGGAGTTCAGAGCAATCAGGAGCTTGTATCTCCCTCCTAATTGAAAAAAACAACAGTGCACCCAGTTGCCAGCCCATTTCGCACACACCTCTGCACCTCCCACCAGTCTCAATGTGCTTTTTTCTTTTCTTCTACTTGTAGAGCTTCCACTCAGCCAGCTTTGCCGCAGTTCTGGATGTTAGTTGTTTTGTCTTTTAGTTGTAGTTTTGATTTGGTTGTGAGATGCAACCAAATCAAAAGCAAGTACAGGTGTTTGCCTATTCCACCTTCTTGGTTCTCCTAAAGACTTCCTTCTTTCTTATGGCTTATTAATATTCCATTGTATATATGTACTACATCTTTTTTATTCATTTGTCTATATTTTTTCTTTTATTGTTTAAGGTATATTACAAATAGTAGTACATATGTCACCTATTTTTCCCCTATTGACCATCACCCAGCCTCTTCTGCCTTCCGGTACAGGCCCCCCCTCACCCCCCCCCCCCAGTGTCTTTCGGCCATTGGTTATGGTTATATGCATTTATACAAGTCCTTCAGTTGATCTCTTACCTCCTCCCGACACCTCCCCAGCTTTCCCACTGTAATTTGACAGTCTGATGTTTCTCTGCCTCTGTATCTATCTTTTTGTTCATCAGGTTATGATGTTCTTTATTGTCCATAAATGAGTGAGATCATGTGGTATTTTTCTTTCACTGACTGGCTTATTTCATTTAGCATAATGCTCTCCAGTTCCATCCATGCTGCTGCAAATGGTAAGAATTCCTTCTTTTTTATAGCAACGCAGTATTCCAATGTGTAGATGTACCATAGTTTTCTAATCCACTCATCTGCTGACGGGCATTTAGGCTGTTCCCAAATCTTAGATATTGTAAATTGTGCTGCTGTGAACATAGGGGTGCATCTATCCTTTCTTATTGGTGTTTCTGGTTTCTTAGGATATATTCCTAGAAGTAGGATTACTGGGTCAAATTGCATTTCCATTTTAAAATTTTTGAGGAAATACCATACTGTTTTCCACAATGGCTGCACCAGTCTCCTTCCCACCAACAGTGAAGGAGGGTTCCTTTTCTCCGCATCCTCTCCAGCACTTGTCGTTTGTTGCTTTGTTAATGATAGCCATTCTGACAGGTGTGAGGTGGTACTTCATTGTTGTTTTGATTTGCATCTCTCAGATGATTGGTGACTGTGAGCATTTTTTCATATGTCTCTTGGGTTTCTAAATGTCCCTCTTACGAAAAGTGTCTTTTTAGATCCTTTGCCCATATTTTGATTAGATTGTTTATCTTCGTGTTGTTAATTTGTATGAGCTCCCTGTAAATGTTGGAGATTAAACCCTTATCGTTGATGTTATTGGCAAATATGTTCTCCCGTGCAGTGGGCTTTCTTGTTATTTTATTGATGGTTTCTTTTGCTGTGCAGAAGCTTTTTATTTTGATGTAGAACCCTTTGTTTATTTTCTCCATAGTCTCTCTTGCCTTGGGATCTGTGTCTATAAAGATATTGATATGACATATGTCTGCAGTTTTGCTGCCTATGGAGTCTTTAGGACTTTTATGGTTTCCTGTCTTACATTTAAGACCTTTAGCCATTTTGAGTTTGTTTTTGTGTATGTTTTAAGTTGGTGATCTAGTTTCAGGTTTTTTTTTTTTTTTTTTGCATGTATCTAACCAAATTTCCCAGCACCATTTATTAAAGTCTTGTTTTGACTGCATTGTATGCTCTTGTCTCCTTTGTCAAAAACTAATTGACTATAATGACTTGGGTCAATATCTGGGTTCTCTGTTCTATTCCATTGGTCTATATGTCTGTTCTTATGCCAGTTTGCCTGGTATTGTGTTCCCTCCAACTTTGTTCTTTTTTCCCAGGATATCTGTGGCTATTCAGGGTCTTTTTTTATTCCAGATGAATTTTGGGAGAGTTTGTTCTAGGTCTTTGATATCTGCCATTGGTATTTTCATAGGTATTGCATTGAAACTATAGATTGCTTTAGGTAGTATGGACATTTTAATGATGTTGATTCTACTAATCCATGAACATGGTATGTTCTTCCATGTGTTTATGTCTTCCTATATCTCTTTTTTCAATGTCCTGTAGTTTTCCGAGTACAGGTCTTTTACATCCTTAGTTAAGTTTATTTCTAGATATCTTAATTTTTTTGGTGCAGTGGTAAATGGATTTTTTTTTTTCATTTCTCTTTCTGTGAGTTCATTATTGGTGTATAAAGGCCATAGACTTCTGGGTGTTAATTTTGTATCCTGCCACATTGCCAAATTTATTTATTAGGTCTAAGTAGTTTTTTTGGTGGAGTCTTTGGGGTTTTCTATGTATAGTATCATGTCATCTGCAGATAGAACAGTTTTACTTCTTTTCCAATTTGGATGCCTTTTATTTCTTCTTCTTGTCTGATCGCTATGGCTAGTACTTCTAGTACTATGTCAAACAGCAGTGGTGAAAGTGGGCATCCTTGTCTTGTTTCCTGTTTCTGGGTTTAGTTTCTGCCCATTGAGTATGATGTTGACTGTAGGTTTGTCATATAGGGCTTTTATTATGTTGAGGTATGATCCCTCTATTCCCACTTTGCTGAGAGTTTTTATCAAGAAAGGGTGTTAGATTTTGTCAAATGCTTTTTCTGCATCACTTGATATGATTATGTGATTTTTGTCTGTCCCTTTGTTTATGTGATGTATCACATTTATTGATTTGTGGATATTTTAACCAACCTTGCATCCCCGGAATAAATCCCACTTGGTTATGATGTGTAGGATCTTTCTAATATATTGCTGAATCTGATTTGCTAGAATTTTGTTGAGGTTTTTAGCTTTATATTCATCAAGGATAGTGGCCTATAGTTCTCTTTTTTTGTAGTATCTTTATCTGGTTTTGGAATTAGGGTGATGCTGGCTTCATAGAAAGAGCTTGGAAGTGTAACTTCCTCTTGAATTTTTTGGAATAGTCTGAGGAGGATAGGTGTTAGTTCTTTGAATGCTTGGTAGAACTCCCATGTAAAGCCATCTGGACCAGGGCTTTTGTTTGCTGGAAGATTTTTGATCACTGTTTCAATTTCTTCGGTAGTTACCGGCCTGTTCAGGTTATTTTATTCTTCTTGGTTGAGTTTTGGGAGCTTGTATATTTCTAAGAATATGTTCATTTCATCTAGGTTGTCCATTTTGGTGGAATAGAGTTGTTCATAGTATTTTTCATAATGATTTGTATTTCTGTGGCATCAGTTGTTACTTCACCTCTTTCATTTCTGATTTTGTTTATTTGGGTCCTCTTTCTTTGCTTCTTGGTGAGCCTAGCTACAGGTTCATCAATCTTTTTTATCCTTTCAAAGAACCAGCTCTTGGTTTCGTTGATCTTTTGTATTGTTTTTTGGTCTCTGTGTCATTTATGTCCACTCTGATCTTTGTTATTTCCCTCCTTCTGCTTAAGCTGGGCTTTTCTTTTTGCTCTCTTTCTAACTCTGAGTTGTAGGGTTAGATAATTTATTACCATTGTTTCTTGTTTTTTTGAAATAGGCCTGTAGAGAGCTATGAACTTCCCTCTCAAGATTGCTTTCGCTGTGTCCCATAGATTTTGGATTGTTGTGTTTTCATTGTTGTTTGTTGCCATGATGGTTTTTTATTTTTTCTTTGATCTTTCTGGTAACACAGTCATTGTTTAATAGCATGCTATTTAGCCTCCAGGTGTTTGATTTTTTTTAAATTGTAGTTGATTTCTAGTTTTATGCCATTGTGATCTGAGAAGATGCTTGATATGATTTCTGTCTTCTTGAATTTGAATAGACATTGCTTGTGTCCCAGTATTTGGTCTGTCTTTGAAAATGACACGTGCACTTGAGAAGAATGTATATTCTGTGGCTTTGGGGTGAAATGTTCTAAAGATGTCAATTAATTCCATCTGATCTAGTGTAGGATCGATATTTCTTTGCTGATTTTTTTGTTTAGAGGATTTGTCCCTTGGTGATAGTGAGGTATTAAATCCCTTACTATGACTGTATTGGTGTCAGTCACTCCCTTGATATCCTCCAGGAGTTTTTTTTTATGTATTTGGGTGCTCCTGTATTGGGTGCGTATATGTTTACCAGAGTTATATCTTCTTTTTGGATTGCTCCCTTTAATATTATAAAGTGGTCTTCCTTATCTCTTGTTATGTCCTTCAATTTGAGATTTAATTTGTCAAATATAAGTATTGCTACCCCTGCTTTTTTTTTCATTTCCATTCGCCTCAAATACCTTTTCCCATCCCTTTAACATCAGTCTGTGTGTGTCTTTTTTTCTGAGGGTGGGTTTCCTGTAGACAGCAGATATATGAGTTATGTTTTCTTATCCACTCAGCTACCCTATGTCTTTTGATTGTGGTATTTAATCCATTTACATTTAACGTTATTATTGATAGGTATTTCTGTGTTGCCATTTTTATTTTTTATGCCTGTGTTCCTTCTTCGCTTCCTATTTCTTCTTTTTACAGCAGACCCTTTAGCATTTTTTGCACTGCTGGCTTGGTGGTGATAAACTCCCTTAGTCCTTTTTTGCCTGTGAAGCTCCTGATTTCACCCTTAATTTTGATTGATAGACTTGCTGGGTACCGTGTTCTTGGATTCAGACCCTTCCTTTGCATGACTTTGTATATTTCATTCCATTCCCTTCTTTTCTGATGTGTTTCTGTTGAGAAATCAGTTGCTAGTCTGACGGGGGATCCTTTGTAGTTAAGTTTCTGTCTCTCTCTGGCCACTTTTAAGATTCTTACTTTGTCTTTGGTGTTTGCCAATTTAATTATAATGTGCCTTGGCACCAGTCTTTTGGGGTTTATTTTGTTTGGGACTCTGTGAACTTCTTGGATTTGTGTGGGTTTTTCTTCCCTACATCAGGGAAGTTTTCTGTCATTATTTCTTCAAACAGGTTTTCTATTCCTTTTTTAGTTTTCTTTTCTTTATGGCACCCCTACTTGGGGGATGTTGATTCATTTCATGTTGTCCCAAAGTTCCCTCAGGCTTTCCTGTTGTTTTTTAAGTTTTTTTTCTAGATGTTGCTCTGCTTGGGTATTTTTCCCTACCGTGTCTTTTACTTCAGTGATGCGGTCCTGCTTATTCTAGTCTACTGTTGATGCTTTCTATTGAATTCTTTATTGCAGTGATGTCATTTTTCATTTCTTCTTGATTCTTCTTCATTTCCTCTTGGTTCTTAAACATATTTTTGAATTTGTCTTCCACCCTTTGAAGCGACCTTATGACCATTTCTCAGAATTTTTTCTCTGACACATTGCTTGCCTTCATTTCTTTTACTTCCTTTTCTGGTGATGCCTCCTTTTATTTTGTATGCAGGTTGTTTCTTGGTCTTGCCACAATGTCTCCTCTCTGGGTGTCTGGTTATGTAATTCTCTCCTTCGTTGACTTAAAGGCACACAATATAACACAACAATGCACAAAGCACAAGGTACTGCATACAAATGTATTCATGATACTAATAACCCCAAATAAAGGTGACCGCCATTGAAAAGATAATTAGGGGTAAAAAAAAAAAAAGGAGTGCAAAAATGATATTGAGAAAAGGAAAAATTGTAAGAAATAAAATAAATAGAATAAAAAAGAGGGTGGAAAAAACTATATGGGGATAAGACTCCAAAAGAAGAACAACTAATCCAAAAAAATGCAAAAAACTAACCCCCAGATATGAATGCAAACTACAAACAACTAATAACAAGTGAGGAGAGGAAAAACAGAAGCAAAAAAAAAAAGAAGAGAGAACAATCACACAAACAAAAAATCTAATCAACAAACTAAACAATAATAGGACAGAGAAAGAAGGGCAAAACAAAATAAAACAAAAACATTAAAAAATAAACAAGAAAAGGGAAGAGAGAAAAAAGTTTGGATAGTGAAGAAAGAGAAGAGAGAAGTGTATATGGATTTGGAGCAGGTGATTGGAAATTAGATATATAAGTAGGATGAATTTTTAATGGGGCAAAAAGAAGGAATAGGGAAAAATCTAAAGCAGGAATAGTGTAAGAGAAATAGGACAACTAAAGCGTAAAAGTGAGAAAGAGAGTGTTGGCATAAAGGTAAAGTTGAGAATAAAATGATGCTAAAGAAAAAATGAAAATAAAATGGAGAACACTAATCCCAAAATTAAATATAATACAATAAAATAAAGAGAAAATACAATGAAACTTTAAAAGGTGTAAAATAATTGTAGTAATAATACTGATTAAAAATAAAAATATAATAATTTAAAAGGTAAAGTTAAATGAAAAAATTTAATTTCTTAAGTAAAAGATAAAAAATAAAAATGTGCAGTAGTGAAGTTCATTCACTTCCTCTACTGTTCTGTTTTGCATGCCTGTTTCCTGTCAGGTAGTTAGGACAGTATTTAAGTTCCTGCATTCCACAGCTCCTCTGTGTCGTAAGCCACAATCTTGTTTTCAAACAGGTAGTATTTCTTTGTCTCTCAGCCTATCTTTTGTTGTATTTACACAAGAGTCAATTTGTGATTCAACCCCTGAGTGGCAGTGTTTCTGTATTGACATCCTGGGCTGTAAGTCCTCTGTATCCAGTATTTAGAATTTTTTCCCCTGCTGCACTTAATACTGCTTTTGAGGTATGGACTGCCTCAGAGCTGTTTTCTGATTGTTTCTCCCTGCTCTGATCCCTACATTCCACAAAAACAACTTTTCCATTTAGTCTCTGAGAGTGTTTTAAATTGGGTGATCTTATGTACTGGGCTTAGTAATCAAAAGCAAGGATTTAAAGAGAAAAAAGAGCCAGAGTAAGTGTGCAAAGTTGTGACTTTTTTGCCCTGGCAGTGCGAGTGACTCTGCTCATGTCTCTGTTTACGTCTTTTCCCCCTGGCATAGCGCAGCTTTTGTTGTAGTTCTCTTTCTAGTTCTTTAAGTTGTAGGGTTTAATAATTTATTGCTGATTTTTTTTTTTTTTGAGGCATGCCTGTAGTGCTATGAACTTCCCACTCAGGACTGCTTTGCTGTGTCCCAGAGATTTTGCGTTGTTGTGTGTTCATTTTCGCTTGTTTCCAGAAAGTTTTTTATTTATTTCTTGGTCTCTTTGGTAACCCATTCATTGTTTAATAAGATGCTATTTGGCCTCCATGTATTTGAATATTTTTGGATGTTTTTACATGGAGGCCAAATAGCATCTTATTAAACAATGAGTGGGAAACAGGCATACCTCAAAAATCAAGGCAGGCAGAAGGGTTAGAGGCAGGCAGAGGCAGTTAAGGGATATAAGGCAGGCAGGTGAGTGGTTAGGAGCCAGTGGTCCCATATTGCGAGGTGGATGTCCAATTGGAGAGGTACAGGCTGGGCTGAGGGACCCCCCGTCCCCAATGCACGAATTTTGTGCACTAGGCCATTAGTGTCATATAAATGTCAATTAAATCCATCTGATCCACTGTGAACTTTAGTGTCTCTGTTTCCTTGTTAAGTTTTTGTCTGGAAGATCTATTCAGTGAAGTGAAAGATGTGTTGAAGTCCCCTAGTATGACTTTATTTTTGTCGATCTCTCCATTAAAATCCTCTAGAACAATGGTCGCCAACCGGTAGGTCCGTGAGGTCTGAAAGGTTGGCGACCACTGGTTTAAGAAAGCCTTTGGAGCAGTGGTCTCCAACTGGTGGTCTGTGGACCACTGGTGGTCCATGAGGTCCAAAAGGTTGGCGACCACTCCTCTAGAAGTTTGTTTACCTATTTAGGTACTCCTTTATTAAGTGCATATGTGTTTACCAGGGTTATATCCTCTTGTTTTATCGATCCCTTTAGTATTATGTAGTAACTTTTGTTGTTTCTTGTGATGGCCTTCATTTTGAAGTATGTTTTGTCGGATATGAGTATTGCTACTTCAGCTTTCTTTTTCTTTTCCATTTGCATGGGAATTTTTTTTCTATCCATTCACTCTCATCCTGTTTGTGTCTTTGTTTTGAGGTGAGTCTTGTTTACACAGGATATAGTTGGGTCATGTTTTTGTATCCATATAGCTACCCTATGCCTTTTGATTGGAGTATTTTATCCATTTACATTTAGGGTTATTGCTAGGAACTTATTTATTGCCATTTTAATTCTGTATGAGTAGGTTTCTCTGTTTCTTCTTTTCATTACAGCATCCCTTTAGCATTACTTGTAATGCTGGCTTGGTGGTGATGTACTCTTTTAGTCTTTTTTTTTATTGGGAAGCTCTTTATTTGTCTTATTTTGAATGATAGCCTTCCTGGATATAGTAAACTTGGTCTCAGATCCTTGCTTTATATTACCTTGAGTACTTTATGCCATTCCCTTCTAGCTTATGTAGACTCTGATGAGAAATCAGGTGTCAGCCTTATGGGAACTCCTTTGTAGGTAACAGTTTGCTTTTGTTTTGCTGCCTTTAAGATTCTTTGTCTTATTTTTTTGGCATTTCAATTATGATGTGTCTGGGTGTGGGCCTGTTTGGGTTCTTCTTGTTTTGGGTTCTCTGTATCTCCTGCACTTGTTTGACTTTTTCATTTACCAGATTAGGGAAATTTTCTGCCATTATTTATTCAAACACCTTCTCTATCTCTTTTTTCCTTTCTGCCTCTTTGGGCACACTTGGCTATTCTAATATTGTTTCATTTCACGTTATTCCACAGCTCCCTTAAGCTGTCCTCCTGTCTTTTTTTTTTTTTAATATATTTTATTGATTTTTAGATAGAGGAATGGAGAGGGATAGAGAGCTAGAAACATCAATGAGAGAGAAACATTGATCAGCTGCCACCTACACACCCCCTCCTGGGGATGTGCCCACAACCGAGATATATGCCCTTGACCTGAATTGAACCTGGGACCCTCCAGTCCTCAGGCCGACACTATATTCATTGAGCCAAACTGGTCAGGGCTGTCCTCCTGTCTTTTGTTTTTTCTTTTTGGTTCTCTGATTGAGTGATATTTTCAATGCTGTCTTCTATTGATTCAATCCTCAGCTTCCCATAATGGGCTCTGTATTTCTTCCAACATGTTCTTCATTTGTGTTATGTCATTCTTCATCTCAGACTGTTCTTTTTCATAGTTACTATATCTTTTTTCATACTGTGAGCATTTTTACTGCCATTACTCTGAACTCTGATTCAGATAAATTTCTTATCTCTGCTTCATTTATCTCTTCTTCTGGAGAATTCTCTAGTTCTTTCATTTGGGGGTTGTTTCTTTGTTTCCTCATTTTGGCTTTCTGTTTGGGTTTATCACTATGTATTAGGTAGATGCTCTACACCTCTTAATCTCTACTGCATGAGTGTTAAAGGCTGTTTCTGACTAGACGTAGAATTAAAGCCTGCAGAGACAACCTCTCCCTACAGACTGATAGGATTCTGAGTTGAATTCCCCCCCCCCCGCCCCCCCTCCCAGTGGTGAGAGTGCTTTTCAATAGAGTGGGGCAGTTGCTCCTGCCTGGAGGCTAATTGTTATTTTTAATCTCTTAAGTGGCCCTAGGCAAGGTAAATGTCTGGGTGGGAAAGATGTCCTCTGCTGTGTGAGGGAATGACTCAGCCTAGTAAGCTGGGGTTTCTGCCTTCTATCTCTTGGACCCCCAGTCCTGGCTTCTGCTCTCACAGCTCCAGTCCACTTCACCCTCCCTGTATCGGAGCACAAGGTGGTGGATCCACAAGGAGTTTAGTGCATTGGCCCTTTCAGAGGATGCCTCAATTTTCAGTTGTTATTCCCTGGTAGATAGCACTCCGCTGATTTTCACAGCCAGATGTTAGGTGGGTACCCTCCTCAGTTTTGGTGCTCTCTCCTGGGGGCCCCAGCTTCGGGATTAGATCCCAGAGTTCTCAGTGGCAACTCCCCTCAGCTGAGATATCTCACCGGGACTTCGGTTGCGGTCTGTGGGTGCCTGGCCAGGCCTTACCTGCCTCTGCCCCTCCTATCAGTCTTTATGTGATCTCCACTTTCAGTCCTTGGGTATCAGGGTTCTCTCCTGCGAGTTTTCCGTTGATTATTCAGGAAGTTTTTCTGTATTTTAATTGCAATACCAGTTTGTTCCTGAGAGCATGTCCATGCAGCATCCATTTACTCTGCACCTATTTTTAATCTTCCTGGCCATATAGGTTTGGATTTACTTCTGGATTCTCCATTCTCTTCCTTTGATCTCTGTGTCTTTTTTTAATGCCAGCACCATGTTGTTTTGATTAGTCTTGTGGTATAATTTGATATCAGGTAGTGTGATACCTCCAACTTCGTTCTTCTTTTTCAGGATTCCTTTGGCTATTCAAGATCTTTGTGATTCCTTACAATTGTTAGGATTATTCTAATTCTATGAAAAAGCCATTTTAATTTTGATAGGGACATCTTAATCTTATTCTTCCTACCCGTGAACATGGTATGTCCTTCCATTTATTATTGTCTTTTGCAGTTGTTTCTTCAACATTTTATAGGTTTTTTTAAGTACAGGTCTTTACCACTTTGGTTATATTTATTCTTATTGATGCAATTGTAAGTGGAGTTGTTTTCTTAATTTTTCTTTTTGTTGGTTCCTTAACTGCTATACAAAAAATGCAACTGATATCTGCATATTAATTTTGTACCCTGCTACTTTACTGAATCTAGGTATTGGCTTTTTGGTGGAGTCTTTAATACTTCATGTATATGTAGTATCCTGCCATCTGAAAATTAAAATTTTCTCCTTTTTTTCCAATTTGGCTGGCTTTTATTTCCTTTTCTTGTGTGGTTGCTGTTACTAGGACTTCCAAGACCATTTAAATAAAAGTGGTAAAAGTGGACATCTTTGTCTTGTTTTTGATGAGTATGATGTTCGCTGTGGTTTGTCATATATGGCCTTCATTATATTTACGTATGTTCACTCTTTTCTGAGAGATTTTATCTTAAGTGAATGCTGGATTTTGCCAAATGCTTTTCCACATATATTGATAGGATCATACGATTTTTATTCTTGATTTTGTTTATGTGGTGTGTTAAATTATTCAACTTGCAGACAGTGGACCAGCCTTATATCCTGGGAATGAATTCCCCCTGATCATGATATATGATCCTTTTAATATACATATTGCTAAGTTTGGTTTGCTCATATTCTTTTTAGGATTTTTGCATCTGTCCTCATCAGGGATATTAGCATATGTATTTTGGAATGTCTGTGGTTTGGGAATAAAATGAGCTTGGCAGCCTTCCCTCCTTTTCAGTTTTTTTAAATAGTTTGAGAAGGTAAGTGTTCATTTACCTGTGAAGCCATCAGGTTCAGGACTTTTGTTTGTTGCGAACTTTTTTTATTATTAATTAAATTTGTTTAGTGTTTATTGGTCTGTTCAGATTTTCTTTCTTCTTTACACAGTCTTCGAAGATTGTATTTTTCTAGGAATCTATCCATTTCTTCCATGTTTTCCACTTTGTTGGTATATACTTGTTCAGAGTACTTTCTTAAAATCCTTTGTATTTCTGTAGTGACAGTTATCACCTTTCCTTTTCTGATTTTATTTGGGTCCTCTCTTTTTCTTGATAAGTCTGGTTAAAGGCTTATCAATTTGGGTTTTTTCCAAAGAACCGGCTTTTTTATTAATTTTATCTTTTGTAATTATTTTAGACTCTATTTTATTTATTTTCATTCTGATATTTATTATTTCCTTCTTTTTACTCACTTTGGGCTTTGTTTTTCTAATTTCTCTAGGTGTAAGGTTAGATGGTTTATTCTATATTTTTCTTCTTTTTTTGGGGTAAGCCTTGTATTGCTATGAATTTCCCTTTTGGAACCACTTTGGCTGTTTCTGATAGATTTGGGGTCATTGTGTTTTCATTATCATTTGTTTTAAGATATCTTCTGATTTCTTTCTTGATCTTGTTATTAACCATTTATTACTTAGTGTCTTGTTATTTAGCCTCCATGTCTCCTTGTGTTTTTCAGTTTTCTTCATGTAAGTGGTTTCTAGTTTCATAGCATTGTGGTCAGAGAAGATGCTTGATATGATTTTAACCTTCCTAAATGTATTGACTCATTTTGTGGCCTCACATATGGTGTATCCTAGAAAATGTTTTGTGTGTACTTGAAAAGAATGTACTAGTATTGTTGGAGAGTGGGAATTTTTGCCCATTCCAGAGAGGCCGTGGACTATGCCCCAGGTAGAGTTGTCAGTGCTGACACTAGGCCAGGCCTTGAGATACGGTCTCATGGCCCTTTCCCAGCACGTAGGCCTTCTTTCATAGAACACTGTCAGCTTTCTGAAGAACAGCATGACCCTGTGAACAACATGGTCATCAATGGCATGACTCTGACATTGCTTAGGAAAAACTGTTTTGTCTTAGGTTGCCTGCTCTGCAAAAACAGGATGTGGTTAATGTGCTTAAAAGTGGTCCTGCACAAAGGGTAGGGGGCTGCTCTCTGGACTCCCTGAGTGGAGAATGGCAGAGCAGTCACCTGGCTAGCTCGAATAAAGGCTCTTTGCTCTTGCATCGGACTCAGCTCCCTGGTGGTCTTTGGGGATCACGAAATCTGGGCATAACAGTATATTCACCCTGTTCTAGTAACTCAGTTGGTTAGAGCATGGTCCTGATATGCCTAGGTGTGGTTTTGATCCCCAGTCAGGGCACGTACAAGAATCAACTAATGTATAATTATAAAAGGGTAATTGTGAAAGATGTGACAGCCACAACCTGCCTGGCTTGGGTTCAGGACCTGGAGAAGGGCTGCGCACAAATGACGAGACTACACAAGAAATAAGAATTTGGAAATCACAGGGTGTCAGGCGGAGAACCCAACTCTAGTGAAGGGCTTCACTGGTGCCCAGGCCCTGCTAGCTTTTCACTCAATTTTAGATACACATCTTGCCCTTAGTTAGGCAGGCAATTCCGGTATCAGACAGTCTTAAAGGTCAGTAAATATTAGTAAAGATTCACTTTTAGACTATTAGGTCAGAAAATTGTTTGAACCACCATTGTCTCGATTAAACAAACGGTGCATAGCTTTGGCTCTTGCCAAAGCTCAAGGTCCACCAGCCTTCTGGGTTCCTTGTTTACACTTTACTGATAGTGTAGAACAGTGGTCAGCAAACTGTGGCTCGCAAACCATATGCAGCTTGTGAGACGCGGTTTGCCGCTCTGTTGACTAATGAGTTTGCTGACTACTGGTGTAGCCAATGGAGAGCTTCCAGCAGGTAATATGCTAATTAGGCCGGATGTCTTCCTGACAAAGTCGGGGCTGGAGGAAGGAAGCCTGGGTCCTGGGTGCTGTACGGAAGCTGGTGCCGGCATCTGGGGGAAGGAAGGCCTACTCTTGCATGAATTTTTGTACTTCAGGCCTCCAGTGAATTCATACATAAGTGGAACAACAAATCTGTTTCTCTGTCTCTCCTTTTCTTACCCCCTCCCACCTTTGTCTCTCTCCCTTTCTCTGTCACTCAAATCAACAAATAAAAATTTTTAAGAAAATGAAAAGAACATATTTTCTACTGTTTGTGCAAGTCCTAAAAATATCAATTAAGTCCATCTGGTTTAATGTATTATTTAAGGCCATTGTTTCCTTGTCGGTTTTCTGTCTGGATGGCCTCTTCATTGATGTCATTGAGGTGTTAAAGTCCCCCCCTATGGCTGTATTACTGCCAATCTATCCCTTTATATCCACCAATATTTGCTTTATATATTTAATTGCTACATTGGATTTATAGATGTTTACAAGAATTTTGTTACTTTGTTGGATTGACTCCTTTCTCATTATGAAATGCCCTTTGTCTCTTATTTTAAAGTCTGTCATATCTATGTATTTCTACCTCAGCTATTTTTGTTTATTCCCTTTGCATGAAATAACTTTTTTCCTCCCTTTTCCTTAAGTCTTATGTGTCTTTCGATATGAAGTGGGTCTCTTGTAGGTAGCTTATGTACAGGATTTTTTTTTTTTGTTTCCTTATCCATTCAGCCACACTATGTTTTGCTTTTTTATTGGAGCATTTAATTCATTTACACTTGAAGGAATTATTAATTGGCCTGTAGTTATTGGAATTTTATTCAGTGCTTTCTGATTGTTTTTGTAGTTTTCATTTCTTATTCTCTTGCTCACATCCCTTGTCTGTTGATGATTAATAGTGTTGCATTTGGATTCCTCTCCATTTTTTGTTTATCTTGTTGTGTTTTGGTTTGTGGTACCAGGTAGCTCACATATACCAAGTTGTTGACAGCCGTCTATTTTAAGTTGCTTGTCAGTTAAGTTTTAACATTCTAAAGTTGCCCCTTCATTTGTATTTTTTTCTTATTTTTTCTTTTGTGCATGTGTTTGTGGGTGTCCCTTAATTTATTGTAATTATACATGATCTTTCTACTTTTGTAAATTTTGTATTAGCTTTATATTTGTTTGATCCACTGCATTTACTAAATGTTTTCCTTTGTCAGTAAGAACTTTTTTATTTGCTACTAGTGGCCCAGGGCACGAATTCATGCACCTTGAAGGAACTGTGAGCTCTGAGGCTGCAATAGGCACAGGGGCGGGTCTTGACATCCTCCGTGCTCCTGCCTGGCCCTTCCCACCACAGCCCAGTCCCCTATCTGCTGACAGCCCCGCTCTCAGCACCGCTGCTCCCACTGGCTGAAGGGACTGGCCCTACTTGCACCCGCTGATGGCACAGAGTGATTGGGGCTGGTGCCAGCAGTGGGTGCAAGTGGCAGCTGCTGCCCTGATCACTCCTCAGGAGCAGAGGGCGTTTGAGAAGCCCTCAGGGGCGAGTGGGGCTGGCAGCAGGTGTGAGCAGCAGGCGGGATTGGGCGGGATTGTGGTGCATGGGAGCAAAGAATTTTCAGTAACCACCAGAGGCTCACCCTGATGACAGTGATCAGCACCCTGCCTTGGTCTGGTACCCCTGCTCACCTGCTCCACCATCCCACCGCAGCCAACGCTGACCATGTTCCCCTCTCTGCTGCCTGCTGCTGATGCCCACCATGTTCTTCGCACGCCTCCTGGTGCTCAGCACACATCATAGCAACCGGTTGTTTGGTTGTTCTACTGTTTGGTCTATTTAAATATTAGCCTTTTATTATATAGGATATTTTCTTATTCAGACTTTTGATTTTTTGTTGTTTACTTAATGAAATCTCTATAACGTTTCCTGTAATACTGGGTTACTGGTGATGAACTCCTTTAGCTCTTTCTTATAGTAACTAGCTATTCTTCGATTTTAAATGATAGCTTTGCTGGGTAGAGTTATATTGATTATAGAACTTTGGTTTTCATCACTGTTAATATTTTGTGCCATTCCCTCCTGGCTTCCATAGTTTCTTTTGAAAATAGCTGATATGTGAGCTCTTTTGTTCATAACTGACTTCTTTCCTCTTTTATGATTATCTCTTTGCCTTTAAACTTTTGACATTTTAATTATGATGTGTGCTGGAACTCTTCAGGTTCATCTTATTTGGGACTCTGCACTTCCTGAACTTGTATGTCTATTTCCTTCTGCATGTTAGAGAAGTTTTCAGTCATTTTTTTCTTCAAATAGGTTTTCATATCCCTTGCTCGCTCTCTCTTCTCCAGGTACCCTTATGATGTGAATGTGGGTATGCTTGATGTTTTCCCAGAATGCCCTTTAAACTATCTTCTTTTTTTTTTTTCTTTTAGCTATTCTGATTAGGTGTTTTCCTCTTCCATGTCTTCTTAATCCTCTGTTTCATCTAATCTGCTGTTGATTCTCTCAATATATTTATTTCATTTAATGTATTCTTCATTTTCTGACTGATCTCTCCCCCCTGCCCCCCACACCCGCCTATGGTTTCTAAGGTTTCACTGAGTTTATCTGTTCTTCCCCTAAGTTCAATGAGCATTCTTATAGCTAGTGTTTTGAACTCTGTATCCAGCAGACTCATTGTCTCCATTACATTTAGTTCTTTTTCTGGAATTTTGCCCTCTTCTTTCATTTGGGACATGCCTCCTCATTTTGGCTGACTCACTGTGATTTTTTTTCTGTTTATTAGGTAGATCTGCTAAATCTCCTAGTCTTGGCAGAATGGCCTACGTAGTAGGTGACCTGTGAGGCCCATTGGCACAGTCTCCCTATTCCCCTTAGCTGGGTGCTCAAGGGGTATGTATCCTTGGTGTGGGTTGTGTGTGTCTCCTGTTGTAGTTTAGTCATGATTATTTTTGGTATATCAGTGGGTTTAATTGGCCACTGGGCTACCTGTCTTTCAGGCTTGTTTGTGACTACAGCGGATAAGTAGCTGTGTGTGAGCTGACCCCCCCCCCCCACTTCCACCCCCAAAGGAAAGTCACATTAACAGAGTCCTGGTGCCAGCCATTCTGCTCTTTGGATATGTCGTTTGTGGAGCTGGTTGAATGGTGCTTTGGTGTGGTATCAAGCTGCCAACAAGGTGTGTTGTTTCTGGAGCCTCTTGGGCACAGCTGCTTGGGGCCATATGCTGGGAGCTACAAAGTGATCTGCATTTGGTTGCTGCTTGTGCCAGGCTTAGAAGCTCTTGAGAGAAGCTATGCTGTGAACCTAGGCTGGCTGCTACTAGTGCCAATCATGGGATGCTTTGGTGTGGGCACCACAATATGAGCTGAAGCCACCTGCCACTTGTGTTGGGTTTCTGGCTGATTAATTGAAGCTATATTACAAGTCAACACCAGTTGCATCTTTATACTAGGTGTACCGGTTAATAATGCGGATTTTTTTCAATAGATGAAGTTACACATATGTTGATATATATGTGATTTGATATGTATGCTGTTTTGTTGTATTGACAACAAGCTTCAAAACTTCATATGCCAAATTTTCTGAAGGTGTTAACATCATAGATATTTTTACACTTTACAATGTCAAATTTCATGCCAAAAAAAGAGCATTTGCGGAAGTTTTAATTCAGTACATAATTTTGAAGAAAAGTGCTGCTGAATACTTTGGGAAGCTTATGGTGAACATGCTCCATCTCAAGATACTTGTGAATGCTGGTTTAAACGCTTTAAAAGTGATGATTTCGATGTGAAAGACAAAGAACATCCAGATCAACCGAAAAAGTTTGAAGACCAACAATTACAAGCATTATTGGATGAAGATATGTGTCAAACTCAAAAACAACTTGCAGAAAGATTAAACGTTGCTCAGCAAACAATTTCCAGTCGTTTACAAGCAATGGGAAAGATCTTAAAGGAAGGAAAATGGGTACCATATCAACTGAACGAAAGACAAATTGAAAACCGAAAAGTCATCAGTAAAATGTTGCTTCAATGGCACGAAAGAAAGTCTTTTTTGCGTCGAAATGTTACTGGCGATGAAAAGTGGGTTTATTTTGAGAATCCCAAACACAAAATCATGGGTTGATCCAGGTCAATGATCAACATCAACTGAAAGGCTAAATCGCTTTGGAAAGAAGACAATGCTCTGCGTTTGGTGGGATCAGGAAGGTGTGGTGTATTATGAACTTCTAAAACCAGGTGAAAGTGTTAATAGTGATCGCTACCGACAACAAATAATCAATTTGAACCACGCTGTGATTGTGAAACGACCAGAATGTGCCAGAAGACACAGCAAAGTAATTTTGCTTCATGACGTACCATCACACACTTCAAAACCAGTTAGAGACACATTAAAAGATCTTGCCTGGGAAGTATTAACCCATCTGCTGTATTTCTCCAGACCTTGCTCCTTCAGATTACCACTTGTTCTGATCAATGGCACACATACTTTCTGAGCAGCACTTCAAAACATGAAGAAGTGGAAAATTGGGTCTCTGAATGGTTTGCCTCAAAACAAGAAAAGTTCTATTGGGACGGTATTCACAAATTACCTGAAAGATGGGGAAAATGTGTAGCTAGCAATGGACTTTACTTTGAATAAAGCACTATTGATGTTTCTCTTGAAATTATCGTGTTTTCTTTGATTACAAAATCCGCCATTATTAACCAGTACACCTAGTAATAGGCTTGGAGCCACCTGATGGAAGTCACAATGCATGTTGAGACCAGCCACCATTTGTGCCAGCCTTGGGGCTACTTAGCAAAAGTACAGGGCATAATTAGTCCAACTGCTTTTGTTTGCAGTTTGTGGGCCTTTCAATAAAATCCACAGCACAATGTTACTTGTGTGGAAGCCCCTGGAAACAGCTCGGGTTGGATTGGGTAAGGTGGGTGGATTGCATCTCAAGGAATCACCAGAGCTGGGCAAACATTGTTAGCAAGGTTAATGGAAAGCTCAGCTTTGGTACCTGTCTGGGCCTGCCAGCTTTGTGAGATTAAGACTGAACAAAGAACAGTGGTGCCTGCCAGCACTTTCATCCCCAGAGAGAGCTGCCCTGACCCCTGACCTTCAAGCCCTTGTTTTGAAACCAGTCAGTTCAGCTCCTCTATGTATATCCCTGGTGCTCTTTGAGCTGTTGCCCCTTGGCTGGAGCACAGAGTGAGTGAGTTTGTGAGGGAGCGAGTTCTTGCAGTGGGAAAAAGGGGGGTTTCACTTGAGGAATTCCTGGGACTGATTATGGGCACTCCTCTTCCCATCACTTTTGCACTGGACTGGTGAGCCAGGTGGGAGGTACCCCTCACTCTTCGGGGGGGAATTTTAAAGCTGAGATAGTCCTCTGATTTTTAATACCTACACTGTGAGTGTGGGACCTGCCCCTACTACATCCCTGTCCCTTTTACCAGTCTCACTGTGGCATCTTTATAATTTTAGTTCTAGGACTTCCGTTCAGCTAGTCTTCAGGTGGTTCTCAATGATGGTTGTTGAATAAGTTAGTTGTAATTTTGATGAGGTAATTAGAGGATGCAAACACATTTAGTTCCGGCCATCTTTACTGGAAGTACTGCAGTATTCCTTTTTTTTTTTTTTTTCTAGTTAAACAATAATTTTATTGCTTGAGTACATAGCAAGTATGGCAGAGTCTGTGAATGTCTGTTATGTCTAGTTGCAGGGGAGGATTTGTTTGGTCTCTTAATATCAGGCCAACCCGTGAATACGGCTATTGATCAAAATTGGACAGAATTTACAAAAAGGATCAGAATCCTTTTTTTTTTTTTTAATTATTATGTTCCTCTCAAGATGCTTTTGAATAGCAATAGTTCTCTTAATTTAATAGTAGAGATGCTCAGGAACATTAGGAGTGAATCCTTTTGACTTAAAAATTCTCAAGATTGTATTGCCTGTCACTTATGTAACACTATCCTCTCAGGATCACAATGATTTGTGATGAGTCAGCCCCTTCTTGGCCAGTTTGTAGATCTGCTGTTTCACATTGTCACAGGTTACCTTCAGCCAGGTGGGGATGATGCAGTGGCAAGGCAGAGCTGACCAGGACAGCCCTTACTTGGGAGCATGCATGCAACCCATGATGGCAACAGACAAGCAGCAAAATAAGAGCAATATTCCTTTCTTTTAGACCAGTTACCTACCCACCATTCAGATAGAAGTTGATGTGGACACTGAGATAAATACTAAAATATTTCTCTGCTGTGTGGTAGATTTTCCTTAAATTATGAGAAACAATCAGTAATTATTATAAAACCTAAATTGGCTTTCTTACTATAACTGGCATCATGTTGTATATCTTAGTGCTCATTTCATATTCATGCCTATTGGGAATTACTCCTGCAGTACCATTTATTTTGAAAATTTGAATGTTAGGAAAGCTTTTAAAAAGTGTCACTGTGTGTAGAAAATGGAATGTTCTGTATAAAACATTGTTTTCTGTGTTTATGCACAATTTCAACTTAATCTTAGATTATCTAAAGTATGGCCTGCTTAGATTACTTAAACCAGAAGTTGATGGTTATAGCAGTAAAGTGATATAAAAAGTGGCCAGGTAAATTATCAAGTTTAGTAACAAGTAGAGGCATACTAGCACTATAAATTTTGAATTTATACAGTTTAGATTTACAGAAAGAAATTGAAATTATTTGTACATTTTAGTAAACGTGGATTTTCAATAAAAATAACTAAATGAAGAGATAGTCTCAACATTGTTTTAATATTGTAAATAGATGTTAGCTTTTGTCTGCTGGAGAAATGCATTTAAATATGGTATCTTAAATTCTAGGATATGAAAGATGGCAAGTCCAGATAGAAGTAAACGGAAGATATTAAAAGCCAAAAAAACAATGCCTGCCAGTTGCCGGAAACAAATAGAGATCCTCCATAAGTCACAGAATGTTGAAGCACTGAAAACAGCAGCAATTGGGAATAATGTGTCAAGTGATAATCAGAATTCAAGTGTTGTCATAAATAACAAATGTAGACATTCTGAAAATGATGTTTCCTCATTGGACTCTAATAAAAATTCAGAGTGCTCACAAAAAAGTAAAGCATTTTCTCAGAATTCAATAAAACCACTAGAAATTGATTTGGAAACAAGGTTGCAATACATTGAAGAGCAAGCTATATGCCCTTATCAAAAGCCAAGTAAACCAATAGAATCTCCCAGGAATCTGTCTACACAGGAGGCAAAAGATTCACAAAACACTTCTGAAAACTGTAACAAGGCAAATGTAATAAGATCCTGTTTTGAACAACACAAAGAGGATTGTAATCTGAAATCCATTAGTAACCAAAACAGTGTATTGAATAGTAAAGTTCAAATGTCACATTCTGCAGTAATCAATACCTTGGATAAGAGAATTGACAAGATAGTTTCCCATTTAGAAACAAACTCCAATTCTGCATCGCATGATAAAAGGCAAAATGACATTTTGATTTTAAATGCAGACACCCATTTTGTGCCTGTTGATAAAATACCTACGGCAGTAAATTCAGTCATTTATAGTAACTGTACTGCTGACAGTTTGAAAAGTGAAGAATCCTGTAGATCCTATTATTCTAGCATTTCAAATAGTGAAAATACAGAGTCAACATGGCTGTCATCACTTGACACAGATAGTAATAACAGTAAGTGTATACTTGTATATCTTCTGGGGAAATCGAAATAATCACTGTCTTTTGGTGAATTTTATATTCTCAGATATAGAAACAGTAGAGCACATACCTGGTGGGACAAAAGTACAGTTGTTTGGAAAATAATACCATAATTAATAAGTAATTATTCATGAATAAGCTATTTTGTGTACTTAAAACTATAAACCTATTTTAGCCCCACCCTGTATAGACAGGAAAAAGGTAAACAATGACAATTATTTCAGAGTATCTTGTTTCTGAACCATTCTTGGTGGGAAGGGGAAATGGTACCCTCTATACCCAAAGGGCAGTAAATTCTGTCATGAAATTATTCACTTTTCCTTGAGAGCACAAAAATACAAAAGGTGGTTTATAGCATTTGCTTGGTTTATTTCATCTACATAATTTCTTATTTTGAAGTTTTATTTATTAGATTAAGAGACTAGTTGAAAGAGAGTGGATTTTTAAATTGTTGGTGAACCTATTTTTTTTTCCATAGAATTGACCTGTAAATCATGTGCCAAGTATATGCACATATACATACATACTTGTGTGTGTGTAGAGTGAGAGAGAAATGCATCAAATAACTAACCAATGAAGTTCTAGGGTTATAAAATCATTAAAATAGCTAAAGTATATTTCATTCGAAGTAGGATGTTTGTGTAGCTTAATGAAATATAAGAAAAAGCTGATTTTATAGGATAAATTTTGTCTAGGCTTCAGAGTGATCATTTAACAAGATGAATTTAAAATTGCTTAAAAATAGGATCACCTATTAAAAATATGTAAGACTGCCTAAGTAACTTTATAAAAACATTGTGACTACTTAAGCAACTAAATAGAAAATTAAATGCTATAATTTATTCCATTTTTTCAGTATTAAATAGATATTAAATGTATATTAAGGAGGGTTGAAGGGAAAATGCATCTGAGACCAGAACCCGACCTACGATATTTCATTTTAAAAAATAAATTAGATTGTTGCAATTTTTTATACAATTGCATTTTCTAAAAAAATGCTGTCAATGGTCACATTTTAGTTTTTCCATTTGCTGAGAGGGTCTATAAATTAGAGAATTGCCCTGTTTCCTTCATTAGAAGGAATATTTTTATCTCTGATCTTTCCATCTCCCCAAGGCCATAATCAAAAGAAGAGGATGTTTTCAGAAAACAAAGAAAATGTTAAGCGCCTGAAAACTTCAGAGCAAATTAATGAAAATTTTTGTGTAGCTCTGGAAAAGCAAACAGCTTTGCTGGAACAGGTAAAATATTGGGACTTAAATATCTGCTTCAGAAACTTCTACCTTTGATTAGTAAAATATGGTAAAAGTTGTCCTGGTTAGTGTGGCTCAGCTGGGTGGGTGTCATCCTTTACACCAAAAGGTCACTGATTAGATTCCCATTCTGGGCACATGCCCAGATTTCAGGTTTGATCCTCGGTAGGAATGCTTAAGAGAGGCAGCCTGTCAATGTTTCTCTCTTACATCGATGTTCCTCTCCCTTCCTCCTTCTCTCCCTTTTCTCTCTCTCCCATTCTCTCTAAAATCAATAAAAACATATTTTTTTAAAAAAGGGGTTGGGGGGAATAGTTGCCCTGGCAGGTTTTGCTCAGTGGTATAGGTCATTAGCCCTCACACCAAAGGGTGGGTCACAGGTTTGATTCCCAAACTAGTTGAGTGGGCTGATGTCGCTCCTCCCCCCTCCCTCCCTCACTCCCTCTCTCCCCCCTCCCTCCCTCACTCCCTCTCTCCCCCCTCCCTCTCTCCCCCCTTCCTCCCTCCCTGCCTCTCTCCCTTCCTCCCCACTCTCTCTAAAAAAATCAATGGGAATAATATCCTCAGGTGAAGATTTTAAAAAATGGTAAAAGTTAATTGATCTCCATAATGACTTAGTACAGATGACTTTCACTTAATGCAAAGCTGGTACATGAAAAATGAATTAGCAGGTGGAGGTATTAGGGGAAGATAATTATTTACATTGCCAAGATAACTCTAGTTTCTTGAGAATGATCTTATGCAGAGTAACCCTAGATAATGTGCTCTGGTAGAAAGAGTATGGGCTTTTCAGTAATTAATACATTCAAATCTCTTTGTGAGTCAGATACCCCATGGCCTTGAGCTTTGCTGAAAAATCTATTTTGTACTGGTAATGAGGTTCTTTGGTCTGTATTTGTAGCTATTTGTAGACATTACCACAATTGATCACTATTTCATAGACTCAGACAACCTAAAGTTCATTGCATAGTTCTGTTACATTCAAGTTTACTTGTCCTAATTTCCAAGTTTACATAGATATGCTGTATTATCTGACATTTTGCTTTATAGTATCATTAAACATGTTTTGCTTTCATTTTTGCTCAATTTCATCTCATTGTATTACAGTTTCCATACATGTCTGATCAACTGAGATTAAGTGTAATGAACTTCAGTTTTAGTAGGTCCTGTTTTGATTACCATATTTTGTTATTTTTACTGTATTTACCACTAGAATGCCACAACTAAAAGACATTAAGTAGTAAATGAATGCCTGTCAGATATAATGGAACAAAAATGTTTCAATTCAAACTATCCTGCTTACTGTATCCAAAACAAAAACCCTACTGGTTTTTAAAACAGGCCATTACAATTATCTAGTTTCATATTATACGAATGTATATTCATATAATACCTGGAAGCCTTTTTGAAAGGTGAATGCTGAACCAGCTTAACAGATGAGTCAACAGTTTTTCCCTTTCTATCTCTTATTTTCTTCCAGGAAGACCAAGAGACTCTAATTAAAAATATGTAAATATTCTATTGTTTGCAGGAAAGGGGTACCAGAATTATGGTAAGCATGGATGCAGTTTAAGAAAAATGTTGAAAAATATTACAACTGTGTCTTATTCCCAGTGACTAGTAACTAAATTCAGAAATAAGATCTGATATGGATATATAAAGACAAAATTTAATCTTTGAACATTTTAATTCCACTGGCATGGAAAAATCAGCGTTTTCCTTCACTCTTATCTGCTTCACAAAATAGTTGGTCCAAGTTGACACAGAAAATAGTCCTTCCCAATGACATTTAGGGAATGCAGTCTATTTTATCTCCTAACCCACCCCCGACCCAGAAGTTTATTACACATTCCCCAGAGACAACTTGGGTTTTAGCTAATTCCTATCTTTTTACCTACCTCTAAATAGCTAGGCTAGCTTACTCTAACTTGATGTTTTGATTCCTGTCCAAACAGTAAACTTTCTAAACCACGTCTGTTTTTCTTCCTTGAATCCTGGTGAACTAGGGCCTCCTGTTCTTAGGTTGTTCTTCCCTATGAGAGAATTCTCAGGCTGCTGATTCTTCTTTTGAGGTTTCATAAGAATCTTGGCTTAATTGGTGCCAATTAAATTACTGAAGTAGAGGAGTTTTTCTTCTAAAATCCAAGTTAGTCGCTCCATCCACCATCTTATATAGTTGAGGCACATTGGAGATACATAATTGCCAGTCTTTGTCCAATCTTTAGGCTACCTTGTCTGCAATCTGAAAATTGTATCTAGGACTTTCATCTGATTTTATAATTTTAACACAGTACCATTGGCAGAAGACATTCATAAGGTATTTGTTGGAGGTTATTGTGTCTGCTATATGAGGAACACCACCACTATATGACAACAAATGTCCGATCTAACCAAGAGGAATCTACCCAAGAGGAATCTACCTATTGGTGGTTATTTAGTCCAAAATAACCAAGTTATCAGAGTCTGCTTCCATCTGAATCACCAGGAATACTTGTTTAAATTGTGGTTTCTTTCTTTCTTTTTTTCTTGTTGTTAATCCTCATCCAAGGATGTTTTTCCATTGATTTTTATTTAGGGAGAGTAGAAGAGAGAGGAAAAGACAGAGAGAGAAGTCAATGTGCAAGAAACACATCAATTGGTTGCCTACTGCTTGAGCCCGGGCCAGGGAAGAGCCTGCAACCAGGGTACGTGCCCTTGACCCGAATCAAACCCAGGATCCTTTGGGCCATAGGCCAGTGCTCTATCCACTGAGTAAACCAGCTAAGGCTAAATTGTAATTTCTTAAGCTCACTAATAAAGACTGTTCTTTTATGCTACTCTTTTCTCAAACTAACAGTCCCCTTTCCAAGAAATTCTATTTGGTGAACCCAGGGGAGGGCTTGGGAATTTTTTTACTTTATTTTTAATCCTGAGGATATGTTTCACATTGATTTTGGAGAGAGAGAAACATTGATGTGAAAGAGAAACATCAATCACTTGCCTCCCATAAGTGCTCCAACCTGGGGTCAAATCATAGATCAACCAATGTAGATATGTCCCTTGACTGGGAATCAAACCCACAACCTTTTTTTAGTGTATGGGTCAGCGCTCTAACCAATTAAGCCAGCCATCTAGCCAGGGCAAGAATTTGTGACTTTTAATAAGTATCCCATATAATTCTTCCTCACCAAGAAGTTTGACAAACACTGTATGGCCTTTGCTTGTTAGCAAAATGGTATCCCATATTCAAAATAGATATTTCTCTAAGGTTATGAACTTCACATATTGACCCCAGGCAGTGAACTTGCAAGCATGCAGTAATCCATAAAAACCACATGGGTGACAGGTAATGGCTGTCAGTAAAAATAAGCACTTTATTAGTTTAATATTTAAAAGTTGTGAAAATAGTAATGACAATCATGTCTAATAATGTTGAGAAACTATTGAAGAAATGTTAATGAAGCATTACAGAAGAAATCAAGAAGAAAATAGTGTTGAAGAGTCAGAACAATTGAAAATGAGAAGGAAAAACCTTAGGAATAATCAAATAAATTACTGAATTACATACATCCAGGTGATATCAGTATAAAAGAGTTTAGCATACAAACTTTTAAGTTCCAATTTTGAGCACCAAGAACAATGTATTAGGGTAAAGTTGTAAATGTTACTATTAAATACTTTAAATGTATTATGGCAGGTTTTGTTATTAAGAGAGACTACCTAACTCTGTTACAAAAGTTCCTTATATGACCATACACATTGAGCAAATAACTACATATAACTGTTAATGGCAGGGTCAAGGATCGAACTTGTATAACTTGCTCCAGCTCTACTACAGACAACCAACCATTTTCATTGGGCTCTGATTTTCACATAAGTGGAGTTCCTTTTTATGAAATAGTAGGTTAAGTTGTATGTTCTATTGAATTTGATACTCAACTTTTAAAAAATTTACTGGTATGTAAATATAAATGTAAACATAATAATATAAAGTATACTTGATTGGTTATAGAAAAGAGCAAAGCTGTTTTTAAGAAGTAAAAAAAATTGCTTTTAAATTTGAAACGGGGTATTTTGGTTTTTATTTTAAAATTCTAGGTCAAACATTTGATTCAACAGGAGATCTGTATTATACATTGCAAACTGTTTGATAACAAACTGAGAGAATTGACTGAACGCATTGGGAAGACACAGTGCAGGAATAAACATGAAGCACTAGCTGATGAACTCTTCGTAAGTTTCTAATTCACTTGATTTCATTTGAGTCCTCTTAAGAAGTAGAATTTGGTGATATTTTATATGTTAGGGAAGGAAAACAATAGAGGCAGACCCAAATATGATCCCTGGACACAAACCTGATATACGAGATTTCCATAGGTTAAGAATTCATTATATGTTATCAGTATTGGCCCTTGTCATGTACTTTTAGAAATAGCAGCTATTCTGATATTGACAGGCTTAATACATAGGCAATTTCTTTTAATTCAAAATACAGGGTGTCCCCAAAAAATGTATACACACTATAAAGGCATTGTTTATTAAAATACATTTCCTTCTCAAAATGTAATAGAATCTATAGCTATCAGCTGTTAAAGTGTGTATACATTTTTGGGGGTACCCTATATTTTATGTATTAGAGCTTGTAGAACCAGTTTCAAGGATTTGGGGGAGGGTTGTTTACTCTTTTAGGGTTACTTGCTGATTGGTGTTTCTACCAACATTAATTTTATTATGGACTAATTGGAAGTTTGGTATTTTTATTTTCCATTCTAGAATATCATACCAGCATCAAACATGATTTTTAAAAAATATTTTATTGATTTTTTTTTTTTTTTTTTTTTTTTTTTTTTTTTTTTTTTTTACAGAGAGGAGGAGAGAGGGATAGAGAGTTAGAAACATCGATGAGAGAGAAACATCATTTGCTTCCTGCACACCTCCTACTGGGGATGTGCCCGCAACCACAAGGTGCATGCCCTTGACCGGAATCGAACCTGGGACCCTTCAGTCCGCAGGCCGACGCTCTATCCACTGAGCCAAACCGGTTAGGACAAACATGATGTTTTTAATTGAGTTAACATTGGCTTATAACATTATATAAGTTTCAGGTGTAATCCAATATCTATACATTGGTAGCATGCATACCACAGAAAATCTAGTTCCCTTCCATCATTATACATTTGACCCATTTTACTCATTTCACCCTCTCCAATCCCACTTTCCTTCTGGTAACCACCAATCTGTTGCTAAAAGTTTGTTTTTGTTTTTGTTTTGTTTGTTTGAGTAAAATTAATACCATTTTGCCCTTTTCTGTCGACTCACTTCACTTAGCATAACACCCTGAAAGTTCATTCATGTTGTCACAAGTAGCAATATTTCCTTTTTTTATAGGCTGAGTAGTATTCCATTGTATATATACCACATCTTTTATTCATTCATCAGTCAGAGGAGGCATCAGATGTGATTTAAATGTTTGGCTTATCTAAGAATTTCTCACTTATTTGGGTGGATAAAAAAGTCTCAGAAAAGTACTTTGGCAAATAGTTTTCCATCCATCTCTATATGATATATTTTTTAGTACTCTGGTTTCATATTTATTTGTTTTTCTCTTTTTCTTCTAGTCAAAAATAGCACAACTTCAAAGACGTATTAAAAAAGTATTGTTATCTCAAAGGAATTGTTTGGAACCAAACATGTTATCCAGTAATACAGCCTGTAAGGTTGGTATAAACATATAGGATTTTTAATAACTATTTTGACCCACATTATAGTAGTTGTATTATAAGAAATGAGTATGTTTCCAAACTAAGACAAAGGATTAAAAGACAATATATTGATACTTAGAATGTTTCTGTGACTTTATCTCTGGGGAAGCCAAAAGTGAATGCCACTTTTATTACTTTCATAAAATGAGTAGAGAGTTGATTTGTAATTGCCTAGACTGTCCCCATTCCACCATTTTATCATGATGAAACATATACAGCAAAGTTGAAATAATTTTACAGTGAATCCTTGTGTACTCAGCACCTAAATTCTATCTTTACTATTTTAATACGTTCATATTTATATTGTCTGTCAATCTATTATCCCTAAGCTATCTTTATATTTGGTACATTCATAAGTACACATGTATTTTGTATCAAAATACACTTTGCAACATACACATACTGATTTGAAAGAGAGAGGGAGAGCGAGAAATACTGATGTGAGAGACAAAACATCAGTTTATATTTTTTATAAAATTCAAATATAATCTTCAATATACATTCACTGAATTTTTTTTCTTGTAGTGTTTATTTACTTTGGTATCATATTTATGCTAACCTCAATGAATGAATTAGGAAGTATTCCCTGCCTTGTTTAATGAAAGTGTATAAGATTTTTACTACTTCCTTCAATGTTTAGTAGTATCCACCTCTGGGTAAGGAACTTTATAGGAAGACTTTTTCTTAAATTCAATTAATAGATATAGGGCAATTCAGATTTTTTTCTTTCATCTTTGTTTTTTTTCTTAGTTCTGAACCTTCCTCCCTGCAATAACCACCCCCATCCTTAATCCACTAGCCCAGATTTCGGCCTCACCACCTTTCTTCCATTCCATTACTCAATCCTCTACCCCCAGACTCATATCTCCTCCCCAAACCTGGACTGTCCCTCACCCCCATCTGCGAAAAGCCACTCCCCCTCAATACCTTCACTCCTCCCTCTCCCCACCTCAACACCCTCCAACCTACTTCCCCATTCCCTGGATTGCTAGCACAGGGAGGTCCCCTGGGAGGAAGCGTGGCTGCCAGGAGGAGTCCCGGCTCTGCTACCCCCTCAGATCAGGGCTTTGGCCTACAGAGATCAAGGGGATCTGAGGGTCCCCTCCTTTTCTTTCATCTTGAATCAGTTTTCTAAGCTGTTCTTTGCAAGGAATTTGTCCATTTTATCTAAGTTGTTGAATTTGTTAACATAAAATTATTGATAAAATTAAGTTCCCTTATCTTTAATATTTGTAGAGCTATAATGATATACTCTATTTCATTTCTGATACTGGTAAGCTATGTTTTTACCTTAAATCAGTCTTGCTAGAATTAAAACCTTATCAATTCTCTATCACTTGTATCTTTTCTGTTTTTTATTATTTTTTTCCTCTCAGTTCCTTTGTGATATAATTTGCTCTTCTTTTTCCAGCTTCTTAAGAGAAAAGAGTATTAATGTTTAACCTTCTTTTCTACTGGAAAATATTTAAAGCTATACATTTCCTTCTAAGCACTGCTTTTTCTTAGCGCCTTTTGAGCATCTTCTCAGTGCAGAGATTATAATATATTTGTTATATTGTATTTTTGTTTTTCATCAGTTCAGAATAATTTCTAATTTCCCTTATGGTATTGTTATTTGACTCATGGGTTATTTAGAAATGTGTGTGTTTAATTTCCATATATTTGGTACTATTCTAGGTCTACTATTTTTACTGCTATCTAATTTCTTTTAGGTTAGAGCAGTGGTTGGCAAACTGCGGCTCGCGAGCCACATGCGGCTCGCAAGCTGCGGTTTGCCACTCTGTTGACTAATGAGTTTGCCAACCACTGGGTTGGAGAACATACTTTGTAAAATTTCAATATTGGCAGTTAATTAACACTTATTTTTATTTTTTAGCCCAAGATATAGTTTCCCTTGGTGAATGTTCCATGTATACTTGAAAATAATGTTGGGTGTAATGTTCTATAAATGTCACTTCTGTGTTAATTGTGTCAAAATGATTAATAGTGGTGAATAATGGTTCTGGAAAGATGCCCTTGACCAAATCCTCAGAATCTGTGAATATCTTACTTTCTATAGTAGGAGGATCTTAGAGATGGTGAGATTATCCGGAGGGCTCAGTATTCATAGCATCCTTATTTAAAGGAGTCAAGAAGGTCACAGCAGAAAAGAGATGTGACAGTGGAAGCAGAGATTGGAATGATTGCACTGAAGATGGAGGAAGGGGCTATGAGCCAAGGAATGCTGACAGTTTCTATAACCTGGGAATAAGGAAAGAGATTGTCCCCTAAAGTTTCCAGAAGGGATGCAACTCTGCAAACAACTTGATCTTGGCTTAGTGAAACTAATTTCAAATTTCTGGCCTCCAGAACTGATGGAATAAATTTTTGTTGTTTTAGATTACCCAGTGTGGTAATTTGTTATATAGTAGCCTCGGTAAACTAATACAGAATGTGGTACCAGGGCATGTGGGATGCTGCTCTAACAAATAGCTGAAAATGTGGAAGTTGATTTAGAATGTGATATTGGGTAAAAAGCTGGAATAATATTGAGGAACGTGATTTTTTTAACACACTCTCAGTAGAAATGTAGATGTTAAAGATTACAGGGGAGAGCTCATAAAGGAAATGAGGAGCACCTTAGAAAAAACCTATATATAGTCATAGAGAATATCTAAGTCTTCATGAAAAGATGTGGAAGAAATATGGATATTTAAAAGCACAGTTGGTGAGGATTCTAAAGGAAAAGAGGACAGAGGAATCTTGCTACATAGTGGCAGGAAGCTTAGCTGAATTGTGTGTCCTACAGTGATTGGAAAACAACTTGTAAGTGATGAACTTGGATTTTTATTAGGCTAATAGGATTTTTTAGCAAAGTGTGGAAGGTTTGGCTTGGTTTCTTGCTTTTTACAGTAAAATGTGAGAGGGAAGAGATACATTGAAGAAAGAACTGTTTAACAAAAAGAAACCAGGCAGACTTGATTTGGAAAATTCTGAGCCTATCTAGATTGCAAAGACCCTAAATTTAGGAGGTTTTCTACCAGAAAGCATGGTCTGGAGAGAAAGCCAATGATGTATCAGGACAGGCCCTTGGTGTAGTGCCTTGGAAAGATCAAAAGGTCAGAGTATTTGGTCACACACTGAGAGAGCTCTTTGAAGAGATTAGGCATTTAACTCTTTCAGCAGGCAGTTACCTTATTTAGATTTAGTATGTAGGTCCTGGATTCTGTGTGAGTTATAGTTCAATGACAATTTACTTTGCAAAATCCTTGCAATGCTATTGTGGTTGGTTTTATTTTTCTGCCTCCACTGGATCTTCTGTTCAATACCTGCAGGTGCTGCCTGGACTCTCCGGTGGGTTATCTTGTGGGGGAAGTTCAGGAAATGTTGACCTGTGGTCACTGCCACTGTGGTAGATTGGTCCTGTAGCTGCTCCAGATGTGGAGCCAGGGGCACTACTGAGTCTTTGGTAGTCTAGCCCCACTGACACTGCAGTGGATTTGGCCCACTGCTCTTTCAGGTGTGGAGTTCTGGGAATTGGTTCCTGCCTGGCTTTCGCTAACATTGCTACTGCTGCCTCAGGTGTGAGTGAGGGACACAGCTGACACTGTTGCTGCAGTGGTTCTGGCTGATTCTGCAGGTATGGAGTGGGAGACCAGCCAACCCTGCTGTACGTTTGTGGAGAAGGACAGGTCTCTGGCTTTTCTGGCACCCAGTGCAGGATATATCTATACTTAATAAAAGGGTAATGTGCTAATTAGACCAGATAGACCGGACATCATTCCAGACGTCCTTCCTGACAAAGCCGGCCCTGGTGCCTGTGGATGGCCAAAGGGAGGGAAGGCCGGGTCCTGGGTGCCTGCAGCTGGCCAGAGGAGGGAAGCCCATGTCCTGCGTGCCTGCAGCTGGCTGGAGGAGGGAAGCCTGGGTTCTGAGTGCCGGAGGAAAGCTGGTGCCTATAGCCGGGGGAAGGAAGGCCTGGCCTCTACTAGATAATAAAAAGAAAACTCAGGGAACTGATTGTGGTGCTACTCCTCAATCTTGAGGTCCCCAAGCAAATCTGCCCTCTTCTTTCCACCTTTTAGGGGCATTTTATGATTATCTCTTGAAATACATCCAAGGCATTTAGTTATACGGGAAAGAGAAAAGTGAGTCTGTGCCACATTGTCCTGGAATTAAAAGGATACCAATATTTTTTTTTGCTATTGTTTTATAATATTTGAACCTATTTCTACATATAAAATCTGTACATGTAATATAAACATTTCAGAATTCTTTGTGTACCTGTATTTTTGTTCATGTTATCCATCAGAAAAGCCCATAAGTTAGGCAATCAACCAATTTACCCTTTTGTATTAATATACACAGATATTTTAAATACTGAAAATTCTCAACCAAATCATGGGCTAAAGGTTACAGCTCCAAGTTTAAAACAAAACCCAGTGACTAGAAGAGCAAGTTGAAATTTTATCAGTGCTCCTGACTAAATAGTGAAGTATAGTTAGCATGTTTTAAAAATTCTTGTTGGTACACCAGTTAAAAATTGCTGACCTAGATGTTTGTTCTTCCTTCCTTCCATTTAAGCTGGGAAGTTAATTTGTACTATCATTATTTTTATTTCTTTGAAGTATTTTTTAAAATTCATTTTTACAAAAACAGTCATTATCATTAGCTATTGAAATATAATTTAATATATGTTTTGCCATCTGTATGAGAGGCTATTTTGAGAACAGTTTCTAAGTTAAATTTTACCTGTCATCAGTTTTGTGTGGAAGAAGACAGTCCCTAACCCTCCCCTCATCTGCCTTTACCTTGCCCAATTAACAGGTTGCAAATTCAGAGACTCTGAATTTGGATAAGAACCCAGTTAATAGTCTAGATGAAAGAAAGACTCCTGCGAATTCTGGACCTTCCAATCCTTCAGAAAAAGCATTTGAAAAGATTGATTTGTCACAGGATCATGATGAGGCTGTTTCTGAAAGGTAGGCATTTCCACAAAAATGCATAAACTCATGTACCCTTTTGTCAATTAAGCATAAAACAGCTTAAAGCTTCATATTTTATATAAACATTTTTTTATTATGAAGGAATGGAATTGGTTCTCCAAAGCTTTTGTTGTTGTTTTAACAGTACTAAGTAAAACTTAGAATTGGTTAGGTGTCAGGTTTTATTGTGATGCTTTTTATGTTTCCTATGGAGACTGGATAATCAACTGGAGCACTTCAGTTGATTATAGTAGTTTCCAATACTATACTTGGAAAAGACAAGGCCTTATGAAACTGGTTTAAAAAGAATTAAACAGAGAAGTAAGACTGGGGAAACAGTGCCTAAAATTATACATGATGAAAGTATTATCATGATAACTTCAAGTTAGAGTGAATAGGTGAAATTACTTGCATAATTGAGTCACAGAGCAGCTGAGATGCCTTATCTTCAATCTAGTCTGAAAGATTTGGGCTCAGAGGGAAGAAGTACTTTAGTTTAACAAAGAAACATGATTAGTGATTCTGGCCTGGATTTTCAAAGGGATGGGAGTGCTAATTTTAATGAATTATTTTCTCTTCACTCGTGATTCTCAACTGTTTGGAGCTTTATAATATTATTTGTTTATACTTAACATTTACTCCTTAAAATGTCCTATGGTTTTGTCTTTATATGTTAAATTATACCTCAGCTTTTAAAAAGAGGAAAATATATAACCAAATTAAATGATGGCCATTGTTTGAAGAACACACCCTTTGCTACAAATAACTATGCATACAGTACTGATCTATACCATTTGAAGTAGATTCTTAATGTTTGGCAATAAACATGCAGATTTGACTCTTTGGGAGGTGGGGGAGAGGGAACCAATATTCCCCATGATGATGAGGCCCACATTTTCGTTTAAAGCCAGGAAGCTGCTGTTTATTTTTTAGTGAAGAGTCACATTTCAGTGAGTCTTTGTGGTTTCCATTTGTTGACACATGTGCTACACCTTACACAGTGACAAAAAAGAAAAATGCTGATGACAAGTGGAAAAATGAAGACAAGACACCATTAAAAATAGCATTTATTGACTAATATGTCAAATTTATCAATGGCTTATATCTATGATATGAACAATATACCTTAGCTCTACCATAATGAGTAAAGAACCTACAGTTTATGAAACTGTTTCAAGCAGCACTCTCAGCCCATGGAAAGTGTGAGAATAGGTGACACAAATGTGTAACTTGACCCTGATGGATGAGTTCAGGGTTGAGTTTTATAACACATTTAAGGAAGAAACACCATCAATTTTAAACTACAGCAAGTCCTTGAATAAAAGCATTTCATTTAGCCATTTCCTTATCATGTTAATGAGATGCTGTAAAAATTTAATCTTGTTTATATCAGCCCAGTGGTCAGCAAACTCATTAGTCAAGAGAGCGGCAAACCACGGCTCACGAGCCGCAATTTGCCAACGACTGAGTTAGCCTATTGTAAAATTGGTTTTGTTATAGGTTTTTTTTTTGTTTAAAGTCACAAAACCTATTGATGATTTTAAGAGGACTTACTGTATTCCAAAGAATAAAAAAGAGGGGATATTCTTCAGTTCATTTTATGAGACTGGGTATTAAAATCTAGTATAACTGTGATAATTTTACAGAAATGGAAAGTTACAGTCCACTTTTATCCATGAAATAAATGCAAATGTCCTAAACAAGATACTAGTAAACCAAGATCAGCAATCCACAGAAGTTGAGTTTGTCCCAGGAATGCTGCAAGGTTGGATCAAAAACAAAAAATTAATTTGCCAAGAGAAAACAGTTTACAATAAATGTAGGAAAAAGAGCATCTACAAAAACCCTAAAACAAATCTGTTGGTGAAATATTGGGAATATTTCATTGGGATACAAATAAAGGAATGCCTGTCGTCACCACTTTAAACATTATACCGAATATCTTGGCTAATGCAAAAAAAAAATTTTTTTTATTAAAGATTCAAAAAGAAGGAGCAATAAATATTACTATTTTGGGATGATTCAGGGTATGTATGTAGGAAATCCAAAGGAATTTACAGATAAATTATTAGGATTAATAAGATTTTAGCATGATTGCCAAATTCAAATGTATAAGTAATCATTTGTATTACTATTTATCAGATATAAACAAGTAAATGAAATTTTTAAGAATTCCAATAGCACCAAATACGTAAGGTACCTAGGAATACATTTAATAAGACATGTAGTAACTGAAGATAATGACAAAACTTTGTAAGATATTAAAGAAGAAAATGGAGAAAGTATATTTATGGTTTGGACAATGCATTATTATAAAATGTTTTCACTTGTGTTTAATTTATAGAGTACCACTTCCATCAGTTTTTCAGTGTGTAATTTTGTGGAACTTGACAAGCTGATTTGATTTTAAAATGTATATGTAAATGCAGTAGGTTAAGAAGCCAAGATATCCTTTAAGTAGAGAACAAAATGAAAGGAATTGCCCTAAGATATCAGAATCTTACAAAACTGCTGTAATTAGGATAATGTTATATTGGTAAGTATAGGGTAATGTGATATTGCCAAGTAGAGCAGTGCAGCAGAGTCCAGAAACCTATACATATACATATACATATACATATACATATACATATACATGTATGTATGTGATGGAGATTATTTGGCAAATCATTTGGGAAATGATTGTCTTTCAGTAAATGGTGGTGTTAATTTGCTATTCATGTTGGGTGAAATATGAAGGAATGTCTTCATGGACTTCAAATAAGGAAAGATTTCTTAAGACACAAGTACCCATGGCATAAAAGTAAAAAATTATTAATTTTACCACATTAAAATTAGAAACTTCATTTTTCAAAAGGCACAATAAAGATAAGATGACAGGCCATCATGTAAAACAAGCTACTCATAGCACGTATAACCTATATAGGATTAATGCTCAGAATATATATGTATAAAGAACTTTAACATATCACTGAGTAAAACCAGATTATACACAAGAAAAAATGGACAAAAGTCTTGTACCTCTACTTCATAAAGAAGAATTCCAAATGGCCAGTAAACATATGAAAGGTGCTTATCCTCAATAGTAATCAGGGAAATAGAAATTGAAAACATTTTTTGATACCAGTTCATATCAAGCAAGGAAAGGTAAAATACTTTAAAATCTAACAATACCAGATATAGTTGAGATTTTAAAATAAAAGGAATTGGTTTTATTTAATACTAGTGGTCCAATGCACAAAATTCATGCACATTAAAAGGGAATTAGAGGAAATATTTTAATATTGCTATTTGCCCTTTATAATTGAAGTGTCAGAGATGAAAGAAAATTAGTAAAATGTATATAAAAATCTCCCTCCTGTCAGAGTCTAGGGCATGCCCCAGGACCCAGAGTCAAGTCCCCACCCATCCACCCGCATGAGCCTCAAAACCAAAACCGCACAAGAACCAAACCTGGCCGGCCCCACCCTCGTCAAAGACCCACAGGACGGGGGGCACAGTCTCTGATTCCCCATCAAATCCTACCAGGTGGGGAGTGCAGCCTCAGGTCCCCTGGCCAGGACCCAAAGTGATGGTGTGATGACCATTTGCATATTACCTCTTTATTATATAGTACTAGAGGCCCGGTGCATGAATTTGTGCACCAGTGGGGTCCATTGACCTGGCCTGGTCAGGCTGAAACTGGGTCTCTGACATTCATGGAGCTGTCCCAGATTGCGAGAGGGTGCAGGCCAGGCTAAGGGACCCACCACTGCACGATTGGGGCCAGGGAGGGACGTGGGAGGTTGGCCAGCTGTGGAGGGACTGCGGGAGGGCTCCAGGGCATGTCCGGCCCATCTCACTCAGTCCCAGCAGCAAGCTAACCTTCTAGTTGGAGCGTCTGTCCCCTGGTGGTCAGCGCATGTCATAGCGAGCGGTTGAGCAGCCTTAGCATATTATGCTTTGATTGGTTGAATGGATGACCAGATACTTAGCATATTAGGCTTTTATTATATAGGATTTTGTTGTTGGGTGAATAAATTGGTATAGTATATTAAGGGGGAGCGGATGGCATTATCTAGAAACTAGAGGCCCCATGCACGAATTCATGCATAGAGACAGGGGAGAGGTCCTGCTGGCCCAGCCCTAATCAGGGCAGATAAGGGTGGGGCCTGTTGGGAGAAGGAGATGGCGGGAGGATGGTCAGCCTGGCTAGCTGTGGGGAGGGGCTGCGGGCAATTGTCTGGTGGGCCCCCACCCCAAATGATGTGGGGGCGCTAATCAGGAGTCAACGGCCAGGGGAGTCGATGTGGGAGGTTGGCCGGCCAGCCCCACCTCTGATTGGAGTGGGGAGGCCCATCGGAGGCAGAGCTGGCTGGGAGGAGGGGCTGCGGGCCCATCAGGGTAGTGGGGGCCCATTGGGGGCAAGACCGGCCAGAGGGAGGGGCTGCAGGAGGTTGGGTCGTCCGACCCTTCCACCTTTTGGGTGGGCTGATTGGTGGCAGGGCCAGCTTGTGGGGAGGGGCCAAAGGGGGTTAGCTGCCAGCCGCACTCCCTGATCAGGCTGTTTGCTGGCTGCAGTGGGCATACCAGTTGTTCTGTTCGTTACAGCATTCCGGTCACTGCCTTTTTATATATATAGATATTGAAGACTAGATGCCCGGTGCACGAGTTTGTGCACCAGGGGGGTCCCTCAGCCTGGCCTGTGGGATTGGGTGGAAACTGGCTCTCCGACATCCTCGGAGGGGTCCCGGATTGTGAGAAGGCACCGGCCAGGGCTACGGACCCCACTGGTGCACAATAGGGGCTGGGAGGGACACGGGAAGTTTGCCAGCTGAGGAGGGTCTGTGGGAGGCCTCACGGCATGTCTCGCTCAGTCCTGATCAGCTGCACTCCAGCAGCAAGCTAACCTACCAGTTGGAACATCTGCCCCCTGGTGATCATTATATGTTAGAGATTGGTCGACTGTCTGCCCCCTGGTGGTCAGTGCACATCATAGTGAGCAGTTGAGCAGCCTTAGCATATCATTAGCATATTATACTTTGGTTGAATGGATGACCGGACACTTAGCATATTAGACTTTTATTATATAGGATCCTAGCAGTTCCATCCCTTGATATATACCTTAGTTAGAGACATGTACACAAATGTAATAGGATATATATACATATATTAATGTTAATTAACAGCATTTTCAATAATAGTTAAAAACTGGAAGGAAAATGTCCATCACAATCTAAAAGAAATATAAATTGCAGTAAGTCATACAGTGTGATTCTGTATATTAATGAAAATGAAGAACTGCAGTCACTTGCAACAGTATGAGTTTCTCCCACAAAACATTGAAAAGCAGACATGAAAGAATAATATGATTTCATTCAAATGAAATTCAAAAATAGCCAGGGAAATATACATATTTCTTAGGGATCCAGAGAGTAAAACAAGAAAATCAATATCACAAATGCTATTTTTGGAGGAGATTTTGATACAGGCATACAGATTTCTGAAGTGTTGATAATTTCAAATGTATTTACTGAGTGGTGGCTATGTGGGTGCTAGTTTTATTTATTAAACTGAACATGTTCTTTAAAAAATGTTTTTTTTATATGAGAGAGAGAGGAAGGGAAAGGGATAGATAGAAACATTGATTAGAGAGAAACATAGATTGGCTGCCCCCTGTTTAGACCCCCTACTAGGAATCGAGCCTGCAACCTAGGCATGTGCCCTGTCCAGGAATCAAACAGGTTACCTCTTTTTTTTTTTTTTAAAGAATTTTTGTGAGTTTGAGCTTAACTGTTGACAATTGCCGGGAAGCAGTATCTCAACAGATTGGGACAATGCTCCAAAGAATGGTGGTTTCTCATCCACTTTTATACATTGCAATCAAACGAAGGGTGGGTTACATGAAATCCATTGGTGATAGTTTAGAGAGATGGGAGAAAGCAAAGGAAGGAAACCCCTGGGATTGGATAAAAAATAAAATGATAGACACATACTTAGCTGGGTGAAGGAACAGTTAACATGATAACATTGAAGGAATTTGTGGTATCTGTCCCAGCACCCAGGCACATTAGGTTGTACCCCAAGAGGATCAGATGACCTGTTGGTTCATGAGTCAGTGATCAACTACTGAGTCACACCTGCTGGGTATTTTTCATTCAATTTGAAAGTAATTATTAATTAGGAAATTTAGATTATTTATGTTTAACATAATCTTACTGATATATATATACGTTTATAACTACAGTCTTACTCTTTGTTTTCTATTTGTCCAATCTATTTTATGGTACTTTCTCCCTTTATGTGTCTGTCTCTATTTTAGAATTCTATGGATCTTTTTATCTTTTCCCCATTACCTTGTTAATTATAGATCTTTCATTGTTTCTTTAGAAGTTATTCTAAAGATCATGAAATGGATTTTTTATTCTAATATTAGAGTCTAATATGCATTACTACTTTCACCATTTTGTACACAATACTTATTAACCTTAGAATACTTCCAACTCCACTTACTACATCTCATCCTTTGTGTTTTCATGCATTATATTTTACATTATTTTAAATCTCACACACAAAAAAACTAAAGATAATCAGAAGACAGGCCATTATTCTTGTTATTGTTCTTATTTTGTTTTTTGTTGCGACAATGTGGCGATTCCGCATGGTGACTTGCTTGACTGGAGTGAGGGAGAGAATGTGAATAAGAGAATGAGAGGGAAGGGGGTGGACGTGTGTGTGTGTGTGTGTGTGTGTGTGTGTGTGTGTGTGTGTGTAACAGATCTTACAGGAGTCTCTGGGGTGGGCAGAAAGGATCACTTGCAAAAAGAGCCCCTGCTACGGCCACAGGCAGGTGTGGCTCTGGTTTGGAAACCTTGCCATCTTGAAGGGGAGTGGGTGCAATGGCTATGAGCATGTTTGTGATTGAATTTTGGAGAAAGAGGGTGTCATTGGATTTTTTGTTGCTTGTTTGTTTTTTGACCCGTTTTTCCCTTCTTTTTTATCGCATATCTCCAATTTCTTTCCTTTAATTCTATTCTACTTTAGCCTGCTCTTATTGTTATTACTATTTTGTTGTTTTCTCTCTCCATTTCTTTTCCAGTTTACTTTTCCTATCTGTATCTTAATATACCTATTTTTACTACGTCTTAATCTCATCATTATTATTATTATTTCATTTCTTTTGTTTCCTCTTTTTTCCTCCTATTCTCGTTTTTTATCTTCCTCCTCCCATATAGTCATCTTTTTGTCTTCTTTCTCTCTTTTTCTTTATATCCCCTCTAAGTCTTTGGTTGTGTGTCTTTTAGTATTCTTTGTAGTTTTTCTTTGCTTGTTTTTCTCTGCTTTTTCTTTCGTAGTCTTTCCTGTTGTTACTGAATTGAGTAGTTTGATTTTTGTGGTGTTTTTGGTTTGGACCTGTTGTGTCTTATTCCGTTCTGTCAGCACCTGTATAACAGCTGGCACAACAATGTAGGGGTTGAACCTCATTTGCAGTAAGTCCAAGGAGAGATCCCTCCCAGAAACAGTATATCAATAGTGATATCCCAGTTACAACAGAAGAGCACAAAGGGCATTCCTAGAGCATCCAGCTCAGGTGAACAAAGAGCTGGCCAGCACCACTAGACTTTTCAAGACACTTTCTATATTCGGCCAGCACACAAATACTGGGAAGCATAACAATTCTATCTCATACAAAGAAGCAAGTACAAAGAGACAGCAAAAATGGGTAGGCAAAGAAACAACCCCTAAATGAGAGGAAAGAAGGAATCTCCAGAAAAATAACTACATGAAATGGAGATGAGCAAGCCATCAGACATAGAGTTCAAAGCAATGGTTATAAAGATGCTTGAGGAACTTAGGGCAAATTACAACAGCTTGAAAAAGGAAATAGAGTATATGAACAAGAACCAGAAAGAAATAAAGTATGATGTACCTGACATCAAGAACATATTGTAAGGTATTCAAAGTAGATTGGTTGAAGCTGAAGATCGAATCAGATTTGGAAAACAAGGTTGAAATAAATGCCAAATTATAGCAGCAAATAGAAAAAAGAATTTAAAAGCAGGAAGATAGCTTATGGAGCTCTAGGATAGCATGAAACGTAACAACGCCCACATTATAGGAATACTAGAAGGGAAAGAAGGTGAACAAGTAATGGAGAACCTGTTTAAAGAAATAATGATAAAAATTCCCCAACCTGGTGAAGGAAAATGTCACACAAGTTCAGGAGGCATGGAGAACCCCAATCAAGATGAACCCAGAGACCCACACTTAGACAAATCATAATTAACACATTGTGGACCAGTAGTTTTATTGTTAGCTTTACCCAGTGGCCAGGTAAGTTTCTGTTGAATGAGTACAAAAAACGTTTTACATAAATATTAAAGGCACACTTAAAATTAAATACCCGTTGCATTTTTAAGTTATTTATTACAAGTTCTTACAAGCTAATACCTTTTTAACGAATTCTTGTGGTTGGCCACAGGCCTTAGAACAGAAAACACAAGAATTATCTTAAAGGCAGCAAGAGACAGAAAATTACCTACAAAGGGGTTCCCATTAGAATGTCAGCCGACTTCTCAAAAGAAACACTTTAGGCCAAGGGAGTGGTATGAAGTACTGCATGTAATGAAAATCAAGGGCCTAAATCCAAGACTGTCATTTAAAATTGAAGGAGAAATAAAAAGCTTTAAAAACAAAAAAGGTTAAAGGAGTACATTACCACCAAACCAGCAATGCATGAAATGTTAAGGGGACTACTTTAAGAAGAAGAAAAGGAAAGAGAATCAGAGGTATAAATAAAATAAAAATGGCAACAAATAAATACCTATCAATAATAACCTTAAATGTAAATGGATTAAATGCTCTAGTCAAAAGATAAAGGGAGACTGAATGGATAAGAAAACATGACCCATATATATGCCATCTACAAAACACTTATAAAGCAGTAGATATATCAAACAACTTTTCAACAGAGAATGGAGGCTAATTGCAATCTTTGTAAGACAAAGTCTATTCTGATTTTCCCCTATCCCTATAATATAGCCCTTCCAGAGTTGCATCAAGAAGCCTGGGGTATTTCCTATGTCTTCCCCTCTATTGCTGGTCTTATATTTCAGTTTTTATCACTATGACTTCAGCCACTTTCTGGTTGGCTTCTTAGTATTCCTAGAAGGCTTTACAAGAGCCTTAAGAGGAATACTAGAGGCAAGTGTCTAGTCTACTTCTCTATACCCTCCTTTCTGAGATCTTAGTTCCTTTCCTTAGGTCCTGGCTTCCACCAAAGCTTTGTAATCTCTTCAAACAGATCTTTTAATTTTCCTTTTGCTAAAGAAAAATTTTTATATGCCTTTTCAAATTGTTCAAGTGTATTAGGGATGTGAAGCTACAGCATAGCAATTCTACATATAAAATTTTCCTATACATATATATACTTTATTTTAAATTTTTAGAAAATGAAATGTTGTTCCTCATTATTATAAATGTAGAGAAAGCCAGGTTTAATTGTTTTGTCTCACAGCCCACTTATTGAAGGAATTAATAGCATTACTAATTTTGTATCTATAATAATGGTTGGAGTTAGATGTTTACACATTTTTCTTGTTAGAAAGTGAAAGGAAATAACAGCTGAGCTAAAGAAGTTAATAGGAAAGAAAGCTTATGGACCAGAACACATCCTATCTAAAAAAGCGGAAATATGCTAATTGACTGTCACTCCATCACAAAGATGGCTGCACCCACAGCTGAGGCCAAGTTCCCATAAGGAGCCTTAATGAGCAATCAGCAGGGACCTGAGTCTGCACCCTCCCCCGCCCCCATGGGGCTTGACAGGGTACCTCAGGCTGCGCTCCCCCCCACCCAGCAGAGCTTGAGAGGGGACCTCAGGCCACAACCCCCTGTCCCAATGCCAGTTCAGGAGACCTGAGGCCATGCCCCCCACCCAGCGGAGCTTGACGAGAAACCTCAAGGTGCACCCCATGTGCTGGGTCGTGGGAACTCATGCCACGCCCCCAGCCCTGTGAGGCTTGATGGGGGACCTGAGACTGTGCCCCCCTCCTGGTGCTGGGCCGGGGGATCTGAGGCTGCACCCTCCCTGACGGGGCTTAATGGGGGACCTCAGGCCATGCCCCCCACCCAGCGGGGCTTGTCAGGGGATTTCAGGCCATGTCACCCACCTGGTGGGGCTTGATGGAGGACCTCAAGGCACGCCCCCCCACTCCGGTCTCGGCTGAGGGACCTCAGGCCATGCCCCCCGTCCTGACATTGGGCCAGGGGACCTGAGGCTAAGCCCCCTGCACCTCAGGGCTTGACAAGGGTGGGACTGCCAGGGTCTGGATCTAGCCCAATGGGGGGGCGGTCGGCCAGATTTGGGTCTCACGCAATTTTGAGGTACATGTGGGTGGGCGGACACTTGACTGTGGGTCCCGTGGTATACCCCAGAGTCTGACAGGAGGAAGTTTTTCATATACAGTTTATTAATTTTTTTTCATCTCTGACACTTCTATTATAGAGAAAGGGCAGAGAGCAATATTACATTATTTCCTCTAGTTAATCCCCTCTTAATGTGCACGAATTTCGTGCACTGGGTCACTAGTATTTTATAAAGATGGATCTTCCTTAAATAGGAGGGAAATATCTTCATGTGCAGTCATTTCCAAAGATGAAAAATAAACGTCAAGTTCTAAGGCACCCAAGAGCAGACCATTTCCCTCCCCAATGTTGATTGAATGGAGCATTAATATTGTCTAAAAAAATGAGTCTTGCATTGAATGTGTCATGAAGAAATGTTTACAAAAATACAAAGGATAAAAAAGGGGCACCATATTTTAAGGAATTTCCTACTGTTTTGCATGTGTTCTTTCCTACTTATATTTAATAACATTTATTTAATCTTAAATGTATCCCTCTTTTACAAATGAGCAAACTGATGCAGATTTCTGTCCCCAAAATACTCACTAGTCAATGGAGAGTCAGGATTTAGACCCTGGCAATTTTGTCTCCAGAACCCACAATCTTAAACTAATATCTATAATAATAAAAGCGTAATATGCTAATTATACCAGACAGCCAAACAACCTTCTGGATGTCCTTTCGGATGAAGCCACCACAGCAGGGGCTAGGTAGAGGCAGTTAGGAGTGATCAGACTGCCAGGCGAGTAGTTATAGGTGATCAAACATGGAGGCATAGTGGTTAACGGTGATATGGCAGGCAGGTAGGTGGGAGAATGGTTAAGAGCCAGCAGTCCCAGATTGCGAGAGGGTGCATGGCAGCGGGGGGTGATGTCCCTCACCCTGGCCTGCACCCTCTTGCAATCTGGGACCACTTGGGGGATGTCTGACTACCGGTTTAGGCCCGCTCCTTATGCAGTGGGATATCCTTAGCTCTGCCACAGACGCGGGAGAGGCTCCTGCCACCTCTGCTGTGCTCGTCAGCCATCAACCTGGCTTGTGGCTGAGCGGTGCTCCCCTTGTGGGAGTGCACTGACCACCAGGAGGCATCTCCTGCATTGAGCTTCTGTCCCTGGTGGTCAATGCGTGTCATAGTGACTGGTCTTTCTGCTATTTGGTCGATTTGCACAGTATCCTTTTATAATATAGGATTACCTGGAGGTTTTAAATACTAATTTTAAACACAGAAATTTCCAAGGTAAAATGCAAGTAGAAAACATGTTAAGTGCATCCAGATGACGATGAAAATCATTAGAGTCCTTAGTTTTCCTCCCAAATGTGGTTCATTTAAAAAAGACCCATAAATTTAAAAATATTTAATAATCAATAAAAAAGAAAATTGACCAGTCAGCATGACTAATTGGTTGAGCGTCAATCTATGAACCACGGTTCAAACCCCAGTCAGGGCATATGCCCAATTGCAGGTTTGATTCCCCAATGGGGCGAGCAGGAGGTAGCTTGATGATAAAACCAAATGCACTGTGAACAGTCCACCCAGATCAAAAACAATACCAATGTCATCCAGTCTGATTTACTTAGTATGCCATATCACCAGTCACCAGTCCCACACCTACCTCACCAAACTAAGCAACCATCATTCTAACTTTTTTTATATATAATTTTAAATTGTTTTAATTTTCTTTTTTTAATTGTTTAAAGTATTACATATAGTAGTACATATATCTCCTTTTTTTTTCCCCATTGACCTTCCCCCAGCCTCCCCTCCCCGCTGTCGCATGCCCTCATCCTGCCCTACCCCCCAGTGTCTTGTGTCCATTGGTGTGCTTATATGCGTGCATACAAGCCCTTTGATTGATCTCTTTCCCCCCTACTCTGCAACACTCCCCAGCCTTCCCGCTGTAATGTGACAGTCTGTTTGGTGCTTTACTTCCTCTGTATCTATCTTTTTGTCCATCAGGTTATAATCTTCTTTATTTTCCATAAATGAGTGAGATCATATGGTATTTTTCTTTCATTGTCTGGCTTATTTCACTTAACATAATGCTCTCCAGGTCCATTCATGCTGCTGCAAATGGTAAGTGTTCCTTCTTTTTTATAGCAGCATAGTATTCCATTGTGCAGATGTACTATAGTTTTCTGATCCACTCATCTGCTGATGGGCACCTAGGCTGTTTCCAAATCTTAGCTATTTTAAATTGTGCTGCTGTGAACATATGGGTGCATCTATCCTTTCTTATTGGTGTTTCTGGTTTCTTAGGATATATTCCTAGAAGTGGGATTACTGGGTCAAATTTTTAATTTTTTGAGGAAACCATACAGTTCTCCACAGTGGCTGCACCAGCCTGCATTCCCACCAGCAGTGCATAAGGGTTCCTTTTTATCCGCATCCTCGCCAGCACTTGTCATTTGTTGATTTGTTGATGATTGCCATTCTGACAGGTGTGAGATGGTATCGCATTGTCGTTTTGATTTGCATCTCTCGGATAATTAATGACTTTGAGCATGTTTTCATGTCTCTTGGCCTTCCTTCTGTCTTCTTTTGAAAAGTTTCTATTTAGATCCGTTGCCCATTTTTTTATTGGATAATTTATATTCCTTTTATTAAGTTGTATATGTTCCCTGTAGATGTTGGAGATTAAACCTTTATCAATGATAACATTTGCAAATATATTCTCCCATACAGTGGGGTTTCTTGTTGTTTTGTTGATTGTTTCTTTTGCTCTGCAGCAGCTTTTTATTTTGATGTAGTCCCATTTGTATATTTTCTCTTTAGCTTCCATTGCCCTAGGAGCGGTATCAGTGAAGAAATTGCTTTGGCATATGTCTGAGATTTCTCTGCCTGTGGATTCCTGTAGTATTTTTATGGTTTCCTATCTTATGTTTAAATCCTTTATCCATTTTGAGTTTATTTTTGTATATGGTGTAAGTTGGTGGTCTAGTTTGATTTTTTTTGCATGTATCTGTCCAGTTTTCCCAACACCATTTATTGAAGAGACTGTCTAGACTCCATTGTATGTTCATGCCTCCTTTATCAAATATTAATTGAGCATAGTGGTTTGGGTCGATATCTGGGTTCTCTATTCTATTCCATTGGTCTATTGGTCTATATGTCTGTTCTTGTGCCAGTACCAGGCTGTTTTGAGAACAGTGGCCTTGTAATACAACTTGAAATCTTGTATTGAAATCCCACCTACTTTGTTCTTCTTTCTCAGGATTGCTGTGGCTATTCGGGATCTTTTGTTTTACTGCAGATGAATTTTTGGAGAGTTCTTTCTAGGTCTATGAAATGTGCTGTTAGTATTTTAATGGGGAGTGCATTGAATCTATAGACTGATTTGGGTAGTTTGCATATTTTAATGATGTTGATTCTCCCAGTCCATGAACATGGTGTGTTCTTCCATCTGTTTATGTCTTCCTCTATCTCTTTTTTCAGTGTCCTGTAGTTTGCAGCGTATAGGTCTTTTACCTCCATAGTTAAGTTTATTCCTAGATATCTTAATTTTTTTGGTGTGATGGTAAATGGGATTGCTTTTTTAGTCTCTCTTTCTAAGTTCACTATTGGTGTATAGACATGCCATAGATTTCTTGGCGTTAATTTTGTATCCTGCTACATTGCCGAATTCGTTTATTAAGTCTAATAGTTTTTTGATGGAGTCTTTCGGATTTTTATGTACAATATCATGTCATCTGCAAATAAGGACAGCTTTACTTCTTCTTTTCCAATTTGGATGGCTTTTATTTCTTTTTCTTGTCTAATTGCAATGAGAAATACTTCCAGTACTATGTCAAACAGGAGTGGTAAGAATGGGCATCCCTGTCTTGTTCCTGTTCTTAGGGGAAATGGTTTTAGTTTTTGCCCATTGAGTATGATGTTGGCTGAGGGTTTATCATATATGGCATTTATTATGTAGAGGTATGATCCTTCTATTCCCACTTTGCTGAGAGTTTTTATCAAGAAAGGGTGTTGCATTTTGTCAAATGCTTTTTCTGCATCAATTGATATGACTGTGATTTTTATCTCTCAATTTGTTTATGTGATGTATCACGTTTATTGATTTGCAGATATTGTACCATCCTTGCATTCCTGGGATAAATCCTACTTGGTCATGGTATATGATCTTTCTGATATACTGCTGGATCTGATTTGCTAGAATTTTGTTGAGGATTTTGGCACCTATGTTCATGATGGATACTGGCTTTAATTCTCTTTCATTGTGTTATCTTTATCTGGTTTTGGCATTAGGGTGATGCTGGCTTCATAGAATGAGCTTGGAAGCGTTCCTTCCTCTTGAATTTTTTGGAATAATCTGAGGAAGTTAGGTTTTGGTTCTTCTTTGAATGTTTGGTAAAACTCCCCTGTGAAGCCATCTGGCCCCAGTCTTTTGTTTGCTGGAAGCTTTTTGATGACTGCTTCAATTTCTTCCATAGTTACTGGCCTGATGAGATGTTTAGATTCTTCCTGATTGAGTTTTAGAAGGTTGTATTTTTCTAGGAATATGTCCATTTGCTCCAGGTTCTCCAGTTTGTTGGAATAGAGTTGTTCATAGTATTTTTTAACAATCCTTTGTATTTCGGTGGTGTCTGTTGTTATTTCTCCTCTTTGAGTTCTGATTTTGTTTATTTGGGTCCTCTCTCTTTGCTTCTTGGTGAACCTGGCTAGAGGTTCATCAATCTTGTTTATCCTTTAAAAGAACCAGCTCTTGGTTTTGTTGATCTTTTGTATTGTTTTTTTTCTTGGTCTCAATGTCATTTATCTCCGCTCTGATCTTTATTATTTCCTTCCTTCTGCTTACACTGGGCTTTTTTGGTTGCTCTCTTTCTAACTCTTTGAGTTGTAGGGGTAGGTAATATATTACCATTGTTTCTTATTTTTTGCAGTTGGCTTGTTGAGCTATGAACTTCCCTCTCAAGACTGCTTTCACTGTGTCCCATAGCTTTTGGATTGTTGTGTTTTCATTGTACTTTGTCGCCATGATGTTTTTTATTTCTTCCTTGATCTCTCTGGTAACCCAGTCATTGTTTAATAGCATGCTGTTTAGTCTCCATGTGTTTGACTTCTTTGGATTATTTTTATTGTAGTTGAATTCCAGTTTTATGCCACTGTGATCTGAGAAGATGCTTGATATGATTTCTATCTTCTTGAATTTGAAGAGACTTTGCCTGTGACCCAATATATGGTTTATCTTTGAAAATGACCCATGTGCACTTGAAAAGAATGTATATTCTGTGGCTTTGGGATGAAATGTTATAAAGATGTCAATTAATTCCATCTGGTGTAGTGAGTCATTTAGGATTGATGTTTCTTTGCTGAGTTTTTGGTTAGAGGATTTGTCCAATGATGATAGTGGGGTATTAAAGTCTCCTACTATGATTGTATTGTTGTCAATCTCTCCCTTGATATCTTCCAGGAGTTTTTTTTTGTTTTTTTTTATGTATTTGGGTGCTCCTGTATTGGGTGTGTATATGTTTACCAGAGTTATTTCTTCTTGTTGGATTGCTCCCTTTAGTATTATGAAGTGGCCTTCCTTATCTCTTGTTATGTCCTTCACTTTGAGATCTAATTTTCAGATATAAATATTGCTACCCCTGCTTTTTTTCATTTCCATTCGCCTGAAAAACCTTTTCCATCCCTTCACCCTCAGTCTGTGTGTGTCTTTTTTTCTGAGGTGTGTTTCTTGTAGACAGCAGATATATGGGTCATGTTTTCCTATCCACTCAGCTACCCTATGTCTTTTGATTGCGGTATTTAATCCATTTACATTTAAAGTTATTATTGATAGGTACTTGTTTGTTGCTATTTTTATTCTTTACCCCTGTGTTCCTTCTTTACTTCCTATTTCTTCTATTTACAGCAGACCCTTTAGCATTTCTTGCATTGCTGGTTTGGTGGTAATAAATTCCCTTGGTCCTTTTTTGTCTGTGAAGCTCCTGGTTTCACCCTCCATTTTTATTCATAGCCTTGCTAGGTACAGTATTCTTGGATTCAGACCCTTCCTTTTCGTGACTTTGTATATTTCATTCCATTCCCTTCTTTTCTGATGTGTTTCTGTTGAGAAATCAGTTGCTAGTCTGATGGGGGATCATTTGTAGGTAAATTTTTGTCTCTCTCTGGCCGCTTTTAAGATTCTTACTTTGTCGTTGGTGTTTTCCAATTTAATTATAATGTGCCTTGGCGTCAGTCTTTTGGGGTTCATTTTGTTTGGGACTCTGAGGTTCTTGGATTTGTGTGGAGTTTTTCTTCCCTATATCAGGGAAGTTTTCTGTCATTATTTCTTCAAACAGGTTTTCTATTCCTTGCTCAGTTTCCTCTCCTTCTGGCACTCCTGTTATGCAGATGTTGTTTTGTTCCGTGTTGTCCCCAAGTTCCCTTATGCTCTCCTCCTGCTTCTTAATTTTTTTTTCTAGCAGCTGCTCTACATGTGTGTTTTTTTTTCCTACCTTGTCTTCTAGCTCACTGATGCAGTCCTCTGCTTCTTCTATTCTACTCTTGGTGCTTTCTATTGAGTTCTTTACAGCAGCAATGTCATTTTTTATTTCTTCTGGATTCTTCTTCATTTCCTCTTGGTTCTTACACATATTGTCGAATTTGTCTTCCATTTTTTTATCCATCTTATGGCCATTTCTCTAATTCTTTCTCTGACAGGTTGATTGCCTCCATTTCGTTTACTTCCTTTTCTGGTGATGCCTGCTTTTCTTTCATATTGGGCTGTTTCTTTGTCTTTCCATGTTCTCTCCTGTTCGCATGTCTCATTACGTAGTTCTCTTTCTCCTGCGTTGATTTAAAGGCACAAAATACAACACAACAATCACAACGTACAAGGCACTGAACACAAATGTATTCACGATATTAATGACCCTAAATAAAGGTGACCACCAGAGAAAGGCGAATTAGAGGATAAGAAAGAAAGTAGGGGAAGAAGAAAAGGAGTGCAAAGATTAAATTGGGAAAAGGGGAAAAAAAGTGAGAATAAGAAAGAAGAGGTGAAAAAACTATATATATGGGGAGAAAACTCCTATAGAACATCCACTAATCCCAACATATGCCAGCAATAAGTACCTGGAGATGAATCCAAACTATAAACAACAACTAATATGAAGTGAGGTGAGGGAAAAGAGAAGAAAAAAACTAACAAAAACAAAACAGAAAAAGAAAAAGCGAAACAATTTCACAAACAAGCATAAAAAATTGATATAATGAACAATCAAGCAAACAACAACAAAGGACAGAGAAAAAGAATTGGATAGTGAAGAAAGAAGAAACAGGTCTATATGGACTTGGAGCAGAGGATTGGAAATTAGATATATAAGTAGGGTGAAATTTTAACGGGGTTAAATGAAAGAATAGGGAAAATATAAAGTAGGAAAAGGGTAAGAGAAACAGGATATCAAAAGGGGAAAAGTTAGGAAGTGAGTGATGGCATAAAGTTGGAGTTGAGATAGAGTAGTAAGATGCTAAAGGAAAAATGAAAATATAATGTAGAACACTAATCCCAAAGTAAAATAAAGAGAAAATAAAATGACACTTAAAAAGAAAGGGTAAAATAGTAGTAATAATAATACTGATTGAAAATAAAAATGTAATAATTAAAAAGGTAAAATCAAGTGAGGAAAAAAGAAAAAAAATTAGTTTCTTAGGTAAAGGATTAAAAAAATAAAAATGTGCAGGATTGAAGGTCATTCACTTCCTCTACTGTTCTGTTTGGCATGCCTGTTTCATAGTTAGGACAGTATTGAAGTTTCCTGTGTTCCACTGCTTCTCAGTGTTGTAAGCCAGTACTGATTCTTGAGGAGGAAGTTTATTTGTGTTTACTCAAGAGTCAATTTATGATTCAACCCATGGGTCACAGTGTTTCTGGATTGACCTCCAGGTCTATAGGTCCTCTCTAGCTAGTGTTTAGCTATTGTTTTCCCTCTGGCACTTAATACCAGTTTGGGGGAATGGGTTGCCCCAGAGCTAGTTCTCTGATGATTATTCCCTGCTCTGATCCCCAGGTTCCAGAAAAACAACTTTCCCTTGCTGTCTCTTAGAGTATCCCCAATTGGGTGATCCTGTATATTGGGCTTAGTAATCAGAAGCAAGGATTTAAAGAGGAAAAAAGAAAAGCCAGAGTTAAGTGTGCAAACTCTGGGGCTGCGCGCAAATCTGTTCAGTTTCTTTTTTCCCCATGGGTCTCAGCAGTCGGCACACTTTTAAAATTTTTAGGCTATCCATTTGCGTCCAGATCAAAATGGGTTGCTTTTTAGTGTTCCCTTCAGTTAGTAGCTCTGCGGACCCCCTTCCACATTCTCGGATCACGCCAGCCCCAACAGCCACGGATTTTTCTATGCGCAGACTTCCCCATGTCTCCAGCTCCTGTGTATGCATTTCTCTCCTGCCAGGACCACAGACCTCACCTTCTCCCAGGCGAAATGTGACTTTTCCGTGGTGGAGTGTAGAGCTCCTCTGAATCCGCGTGCTAGCGCCACTTGGGAACCGGTGTTCTCGGGTTTGCTGCTGTTCGGTGGGTGCCAAAGTTGTAGATTCCCTGGGCTTTTCAGGCTCCCGATAACATCCACTTTTCCTTCAAGATGGCACACTGTCCATGTCTGAGCTGGTAGATCCGGGCGGGAATCCAGCAGCACTGGGGGCTTTCCCAGACAGGGGAGCCCCATCCGACATTCCTCCATAGTCTTCTGGAGTATAACTGTCCTTTAACTCACCAACAAACACTCCCCGTGCAACCACACACTCTCCCTTTGTTTTCTCACTCACACATTATCTTGCAGTCTGCCTTCCTATCAGCAGCCATCTTCCCACCATTCTAACTTCTAACACCATAAGTTGTTTATGTTTGCTTTTCACACTTATGTAAATGGAATCTTACTTTTGTCCAACATTACGTGTTATGAGATTCATTTAGGCTGTTTCTTAGCAGCAATAATTTGTTCATACTCATCCTATCTAATAGTAAAGAGGGAATAGGCTAAATGACTGTCATGCCCTTATAAGATGGTGGTGCCCAAGGCCCCAAGATGGCAGCGCCCAGTCACCTCATCCCCACCTTATCCAGCTGGAGTTCCCCAGTTTTCTCAGCCCCGCCTCATCCAGCCAGAGTCCCCCAGTCCCCTCAGCCCTGCCTCACCCAGTCTCCGCAGCATCCAGACTCAAGTCACTGGAACCCCTCAGCCCCCAGGGAAAGGCAGTTGTGGGCCATCAGGCTGCCAGGGGAGGTCAGTTGGAGGTCATTGGGAGGGGAGTTGAAAGTGATTGTGCTGGCAGGGGAGGGCAGTTGGAGGTGATCAGGACAGCAGGGGCGGGCAGTTGGGGACGATCATTCCGGCAGTGGAGCAGTTAGGCGTCAATCAAGCCAGCAGGGGAGTGGTTGGTAGGCTATCAGGCTGGAAGGCAGAGTGATTAGGGGCAATCAGGCAGGCTAGCAGTCAAGTGGTTAGGAGCCAGCAGTCCCATATTGTGAGAGGGATCCCAGATTGGAGAGGGTGCAGGCTGGGCTGAAGAACACCCCCTTACCCCCATGCACGAATTTCGTGCACTGGGTCTCTAGTTACTATATGATGTCCATCAAATGAATACACCACAGTTTAACCATTTACAACTGTTGATATGCATCTAGATTTGCAGATAGGGTAAATTATGAACATGCTACTATGAATATTCCTTTATATTTCTTTTGGTGAATGTACTTGTATACATTTCTGTTGTTCATTTATCTAGAAGTGGAATTGGTAGGAATCGGATATGTGTATTTTCAGGTTTAGAAACTAACATACACTTTGTACCAGTTACATAACATTACATACAGAAGCTAACATAACATTCTACCAGTTACACTCACACTAAAAGTACATAAGGCTTTTGTTACTCCACATTTTTGTCAACACTTGGTATTATCTGCCTATTTATTTTAGCCACACTGGTATTGCAAGCACCACATATTGGTTTTAACTTGTATTTCCTTCTAATAATGAAGTGAAGCACATTTTTATGTTTGTTAGCCATTTGGACATCTTCTTTTATAAAATTTTCTAAGACTTTTGCATGTTTTTATTTGGAGTTGCTTTCCTTTTCCATCTGTCAGATAAATTCCTTATAAATATCTCTTCCCACCTCACATCTTCCTACTTCCATGAGTGTCTTTGTATAAATTGGGTCTTCTTAATTTTATTGTAGTCTTTTTCATACATCCTTTTCTGATGAATGTTCTATTCATTTAAGCTATGTTCTCTATCTTTCCTCAATATTCTTAAAACTATTAATCACCATTTCATGCCATTGTTTTATAACTCCAATATCTGAAACATCTATATATACGTTTTTGTTGGTGTTCTGTGGGTTTCTGATCATTTGATTCTGTTGGCATACTTGATAATTTCTGAAAAATTGGTGAGGCTGTGAATGATATCATCTTCTTAAAGACAAGATTTTTCTGTCCTCTGGCAGATTAGAGCAAGGTCTGTTCACTTAATCTACTCAGGATAGTTTTGTGTGTTTTTTAGTCTTCTGGTTAAGTTTGTTAAAAATTTTCTGCTTCTTGTTCATTCTGGTTCTAAAGACATAGCCTTTCATGGTTTCCAGCAAACAATAAGAACCTATAAGAGGCTGGAGAAAGAAATATTTAAAAGTAGGAAACCAAATATTTCTTGTCGGTTTTACAGGGGTCAGCCATTTGCTCTCCCCCTGGCTATAATTAAGAGACTTATAATATCATGGAAAATGAGGTAGAGTAGTGCCTTAGACAGGTATGCTATAGGGGGGCTAAATTAGTCCTGGACTAAAGACTGCAGGGGAACTACAACAACAACGAAAAAACTAAACTTAAAGGACTCAAGGTATCAAATGAATCCTGAGTAATTCATCAGCAAAAAACAAAGTCCAACACTCTTTAAAGTGATGAAACATTATCCAACGATGTAAATTTTACAGTGTCTGATATCTAATAAAAGATTACCAGGCATACAAAGTAACAACCCTTGAGAAAACTGAAATGATTATAAAGTAGATATAGAAATAATATGGTTGATGGACTTAGCAGACAACAACATAAACCAGCTATTATCAATATATTCTTTGTGTACATCAATATAGGTGAAAATAACATGATGAAAGAAATAGAAGATTAAAAACAAAAATACACAAATTGAACTTTCATAGGTGAAAAAGATAGTAAAGTGAAATGTTCTTTGGATAAGACTGATAACAGAATAGATAATTATTTTTTTCATGTAATACTGGTTTGATGGTGATGAACTCCTTTAGCTTTTATTTGTCTCTGAAGGTTAGCTTTATCTGACCTTCAATTCTAAATGATAATTTTGATGAGTAGGGTAATATTGGTTGTAGGTTCTTGCTATTCATCACTTTGAATATTTCTTGCCACTCCCTTCTGGCCTGCAAAGGTTTTGTTGAGAAATCAGCTGACAGTTTTATGGGGGCTCCCTTGTTGGTTCTAACTGCTTTTCTCTTACTGCTTTTAAGATTCTCCCTTTGTCTTTAACCTTTGTCATTTTAATTTTGATGTGTCTCCATGTGGGCCTCTTTGAGTTCTTGTTTGGGACTCTGAACTTCCTGGACATGTAAGTCTATTTCTTTCACCAGGTAGGGGAAGTTTTCAGTCATTATTTCTTAAAATAGGTGTTCAATATCTTGCTATCTCTTTTCTCATTCTGGCACCACCACCACCACCCCCCACCCCCAATGCTAATGTTGGTATGCTTGAAGTTGTCCCAGAGACTCCTTACACTATATTCATGTTTTGGGGTTATTTTTTATTTTTACTCTTCTAATTGAGTGTGTGTGTTTTTGCTTCCTCATATTGCAAATTGTTGATTTGATTCTCAGCATCCTGTACTCTACTGTTGACTCCTTATAAATTCTTCTTCTCAGTGTACCTTTCATTTCTGACTGGACCTTTTTCACCCCCAAGTTTAAATTCTCACCAACATTCTTGAAGGTCTCACTCTGTCCCTTAAAGCTCTCATTAAGTTCCTTGAGCCTCCTTATAACCATTGTTTTGAACTCTGTATCTTATAGTTTGCTTGGTTCCATTTATTTAGGTCTTTTTCTGTTCTTTCATTTATGCTGTTTCTTTGTCTACTCATTTTGGGTGCTTCCCTGTGTTTGTTGCTATGTATTAGGTAGAGCAGTTATGTCTCCTAAAATTGGTAGAGTTGCCTTGTGTAGTATGTGTCCTGTAGGGCTCAGTGGCTCAACCTCCTCAGTGACCTGAGCTGGACACTTTAGGTGCACTCCTATGTGGGTTGTGTTCACATTCTTGCTGTAGTTGAGTCTTGATTGCTATTGGTGTTACTGGGAGGAATTGACCTCCAGGCCAATTGGCTGTGAGTACCAGCTGCTATTACAGTAGAAGAGCTGATGTTCAGGAGACATTCCTATGGAGCAGAACATACTTCACTGGGGCTTTGGTGCTCACCGAGTCTGTCCCATGGATGTGTAGAGTTGTAATCTGGTATGGTCTGAAACTATCCACCAGATGCATTGACATTGGGGGCTCCCAGGAGTTGCAAAGTCAGTCACAGCCTGGGGCCACCTGGCAGCAGCTACAGGGGTTTCTGCAGATGGCTGCTACTTGGATTGAGCTTAGAAGTACCCAGGCAAGGCCAAGCTGTGAAGCAAGGCAGGCTTGTGTTAGTGCCAGATCTTGGGCCTCTAATTGATAGGTATGGAGTACACTGATGCCAGCTGGTGTTTGAGAGATTTTAGGAATATCTGAAGCATGAGCCAGGATAGGCCATTCATATAGGTGGGGCTGCAAATTGGGTGGGGTGTGGTCTCAAGGAATCACCAGAGCTGAGCGAACAGTGTGAGCTAAGCTGATGGAAGCTCAGATATGGCTGCCAATCAGCTCTGCAAGACGGAAGGTTTCAGAATAGGAACAATGACCCCTGCAAGCACCCCTGTCTGGGAGAAAGCCACCCCCAAATTCTTTTACTGATGGCAGGCAATCCAGTTCCTCCTCATATATCCCTGCATCAACCCCCCGCCTGCCCCCCTGCCAAAGCACTGGAGCCCAGAAGAATCAACTCCTATTAAGTTTGTGCATGGGCCCTTTTAAGAGCATCTGCCTGGGTCTCCAGCAGGCTGTGTCACCCAGCCACAATCCCATCTGGTTTTTACAGCCCAAAGTTATGGGGACTACTATTTCCAGCTCTGGAACCATGGACTGGGAGTCTGGTGTGAAGCTGTAACCCCTTGCTTCTCACAGAGCCTCCACAGCCAAACTATCCCACCTGATTAAAAATATGCCAAACGTGGGTGTTAGATCAACCTGTCTCCGTGCCTCCTGCCTACTAGTCTCAGTGTACTTTATTCTTCTCTAGTTGTAGGCCTTCCATTCAGATAGATTTCAGGGAGTTCTGAATGATGGTTGTTCTGTATTTTAGTTATAATTTTGATGTGGTTGTGTGTGGGGGCAAGTACTAGTGTTTACCTGTCACCATCTTGGTACTCTCCAAAAAATTCTTTCTTTAAACTTTATTTTAAATCTTTATTGTTGAAAGTATTATATATGTCCTTTTTTCCCCATTGACCCTCTCTAGCCTACCCCAAGGCTTTTCCCACCCTATTGTCTGTGTCCAGGGCTTATGTATATATGCATACAAGGTTTTTGGTTGATTACCTCCCACCCACCCACCTTCCCCTGCCTTCCCTTCAACATTCCACACTCTGTTCCATGCTTCCATGTCTCTGGATCCACTCCATTCATCAGTTTATTTTGTTAATTAGATTCCACATGTGAGTGGAATCATGTGATACTTGTCTTTCTTTGACTGACTTATTTCACTTAGCATGAATACTGTGTAGGTCCCTCCATTCTGTCTTAAAGGGTGAGATTCTTCTTTTTTACTGCTGCATAGTATTCCAGGGTATAAATGTACCACAGCTTTTTTATCCACTCATCTACTGATGGGTACTTGGGCTGTTTCCAGATCTTAGCTATTGTAAATTGTGCTGCTAAGAACATGGGGGTGCATACATTCTTTCTGATTGGTTCTTTGGGTTACTTAGGAAATATATTCCTAGATGTGAGGTCAAATGGCAGTTACCTATTTAATTTTTTGAGGAAACTCCATACTGTTTTACATAATGGTTGCACCAGTCTGCATTCCCACCAGCAGTGTACTAGGGTTCCCTTTTCTCCACATCCTTGCCAACACTTGTCATTTGTTGATTTGTTGATGGTAGCCATTCTGACAGGTGTGAGGTGATACCTCATTGTCATTTTAATTTGCATCTCTCTGAAGATCAGTCACTTAGAGCATGTGTTCATATGTTTCTTGGCCATCTGTCCATTTTGAAAAGTGTTTATATAGGGAGATAAAAATTGTAGCAGTGTAAGTGGATGCTGCATGGACACATATAAAGTATTTCTCTCTTTACCGCATCCATCGCAGCTAGAGAGCGGACAGGAGTCCTGAGTAGGGGTGGCAGGAGATTGAGAAAATAAAAGAGACAGATGCAGAAACAGTAGGGAAAGCTGGGACTGGGTGGGCCAGCTGTCCTCTGATGGAGAGACAGTGCTCCAGAGCTGGTGCAGTGTGTTTATTATGTACAGTATAATTCCAGGAAGTTTTACTAGATTTTAAAACAAAGGAAATTATGTGAAGCCATGGTTAAAGATCAAGCTGTAATTTTCATTCTTGTGGCTTTGTAATCGTCACTCCTGGCTAAGTTCAGATAATTGCGTCCGTTCCTAGTGCCTGGCTGAAATAAAACCCACCCCCTGGCACCTGAGCTAAGGGTTAGGCTGACAACATACCTGCCTCTGTCACAGTATATCTCCAGGATGTGGCAACGCCACTGGATTCAGCTGACAATAATTAAGGAAATGCTCGTGTGCCTTCCCAGGCGCTCTCTACAGACACGCTCCTAGGAATTACAACTAAAATACAGAAAAACTCCTAGAATAATCAATGTAAGACTTACTGGAGAGAACCCTGATACCTGAGGACTGAAAGTGGAGACCTCATAGAGACTTGGTAGGAGAACCGGATTTGCGAAAGGGCTGGCCAGGTGCCCACAGACAGCAACTGAAGTTCTGGAGAGAGATCTCAGCTGTGGAGGGTGCCACTGAAAACTCTGGGATCTAATCTCCAAGCTGTGCTCCTCAACAGAGAGCACTAGAACTGAGACGGTTACCCACATAACATCTGGCTGTGAAAAGCAGCAGAGTTACTGTCTGCCAAGGATGGCTGACTTTTCAGGCAACCTCTTAAAGGGCTAACACAAAATTCCTTGTGAAGCCACTCACCTTGTGCTCTGGCAGAAGGAGGGCAGAGTGGACTGGAGCTATGTGAGCAGAAGACAGGATTTGGGACTCAGGGGTTAGAGCTGAGAAGGTAGACACCCCCAGTTTCCTGTGATCAGTCATTTCTTTAACACAGCAGAGGACATCTTTCCCACACAGACATTTGCCTTGCCTTGGGGGAAGACAGTTTACCCTTCCAATTGGAAAAAACCTGGCCCTGAGTCCATTTAAGACACTAAAAATAACAATTAGCCTCCAGTCAGAAGCAACTGCCCCACCCTGTTGAAAAAACTCACCATACCTTAGGACAATTGCCTGGGGCCATTTAAGTTGGAGTCCTAATCAGTTTATAGGTAGATGTGCTCTCTGGAGGTTTTGAGTCTTTGACTGATCTAACTAGTCAGAAACAGTGTTTGACACTGTCCTGCACTAGAGATTGAGAGGCCTACAAAATCTACCTAATACATAGTCACAAATCCAAACAGACAGCCAAAGAGAGGAGACAAAGAACCCCCAAATGAAAGAACCAGAGAATTCTCCAAAAGAACAGATAAATGAAGGAGAAATAAGAAATTTATCTGAAACAGAGTTCAGAGTAATGATGGTAAAGCTGCTCAACAGCATGAAAAAAGATATAGTAGCTATGTAAAAAGAACAGTGGAAAATAATGACATAACACAAATAAAGAACACATTGGAAGAAATCCACAACAAATTAGGAGAACCTGAGGGTTGAATCAGTGAATCAGAAGACAGGGTTTAAAAAGTCAGACAACCAAAAAGAAAGAAAAACAATTAAAAGCAGGAGGACAGCTTAAGGGAGCTATGGGACAATGTGAAACATAACTATATTAGATAGCAGGTTTGCCAGAAGAGGGAGAAAGGGATAGAGAATGCATTTGAAGATATAATGGCAGAAAACTCCCCTAACCTGGTGAAGGAAAGAGTCACACAAGTTCGGGAGACGCAAGAGTCCCAAGCAAGAAGTCTAACAGGCCTAATCTCAGACACATCATAATGAAAATGCCAAAAATTAAACACAATGAGCAAATCGTAAAGTCAGCAGGACAAAAGCAAACTGTTACTTGCAAAGGAGTTTCCATAAGGATGCCACCTGATTTCTCATCAAAAACTCTATAGGTCAGAAGGGAATGAATGGCATGAAGTACTCAAGGTAATGGAAAGCAAGGATCTGAAACCAAGATTACTATATCCAGCAAAGCTTATTAAAAATAGATGGTCAAATAAAGAGCTTACCAGACAAAAAAAAAGGTTAAAGGAGTATATCACCACCAAACCAGCATTACACAAAATGCTAAAGAGACTGATGTAATGAGGAGGAGAGAGAAACCTAAACACAGAAAATTAAAATGGCAATAAATAAGTACCTATCAATAATAACCCTAAATATAAGTGGATTAAATGCTCCAATCAAAAGGCATAGGGTAGCTAAATGGATACAAAACATGACCCATCTTTATGCTCTCTACAACAGACCCACCTCAGAACAAAATATACACACAGTATGAGAGTGAAGGGCTGGAACCAATTTTTCCTTGAAAATGGAATAATGAAAGCTGGAGTAGCAATAGAACTCATATCTGATAAAATAAACTTCAAAATGAAGGCTACCACAAGAGACACAAAGGTCCTTTAATAATATTAAATGGATCGATCCAACAACCCTAAAGACTCCGCCAAAAGCTACTAGATGTAAAAAATGAATTTGGCAATGTAGCAGGATACAAAATCAACACCCAAAATTCGACGGCTTTTTTATACATCAATAATGAATTCTCAGAAAGAGAAACTAAACAAGGAATCCATTTACCACTGCAACAAAAAAATTAAGATACTTAGGAATAAAGTTGACCAAGGAGGCAAAAGACTTGTAGTTGGAAAACTACAGGATGTTGAAAAGAGAGAATAGAAGATGATATAAACAAGTGGAAGAATATACCCTGTTTATGGATTGGTAGGATCAACATCATTAACATACCCATACTACCTAAGCATTCTACATATTCAATGTAATACCTATTAAAATACCAACAGTATATTTCATAGAGCTAAAACAAATACTCCAAAATTTTATATGCAATGAAAAATACTCAGAATAGCTGCAGCAATTTTGAGAAAGAAAAACAAAGTTGGAGGAATCACAATACCAGATTTCAAATTATAATCTAAACAACCTTGTATTGGCACAAGAACATGCATGTAGATCAATGGAACAGAACAGAGAACCCAGAAATTGACCCAAGCAATTATGCTTATTTAGTATTTGACAAAGGAGACAAGAGCAAACAATGGAGTCAAGACAGTCTCTTCAATAAATGGTGTTGGGAAAATTGGACAGATAGATACACTCAAAAAAATGAAACTAGACCACTAACTTACACCATACACAAGAATAAACTCAAACTGGATAAAAGACTTACTCAAAGATACCATAGGCAGCAAAATCTCAGACATCTCTTGTAGCAATATGTTTATATATATCTCCTAAGGCAGTGGTCAGCACACTGCGGCTCACGAGCTACATGTGGCTAGCAAGCCGCGGTTTGCCACTCTGTTGACTAATGAGTTTGCCGACCACTGCATAAGGCATTAGTCTTACCCAGAAGTTTTGACTTCAGGTTAAAGACATTAGTACATTATTAAAATGTTTTTTAAGTGTTTTTCCCTAAGGCAGTGGTCGGCAAACCACAGATCACAAGCCGCAGTTTTCCAACCAATGGATAATATACTGTATAAAATGCTCCCCCTGATATTTCTAAGCCAGCCTGTTCTTTAGTTTGTATTTAATGAAGACTTCTGCTTTAAAGGTTTGGGTGATGATGAAAATAAGACTATCTGTATTAGACACCCCACTGAAAAAAATTCAGCCAGAAAAAGAGAGAATGGAGAGATCTTTAATTTTTATCTAAGGAATGCCAAAAGTAGTTAAAGCTGCCTATCTAAAGAACCTATGTTTCCTTACCAATCTGATGAATGGAGTGGGTTCAGAGACATGGAAGCATGGAACAGAGTGCAGAATCTCGGAAGGTGGGGGAGTTTGGGCTGGTGGGAAGTAATTAATCAAAAACCTTTTATGCATATATGTATTACCATGGACACATACAATAGGATGCTGAAGGCCTTGAGGTGGCCAATGGAGGGGGGGGAGGGAAGAGGATATAACATAATACTTTCAAAAAATAGTGAGTTATAAAAAAATAAAATAAAAGGTGTTTATTTGGGTTGTTTGTCCATTTTTTTTATTGGATTATTTGTCTTCCTTATGTTCAGTTGTTTAAGTTCCTTATATATTTTGGATATTAATCCTTTATCAGATGTATCATTGCCAAATATGTTCTCCCACACAGTAGGCTCCCTTTTGTTTTGTTGATGGTTTCTTTTGCTGTGCAGAAGTTTTTTATTTTGATATAGTCCCATTTGCTTATTTTCTCCTTAGTTTCCTTTGCCTTAGGAGATGTATCCATAAACATATTGCTACAAGAGATGTCTTAGATTTTGCTTCCTATAGTTTCTTCTAGGATTTTTATGATTTCACGACTTATATTTAAGTCATTTATCCTATTGAGTTTATTCTTGTGTATGTTATATGTTGGTGGTCTAGTTTCATTTTTTTGAATGTATCTATCCAAATTTTCCAACACCATTTATTGAAGAGACTGTCTTGACTCAATTGTATGCTCTTACCTCTTTGTCAAATAATAAGTGTAATCCCTTGGGTCAATTTCTGGGGTCTCTGTTCTGTTCCATTGATCTATAGGCCTGTTATTGTGCCAGTACCAGGCTGTTTTGGATGTAATGGCTTTGCTGAGAGTTTTTATCAATAATGTGTGTTGGATTTTGTTGAATGCCTTTTCTGTGTCTATTGATATGTTCATGTGATGTTTGTCTTTCAATTTGTTTATGTGATGTGTCACATTTATTGATCTGCAAATATTGTACTATGGAATAAATTCCACTTGGTATTGTGTATGATGTTTTTAATATTTTGGTGAATCCGATTTGCTATTTTTTTCAATAAATCTTTATTCAGATTATTACAATTGTTTCTCCTTTTTCCCCCCATAGCTCCCCTCCACCCAGTTCCCACCCCCACCTTCTGCCCTTACCTCTCCCACACTGTCCTCATCCATAGGTGTACGATTTTTGTCCAGTCTCTTCCTGCACCCCCCCATACCCCTTTTCCCCTGAGAATTATCAGTCCACTCCCTTTCTATGCCCCTGATTCTATTATATTCGCCAGATTATTCTGTTCCTCAAGTTTTTAATTCACTTGATTATTAGCTTCACTTGTTGATAGATATGTATTTGTTGTTCATAATTTTTATCTTTACTTTTTTCTTCTTCCTCTTCTTAAAGAATACTTTTCAGCATTTCATATAATACTGGTTTGGTGGTGATGAACTCCTTTAGCTTTTTCTTATCTGTGAAGCTCTTTATCTGCCCTTCAATTCTGAATGATAGCTTTGCTGGGTAGAGTAATCTTGGTTGTAGGTTCTTGCTATTCATCACTTTGAAAATTTCTTGCCACTCCCGTCTGGCCTGCATAGTTTCTATTGAGAAATCAGCAGACAATCGTATGGGTGCTCCCTTGTAGGTAACTAACTGTTTTTCTCTTGCTGCTTTTAATATTCTCTCTTTGTCTTTTGCTCTTGGCATTTTAATTATGATGTGTCTTGGTGTGGTCCTCTTTGGATTCCTTTTGTTTGGGGTTCTCTGCGCTTCCTGGGCTTGTAAGTCTATTTCTTTCACCAAGTCAGGGAAGTTTTCTGTCATTATTTCTTCAAATAGGTTTTCATTATCTTGCTCTCTCTCTTCTTCTCGCACCCCCATAATTCTGATGTTGGTACGCTTGAAGTTGTCCCAGAGGCTTCTTACACTATCTTCAACTTTTTGGATTTTTTTTTTGCTTTTTGTTTTTTCGGTTGAGTGTTTTTTGCTTCTTTGTATTTCAATTCTTTGACTCGATTCTTGCGTTCTTCTAGTCTGTTGTTGGGTCTCTGTATAATATTTTTTATTTCAGTCAGTGTATGTTTAATTTCTAGTTGGTCCTTTTTCATATCTTCGAGGGTCTCGTTATATTTATCGGCCTTTTCTAGGATATTCTTGAAAAGCCTTATAACCGTGGTTTTGAATTCTATATCCAGTCGTTTGTTTTTCTCCATTTCTTTCGTTTGTGATCTGTTTCTTTGTCGCCGCATTTTCACTGCTTCCCTGAGTTGGTAGGGTAGCTTTGTGTGCTAGGTTTCCTGTATGGCCCAGTGGGACGGCTTCCCCAGGTAACCTGAGGTGGACACTCTTGGTGCACCACTTTGTGGACTGTGTGTACAGCCTTGTTGTAGTTAAGTCTTGATTGTTGTTGGTATCACTGGGAGGAATTGACCTCCAGGCCAGTTGGCTGTGAGGATCAGCTGTGTCTACGCTGGGAGAAGTTCGGTGCTGGAGACAGCCTTATAGGATTAGACTTGCCAAATTGCAAAAGCCTCTGTGCTCAGCTTGGATGGGGTGGAGTCTCAGGGCGGAGCAGACAGTCTTGGCTTCCCGTCAGCCCTGCCCTTGAACGCACGCACCTCCAGACCTCTGCCTTCCCCGGCTCCTGAGCTTCTGCCCAAGAGTCCAGATTTCCCCTCCACAATAGCGTGGGTCCCTGGGGGCTCGCCTGGAACTGGGGTTCAGTGCAGTCAGAACTGGAGCTCAGTGCAGTCAGGAGCTTCCGACTCCCTTCCGCTAGGAAAAGCCTGTGGCAACCTTCGCAGTCTTTGTGCACACTTGCGCGCGCGCCTCCAGACCCCTGCCCGCCGAGTCTCCGAGTGCCTTTCTTTCTACCTGACAGTCCAGACTCCCTCTGTATGAGACTGGGTCCACGGGGTTTCGCCCGGAACTGGGGTTCAGTGCAGTTGGAACTGGGTTCAGTGCAGTCAGGGGCTTCCTTCCCCCTCCTACCAGAGAAAGTCAGCCAGGCTCTCAGCTGCCCTTCCTCTCTGTGTGCACACAAAGACCCTTTGCTGTACCTGAACCCTTTGCCCTTCCTACAATTCTCCGTGAGCTTTTCTCTTTCCTTCTAGTTGTAGAATTTCCACTCAGCCAGCTTTCTTGTGGTTCTGGATGGTGTCCGTTCTGTCTTTTAGTTGTAGTTTTGAAATTGTTGTGCGAGGCAGCAGTTTATGTGCTTACCTATGCCGCCATCTTGGTTTCTCTATGCTATTTTTTTTTTTGAGAATTTTTTAAAAATATATTTTATTGATTTTTTACAGAGAGGAAGGAAGAGGGATAGAGAGTTAGAAACATCTATGAGAGAGAAACATCGATCAGCTGCCTCCTGCACACCCCCTACTGGGGATGTGCCCGCAACCAAGGTACATGCTCTTGACCGGAATCAAACCCAGGACCCTTCAGTCTGCAGGCTGATGCTCTATCCACTGAGCCAAACTGGTTTTGGCTTTTTTTGAGAATTTTAGTATCTATGTTCATCAGGGATATTGGCTTGTAATTGTCTTTTGTTGTAGTGTCTTTATCTCGTTTTGAATTTAGGATGATGCTGGCTTCATAAAAAGAGCTTGGGAGTGTTCCTTCCTCTTGGATTTTCTGGAATAGTTTGAGAAGTACAGGTGTGAGTTCTTCGAATGTTTGGTAAAACTCCCCTGTGAAGTCATCCACACCTGGGCTTTTGTTTGGTGGGAATTTTTAGATTACTGCTTCTATTTCATCAGTTGTTACTGGCCTATTCAGATTTTCTGATTCCTCCTGATTCCGTTTTACGAGATTGTATTTTCTAAGAATTTGTCCATTCCCCCCAGGTTGTCCAGTTTGTTGTCATATAATTGTTCCTAGTATTTTCTTTCAATCCTTTGTGTTTCTCTGATATCTGTGATTCCTTCTCTGCTTTAGTTTCTGATTTTATTTGTTTGGGTCCTCTCTGTTTGTTTCTTGATGAGTTTGGGTAACAGTTAATCAATCTTTTTATTCTATCAAAGAACCAGCTCTTGGTTTCATTGTTTTGGGGCGGGGGGGGGGAGGGGGTTGTGCTTTTTATTTCCTTCCTTCTGTGCTTTTCTTGTTGTTCTCTTTCTAGTTCTTTAAGTTGTAGGTTTAAATGAGTGCTCGGCAAACTCAGTCAACAGATCTGCAAACCGCGGCTCGCTGACCACTGGTTTAAATAGTTTATTACGTAGACAACATAGAGTTGGGTCATGCTTTTGTATCCACTCAGCTATCCTACGTCTTTTTATTGTGGCATTCAATCTGTTTACATTTAGGTTTATTATTAATAGACTGGAGACCCGGTGCACAACCTCAACCCTGCCTGCACCCTCTCACAATCTGGGACCCCTTGGCCTAAGCTGGCAGTTGGACATCCCCCAAGGTTTCCTTAGCGCTGCTGCAGAGGCATGAGAGTCTCCTGCTACCGCCGCTGCACTCGCCAGCTGTGAACCCGTCTTCTGGCTGCACAGTGCTCCCCCTGGTGGTCAGTGCACATCATAGCGACTGGTTGTTCCACCCTTCAGTTGATTTGCATATTAGGGTTTTATTATATAGGATTCTTATTTATTTCCACTTTAATTCTTAATGGCTAGGTTTCTCGCCATCTTTTTCTCATTACAGCAGTCCCTTTAGCATTTCTTGTAATGCTGGTTTGGTGTTATTGTACTCCTTTAACCTTTTTTTTTTTTTTTTTTTTTTTTGTCTGGGAAGTTCTTTATTTGACCATCTATTTTTAATAATAGCTTTGCTGAATATAGTAATCTTGGTTTCAGATCCCTGCTTTCCATTACCTTGAGCACTTCATGCCATTCCCTTCTGGCATGTAGTGTTTCTGATAAGAAATCAGATGGCAGCCTTATGGGAGCTCCTTTGCAGGTAACAATTTGCTTTTCTCTTGTTGCCTTTAAGATTCTCACTTTGTCTTTAATTTTTGTCATTTTAATTATAAGGTGTCTGGGCATGAGCCTGTTTCAGTTCATCTTGCTTGGGACTCTGTGTGCCTCCTGAACTTGTGTGACTCTTTCCTTCACCAGGTTAGGGAAGTTTTCTGCCATTATTTCTTCAAATACATTCTCTATCCCTTTCTCGCTTTCTGCCTCTTCTGGCACACCTACTATTCAAATATTGCTACATTTCATGTTGTCCCACAGCTCACTTAAGCTGTCCTCCTATTTTGTAATTGATTTATCTTTTTGTTTCTCTGATTGATTTTTTTTTCTACCTTTTCTTCTAATTCACTGATTCTATCCTCAGGTTCCACTTATCTGCTGTGTATTCCTTCTGATGTCTTCTCTATTTGTACTGTCAGTCTTTATTTCTGTTTTCATAGTTACTATATCTTTACTTAGCTGTTGAGCATCTTTACCATCATTATTCAGAACTCTATAAATAGAGATAAATTTCTTCTCTCCATTTCCTTTATCTGTTCTTCTGGAGAATTCTCTTATTGTTTCGCTTGGGGATTGTTTCTTTATTCCCTTATTTTGGCTGCCTTTTTGGGTTTGGGACTATGTATTAGGTAAATCTGATAAGCCTCTCAATCTCTAGTGCAGGACAGTATCAAGCATTGTTTCTGACTAATTAGGTCAGTCACAGACTCAAAGCCTCCAGTGACTGCCTCTGCCTGTAGTCTTGAATACCCCTCAGGCAATTGTCCACAGGTATGGTGAGAATCTTTCCAACAGGGTGTGGCAATTGCTTCCACCTAGGGTCTAATTGATATTCTCATTGTCTTAAATGAGTCTCAGAAACTCCACACTGTGGGGCAAGGTGTTTTCTAATAGAGTGGGTCAACTGTCTTCCCCACAGGCAAAAACCACCTGTATAGCAATTATCTGCTTTGGAAAGATGTCATTTGTAGCATGAGGGAATGACTGAGCACAAGAAACCAGGGATGTCTGCCTTCTCTGCTCTAACCCCAGGGTTCTCAAAACTTGGCTTCTGTTCACACAGCTCTAGTCCACTCTGCCCTCCCTCTGGTGGAGCACAGGGTTAGTTGGCCTTACAGGGATTTTTGTGTGTTGGCCCTTTGAGTGTGCCTACATTTCCAGCCATCTCTCCCTGGCAGACAACAACCCTGCTTCTTTTCATAGTAGATATTATACGGGTACCCTTCTCAGTTTTGATGCTCTCTGATTGGGGATTAGACCCAAAAGTTCTCAGTCACAACCCCCCACAGTTGAGGTATCTCTCCAGAAATTCAGTTGCTCTATGTGGAAACCCAGCCAGCCCTTTTGAGCCCCCAGCCTCCTACCAGTCTGTGTGGTCTCCACTTTCAGTCCTTGGGTATCAGGGTTCTCTCCAGTAAATCTTCAATTGATTATTCAAGAATTTTTTTCTGTATTTTGGTTGTACTAGTAAGTCTAGTTTGGTCCTGGAAGCATGTCCCAGCATCATCCACTTACTCCACCTCCATTTTCATCTCCCCAATACTCAAGATTTTCTTAACAAAAATTCTGATTTAAATGTTAATTCATAAAAGTGGTGTCAGGGTCAAATGGGAGCAGAAGACAATCTTCTGATTCAGGATATTTCATAATCATAATTATGGTCTTATAACTATAAGAGTCAAGGTATCTTAATGGGTTTCTTTCACTTGAAGGTAAGTATATGTGCTAGGTTGACATTTTATATTTTGTACCTTTATGTATATTATATACTTATAGATAATGTATTTGGATTCATTGTAAGTAGATCTCTACTGAGTATTAATTATCCATTATTATTGGTCATATGATTAATTGGTAATATATGGCATTCCTTGAGTATTTGATTTTATCACTTCCATTCCCCGCCCGCCCCCCCCCCCACACACACACACACACACAAACACACCACATTTATTAGATTAAAATATGTCAGGTGGGAAATGTTAAGTTAGAAGAATTCTAACCATTGTGATTATATGTTTAAGCCTAACAATGCATGTTTAGTTCATTTTTTTTTTATCATTTTAGTAACGATGATGTTGTGTTGATTTCTGTGGAAAATCCTAGTTTGACAACACCAATTACATCAAATCTAACAGGTATCTTAAGTTGATTAAAATGCAATTTATTAATTTAGAAAAGCTTCAAATCAGTATTTGTTTAGAGAATTGAATATTACCTTTTAATAAAATAAAATTTTCTCTAAAATATTTTAATTTATTGATATATTTGATTTATATTACCTAAGTAAATAAAGGACCTCTCAATATAATTGAAATTTCTTTTTAATCTATGTTTATCAATTTATGGCCTTTTGTTTATTTACTGGCTTTGTAAGTTATACAGCTACTTACTTACCTTTCACACATACATTATTTTTACTTCTTTGCTGTGGCCTATGTTGGTGGGGTGTTATTGTTTTTTTATGTTTATTTTATTCTTTTTAGGGAGAGAGAGAGAAACATTTATTTATTGTTCCACTTATTTATGCATTTAGTGGTTGACTCTTGAATGTGACCTGAGCAGCGATGGAACCTACAACCTTGTTATAGTGGGATGACACTCTAACCAGTTGAACTATCCAGCCAGTGCAAAGTTTTGCAATTCTTTAGTATATATTTTTTTTAATTTTTGGTGTTTTTATAATACTGTTGTTGCTCTTTAGAGTTCTTATTATACTTACGTACACTATTATACCTTAATCTTAAATTTCAAATAAATTTCCTCTCCAAATAGCTCTCTGGTTGGCCCATCATTACTCATTCAAAATTCTCCATTCCCTTTTCATTTTTAATGATATATTAGAGTATTGGTGTTTTAATTTCAGAAAGCTTTGCCTCCACATACTAGTATGTAGCTACTTAATTGCCCCTGTGGTTTGGACTGCTGCTATTGTGAATAAAATAGTTTAAGGGATCCCTGAGGTTTTCTTATTGGTTCTATGAAAAATGCTCAGCCATCTCAGGTAGTCTGATCTAAAGATACTAAATCAGAAATGTGTACATTTCCAAGTTTATTTCCTAAGCTGGTATTTACAGATAGATTTTCAAGAGTTGCTGATAGAGCCCTGACCAGTTTGGCTCAGTTGATAGAGCATTGGCCTGCAAACTGAAGGGTCCCATTACAGTCAGGGGCATGTACAGTCAAGGGCATGTACCTTGGTTGCAGGCACATCCCCAGTGGGGAGTGTGCAGGAGGCAGCTTATCGATGGTTCTCTCTCATCGATGTTTCTAACTCTCTATCCCTCTCCCTATCTGTAAAAAATCAATAAAATATATTTTTAAAAAAAGATGCTGATATAGTTGTAAAGTTTCATAAGGACAAAATATTTTGAACTAAAATTATAGTTTGTTTTAACTTGCTTATCGGTCTTTGGTATAAATAAAGTCAATTGAGTTACTTTTTATGATTGTATAATAAGCAGATAATTAGCATTCCATTATTGTGTTTTAGCATTCATATAAAATCCATACATATTTAATAGTTTAATAAACTTGCCAAATGTTCATATTTTAATAATTTTCTTTCAGATACTAGAAAAATTACATCAGGAAATTATAATTCATCTAATGCTGATACTGAAGTTAGGGTAGGTAATAAGTATTGTCTTTGAATGTTGTTTATTTGAATATGTTAGTTCTAGAAGTTAGCATAACCAGGTTCTAATCTAGCTTGCATTAAAAAGCAAATAGCTAATGATAAGTATGTTTTACAGTCATACTTACCAGATTAACTTATTTGGACTCTGCCTAGTCATATTCACAGAAACTATAAAGTATTTCATTAGTTTCTTTTTCACAAGGAGAGTTAAATTGAACCATAAATATTTATAAACTATTCAATCTCTAACTTCTGTATGGTAATTTAAAATTGTATTTTATTTCTTAAAAACATCTTTCCGCTATTGAGGCAAAAATCTTTTTTTTAACCTAACTTTTTAGGCTGTAGAAGAAAAAAATCTTGATTGTGTGATCGATCTGACTAAAGAAGGTCTATCAATCTGCAACACAGGTAACAGCTTTGTTTTTTTATAAAAAGAAGGAAGGGTAACAACTCAAAATGTGTTTGACCTGTTTATGAATTTTAGTATGTGTGTGTTTATAGCTCTCAATTATTTATCACACGTATACATTCATGTTAATGTTACCACAATCAAGCACACAACTGTTCTGTCACTACAAGATTTCATCATGCTTACCTTTTTATAGGCACACCTAATTCCTGCTCCCATTCTCTAAATCCAGACAGCTGTGAATCTGTTTCTACCTTTATAGATAGGATATTTCATGGATGTTATGTAAATGTGATAATGCAGTATGTATCTTGTGAGATTTGCTTCTTTCACTTAGTATGATTCCCTGTGAATGTTATCTAAGTTATTGGCTATAAATATTTCTCTCTTTTCCATGACGAGTGTGGCTAGAGAGTGGACAAGAATCATGAGTAGGGGCGATGGGGGATTGAGAAAATGAAAGATCCAGATACAAAGACAGTAGGGAAAGCTGGGACTGAGTGGGACAGCTGTCCTCTGATGGAGAGACAGTGACCCAGAGCTGATACAGCACATTTATTTTATACAATAAGATACCAGGAAGTTTTACTAAAGTTTAAGATAAAGAAAATATGTGCATTCTTGTGGCTTCTGGGTGGGCCCAGATAATTGTGTTTGTTCCTGGTGCCTGGCTGGATTTAGATAATGAAATCCACCTCCTGGCGCCTGAGCTAAAGGTCAGACTGACAACACACCAGCCTCTGGCAAGGTATGTTTCCAATGCATGGCTCTGCCAGGTACCACTGGATTCAGATGACAGACAGCTCAGGGGCCTTTCCCAGGAGCTCTGTACAATTGGGTATATTAGTTTTATTTTTTATTGCTGAGTAGTATTCCATGGTATGGATGTATATTATTTTATGTATAACTAGAGGCCTGATGCACGAAATTAGTATAAGAGTCAGCCTTCGTGCCCCCCACCCCCACTCTGCCCACTGGTTGTTCTGGAAGGTTGTTCCACCATCCAGTCTAATTAGCATATTAGCTCTTTATTATATAGGACTAGTGGCCCAGTGCACAAAATTTGTGCACATTAAAAGAGAATGAATTAGAGGAAATATTTTAATATTGCTATTTGCCCTTTCTCTATAATAGAATTGTCCGAGATTAAAGAAAATTAGTAAAATATATATGAAAATCTCCCTCCTGTCATAATCTGGGGCACGCTGCAGTACCTAGAGTCAAATCCCCGCCCACCACTTGCATGTACTTCAAGAATGCAAGAGATGCAGACCGGGCAAGCCTCACCTCCATCAAGCCCCTGTGGGCAGTGGGTGCAGCCTCAGGTCCCCTAGCCCAGCACCGGTGGGGGTCGCAGCCTCAGATCCCCTGGCCCAGCACCAGGCTGGGGTGCAGCCTGAGGTCTCCCGTGTAGCCCTGCTGGGCGGGGGGTGCATTCTGATTTCTCCTGGGGTGGAGGGCACAGCCTGAGGTTCCTTGCCCCATCCAGGCTCCATGCAGTCTCAGGTCCCTGCTGTTTGGTTGTGATGTTACGGCATCTTGGCTAATTTGCATATTCCTGTATTATATGTATAGACATTTTATCCATTCACTCTGAAAGATATCTGGGTTGTTTGAGGCTACTATGAATCTTTTCTACCTATGGTACACATGTTTAACTCCTAACCTATAACAATAGTGGTTGTGAGAGGATTTTAGGGCATGTAAACAAATCCAACAAAAGGCACTGGAGCAAAAAAGGAGCGACTTTAATCAAATAACAGTTTGCAAACCAGGAAAACAAGGCCTCTGGTAGAAACCAGAAGCACTCTTCCATGAAAAAGGCTAGGCCATTTTTTATGGAAACCTTCCCATCCATAGTTCCCATATTTACCTGCTTCATGTAAATGAGTTTTCCAAATTGTACTCTTTGGATTGGTTAGCATAAATTCAAATAAGGGCACATTTTGTATAGTTCTAATTGATTGGGGCTGGTCATAGTCTATTGGTTAGATAATAACATGGCAATCTTACCTAATAATAGACAAACATGTAAATTGACTGTACCTCTGCTACACCCATAGCCAATCAGAGTGAGTATGCAAATTAACCCAACAAAGATGGAGGTTAATTTGCCTACATAGGCACCCAGCACCTGGGTCCTGGGAACATCCTGGCACCCAGGTCACTCTGAGTTAGGCCCCGCATGGGCCCTGAGCAGCCTGGGAAGGGCCTGAGCCAGGGGGCTCCTGGGAAGGGCCAAGCCTGCAATCGGAGGGATCTGGGGGGGCTCCTGCCAAGGCCTAAAGCTTCAGCCAGAGACTTTTGGCCTGGGCAGGGCAGAGCTGACAATCGGAGGGAGCTGGAGGGTCCATGCCCAGGCCCGGAGGCTTTACACCTGGGCAGGGCCCATCCGGTGATTGGTGTGAACTACAGAGGAAACACCTTTTCTGAGTGCTCATTGGCTAAGCTTCCTGTATACTACCAGTAATATTAGTAACTTGGGTAATAAGATTCCAAAAAGGTGATCTAGGGTTTTTCCACCACACTTCTGGAAAAAAAAAAACAAAGGTCTGCTGCTGGAGGCCTAAAAAATGTCATATCCTGCCCTAGCCGGTTTGTCTCAATGGATAATGCCTAGGCTTGCCAACCACAGGGTCCAGGTTCAATTCTGATCAAGGGCATGTACCTAGGTTGCAGGCTCCTCCCTGGCCGGGGTCCAGGTCAGGGCTCATGCAGGAGGCAACCAATCAAAGTGTTCTTCTCACTTTGATGTTTCTCTCTGTCTTTCACTTTCTCTTCCACATTCTCTGAAAGTCAATGGAAACATATCCTTAGGTGAGGATAAAAAAAAAGAAAGAAATGACATATCCTATTGAAAGACACATCTTGAAAATGCCTAAAGAAAGTTGTCATTTTTTCATGGTGAAGGGACTTGAGTCCGTGTTGACGAAAAAACCTTGGTGGCTGTGGTGACTGGCAGTGGCTGCAGCAGCGGGGTGATGGGGCTGGTGCTTTCCCCTGATCAGCCTGGATGCCTCCCACAAAGGGAGGCCAGACTATGGCTTAGGACTGCTCCCCGCGGGGAACGGGCCTAAGTTGTCAGTAGGACATCCCCGAGGGCTCCCACTATGTGAGAGGGGTCAGATTGGGCTGAGGGACCCCACCCCCAGTGCACAAATTTTGTGCACCCGGCCCCTAGTCCTGTATAATAAAACCCTAATATGCAAATTGACCAAACAGTGGAACGACCAGTCACTATGATGCACACTGACCACCAGAGTGACAGGTGGAGCTGTGCTCAGCCATAAGCCAGGCTGATGTCTGGGAGTACAGTGGCTGTGGTGGAAGCCTCTCCCACCTCCTCAGCAGCGCTGAGGGCTCTGGGCTTCCTAAGCAATGTCTGACTGCCAGCTTAGGCCCGCTCCCCTGGGGGAGAGTTGGCAGGTGGACATCCCCCAAGGGGTCCCGGACTGTAAGAGGGTGCAAGCCGGGCTAAGGGGCTCCCCCCATCCCCCGAGTACATGATTTTTTTGTATGAAACTGTACACTTGAATATTTAAAGGTTATTTGTGTCAGCTCTTGTGTGATTACCCTACAGATTAATTAATTAGAATTAGACTTGTGAAATCATAAACAGTTTAAAAAGTTTGTACAGACTCCTGCAATTATAATCACAAAGTCATTACCTCTTCCAAAAAGATTTTAGCATAGTAAATAAAGTGACTAATAAATTTAAATTACAATGCAGACTCTTTAATTATCCTTGTCCATAACAAAATATATATTTCAGTTAGAGGATATTCATTGAGTATATTAAACAGTATATCATTGCACACACAATGGCTCCAAAATTATTTTTTACTGCTTATTAGTTATGTTCAAATTTCTGAAATGTTTAGAAGTTAGCATTCTATCCAGCCCTAACTTTCCCATTTTCTTACCATCCTCATACTGTCCCTGGTTGTTTTCAAACCATTCTTGCACCTGTTAACTCCTCTTTCTTTCCTCATCCACATTTTCCCTATTTTTCTTTTTCTTTCTTCTCAATGTCTCTCTTCCACTCTCCCTTCTGTCCCTCCTCCTTCCCCTTCCCTTTTCGCAGTCCACAATTCCCATCTAAGTAATTCCCTTTAGGCAAACATAGACCTCAACAGTAGAGATTCCTTCAATCCCAGCCTGCATGATTTTTCTCAGGACTGTGTGTATTGCATATTCAAGCAGGATTGTAAATAGCTCTGTGTTTGCAAATATCCTTGTTAACCTAACAAAGCAGAATCCACCTCTGGGACCACTGAGCAGGGAGCCCTCTCCCATGTGTAATTTTTCCTGGTTACCAGTTACATAATGACTTAACTATTTACCTTAAGTGGGGAATTTCTCATATTAAAGGAAAATTCTCTATTTGGTAACTTTGGATCTTGAATTTTTATCAAAAGTTTTTCTTCACAGTTTTATAATTTTAATTCACATTTAATTATCACGGTGTAAACTATTCTTTGCTTAAAGGCTAAGGGATTGAATGTCACAGATGAATTTAACTTTTTAAATCTTGTGTTGTTCACAGAAAATTCAGTATCCATGCTGGAATCATGTATGAAATCTGTTTCAATCTCAAAAGAGACAACCACAGTGGCCCAAAATGAAACCCAGGTACTGATATGAAATGCTCTGAAAGGGATAGTCATTCCATATTGAGTGTAAATGGAAGTGCCCATTTTACTCATGAAGAAATATTTTGGTTGCATTTAGCTTAGAAAGCACTTAATGTCCTTTTGTAAATGTGCTGTTGTACCCGGTCATTGTGGCTTGGTGGTTGAGTGCTGACCTGTGAACTACATCATAATTCAATTCCCATTCAGGGCACCTGCTTGGGTTTTGGGCTCGATCATCGATGAATTTATGTGTGTAGGTGGCAGCCAATCAATGATTTTTCTCTCATCATTGATGTTTTTATCTTCCTCTCTGAGAGCAACCCTATGTAATAAAGAGGTAATACGCAAATTGACCATCACACCCTCACAAGGTGGCTTCCTATGACCAGGCTGGCAGGGGGGTTAGTGAGGGACAACTAAACGACTGAACAAGCAGGCTGTGTGGGGCGACCAGGCCGGTGGGGGGGGGGGGGGGGTCCAGTTAGGGGCAACCAGGCCAGCGTGGGGGAGGAGGGATAGTTGGGGGCAACCAAGCAGGTAGGTAGGTGAGCGATTAGGAGCCAGGGGTCCCAGATTGTAAGAGGGTGCAGGCTGGGCTGAGGGGACCCTCCCCTCCCCATGCATGAATTTCGTGCACCAGGCCTCTAGTAAAAATATATTTAAAATAAAAATAAATGTTCTATTGTGAGTGTACTTACACAATTCAACTAATTTCATTGAATTTTCTAGAAGCTACAAAAATTAAAACAAATACATTATTTTACTCAACAAATTTGAAAAGATTTTTAAGAGTTGCTGACAGTGGAGGGAAATGGGTGTTTTCATACACTCACACTTTTTGTGTAAATTAGCACAGTGTTTGGGAACACAATTTGGAAATAAAATGGAATATTATCCAGAATGTCTGGAACCTAACCCATTCTGGTTAATGTGATATTCCAGAGTGTAGAAGTCTAAAATGTCAAAGAAACTTAACCTTAAAAGAACTGGATCCAACCTTACATATTCTCAAAGCATCCTTTTGTTCTTATCCCATATAATAAAAGCCTAGGTGGCACCACACCCTCGTGCAACATCATCACAAGATGGCCAGCAGGGGAGGGCTGTTGGGGGCCATTGGGCCGGCAGGGGAGGGCAGTTGGGGGCCATCGGGCTGGCAGGCAAGCAGTTAGGAGCCAGGATCCTTGCGGGATCGGGCCTAAACCAGTATCGGACATCCCCTGAGTGGTCCCAGATTGGAGAGGGTGCGGGCCAGGCTGAGGGACACCCCTCAGTGCAAGAATTTCATGCACCAGGCCTCTAGTCTATACCAGCCAACTGTTCAACTGGCCGACTGGTAGCTATGGCACACACTGACCACCAGGGGGTAGACGCTCAGTGCAAGAACTACCTTGACTTCGTGGCTGCGGTTCTCGGGTGATGCACCCAGAACCAGAGAGGAGGAGGGAGCCTGATTCCGGGGTGCATCACCTAAGAACCGCCCTTTCACAATCCGGGATCCCTCAGGGGATGTTGGAGAGCCGATTTTGGCCCAATACCTGCAGGCCAGGCTGAAGGCCCCACCGGTGCACGAATCTGCAGGGGAGGGCCATTGGGGGCCAGCAGGCCAGCAGGGGAGTGCACCGGACCTCTAGTGATTTTTTTATAAATGGATTGAGGAATGGAAAATAATAAGTTGTAGACCTGTAGTTGACCACTTTAAAATAATTAGAACCCACCAATTCAGCTCACTAAACTTTTCATAAATGTGTTTCAGGTTCTTGAGTCCTTTGAGCATCTGCCACCTCTCCCAGCACCACCACAATCACAACTGGAACTGGTAGACAAAGTTCGAGACACACTTCCTCCCCAGAAGACTGAGCTCAAAGTGAAACGGGTGCTGAGACCCAGGGGCATTGCCCTGACTTGGAACATCGCCAAGATCAATCCTAAATGTGCTCCTGTGGAAAGCTACCACCTCTTCCTATGCCATGAGAACCCTGGTATTAAGTTAATTTGGAAGAAAGTTGGAGAAATTAAAGCTTTACCACTCCCAATGGCCTGTACTTTATCTCAGTTTTTAGCTTCCAACAGATATTATTTTGCACTCCAATCAAAAGACATTTTTGGGCGATATGGACCATTTTGTGATATAAAAGCTATCCCTGGATTTTCTGACATTCTTATGTAAAAGAAAAGACTTCAATAATTATATATTGTACTACATTTTGTTTTGTTTTTTTCATATTTAAGTTTTATTTACAATGTTGTTCTAACACTATTTGCTATCTTAAGGGCCAGTTAAGATTGTGAACCCTTTGTGTAGGGACATTTCTCTTCCCTATGTCATAATGGCCTCTAGTTTGATGAATTTCTGATTCAATAAGTACTTCCCATGGATATGTTCCAAAACATACACTATCATGGATCCATGTCATTAAGCTGTGCTGGGTACAGTACTTTTGGTGATGATGGAGCTGCTGCTTTCAGAAACCCTAGGATACAAGCAGGCACTATTTCCTCTGTTAACAATCAGTTTATGGTGACCTGCTTGTGGTCAGTATAGGTACAGGGAAAGTCAGCTCTTTACTGAGGACAGATCATCCCTGGGGTGCATCTCCACCAAGATTTTATGAAAATAAATGTCTTTGCATTCTTTTGAAATTCTAAGGGCTAATAGTTTGTGTCCCTCCCTCTTTTTTTCTTATATAAATCATTTGGGGAAATAGTCTGGAGATTTTCCTTAAATCTGTATACTTACATGTATATAATAAAATTAGTTAAGTATTGTGTGCTGTGTACACAAAACATAGAGTATCTTTTATAAAAGCATTATCCAACCCACTATTTCAGTTGAGGAAAATGGATTTAAGGCTTTAATTTGCTGATTCCCTATTGCTACCCGTATTTGCTCATTCCTGGTTGCCATTATTACTTGAACAAAGGACATAACAATAGGGACTTCAGCAGGTGTGTCCTGTGCAGACTTCTACCTGAGGGAGCACCTAGGTGAAGCTGTGACCAGCATATATAGCCCAGCGAACTCAACAAGTGAACAGACTTATAAGTACAAGTTAAGGTCCATTGGAACAAACTGTGGTATGCGGGAAAACAGAAAACTGTTAGTGTGAAAGTCTGTTGACTTTCCTGGTACCTGGTGAACGTTCAGGCCTCAGCGGGGCTGAGATTTTAAAAACTGAACAGGAAATAGTTTTCCTGGTATTCTGTGAATGCCTTTACATTTTCAGTCATAAATAAAGCTGTTATTTTTAAGTCTCCTGTGTTTTTCCCTTCTCAAACATTACAAGTGACAGAACCAGATTCTGAACTGGGTTGGATGAGACAAGCTGCTCCCTGTGAGGTTCCATTTCCAACTTACAGCAACGGAGGGCATCCTGCAGCACAGGACAACGGTTTCACTTTGGGGAGGATTGTCTTCTTGGGTTGACGAAGACTAATGTTCACTTGCTAAGGAAACCAAAAGACAACACAATAAACAAGATTTGGGTCTGCATCACCAGAATGAAAGTACATCTTCAGCTGGCAAATCTGCATGTTGATAGGCACAGTCTTGAGCAAAAGAGGTTCCACAATAATAGGATGAAGGAGGAAAGCTCTGACAGCAAGTATCTTGGACATAGCTCGAAAGACAATGTTTCTTACCTTTTGGAGGGGCAAGATTCTCTACTTACCTATTAGTGACACCAGAAGAGAGCCTGCCTAAGGACAATAAAGGTCCAGTATGTAATCCAGGGAGCAAATACCTTACCCACCCAGCAAAACACTGTACTTTTGGTGGGAAAACATTATGCCTCCTTTAAGCAGTAGGAACCAAATTCCGATGAACCAAATTCAGTACAGTGAGAAAAGGCTATGGGGTGGCTTGTGGAATCCCTAGGGAACTTGAGAGTCCCAGGGTTGGAGAATAGGCAGGGGAGGAAATACTTTGCAACAAATCCATGAAGTTTCAAAACAGACAGTTGATGTAATTCAGGTTCTACCACATAATGATATGTTAAGACACTTGTCCGTTTTTAAAATGGGGAAACGGGCCCAGGGAGCTTGGATGGCTTGTCCAAGTCATAGACCCAGACCACTCAATCCAAGCACCATGGTCCTGCATTCCCACTAATTTCACCACACTACATTCCTGGAGACTGGACAGGTGCAACAGGGAGAATTCACTGCTGTCCTGGCTGCCGTGTGGCTCCACAATCAAAACCAGATACACATCTGATGGGCTTATCCCAGGGCAGATGTGGAAGCTGCCAGGTGAACAAGAAGGCAAACCTGGCATTTTTGGTCAATGAGGGATGCACTCTACTGCCTTTGACCCACATAAGACAGGTGTGGTCACTTTGTATTGTGTCCATGTCGCTAAGCTGAAACCTTTCCCAAGAAGTCCTTCCCTGGCTGGTTCAAGATTAGCATGGGCCATGAGACACTGCATGAGATTTCAGAATCAGAATGAAACCGCAGTCTCATTTTATGTCCCTATGATGGATAAAGGGTATTAGCACGGCAGCTTGTACTTTCTTGAACTGCTGGCTCCTGGACCTGCACCTCCTGCATCTTCGCCCAGAGCCGCCTCTGCTTGTCCAAGTAGAGCATCTATGCATGCTGCTCTGTGTTCTTCCTATAGGCCTGTGAGTCCCATGGTTTCAAGGGCAGATGTGACAGTCACACTTCAGGTTTGTTTTCATTCTTATCCACATCCATTCTTCCTTCACCACTGCCACCGGGCTGACCTCTAGTGACTCCTGGCTCAGTACTAGACTCAGCACAGTTTGCATAGCCTTCACCACCAGCTCTGCCACACTGGGTCAAGTCTAGCCCTAGTAGATTCCTTGTTCTACAGCTTCGATGGTTCCCTCACCATGGGTGTCCTCAGGCAAAGGAAGAGCAGCCTCACTCTGGAGTGTTGAGTATGGCCCTAGCTTGTCCCACTGTCCTACAGAGTGAGAGGTTTCATACCTTGTTCCCATGGGGTATTAATATAGGGAAGGAGCATGACAACTAAACAACACAGACCAAAGTAAAGCCATGCTAAAATCTGCTGCATGCCTCCAGATGCAAAACTTGGTTAATCAGTCATGAGATCAAATCACAAGGAACTTACAAAATAGAGAAAACTATTTTAAAGTTTCCTATTAATAGCTTGCACATACCACAAACACTCATAAAAGAAAATAGACCACAAACTATACCTTTTAAAAGTTAAACCCAGCCCTAACCAATTTGGCTCAGCTGATAGAGCGTCGGCCTGCGGACTGAAGGGTCCCAGGTTGGATTCCGGTCAAGGACATGTACCTTGGTTCTAGGCATTGTGCAGGAGGCAGCTGATCGATGTTTCTAACTCTCTATCCCTCTCCTTTCCTCTCTCTAAAAAATCAAAATATATATTTTTTAAAAAGTTAAACCCAACTATTTTTTCCACTCTCTTCCCATTCCAGTAATTTTTCATAGGTGCTACAAACAGATACAAGCTTAACCTCTAGAGAAGGTTGAGGTCTCTCCCTCTCTCTTACTCTACTAGTGAGAAGAGACTAGGACTCTGTCTGTAAAGTGGCTTTTCTTGCTTGTCCTATGCTCAGTGTTCTTGCTGCCTTATTTCAAGGTTCATTCTTAAATTCTTTCCTGCATGAAGCCAAGAACCATCTTGGTTCTGGGGTTGAGTCCCCATCAGGGACTCACCCCTCCGAAATCAGTATGAACTTCACAAACAGACCCTTGTGTCTGAAAGCTACTTCCAACACTTAACTGTAATTCAGGCAACCCATTTCATCTCTCTGGGCCTCCTTTGTGCTACCTCCTATATTTTGTAATAGGCTCCCTCCCACCCTTCCCTCTTCCTCTCTGCTTTCTTAACTGGTTCTGCTGAATGAGACCAAGAACACTGATAGATATGGTGCTATAGTAGGCAGACAGGCATGAGCAGAGCAAGACAATAGGCCAGGTACAGAATGTCACCAGGGCAGAAAGCGCCTAGCAATGGATACCTAGCAACAAGCAGAACTAGGAGAGTAAGTATTAGAAATTACGTATTGTTAATTAGGACCTTTCCCCTGAGGCATTCTTTCCTCAGAACTGCTCCAGTCATGCAGGTCAGATCCTCCCACTGACCTTTTCTCCACTGGCATGTAGTTAGTCATGTGGTAGGACCTCCCCTCCCCTTCCCTACACCTCTCCCACTCCCCTCCAACTCCCTTAGAGAAAAACAAGGGGGCTGGAGAAAAGCCCCATCTGACTTCCATACTTCCAGGGTTCTTGATCCAGCATCTAGAATGGTTCAGGAATCTGGAGAAGGGCTGTGTGTAAATTATTAAAGAATCCAGAGATGTAATATAATTTTTGAAGGCATTATGGGGAGTCAGAGAAGACTTAGCTAAAGAAACCAAGTTCTCTCTTGTCTCAGGACCCCTTGCTTTTTATTAACACAAATTGTCCTAAGACAAGGTAGAGATACATTTCAAAGGCCAGGGTTTAGTACACAGAATCCATTGTCAGATTGGTGAATTGCCTATGGTTGTTCAGGTGTTTAGCCAGTAGGAGGCAATAACATGTAGATTAAGATGTCCTTAGCTGTCTGGCAATCATTCATGCATCTCTTTCAGGTTTGGGGAAATGCCCTCAGCCATCTCCAGATGATCCAGCCCTGCTGACATGCTGGAATTGGCTTCTGGCACATACTAGGACAGGAGACAACAGGACACATCACCATAGGTCATCTAGAAGAAAGCAGTTAACCCCCTCCAAGGGGTTAAAAGGAGCCCTGACACAGACCAATCAGTGAGACCATGACCCTGAAAGAACACACCTGGAAAGCTGATGAATATTCTATTGAGATCCTCCCCTGGGACCTGCACTAAAAATCCCCACCCTTAAAAGTCCTTAAGATGGAGGACTGATCACAGCTCTCTCTATGGAGCATGCAGGAGCCTTTCTCCACCTCCTTCCCACAAGCCTGTTTTCTTTGCCTTTCTCATTCTCCTAAGCACCAAGGAACCTTTTGCCTCTGTAACTTGTTCCCCAAGCCCATGCATCCCAGCTGGCTTACTTCTTCTATGGCTCACTTCTACCTCTGTGATTTTCTAAATAAACTTTCTCTTATAATTTGAGTCTTGGCTCTGAATTCTTTCTTAGCCAGAACTCAAGTACCAAGGCTGCTGAACTGAGGTCCAATTACCAGTAACATTCTGCTGCCATTTCACTGTGAACAGGGCCATTGTCAGAAATTATCAAGATAACATATTTAGGACAAAGCAAGTCCTTATTAGTAAACAAGAGGCCCAATGCACAAAATTTGTGCAAGAGTAGGCCTTCCTTCCCCCAGCTGCTGACACTGGCTTCCCTCTGGCACCTGGGACCCGGGCTTCCTTCCAGCTGCCAGCAGGCACCCAGGACCCAAGCTTCCCTTGCAGCCCTGGCTTCATCTGGAAGGTCATCTGGTCTAATTAGCATATTATACTTTTATTATTATAGATTGTAGAGAGCTAATAATAAAACCTTTACTAAGGGATAGGGGAATTAGAAATACCTTGTTTCCTGGGTAGTTGCTAATTTACTGGAGCAAGATGGTCAGCAGGAGATGGCATGTCACTCAGAGTTGGCCATGGACACAGAAGAAAATTATTTTTTAAATCACCATATGTGATACATTCCCAGTATGAAGATAGAGGCAGAGATTGGAGTCATGCAGCCACAAGGCAAGGAAAACAGGAGCCATCAGAAGCTGGAACAGGTAACAAAGAATCCTCCCATAGAGCCCTTGGAGAGAGCACAGACAGCCTTGCCAATTATCTTGTGGCCAAAAAGGGGTCACATGCTAACCCGACTAGCTCAGGGAAGGCCTGAATGGTGGCCTTGCAAGCTTCAGAGACCTAAAGTAACCACAAAGGATGGTCTGAAATTAAAACTTTTTTAAAACTAAAAGCAGTTTATGATGGGTAGTCATGTGCTAGATTGGTATCTTCCCTGACAAAGGGAAATCTTTACCTTAATTTAGCTGCCTATTGTCTCTTTGCATCTATGATAACACATTGTTGGAATGTCAAAGTAATTGTCCTTTTTCTGGACCCCTCAAAGCACAGGCACCACTCTGCAGAGACCACAAATCCCCTCATTTTCATTGAGATTGTTAACTGTTAACAATACAGCACCCATCTAAATAAAAGATGTGTCTATCATTTTACTTTTTATCCAATCTCAGAGGCTTCCCAGCTTTGCTTTCTCCTGCCTCCCTAAACTATTATCAATGGATTTTATGTAACCCACTTACATCTTCTGTTTTTGTTTTTTTTGTTGTTGTTTTTTTTTGTTTGTTTGTTTTTACATCTTCTGTTTTGATTGTAATGTATGAAATAAGGTGCAAAACTGCCGTTCTCCAGAGCATTAACTCAACCCAATCCATGAGATTTTCTTCCTAGTAATTGTTGACAGTTTAGCTTAAATAAACTCACAGAAATTTTTCACAGGTTTGAATGTTTCTTACGTTGACAGTCTTAAGGTTGGGCTTCTAACCTCTAGAACTATAAGAAGAAAATACATTTTTGTTGTTTTAAGTCACTCGGTTTGTGGTAATTTGTTACAGCAGCCACAGGAAAACTAATAAAGTCACTAGGGATGGTGATTTGTTCGAAGCAATGACACTGGGTCCTTACCCAGTATGACATGGAGGTAAGTCCTCCTAGGTGCTCTTTGTCACATTGGCTGGGAGGTGGCTTTGTGTTAGGCAGTTAGACAAACATGAGCAGAGCAAGGACGATGGGCCAGTTACAGAAGGTGATGAGGGTGGAAAACCCTAGGTGCCTAGCAAAAAAAACAATTGTATGGTGGGACCTCCCCCCACAGGATGACCTTTCCTCCCCTAGCACAGTGGTCGGCAAACTGCAGCTCTCGAGCCACACGCAGTTTGCAAGCCGCAGTTTGCCGCTCTGTTGACTAATGAGTTTGCTGACCACTGCCCTAGCATATTGATGCTCGTGTGGTTTGGACCCCTTACCTTTCCTCCCTAGAGATAACATCTAGGCCTCAGTTGTATTTCAGCTCCAGGCCCAGAAAAGCAGCCAAACCAGACAAGTGACTCCATGGCTGACCTCAGGACCAGCTGCATTGAATAATGACTCCTTGCCCTGGCACTTGTTAGGGCATCCCACTAACACTGGGGAGCCAGGGACCTAGTCCTCTGACCTACACACAAAGACTTTGGTGAAGCAAAAGCCAGCAAATCAGAGGGTCAAAGGAAGTGACTCTTACTCACCAGAAATTCAAGTGGCTATTGTGGTCTGGAGAAGCCTGCAGCTGGGAGTGGGGGTCCCCACAGGCTCCCTCAGCTATCCCGGGTTTCCGTTATGAAATATTAGGTCTATGCTGAAAGATCCAGGCCAAGAGATGTTATGAGAGTTTAAGAAATTTTATTACATTTTCTCACAGCGGCTGAAACCAGTGTGTCAGTGTCAGCCGGGCAGAGTAGGGGGAGCGGGATATTTATGTCTTTTATAAAGGACAGTCAGAGTAACCACTCATTCCGGACCAAGTGCAGGTGGGGCCGGGTGGAGGCAGTCCACTGGAAATTGGGTGAGGCGGTTTACTGTGATAGATCCTCCCTTCCCCCAACTGATGGACAGAGAATGACGTAAACTCCACCTGCAACCCGAACATTCCTGAACACCTAACCAGGCAATCCAATCCGATTGAGGCCTTATCTGTAAGTACCTGATAACCTTATATGGACTGTACATTGAACCACCAATCAGCACCTGCCAAATACCCTAAGCCCCCAATTCCTAAGTCCCTAATTATGTGCCTTATATGAAACCACCAATCAGCGTGTGCCGAGTACCCTAAGCCCCATCCCTTCCCTTTCCTCCCCTCAAAAGGCGCCTTCACCCCAGCACATGTGCTCTTTTCCATCTGGAAGATAGCCCGGCAGGGGTCTTCTCCTCTAATAAAGCCTGTGTCCTGGTCTCCGGCCCTCTGTCTCATCTTTCATACTGCAAACTGAAGGCACAGGAAACCTACAATGAGAATACCAGAAAAATCACCGGGAGTGGCAAGAGCTCCCAGCATGGCATAATGGAGCCCAAGAAAGTGTCTAACAGCACTGACCAATCAACGAGTGGAGACCCCTGAAAGGACACACCCAGAAAACTGATAAATAGTCCATTGAGATCTTCCCCTGGGACCTCCTCTAAAATCTCCACCCTTAAAACCCTGAGGACAGAGGGCACCTTTCCTGAGCCCCTCCCTGCAAGTGTGGAACCTTTCCCTTCCTCCCTTCTAAGCTTCCTTTACCTGGATAACTTGTTTCCCAAGCCCATTTCTTCTCTGAATTACTTCTGCCTCTGTGATTTTTTAAATAAATGTTCTCTTACAGTTTGAGTCTTGGCTCTTGAAATTTTTCCTAGCCAGAACTCAAGTACCGAGGTTGCTGAACCGAGGGCCGGTCTGCTCCCTGATACCTCGTGCTTTGGCCACATCCTGCCCAAGGAACACAGCATGCTCTACATCTGAACCCCGGTGAAGCCAGCTCCACCCCAGAGCCCCCACCTTAACCTTTAAGCAGCCCTTAAAAACTCCAGTCCCTCATGGAGACAGGGCTGTTCACTCTCTATAGCTCTGGGCCCCTTTCCTCCCCTGGAAAGTGAATAAGCCCTTTTTTGCTCAGTTATTCTTCTCTGTGAATTCTTTCACAACCTGCAACTTAAATGGAAACAGCCAACAGAGCCCACCTAACAAGACAAATTAACAGGAGGGAAAATCAGGGTTTTAATACATACACGTGGGGAACTCACATAAGCATGAAAATTCCTAAGATAATGAGCCATTACTGGACAGGGGAGGGGGGCAGAATGGGTATTAGATTTCAGAAGAGAGAGTGGGCCATTTATAGGTAGTTGCTAGGTGATCAGAAACAATGGATGAGGAGTATCTAGCTACCAGGCGCCTGAAGCCTGAAGCCATCTATTTACCATACTTAATTCAAACGAGGCTAAGGGGAACATCCTAAGGTCGCCTTTCTGAAGCAGGTTTCTCTGTTTGAGTCTCTTGGGCAAGAAAGGGGGAAGGGTTAAAGGTTCTTTCTAAGTCTTGTTTCTTAATAAACAGCTTAAAATAGATATCCCCAGAAGGCAGCTTCAGGGTGGCAAAACTTTGCTTCACTTCGCCACCAATAAGAAAGACGCAAAGTCCCCCTCAGTCACCTTAAGGGGGCTTCCCTCAGGAAGCTGTGCCCACCATAATGAAATCCAAGCCGATGGAGGCCTTATCTGGAAGTACCTGATAACAACCCAAGTGGCAAAAGCTCAGAGATAGACTAACGCATTTACACATTACCCATAACCACAAGTCCAGAGGAGGGAGGGAAAGAATTCAACTTGCAAATAATAAGTAAAAAAGCCTTATAATTAGACAAATCCAGTAAGTTCCTACCTTTCAGTCTCAGCAGATTGGGGGTGGGGAGGGGGCTGTAGTACAACTACTTGGTTTTGATGGGGGATCAGGATATGCCACCCCAAAACATGCCGATTTGGCATAAGGATTATGTTGAGCTGAAGGCAACTGAGATACAGAAGATCCAGGAAGAGCCCTCTGCCTTCCTCCTCTCAGGCTAAAATCCAGGCATAAAGTTGATGTAAATTTGTAAAGGAAAAGTGAAACGAATTTCCATTTGTAAAGGTGTTCCCCTCTCCTACCAGGAAGGCCTGAGATGACAGAGATGAGTCTGCATAACAAACCCTACTCAACAACCTTTATTGACTATGCATTCCTTGTCCCTTCCCCAGTGAACACCTCTGCAAGCCCCAACTTCCCTTTGTCTCCTCACTTCTCCATAATTCGTCGGCCTTTGTTTAAGCCCCTAGGCCTTACCCCTCCCTTCTTTGGGGTTTCACTGATTTCTCTGAAGTCCAGTGCTGGCAAAAATAATAAAATTTGTATTGCTTTTCTCCTGCTAAACTACTATGGATGAAAGGGGCCACATGCTGACCTGACAAGCTCAGGGGAGGCCTGCATGGCGGTCTTGCAAACTCAGAGACCTAAAGTAACCAAAGGATGGCCTGAAATTAAACTAACTAAACGCAGTTATGGTGGGCAGTTACATCCTAGGCCAGTATCTTCACTGACAAGGTCAACCTTTACCTTAACTGAGCCTGTCTTTTTGCATCTATGATAACATACCCTTTGAAATGTCTGAGTAACTTGTAACTTCCCTTTTTAATGGAGCCCCTGGGGCACAACCAAATGTGGTGGGCGCCTGGACAGATACCACAAATTCCTTCATTATGTTTATTGTTCCTGCACCCACCTAAGTATGTGTCCATCATTTTACTTTTTATCCAATCCCAGGGGTTTCCCACCGCTTTGCTTTATCCCACCTCCTTAATCTATCACCAATGAATTTCATATAACCCACCTTTGATTGCAATGTATAAATACAAATGTAACCAGCCATTCTCTGGAGCATTATCTCAATTCGTTGAGGTTCTGCTTCCCAGCATATGTTGACAGTTTGGCTCAAATAAACTCACAAAAACTCTTTACAGGTTTCAATGTTGTTGTTTTTTACGTTAACACTGAAAGAAGAAAGCAGAACTGACTATCTCCCATCTTGCAGAGCTAGATCCTCAGCTGACCCTCCCCACTGGGGGTCACCACAGGAATGTCAGAATTGTCCTAACTCCCCCAACCGCTGCCTGAGTAGACCAGTGAAGCTCCAGGAATGTAGCTAAGGTCCTAATAAGGCTATCAAGAAGCAAAGGTAGGGGGGTGGCTCAGACCTTGGAATGTATTGGCCACCTCCTGACCTTTGTGCCATAAAACCCTGCAGAAAAACCCTGACCAAAGTGACCACTCTCTGTAACCCACGTCACTCACCTAAGCCCACCCAAATGACTAGCCCTATATAACCTTTGTTCCCCTGGGGCTCGCTCTCTCGTCTCGCCGCTGCGTCGGTAAACAGGCTGGGAGCCAAGCCCGGGCTTGAATAAAGACTCTTTTGTTTTTTTACATCGGAAGTGGCTCCCTGGTGGTTGAATTTGGGGACCCCGAAATCTGGGCATAACAAACACTACCTTTTGTCAAATTCACAAGCTCCATTCATTCACAAAACAAAAACAGGAATTTTTAGGGGTGAACATTTTTAGGGATTTAGGAAATTTTAGAAATTAAGAGGACCATGGAAGAAGCACAGGGCTGCAGAGCAGTAAAAGGTATATTTCCATAGAATAGGGGAGCTGAAAAGCTGCAAAAGGTGAGGTATGGTAGCAACCCATGCTTGGGTAAAAATTGCTGCTTAATATTTTAACCCTGCTGTTTGGCTTCTGTACTTATTTGCTTACCAAAACAATAGAAAAGTCGTTTTGATTTTCTGAACTTATGTATGCTATCCCAATTGATTGAATACTCCATTGATGGTGATTTGAATATCCCATTAATTGTGATCTCACTGGTTATCGAAGCACATTCTTCTGGAAACCAGGACAGCTCATTTACCCTAAACTGTCTCAGTAGCTTCAGTTGACTCAGTGGTCCCAGAATCAGAACAGCACAATTACCCTAAATTGCCTCAGTAGCTACAGATAATGCATTCTGGTTAACTCAGTGGTCCCAGAATCTGGACAGCACAATTATTCTAAATTGCCTTGGTGGCCCCAGATAATGTGTTTCTGTTGATTCAGTGATCTGTAGACCCAAAACTATAGATAACTAACTTGCTCAATTTCGCTTCTGTAATGGCTTTGTGCAAACCAGGTTCCTCATTCCAAACCCAAAGATGTAATTGATAGCTTTGTGATATTCTGCATATAAGCCTGATGTGGTGAACCTTTCGGGGCTGCAAGATCTGGAGCACTTTTGCCCCTCGTATGCCACCGGCCTTTAATAAATGACTCCATAATTCGACCTCTTGAGGCATCCTTTGAGATTTGGGGTACAGAGTACAATACAACACAGATTCATTTCCATAGAATGAGGGAGCTGGGAACAGCAGAAGGTCTATATTTACAAAATAAAGGGAAGGGAGCCCTTCATCCAGAAGGAGAAGAAGCAAGCCCAGAGGGAATAGGAAAACAATAAGGAAGGAGAGGGGGAGTGACCAGTCCAAAGAAATAATGATCAATCAGAGGGGATAACAAGGCACAAAAATCTACAGGCTTTATAAACTGTGAGAACAGGGACTCGGTGGGACTCTTTCCCCCTCCCCATTGGGAGTCTATACTTGTTCTTCAATAAATCTCCACCTTTGCTATACCATCTTCTGTCCATGAATTCATTCTTCAACTCTTGTGGACAAAGAATCCGGGGAACCATCCTGCCCAGGGGAATACCGGGTGTTCCAGTCCAAAAATTCCATTTTTAAAAAAATATATTTTATAGATTTTTTACAGAGAGGAAGAAAGAGGGATAGAGAGCCAGAAACATTGATGAGAGAGAAACATCGATCAGTTGCCTCCTGCACACCCCCTACTGGGGATGTGCCCGCAACCAAGGTACATGCCCCTGACCGGAATCGAACCTGGGACCCTTCAGTCCGCAGGCCGACGCTCTATCCACTGAGCCAAACTGGTTTCGGACAAAAATTCCATTTTTGAACACAGGAGGAAAATGTTTTTCCTCCCCTACCATGGAAACCGAGTGGTGAAACTGTGTAGAGGTGAATAGCCCTACCCACTGGGATCAAGCATCCAAACTCACAGACATTACAATGGATGGTAGTGTTCTGGCGTAAGTGAACCCAAATCAGGACAGAGACCCCAACTGTATATTAAGGTTTGGCAGGTGACCCATGCTCAGAAGCCTGTGGTTTGTCATGCTCCAGCCAGGCGTGACTCCTGCTCTTTGTTTTAAATTAAATCCATCCCACATCACAAAGGTAATTTTCCTGTGCCTGTGGACCAGAACTGCAGGAGATCAATTCCCACTGACTCAGTAGCTCCAGGAGTAGAAACTGTAAATAACTTTTGGAGATTATTAACTTTGCTCAATTCTGCTTCTGTACAATCTGCTTTCGTAAGATAGATCTACATTCCAATCCTATGTCCAGCAGGATGTGGCTGGGAGCGACCCTGCGGGCTGCGCCCAGCCTTTGTGATTTAGAGTTTAGAATAAAGGAAATCGCAAGGCTGATCAAACAGGCAACTTACGCTGTAACTACATTCTCCCATGCTTTGTAACCTTTGTAATTGCTTGTTCAACTGAAAATCTTCCATTATTTTTTTTTCCTGCTTATAGTTTTTTTATTTTTATTTATTTTTATTTTTTAAAATAAATCTTTATTGTTCAGATTATTACAGGTGTTCCTCTTTTATTTTTCCCCATAGCTCCCCTCCACCTGATTCCCCACCCCACCCCATGCCCTTACCCCCCGCCTCTGTCTTCATCCATAGGAGTAAGATTTTTGTCCAATCTCTTCCCGCACCCCTCACACCTGCTTCCCCTGAGAATCGTCAGTCCACTCCCTTTCTATGTCCCTGATTCTATTATATTCACCAGTCCATTCTGTTCTTCAGATTTTTCATTCACTTGATTTTTAGATTCACTTGTTGGTAGGTATGTATTTGATGTCATTTTGTTGTTCATAATTTTTATCTTTACCTTTTTCTTCTTCTTCCTCTTCTTATAGGATACCCTTCAGCATTTCGTGTAATCCTGGTTTGGTGGTGATGAACTCCTTTAGCTTTTTCTTGTCTGTGAAGCTCTTTATCTGACCTTCAACTCTGAATGATAGCTTTGCTGGGTAGAGTAATCTTGGTTGTAGGTTCTTGCTGTTCATCACTTTGAATATTTCTTGCCACTCCCTTCTGGCCTGCATAGTTTCTGTTGAGAAATCAGCTGACAGTCGTATGGGTACTCCCTTGTAGGTAACTAACCGTTTTTCTCTTGCTGCTTTTAATATTCTCTCTTTGTCTTTTGCCCTTGGCATTTTAATTATGATGTGTCTTGGTGTGGTCCTCTTTGGATTCCTCTTGTATGGGGTTCTGTGCGCTTCCTGAACTTGTAAGTCTATTTCTTTCACCAGGTAGGGAAAGTTTTCTGTCATTATTTCTTCTAATAGGTTTTCAATATTTTGCTCTCACCCTTCTTCTAGCACCCTAAAAATTCAGATGTTGGTTTGCTTGAAGTTGTCCCAGAGGCTCCTTACACTATCTTCATATTTTTGGATTCTTTTTTCTTTTTCTTTTTCTGGTTGGATGTTTTTTGTTTCCACATAGTTCAGATCTTTGGTTTGATTCTTGGGGTATGTTGATCTACAATTGAGTTTCTGTATATTCTTTATTTTAGACTGTGTATGCTTCATTTCTGACTGGTCCTTTTCCATTTTTTTGGCATTCTCATTAAGGTCCTTGAAGGTCTCACTAAGCTCCTCAGAAGTGTCATCAAGTTTCTCAGCTGTTTTTAGAAGATTCTTGAGTAATCTTATACATGTGGTTCTGAACTCTATGTCATCCAGTAGTTTGCTTTCCTCCGTTTCTTTCATTTGTGACATGTTTCTTTGTTTCTGCATTTTGGCTGCTTCCCTGTGTTGATGGAGTGGCTTTGTGTGGTAGGTGACCTATAGGGGGCAGTAGCTCAGCCTCCCCAATCACCTGATGTGGCCGCTCTTGGTACACCCCTTTGTGGGCTGAGTGCAAAGTCTTGGTGTAGTTAAGCCTGAATTGCCGTTGGTACGCTGGGAGGAATTGACCTCCAGGCCAATTAGCTGTGAGCACTCCCTGTGTCTATAATGGAAGAACTGCTGCGCTGAAGACACGCTTATGGTGCAGGACTTGTTTCAGTGGGGTTTTGGTGCTCACTGAGTCTGCCTCTTGAATGTGTCACTTATGGATGTGAGGAGTTGAAATCTGGTGTCTCACACTGACCACTAGGTACACTGGCTTCTGGATCTCCAATGGGGTGCAGGTCAGCTACTGTCTGAGGCCACTCAGCAGGAGCTACAGTGAGAGCTGCAGTTTTCTCCTCTTTGCTTGGGGTTTGGAGGTTTTGGAGCTATCTGACCCAGGCTGCAAGTTTGCTAGGTTAAGCTGCAATAGGGCAGGCTTTTCTTATGCTAACTCCGCTGCTTGGAGCTTGGGTGGGTTTGTAGGTTGTGCAGGGCGGGGCCTCAGGGTGTCATTAGGTTAGGGCATGGCAAACAGCAATGGCTGCTAGTTAGCCAGCTCTGAGTCCCTGTCGGCAATCCCGTGCCCCAGTGCAGTAAACAATTATTCCTGCGCGCAGCTCTGCAAGCAAGCCACCCTCACTGGCAGACAGTCCAGCTTCTCCCTGTAGGAGTTTGGGTCCCCCGCGTCTACCCAGAGACTGGATTTCAGAGTAATCGGGGGCTTGTCTCCGTTTGGGTTGAAAAAAGCAACGCACCCAGTCTCCCGCAGCCAGCCCTGATCACGCGCCTCCGTACCTCAGCTTTTCAGTGCTCGTGCTCGTCTCAATGCTCTTTTCTCTTTCCTTCTAGTTGTAGAACTTCCACTCAGCCAGCTTTCCCCTGGTTCTGGGTGATAGATGTTTTGTCTTTTAGTTGCAGTTTAAATTGTTGTGGGAGGCAGCAGTTTAGGTGTTTACCTATGCCGCCATCTTGGATTCTCCAAAATCTTCCATTATTGTGAGTAATATAACTGACTTTTTGACCCAAGTTTAATAAATCAGGTTCTGCCGACTCCCCCGGCTTTGGGGATAAAACTTGCTTGCTCCAAGTGTTCGGCGCTCGCGCTGCTCCCTGCTGTGTCAGTGGAGACGTGGGCCCGGGCTCGAGTTCGTAATAAAGGCTTCCTAAATTTCAATTTGGCTGCCTGGTGGTCTTCATTCTCGGGTCGCACCACAACAGTAGGAGATTTTAACAGATTAGATGGTGAAAAGAACAAAAATTAGTTAAAATTCAAACTGTAACGGAGTCAGGTTAGTAAGAAACTAAGAAAATTCCCTGGCAAGTGGAATGGTAGAAAATAACTACCAGCTGATTGCTCAGCCGGTGCTGATCAAAAAGACAGCACCGGCTGAGCAATTAACTGCCGGGTGATAAAATTCAAGACTACTGTTAGGTGAGAATGGTGAGGGATTAGGAATTTATTCACCCAGTGATGGCAGTCAGCCGCTTTTAAAGGACTTTTGGCAGCTTTTTTTCTGGGCGAGACTTCTTTATGCTTACCAGGAGGGGAGATAATGTAACATGGTCACCGCAAGTGAAATGTGGTCTCAGCAAAGTGAATGTCCATTGTGAAATGGCTTGAAAAGCTAGTTCCCGGGGGGAGGGTATCGATTCAATTACTTGATCAGACCTAACAACTATCTTCCCTAACCAAAGATATCTAGGAACAGATGGTTTAACTCACCTTAGGGAGACTTAAAATCCCTTGTCTTTCATTCATTTATTTATTTTTATTGTACAGAGAAACATCAATTTGTTGTTCCACTTACCTATGCATTCATTGGCTGCTCCTTGTATGTGCCCTGACTGGGGACCAGACCTGAAACTGAAACTGAATAACCAGTGGGTCTGGCTGCCTGTCACTGCTTGAGCCAATTAAGCAGAGACTGGGTTGAATCATATGTGAACGTTTATTCCCATACTGCCAGGTATGGGAGAGTGTTGTGGAGCAAACGCAAGTGAACAACCACTGGAGTCCAGAGCAAATTAAAATTTAGGGAGCCTTTAGTAGCTGGTCGGACAACTGCTCTCTCTCCACGTAGGAAGTCCAGAGAGCAGCCCCAACCCTTGGTGCGGGACCACTTTTAAGCACATTAACCACATCCTGTTTTTGCAGAACAAGTAACCCAAGACAAAACAGTTTTTCCTAAGCAATGTCAGGATCATGCCATTGACGACCATGTTATTCCAGGGTCATCCTGTTCTTCAGAAAGCTGACCATGTTCTATGAAAGAAGGCCTACTTGCTGGGAAGGGGCCATGAGACCGTATCTCAAGGGCTGGCCTGGTGTCAGCACTGACAACTCTATCTGGGGCATAGTCCACAGTCTCTCTGGAATGGGCAAAAATTCCCACTCTACAACAAGAGCAGCAGGTCACCCACAAAAATCTGCTCTGCAGCCCCCCATAAGCCAGCTGGTTATACAGGATAGGACAAAGGTTATGTGGTGAAATATGCAAATGGGTATCTCAGGCATGGGGAAGTAGGCAATGCGGGCTGGGGCCGGACTTCATTGTTTGGGCAATAAGGTTGTTCATCTTTCCATCATAATAGGCTGTTCTTGAATGAGAATGGACTACATTCTAAGGTTGACTCCCAGGTCCAAGGTTGACTGCCAGGTCCCCGGGCGTACAACTTCCAACCAGGTTAGAATGTCCTTTCTTTAATCGCAACAAGGCAATCACGGTTAACAGAACCTGAGTAATATTTCTTATAACTATAGCTATCCCCAATATTCTATTTTTGCCCCTAACAAAACCTTGGTATATTGGGATGATGCTCTAACCAACTGAGCTACCCAGGACAAACTTCCTCATATTTTCCCCCTTGGGAAGAAAGACTTGAGCTTTCTCCCTGTCTCCTGTTTTGGTGACCTTTCTGCCTGGACAGAGTGGCTCAGCTGTTTGAGTGACATCCTGTGCACTGAAAGGTTGCCAGTTTGACTCCCTGTTAGGGTATATTTCTGGGCTGTGGGTTCTATCCCCAGGATGGCCACATGCAAAAAGACAACCAATCGATGTTTCTTTCTCTCTCCCTCCCTCCCTTTCCTTGTTGCATACTCCAGTGGTCGGTAAACCGCGGCTCGAGAGCCACATGCGGCTCGTGAGCTGCGGTTTGCTGCTCTGTTGACTAATGAGTTTGCCGACCACTGTCATATACTACCCTTTACCTCTTTGCACATAGTATGCCACAATTGCCTAATCCTCACAGCTTCCAACTACACGGTAACATTTAGTCTAGTCCAGTGGTCAGCAAACTCATTAGTCCACAGAGTGGCAAACAGCGGCTTGCGAGCCGCATGTGGCTCGCAAGCCGCAGTTTGCCAACCACTGGTACTCAATGCTTTAGTGATTGGTCTTATTGCCCATCAGGCATACCAACATGGGTTCAGTTACACTGCTGGTCAACAAGCTAGACCCATCCATATAGACAATGAAATAATCCATACACCAGGATAGTTTTCTCAAATCTCTTTGAAAGGAATGATTTCCCATAATTTTAAAATTCAGGCTGGGCGATTGTCAGTGCCAGTGAAATAAGAGGGAGTCATCTTTGAAGCAGATCCCTGGTTTTCACAGTCAGCTAGAGGCACATGGAGCAGAGCAACAGCCCTGCTGAGCCCTACCCAAATTCCTGCCCCACAAAAATTGTGAGCAAAATGAAACTCTCTTAAGCCACTAAGCTTGTGGCTCATTTATGAGGCAACAACAGCACCTGTGATACAGAATTTTCGGACTGGAACACGTGGTGTTCTCCTGGGCAGGATGGCTTCCCTGGGCGTCGGATGGAAGATGGTATAGCAAAGGTGGAAGTATATTGAAGAACAAACACAGACTCCATGTGGGAAGGGAGAAAGAGTACCACTAAGTCCCTCCTTCCACAGTTTATAAAGGCCGCAAGTTCCTGTGTCCTAATATCCCCTCTGATTGGTCAATATTCCCTTTGATTTGGTCACTGTTGCAACTCCTGAGTTCAAGTTTCACCTGAGGTTCCTTCCTTCCTCTCCCTTATTGTTCTTCCATTCCCTTTGGGCTCTTCTTCCTCCCTCTTTGAATGAGGGGCTGCCTTCCCTTTATTTTGTAAATGTGTATCTTTTGCTGTGGAGAGCGGCTACAGTATTTGGACAGGTTCAAGCCTCAGACTAATGAAAAGGCACAGTCCTCTCATGGCCAGGTGCAAGTCCCAGCTTGGAGGGCAGAGCTCTCCAGTACAATTATAGCCAACAGCTATAGTTGTAAGCGTGAACCTATGGCCCAAACATGTGGTCCCATGTGCCTGAGTGATGTGGGCTTGATAGAGTTCAGGTGCATGTAATTGTGTAGGATCGAAACCCATGAGAATGTTGTAAACATCGTGACCACACCCTTACTTTGCTTTGTGGCATCTGGCTATAAAATAAAGACACAGCTTGTAGTCCATGGTGCTGTCGCTAGCTCTCCATCCGAGAGGCTCTCCATCAGAGAGGATAACGTCCCACTGAGACCCAGCTTTCATTCTCTTGTCTGTTTTTTCTCAATCCTTCACTGCCCCCACTCAGGTTCACTCTTGGCACATTTTGCTACTCCCAGCTCCCTTGTCTTATGGAAATTTAACTTCTGCTGGCTCCCTGCTCCCTTGTCTTCTGGGAAATGTAACTTCTGCTGGCTCCCTGCTCCCTTGTCTTACAGAAATGTATCCTTTTGCAACTCTGTAGCCCTGTGTTTTTTTCCATGGACCCCTTAATTTTTAAAATTTCCTAAACCTGCCTATTTTGCCCTAAAAATTTATATTTCACCTGGGGCACTATGAGATTATTGTTTATGTTGAGAAGTTGGTCATTATATTGGGAGTAATGGAAAGCCACTGAAGGTTTCAATCCAGACAGGACCAGAAGGGAGGGTTGAGATCACTCTGGAAAACAGACTGGTGAATGGGCTTGGATGATGGGGGGAGGGAAGGTTACCAGGGTGACAATTATAATGCAATGGCTAGAACAACAGCTGGGACTGGGGTGGTGGAAATTATGTCCAGGTGTTATAGGCAGTTAGACCGCCATGAGCAGAGCAAGAAGGATGGGCCAGGTACGGATAGCCCTGGATGCCTAGCAAGGGGCAAAAATGAGCAAACAAGAACCTTGCCCCCAGGGTAACCTTTAATCCCCTAGCACAGTGGTCGGCAAAGTCATTAGTCAACAGAGCCAAATATCAACAGTACAACGATTGAAATTTCTTTTGAGAGCCAATTTTTTTAAACTTAAACTTCTAACGGCACTTTTTAAAAATAGACTCGCCCAGGCTATGGTATTTGTGGAAGAGCCACACTCAAGGGGCCAAAGAGCCACACATGGCTCGAGAGCCGCAGTTTGCCGACCATGGCCCTAGCATATTACTGGTCATGCAATTTGGATCCCTTGACTTTTAATATCCTTAGTCATGTTATCTTTTCCTTCCTAAAGATAACATCTAGGCCTCAGTTATATTTCAGCTCCAGGCCCAGAAAAGCAGCAAAACCAGACAAGTGATGCCATGGCTGCCTCAGACCAGGCACATTGAATAATGACCTCCCTGCCCTGGCTCTGACCAATCAGTGGAGACTAGGACCCTGAAAGAGCACACCTGGAAAGCTGATGAATATTCTATTGAGACCCTCCCCTGAGACCTCCCCTAAGATCCCCACCTGCAAGAGAGAGATAAATAGGCTCAGGATGAAGAACCCAGTGCACACTCTCCCCCCCGGGGTGTATGTCCATGCCATTCCCTTCCCCTTCCTCTCTCTAAGGGACCCCATGAGACATGCAACCAGGGGAGCAATGGGCAGTGGCAGCTCATCCTGGGTTAACCCCAGAACCAGTGCCCAAGGCCTCCTTTTCTCTGACTTCTCAGTGAGCCAAAGCAGCCTAGCCTAAGCCCTCATGTTGCTTCTTCTATGCCCTTCCTTGTTTCCCTGTCCTAAGTATATATCTGCTGTGGCCAATGAAGTCTTACTTACTTTGTTACACTTTGTTTCTTGATTTAAATCTTTCCTTCAAGAAGAGAAGAACCAAGGTCTCCTTGTCTCACTGGTAACATAGGGGCAAGAAAAGAATAAATAACTCCCAGGGAACCTTCATTATATACAGTATATCAGGCCCAGACCCCAGGGTCCAGTTACTCTGACCCAAGGCCACTGAGGCAGAATAAACTCCCTAGCCTTATTCCTCAGGATAAATAAATAACACAGCAGAAGAAAATGTAGACTGACCATAAAAGGAATCACTGGAATCACTTCTCTTCTTTGAGGAATATCTGATTAAAATAAAGATGTATCTGACCAAACCTAATTATTTTTATTTACAATGAAGATTTTAATTGAATAGAGAAATGTATACAGCCCAGGCCAATAGCCAAATGTTGAGGGCTTTCGAATGTTTGTGTTTTAACCTCCTGTGTTCAGTGTCACAAATTCATGCTTAGCGGACCTGAATGAACAATTTGGGACAATGGCCACCAGATGGCAGTCATGCCTCTTCTCCACATTTTTTTTTAAATTTAATAAATCTTTATTGTTCAGATTATTACAATTGTTCCTCTTTTTTCCCCCATAGCTCCCCTCCACCCGGTTCCCACCCCACCCTCTGCCCTTACCCCCCCCAACCCGCCACTGTCCTCATCCATAGGTGTACGATTTTTGTCCAGTCTCTTCCCACACCCTCCACACCCCTTCTGCCCCGCCCCCCCCAGAATTGTCAGTCCACTCCTTTTTTATTCCCCTGATTCTATTATATTCACCAGTTTATTCTGTTCATCAGATTTTTTTATTCACTTGATTTTTAGATTCACTTGTTGGTAGATATGTATTTGTTGTTCATAATTTTTATCTTTACCTTTTTCTTCTTCTTCCTCTTAAAGAATTCCTTTTAGCATTTCATATAATACCGGTTTGGTGGTGATGAACTCCTTTAGCTTTTTCTTATCTGTGAAGCTCTTTATCTGACCTTCAATTCTGAATGATAGCTTTGCTGGGTAGAGTAATCTTGGTTATAGGTTCTTGCTATTCATCACTTTGAATATTTATTGCCACTCCCGTCTGGCCTGCATAGTTTCTGTTGAGAAATCTGCTGACAGTTGTATGGGTGCTCCCTTGTAGGTAACTAACTGTTTTTCTCTTGCTGCTTTTAATATTCTTTGTCTTTTGCTCTTGACATTTTAATTATGATGTGTCTTGGTGTGGTCCTCTTTGGATTCCTTTTGTTTGGGGTTCTGTGTGCTTGTTGGACTTGTAAGTCTATTTCTTTCACCAGGTGGGGGAAGTTTTTGGTCATTATTTCTTCAAACAGGTTTTTAGAATCTTCTTCTCTCTCTTCTTCTGGCACCCCCATAATTCTGATGTTGATACGCTTGAAGTTGTCACAGAGGCTCTTTACATTATCTTCATATTTTTGGATTCTTTTTTTTTTTTTTTTGCTTTTCCAGTGTTTTTTGCTTCTTTGTATTTCAAATCTTTGACTTGATTCTTGTGATTCTCTAGTCTGCTGTTAGAACTCTGTATATTATTTTTTATTTCAGTCAGTGTATGCTTAATTTCTAGTGGTCCTTTTTCATATCCTTGAGGGTCTCGCTAAATTTATCAGCCTTTTCTAGAAAATTCTTGAAAAACCTTATAACTGTGGTTTTGAACTCTATATCCAGTGGTTTGCTTTCCTCCATTCCTTTCATTTGTGATCTGTTTCTTTATCTTCGCATTTTGGCTGCTTCCCTGAGTTGATAGAGTGGCTTTGTGTGCTAGGTATCCTATAGGGCCCAGTGGCTCAGCCTCCCCAGTTACCTGAGGTGGACATTCTTGGTGCACCCCTTTGTGTGCTGTGTGCATAGTCTTGTTGTAGTCAAGCCTTGATTGTTGTTGGTATCACTGGAAGGAATTGACCTCCAGGCCAATTGGCTGTGAGGATCAGATGTGTCTGGGCTGGGAGAACTTCTATGCTACAGACACACTTATGAGACAAGACTTGCAAACGCCTCTGTGCTCAGCTTGGATGGGGCGGAGTCTCAGGGCTGAGCAGACAGCCTTGGTTTCCTGTCAGCCCTGCCCTAATAGGCCATGTGTCTCAGTGTCCCGTGGTAATCGCTACAAGCACCTCTGAGAGAAAGCTGCCCTCGAGATTTGCCTGCTGCCAGCCAGTCCAGTTTCTCCCCGAATGAGTCTGGGTCCCCAGAGTCTCACCCGGAACTGGAGTTCAGCATAGTCCAGAGCTTCTGTCTCCCTCCCGCTTGAGAAAGCCAGCCGTGCACTCAGTTGCCAGTCCTCTCCATGCATGCGTGTCTCAGTACCTCTGTGTCCTGCAGCTCCTCTGAGTCTCAGTGTGCTTTTCTCTTTCCTTCTAGTTGTAGAATTTCCACTGGGCCAGCCTACCTGTGGTTCTGGATGATGTCTGTTTTGTCTTTTAGTTGGAGTTTTGAAATTGTTGTGCAAGGCAGCAGTTTAGATGTTTTCCTATGCTGCCATCTTAGTTTCTCCCCTACCTGCTGGTTTTTATTGACATGTTTTCCGGCTGGCCAGAAGCTTACCCTACCAAGTCATTTTATGTGAAGAGGGTTCACTGACTTATGGAGAAATTTCTGACCGATGCACCAATTTGAAATGAAATTTTTGAACTGGAACCTGGATTCTTGGTCCACCGGAATTGAAGAATGAATCCACAGACAGAAAGTGGTATAGCAAAGGTGGAGATTTATTGGAGAACAAGTACAGACTCCCACATGGGGAGAGGGAAAGAGACCCACAGCATGGACTCCCATGTGGGGATGGGGAAAGGGTCCCCCTGAGTCCCTTTCCCTACGGCTTATAAAGGCTGGAGATTCTGGTGCTTTGATATCCCCTCTCCTCTTTTCCACATTTCTGACATTAAAATTAAAACTTTTTGGTGTGCAAGTCAATTTATTGTCACAATGCCACTAACTCACATGTTTGAAACATGGTACCCATGTAGTCCTTCTTTGCTGATATCTAGGTACACCCTGGCCCTTTCCTCCCAGACCTCCACAAGTTCACAGTTGATTTTTATTCTCTACTAGATTCACAAATTGTAACTGGAATTGCCCTAGCACAGTGGTCAGCAAACTCATTAGTCAACAGAGCAGCAAACCACGGCTCGCAAGCCACATATGGCTCATGAGCCGCAGTTTGCCGACCACTGCCCTAGCAGTTAGTTGGCTTTTCTAAACTCAAGAGTCAGAAACTCTTTCCTGGCTGTGTTTCCCATCCTGGAGCATCAGTTCTTTCTGGAAATTAAAGCCCTTGCAGGTGGATTTATTTTATCATCAGGCAAATCATTTCCTCCTCACTTCATTCCTTCTTGCAACCTTTCACCAAATTGGAAGCGAATGATGGAGACTAAAGACCATTAATGCCAGCTGAGAATTCAATGCAAGTGGGAAGACTCAAAACTCAAGGAGACTGTGGAAGCAACATACTCTGTGTTGTCTGTGATGAAAGGTACAGCTTTTCTGATGGACGAAATTGAATGGCAAAATGAATAGCACAGAAATGGCTCACATTACCATCCTCACATCAGCTCTTCCCCTCTCCCTGTGACAAATAAGCACAGAATGAAGCTTTCCAGAACAATGTGGTGCCGTGCAGACATAAGGAAAGAAGCTTAAAAAAAAAAAAAAAAAGAGGGAGAAAGAAAGGACCTTCAGAATTGTCAAATGACGCAAAAGTTAAGCATCTGAGGGATTTATGTGAGGCACGGAGGATGGCCCCCAGAATTTCAGCACAGACTAGAGAAGGCTCAGAGAAGGACAAAGAGGCCATCAAAAGGAGAGGGACTGATGGAGACTAGATAAGATGCAGCTGCTCAAGAGAATAAGGCCAACGGGGATCTCCATCCTCACTGCCTAGGAGAGAAACACTGACTGGCTTGGCTTGGGTCACATCACGAGACACCTTGATTGACCTGCCCACCAGCTTGCCCCCAGGGAGAGAGAGAGGACTCCCCAAAAGGAATCTGGGGTGTTGTTACCAAGCAAGGGGATTGCATATGAGACAAAGACAGCAATAAACATCCACATCAATGTGATGAATAGGTATTTTGAAAGCCTGTGGGTCATGAGTAGGAGATGAGATTTCCCTTTTTAAAATGTACCATTTTGGATTGAACTGAAGTCGCCTCATTGCCTTTCCAGATCTCCTCTGAGGCCCACTCTGTGTCTGTCATGTCCGGTGAGACAAAGGCCAGCAGCAGAGAAGAAAGGGTGTTTAGTGGGCGGGTTATCCAGTGGACCTGGATTCTTGGTCCACCGGAATCGAAAAATGAATCCACAGACAGAAAGTGGTATAGCAAAGGTGGAGATTTATTGGAGAACAAGTACAGACTCCCACCTGGGGAGAGGGAAAGAGACCCACAGAATGGACTCCCATGTGGAGATGGGGAAAGGGTCCCCCTGAGTCCCTTTTCCCTGTGGCTTATAAAGGCTGGAGATTCTGGTGCTTTAATATCCCCTGATCAGGGCAGCCTGCGCTAGTCTACAGGGCTAAGCACCCCGTGAAATATGCCCAGTTTTGACCCACCGACAGCCTGCAGCCCAGATCCCTGGAGAGACTGTAAAAATGGCAAATTCCCGGACCTTACCCTTGAGGGTCCCGTTCAATGAATCTGGGATGGGGTCCAGAAATCTGCATTCTTAGCACACTCCCCAGGGAATTCCACAGCAGCGACTCCATGGAACACACTTTAAGAAACGACTTTTCTCCCGCAAGCAAATTTTCTCCCACAAGCAAAGTTTCTCCCACGAGCAAATTACAAAGGTGTTTTCACACACAACGAGACAGAACTCTAGGCTAAATGTGAAACGAGTTGAGCTGCAGGCAAAATCTGGCAGTTGATGCATTTTGCCCCATTTTGTCCACTGGCTCCCTCTGCCGCCTTTGCCAGAAAACAAGCCAAGCCAGACTGAGACAAGAACTGAGTCATCCTCCCTTTAACAGGTACTCTGGTTACTGTGTCAACTCACCCAGAAGCAGGGAGGCTGGGTAGGCAGGCCACGCCTTCTAACCAGCGGAGGCCACTCTGGGAAGGTCAATGTCTGTAGCTCTGGCTAAACGGGGCAGCCCACCGCATGAACTCCCGCAGCCTGCCTCTCCCATCCACCCCTGGGAAACCCCGGGCAGCTGCTCCATGAGCTGGCTCTACCCTTTTCTGCTCTCCTGGTGCCTCTCCTCCCAGAAAGCCCAGGTTCAGGTGAGCTCAGCCACCACCATCTCCTCCAGGAAGCCCCACTGTTTGTGACCTCTGCCCCCTCTGGAGTCTTAAGCACTTGTCTGAACCACCCCCTTAATGCTGCCATTAAAAAAATTAGGATGGTAGCCTGGCCAGCATGGCTCAGTGGTTGAGCACTGACCTATGAACCAGGAAGTCACAGTTCGATTCCTGAAATCAATAAAAAAGATATATGTTAAAGCTAGGATGGTAAAAAATAAAATGCATAACATTGAATCTCCCCTCCTAACACAGTGTATGATACAGTCTTGTTAACTATTGGCAAGATGTTGTACAGCAGCTCTCTAGAACTTTCTCATCTTGCATAACTGAAACTCTGAACCTTTTGAAAAGCAATTCTCCAAGATCCCTTCCCCAGCCCTGGCACCCTCCATCTACTTTCTGTTTCTATTCCTTTAACTACTCCAGGGACCTCATATAAGTGGAATCAAGAGGTGGGAACAATCTAAACGGCTATGGACAGAAGGATGGATAAAGAAAATATGGGATGTATGTGCAGTAGAATATTATTCAGGCATATAAAGGAAACCCAGTCATGTGTTATGGCCTGGACGAACCTGGAGGGCATTATGCTAAATGAAATAAGCCAGACATTGGTGGCGGTGATAACCCAACCCATGTGAACACCCTTTCTCGCTGCTGGTTCTCGTCTCATTACATACTTCGCAATTCTGACGATTGTTAGATTGCACCTGAGTCATAACATGGATCAGAGAGAGGTTCTCCACCCACGTGCGTGCTAGGATCACCTGGAGAATTTTAACAACTTCCACACGCAGGCTGCTCCCCAGACCGATTAAAGGGCAACCTCGGTGAGATCCAGGCTTCAGAAGCTTCCCCAGTGGCTCAGGCATGTGGTGAGGTCGAGAACCCAGGATTTGGAGTCAGAACATCCAATTTCAAGCCTTGAATCTGCCACATACCTGGTAGGTGACCTTGGCCCAATGACTTGACAATAATAAGGGACTGTATACTCCCTGCTCTTTCTGCTATGGCTGTTCCCATTCTCTGTTGTGGAGCGAGCGCGAGTGAATGACCACTGGAGCCCAGACCAAATTAAAATTTAGGGAGCCTTTATTAGCCGGCCGGGCGACTGCTCTGCCATTCTCCACGCAGGGAATCCAGAGAGCAGCCCCAACCCTTTGTGCAGGACCACTTTTAAGCACATTAACCACATCCCGTTTTTGCAGAGCAGGCAACCCAAGACAAAACAGTTTTTCCTAAGCAATGTCAGGATCATGCCATTGACGACCATGTTATTCACAGGGTCATCCTGTTCTTCAGAAAGCTGACAGTGATCTATGAAAGAAGGCCTACGTGGTGGGAAGGGGCCATGAGACCGTATCTCAAGGCCTGGCCTGGTGTCAGCACTGACAACTTTATATGGGGCATAGTCCACAGCCTCAGTAGTGCTCAAAAATTCTCACTCTCTAACATTCTGCAGGAAGCAAAGGCCCAGAGACATCAAGCAGTTTGCCCAAAATCACACAGTAGGGAACTGCTGGGACCAGATTTGAATGTAGGCAGCCAGCTCAGCAAGGTCAATGTTTCCTCCCCATCAGATATCTGAGAAGGTCTGGGGGGCTTTCGGGACAAAGGCTGCTGTAGGATGGCAAAGAGGAGAGGCAAACTCCAGGAAAACACAAGCCCAAACAGCTAAGAGGACAGAGGTGTGGTGGTGGCTTTGTTAATACTCCATCCCACATCGCCAACTCTGGGTCCACTGGGAATGTGGATGCTCTTCTGGCTGGGCTCTCATCTCTCCATTGGTCCTCTACCCTCCATTCCTCTTGGATGAGGCAACAGCACATCATGGCAGCTTAACTTCCCCTCCTGGCAAAAACAAAACGTACATTTAAGGTATCCCTGTGCCAAGTTCACATTGCACCTCCCTTTTCTTGCACATGTCCAAGCCCTTGGTGAAATGACACTATGTCCTTCTGTGGTAGGCAGTTAGACAGACATGAGAGAGCAAGGATGATGGGCCAGGTACAGAAAGTCACCAGAGAGAAAGCCCTGGGTGCTTAGCAACAGGCAAAGCTGGGAAAACAAGGACCCACCCCCATGGTGACCTTTCCTCCCCTAGCACTGCTGGTCATGTGATTTAGACCTCCTGACCTTTCATATCGCTGGTCATGGGGTTCTGACTCTCCCCTGACCTTTCCTGCCCTGGCATGTTGATGGTCATGCAGTAGACCCCCTTGGAGGAGGAACAAGGGGCCGAAGAGGGGCATTCTGAGATTCCCATGTGGGCCTGTGGAGACCACTCCTTAAGCATCGACCCCTGGGGATAACATCTAGGCCTCAGCTGTGTTTCCAATCCAGGCCCTGAGAAGCAGCAAAGCCAGGCAAATGCTGCTATGGCTGACCTCAGGACCAGTTGCATTGACTAATGACCAATCAGTGGAGACCATGATCCTGGAAGGACACACCTGGAAAGCTGATGAATATTCTATTAAGGTCCTCCCCTGGGACCTTCCCTAAAATCCACACCCTAAAGGCCCTGAGGACAGAGGCCCCAGCACACTCTCCTCCCAGGAGCACACGCAAGCCTTTCCCATCCTCCTCTTCCCCTCTAGGCACGTTACCTTTATCCTTCTCCCTCCTGAGCTATAGGGGCCCCTTTTTTGCCTCTGTAATTTGTTTCCTGAGCCCATTTCTTCTATGGCTCACTGTTTCTACCTCTGCTGTGACTTTCTAAATAAACTTTCTCTTATAGTTTGAGTCTTGGGTCTGAATTCTTTCCTAGCCAGAACCCAAGCACCAAGGTTTCTGAACCCAGGTCCAGTCTGACCCCACAAATCTAATACCCAGTGCTGCTTTGCTGCCAACACCTCTACAGAAAATAACTTCTTTTTGGTTGCTCTGGTCTCTTTGTTTTAGTTGATAACAAACATTGAGCACACGTGCAGTTGTTTGGGGGCCAGGAACATCCTGTGCTGTTCTCCTGGGTGTTCAGAGATATGTCAGGGGCCACAGTAGTAGGCTGTCATTCGCTTTGCCCAAAGGTGTGAGATGTTTTGGGCCCGCCACCTTCACTAGCAATTTCCAACAGCACACTCACCCTCAAGCTGCCTTATGGTGGCCAATCACCATATTTCCTGGTATATAAAACCCTAAAGTAATGATTCCCAAATGAGGGCAATTTGCCTCCCCTCCCCAGGAGACAGACACCTGGCAATGTCTGGAGACATTTTGGGTTGTCACAATTTTGGGGTGTGTGTGCTATTGGCATCTAGTGGGTGAAGGCCAGAAATGCTGCTAAAGATCTGACACGCACAGGACATCCCACGACAGAGATTTATCTGGCTCAAACGTCAAGTGGGCCAACACTGAGAAATAGTAAATTCTACGTGGACATCCAGTTGTAAACTGTAAATCTGTCTCAATGTAGTAATATAGTAACTGAAAGCAAGATCACAAGAATCACATGGCTAAAAATTAATAAATTGAGCTCAATGAAAATAGGTCCCCAGCAATGTTCTGGTCATAATAGAGTTAAATGTAAAGTAATAAGGAATAACTCATGTTAGCTTCTGTCAGCTATGTTGGATTTGGCTAAATTGGATGTGAAATGATGTAATCTTTGCTCCAGTATTTTTTTGTTCTGTTGTGTGGCCACACACCACCACTAGGAGGCAGTAGCATTACTTGCTCATTCACTCTGGCCACTTGGCCTTCAGCTGTCCATAAAGCAAATGCATTGGTAGGAGGAAAGCTTTTGGATACATATTTCTTGGAGGGGGGAGTAGAGATCCATATACATGTCTATATACTGTATAAAATACTTCTTGTTCCAGGTTTACTGCTAAAGGTAAAATGAAAATCTATCTGATTTATGTACATAGGTCTGATCCCTTAAAATGATGATTTGCCAACTTTTGTGGTCAGCAAAATTAACCTGAAAGGTTTATAAAATTTAGATTCTGGGTCATGACCTTAGAGATTTAACAGGTCTAGAATCTGCATTTTCACAAGTATTCCATCTGTATCCTAAACGGTTTCTCTCTCTCTCTCTCTCTCTCTCTCTCTCTCTCTCTCTCTCTCTCTCATACACACACACACACACACACACACACACATACCATTCTCTATTTTATGGCCCTACATGGAACTCTGCAGTTATAGATTGCATTCATGGCCTCAGTTCTTTGCTCCACCGCTCACCTCTCCATCCCCATCCCATTTATATTGAGTAAAAGGGAGACAGAATGGACTAACTTCAGAGCCAAGCATTACCCCTGTTTTGCAGATTCAGACATGAGTTTCAAGGAGTCTCCGAGTAACTTGCTCAAGCCTCTCAGCTCCTAAATGCAGAGTCGGATTGGATCTGGGGCCTATCTGGCTCTGAGGCACATGCATTTTACATCGTATACTCTGCTTCCAGGGAGAGTTTGGTAGGTCACAGACCTACTGGGCTGTGGCCTTGGGTAGGAACAAGAAAAGCAGTTCAGAAAGAGGAGAAATGGGAAATCTGAGAAGGGAGGAACAAAGTTCACATCTGAATTCCCTTATACCGGTGGTAACGTTAGAGTTTACACTTTTTAATATTACTTATGTCCTCCCCAAATGGACCCATATAAGGAAGAAAAGATTGGAGGGGGGTTGTGGTAGGTGGACTCATGGCTCCCAAAGATGTCCACAAACTAAACCCTAGAAGCTGTGAATATGTTACCTTACGTGGCAGATATGATTAAGGATCCTGAAATGGGAAGATTATTCTGAATCATCAGGGTGGGCCCAGTGTAATCACAGGGTCCTTCTAACAGGGAGGCAGGAGGTCAGAGAGTCGAGCAGACACTGTGCTGCTGGTTTTGAAGACGGAGGGGCCATTTGCCAAGGAATGTTGGTGGAATCTGGAAGTTGGAAAAGGCAAACATTCTCAAATGGAAGGAATGGACTCTTCCCTTCGCTTTCAGACAGAAGCAGCCCTGTTGACACCCAGTGAAACTGATTTGAGACTTCTGACCTGCAGAAATGTGAGATAATAAATTCATGTTCTTTTAAGCAACTAAGTTTGTATCCTCAGTGGTACCCAACTGACTTAGGTGGTACCCGAAGTCACATCACATAGGAGGAAGTCATTGTCTTCTCTCTTCTCTTACTAACTTTCTGATTACATCTGGCAGGTTCAGTCCTTGCCACAACCTTTGTTGTAGGGTTCAGGATCTGAAGGAGGGGCCGATGCACAAATGAAAATGCTATACAAGAAATATGAATTTAGAAGGCATGGAGGGCCAGGTGGAGACCTCTCTCTTGAAGAGGCACCCCCTGAGACTGGGTCCTATCTGCTTTTTATTCAGTTTTAGATACACATCTTGCCCTCTCGCAATACATACAGGCATATCAAAGGTACAGTTTGGTAAACAGTAAAAGGATTATCAGGTTAGGGCAGTGGTCCGCAAACCATGGCTCATGAGCCACCTGCAGCTCGCAAGCCACGGTTTGCCGCTCTGTTGACTAATGAGTTTGCTGACCACTGGGTTAAGGAATTGCCTTGAGCCACCACTATCTCAATAATCAGTGTTTAGCGTCATCCCCGTTAACACCCAAGGTCCATTGGCCTTCCGCATTCCTTGGTGCACTGACAGTATCTGCAAGTGGTGGCTTCCCGCGAGTCCTGATCATTTTAAACTTACACATCTGTTACTAACCTTCTTTCTTAATTAGAAAAAAGCAGCCCTAAGGCTCAAATCCTCCTGCAGACAACAGTTGGTAATAAGCAATAACATGCATTGTTACTTTTAATCATATCTAGTTTTTAATTGGGTCCCTTATGACAACTGATGCTGATTTTTAAATTGTTCTTTTTTATACTTTAAATAATTTTTTTCTTGCCAATCTTGTAGTGTCCTATGTTTGGGCTCCAGTTTGTAGTGAACCCCTTTCACGTCCCGCTTGGTTCAGGGTTCAGGTTCAGGGTTCAGGCTCTGGAGGAGGCCGCACACAAAGGAAAGAGACTAGAAAATATTAATTTGGAAATATTGGGGACCAGGCAGGAGCCCAAATCAAGGGGAAGGACTCCGCTTTGCTCCAGCCTAGCGATCCCTTTTATTAAGACTATGGGATCCACCCATAGCTCTAGGCAGGCAATTCCAGTAATAGCCAACCAGCAAGGAATTACGTAAGATTAAAAGGTGGAGGTTGCTTTAGCTATCATTATCTCAACTAGACAGTGGTTGGTTGGCTCTGACCTTTCAGAGCTTCAAGGTTGACCAACCTTCCGGGTTCCTTGTCCACACCTCTCTGCTAGTGAAGACAATGGGTGGCTTCCAACACAATCTCTTCTGGCCTGCAAAGTTTCTATTAGAAATCAGCTGACAGTCCTATGGGAGCTCCCTAGTAGATAACTAACTGCTTTTGTCTTGCTGCTTTTAAGATTCTCTCTTTGTCATTAATCTTTGACATTTTAATTGTGTGTCTTGATGTGGGCCTCTTTGGGTTCATCTTGTTTGGGACTCTGCACTTCCTGGACTGAAGGTTTTTGTCATTATTTTCTCACACAGGTTTTCAATTCCTTGTTCTCTCTCTTCTTTTTTTGGTACTCCCATGATGGCAATTGTTGGTGTACTTGAAGTTGTCCCAGAAGGTCCTTATAGTATTCTCATTTTTTTTTATTTTTTTTTCTGTTCTGATTGGATGTTTTCTGTTTCTGATTTGATCCTCTGTTTCATCTACTCTACTGTAATGTATTTTTCTTTTTGGTTAGTGTATTCTTCATTTCTGACTGGTTCTTTTTATGTTTTCTAGTTCCGTTTTTATGTTTTCTACCTCTTCGTTTTTGTTTGTACTTAGTTCATCTACTCTTCCCCTAAGTTCATTGAGTATCCTTATAACCAGTGTTTTGAACTCTGCATCTGGTAGATTGCTTGTCTCCATTTTGTTTAGTTCTTTTTCTGGAGTTTTGTTCTGTTCTTTCATTTGGGACACATTTCTTTGTCTCCTCATTTTGGCAGCCTTCCTGTGTTTGTTTCTATGTATTAGGTAGAGCTGCTATGTCCACTGGGCTTGGTAAAGTGGTCTTATATAGTAGGTGTCCTGTAGAGTCCAGTGACATAGCCTCCCTGATCACCTGAGCTGGGCACTCCATGTGTGCTGCTACCCACCCCATGTGGGCTATGTACACTCTCCTGTTGTAGTTGAGCCTTGATTGCTGTTGGCACCTCAATGGGAGGGATATATCTCCAGGTTAATTGGCTATGAGGAATGGCTGTAACTACCTTGGTGGATCAGCTGTGCAGTGGCCAACCTCATGGAGCAGGACTTATTTCAATGGGGTTCTGGTGCCTGCTGAGTTTTCCCCTTGAGAATGTCATTATGGAGGAGATTGAGTGGTGCTTTGATGTGGCCTGAAGCTGTGCACTGAGGGTGCTATCTCTGAGGCCTCCCAGGAAGTCAGTTGCCACTTGTGCCCTGCACTAGACCACCTGGCATGAGCTACAAAGCAACCAGCAGGTGGCTGCTACTTGTGTTGGGCTTGGAGGTGCCCAGCAGAGACCAAGCTATGAACAAAGGTCAGCTGATGCTAGTGCTGGACCTGAGGCCACTTAGTGAGATGTACATGGCATGTGGAGGTCAGATACTGTTTTTTTGTTGTTGTTTTTTTAAGATATTTTAGGAACATCAAAGCACGAGCCAAGTTGGGCTGTTTATATGGAAAAGCCATTGGAAATAGCTTGGGTTGGACCCAGAGTTGGGTAGGGCAGGATCTCAGGGAATCACCAGGGCAAGTGAACAGTGATAACCAGGTTGATGGAGACTCAGATATGGCACCTGCCTGCTGGCTCTGTTGGGGGAGGGCTCAGGAAAGAAACAATGGCCTTTGCCAGCACTTCTGCTTGGGATAAGGCTGCTCCTCCAGCTCTTGCTTCAATGCCAGACAACTCAGTTCCTCCTCATATGTCCTTGGTGCCCCAGTGCTGGAACTCAGAGTGAACGAGTCCAAGTAAGTCTGAGCCAGCCATTTAAGAGGTACTGCCTGGGACTCCGGAAGCCCTCTATTCACTCAGCCACAATCCCTGCTGGTTTTTATAGCCAGAAGTCATGGGGACTTCTCTTTCTGGTGCTGGGACCCTGGGCTGGCAGGGAGGGGCCCCTTGCTCCTCAGGAGGGACCTTTCTATCCAAGATATTCCTGCAGATTTTTGTCTTGTGTGGGACCAGCTCTCCTACCAGTCTCAATTATATCCTTAGTTGTAGGACTTCTATTCTGTTAAATTTCAGGTGGTTCTGAATGATGGTTTTTCTGTAGCTTTGTTGTAATTTTGATGTGGTCGTGGGAGAATTTGAGTACCACATTTACCTGTGCCATCCTGATGCTGATTTTCAACTAATATACTTATATTTTAAAAGTTGATTTAAAGAAAAATGTTCAGTAAATAATGTTCAGGCTGTCTACACATAAATCAAAGAGCATATAGGTGGGGTATGGATAAAGTTTGTGAAGCACTAGCTTAGCTGTGGTTAAATAGGACACTAGCTTCTGATGGGATTAACAGGCATTTGCTATTCTGTTCAACTGCCCAGTATCCTTTGTTGGGGAATGCCATTCCTTCTGAGTTTTGGTGCATTTCAGAACATACCACCCACCACTTAAACTAAAAATGCCTGGTAATAATTTTCCAGCCTCCCTTGCAGTGAGGAATGAATGGTCACATGACTCAGCCAGGCTCTGAATCTAAAAGAAGTAGGGATAGCCTGGGTGATTTCCATCAGAGGTATTGGTCATGTAAATCGAGTTCCTGGTGCATGTGGTACCATCTTGTCGTAGCAGTTGTCTCCTTAACAAGCTGTTCCATGGAACAACCTTAGGCAATTGGAGGGTGGGGAGTTGGCTGTATATTCCCAAGCCTGTATACTACCTGATTTATTTTTAATAAATTCCTTTTCTGTCTAAATCAGCTGTAGTCACTGTTGCTTGCAACTAAGAACCCTAATCCTAAGTTTGGGATGAGCAACTAACACTCTAATGTGGAATTGGCCCAGTGGAGGTGGCAGAGCAGAGGGCCTTCCAGGCCCTTGTATTGCTATTGTAAAACATTTGGTTTACACCAAGGTTTGGCTAATGTTTTCTGTAAAGAGCCAGATAGTAAATGTTTTAAGCTTACTGGTCCATATGGTTTCTTTTGCAGCTACTCAACTCTGCCTTTGAAAGCGGCCAGGAACAATATGTAAATTAGTGGGTGTGACTGTGTGCCAATAATCTTTACAGAATCAGGTAGTGGACTGATTTGGCCCACAGGTCATAGTTTAACCTTGATTTAAATTGCTACCTATTTTGCCCTGGCTGGTGTGGCTCAGTTGGTTGGGCATCATCTCGTGCACCAAAACATTGCCGGTTTGACTCTGGGTCAGGGCACAAGCCTGGGTTGTGGGCTCAATCCCCTGTAGGGAGCATGCAGGAGAAAGCCAATTGATGTTTTGCTCTCACATCAATGTTTCTCTCTCTCTCCCCCTTCCTCTCTCTCTAAAAGTTAATTTAAAAAATCTTAAAAAAAAATAAATTTCCACTTATTTTACCCACCATGTGATAGTAGTAGAAAAAGTTGTAGAAACACCTTGGGATGTTGCCATGTTCAGCTTCTTAGAGCCCTCTGTAAAGTCCTACACGAAAAACTCAGTCTTGGGGCAAACATGGTCCATCTAACGGCAAAATGGAAGAAAAGATGGCTTTACTGAGATTCTTTCTGCCTGAAGCCTACCATTTAAAATAGATGGAGAATCTCCAAGGGTTTGGAGATTTGCAGGGATGGGCAAGGCAAGTTTTAAATCAGAGGTAGACTTTCATATGCCAGGATAAGTCATGCTAGGCCACAAACATTTGGTGGATGAACAAGATAATTTCCCTAATGGAAAAAATATAAAACTGAGTGGTCTGGAGTGACTACCATCCCCCTGCCAAATGGACAAAAACCCAGAAACAAAGAATATGGGCAGTGGCCCCTGGAAGTTTTAGTTTGCAACGCCTGTGTGGAGACAAGGAAACATGGGTTCCTTAGATAGGTAGCTTTAACTACTTTTGACATTCCTTAGATAAAAATTAAAGATCTCTCCATTCTCTCTTTTTCTGGCTGAATTTTTTTCAGTGGGGTGTCTAATGCAGATAGTCTTATTTTCATCATCATCCAAACCTTTAAAGCAGAAGTCTTCATTAAATACAAACTAAAGGACAGGCTGGCTTAGAAATATCAGGGGGAGCATTTTATACAGTATATTATCCAGTGGTCGGCAAACTGCAGCTCGCAAGCTGGGGTTCTCTGTTGACTAATGAGTTTGCCGACCACTGCCTTAGGGAAAAACACTTAAAAAACATTTTAATAATGTACTAATGTCTTTAACCTGAAGTCAAAACTTCTGGTAAGGGTAATGCCTTACAGCAGTGGTTGGCAAACTCATTAGTCAACGGAGCGGCAAACCGCAGCTCGCGAGCCACAGTTTGCCGACCACTGGTCTAGTCACTATGTCATACACCTGAAACTGTGGCAGGATAGTAAAAAGCTAGGGAAATTCCTTGACAAGTATTATAAGGGAAACTGAGGCAATATAATTAAACAATTTGAGCAGTTTACGGTGAGCTAATGAATCACAAGTTTTTCTCTTCCCTAACCAAGGACACTTAGGAACAAATGGTTTCCACATTCCAGACCATATGGGGGCAGAACAGCCTCCATCCCATTCCTCTTCAATGATGTTCTTTGAAAATAAAACTAACCAGGAAATAACTCCTGATACCTATATACGCACCTTTTGATGAATCAACATATTGAAGGTCACACCTGGAGAGCTAAGGAATATTTTGCTAAGACCTCCTCTGAGATCTTCCCTAGGATTCCCACTGGCCAGAGAAAGATAAAAAGCCTCAAGACAAAGGATCCATGGCATGCTCTTGCTAGAGCACCCTCTACACCTTGTATCTCTTCTTTCTTTTTCCTAAACTCTATGGGTCCTCACGAGACTTGTCACCAGGGGAGCAGCAGGCAGCGGCAGGTCATCCCAGGCTTACTCCCTGAACTTGTCTCCAAGGCCCCCATTTTCTCTGACTTCCCAGTGAGCTCACCTCATTTACTGTGACCTACTTCTCAGTGAGCCAAAGCAGCCCCACCTAGGCTCTCTCCTTGCTTCTTGTACCATAAACCCTTCCTTTGTTTCACTGTCCCCAGCTTGAATAAACATGCTCTCAAAATCACCCGGACTTGTGTTGCGCAATCCTTCTTGCACGAAGTCAAGAACCCACACACTACTGGTCAGCCCTAGACAGACCCCCTCGGGGCCCCGACCCAACCCAGTAACAAAACTAATACAAAAAATACTGAATGTAAGACATAACTGAAAAAAAGAAAAAGGAAGAGAATAGGACTGGCTACATAATTTGTGGGAACCATTGCAAAATGGGAATGTGGGGCTGTGTGCTGAAATATCATTAAGAAGTTTAAGATGGTGTTAGCAGATCATTAACCCAGTATGGGCCTTCTGGAAGCCCAGGTCCTGGGCAGTTGTGGTTGGTTCATCCAGGAAGCAAAGGTAGTGGGAGTCTGTCCTATGACGAACTGCCAGGCACCAACTCCTGGCTGTAAAAACCACACCTTCATCTTGATGAGAAATCAAATGACCCCTGCCACTCGACACGGCAGCATTCCAACCCAGACGCTGGCATGTGTGGGCGAATTCGAGGCTGTGGCTCTGGGCGATTTGGTTTTAAACTTTATTTTTCATGTACAGTTTCAGATTATACAAAACATAGAAAATGTACTATTTTAAAGGCACATTAAGGAGAAAGTATCTAACTACCCTAAAATCACATTTGTCCACAAACCAAGATTCAGACTTAACCTCTAGGCCTTTCCCTGCATTTCCTCATCACCACCGCGCCCCCAATATACAAAACTGCCCAACACGCTGTATTATAAGTAGCCTTTCAACGATTAGCAAGTTTAGTCATTCCCCACCCAGGCAGATTTTAAATGATGCTACAGCTTCTATCAAAGCTACTATGTTTAGTGTGTTTACATACAGGCTTGGGGGTCCAGGTGTCCTCGGCATTAGTTAACACAGAGCACCTCAGGACCTCAGCCTGTCAATTAGGAATGCACACAGGCCACCAACCTGTCACAGAGGATGGAGGATTGGGGGGAGGTCTCCAATTCTCCTGTGTTCAGGTAGAAATATATACATTCACTCAGAGCTACAAATCAATTTTCCAAACTCACTTGACAGAGACCCAAAGTAATTTTAATGTGAGTAACAAAACAAGTTAGTCTGTCTCCATCCATAACCCCTCAAAGAAAGAATTACAGTACTGTATAAAAATGTCCTAACATGCGCAAACTACAGTTCCTTCAAATAGTTGTTACCAGTAATATATTTGGTCCTAATTTTTGCTTCCTGAATGTCTCAGTTAGTTCTCTTTGTTGTTGATGTTCTCGAATAACTGATCATAAGCACTGAGTGAGGGCTGATTCTGCCTACAGGTAAGAAATGTGGGTATTTTCTCCCTCACGCATCTACTCTTTCCCACCTTTGCAATGCAGGGCAGGCAGCTCTCATGAGTCACAAAACCTTGGCATCGCGATGGATGTGGATATAAGTGCTGTACAGTAGCAGCAACCAGCCAGGAAAATCCGTGGGGTCATTTCAGATTCTCACGCACCCCTCAAGTTTTGGCGAAGGAAATCCAGGCATTGCCTGGGGATGAGGCTTACCAGAGTTCTGGTTCTGAGGGCTGCTTGCTTGTTTCTATGTGGCCACCAGGAAACTAGAGAAAAGCCACCTGCCTGGAAAGCTGGGGGCACTTTAGACCCACCTTCCTCCAGAGGCCCCTGTAGCATCCTCCAAACCCCAAGGGTGTGACTGCTCTGACCCACCCCATGCCTGAGTTTTCCAGGAGGTGGCAGTCTATCCTGTCCCTGGCCCAATGTCACCCTGCCCTGTGTTGGTGGCCTCTCCGTGGGGAGGGTGTCCTGCCTCAGGGAGGATGTCTGGATTTGCTCACCCCTGTGTTTTCAAAGCCTCACACCCTGCCTGGAACATAGCAGGCATGGAGTACTCTGTTGAAAATGAACAATGAATGAATGAATGAGTGGACAGAAAAACCCAAATCCTGCACTGAAAAGGAGTCCACGGTGGTCCCAAAACTACTCAACACAGAACTGGGCTGATGGCAGATCGTTGCCACTCAGCAGGTCAAGTGCAGAAGCATTTAAGCAGCACCAGTGCCGAGACGTGGCCAACAGGTCGCCCTGGCCCAGGCATACCTCCTCAGAAGCGTGCTCTGAGCACCAGAGGAAAAAGACAGAGACTGCAAAGAGCTTATTCCCTGGGGCACGCCCCAGGCTCAGGCGCATTGCCACACACCTCATGGTGCTTTTACACCTAAGGACAAACTCCCCAAAGCCGCATTTGTCAGTATAGTCTCAGAATTGTCTGAAACACCCACCCACCTAGACCCTGACATGGCAGATTCCCCCGAGGGGCACTTGGGCTCACTCAAGTCTGAGAACCACAGCGGACTGGGTTCCTGCCACTGCTTCATTGGCTCTCAGGACCCTGGGATGCTCCACAGAATTAAACGTTCTCTTGATAGAATAGGCAATGCTGCCCAATAAATGCCAGCTGCACAGGCTGAGTGAGCGATGTTTAGGCCAGGGTGATCTCCATGCCTCCTGGGGCACTGAAAGATAGGCAGGCACGAAGCAGGTTCCCTCCCACCCACCGGCCTCGCTTTTCAATCCTTGGTTGCGGTCTTCGCAGCCTTCATCACAGTTTTTAATTAGTTTCCTTAATTGGTTTTTAATCCATCTTCTCCTTAGACGATGAGCCCCAGAAGGAGAAATTATCACCAAGCTTTATGCTGATGAACGAATGAATGAATGGGTAAATGAATGGATGGTGGATGGGACCTCTGAGGCTCCAGAAATGGAGTTAGTAGAGGCCAACCAACCAGCTTAGAAGGCAGGTCAGGAAGAGAAGGGTGAGGCCTTCTGACTTAGGGATGTAAAGAGACTGTGCCCCCCAGGGTGGCTGGCTATTGGGGTGTGAGGCCTGGGCCTGGAGTTTGGGTGATCCAGATGAAAGCAGCTGAGTTAGGGACAGGGAAGAATCAAGAGCTGATGGAGGCCAGGGCTTTGGTCTGCAGTGGGGTCTAGAGCCACCTCCCAGCTTGATATGATGAGAGCTTTAATGTTTGTGAGGCAGTTCTGCTCCCCGGGTTCTGGGACTGTGGCCCTCAACTTTAAGGCACATAAGCATCACGGAGGCGCTTGTTAGCAAAGCAGGCTCCCGGGCCCTACCCCAGAAGACTGGGATTTTGTAGGTCTGGGGGTGGGTACCCGATAGTCTGCATTTTACAAGGTGTCCTAGGGATCACAAGAAGAAAGTCTTTGCCTCAGGGTGAGCCTACATCTGAACCCCCCTCCCAAGGCAAGCAGGTGATGCCGTCTGCAAATTTAGGTGGCACCTTCTGGACCTACCCCGTTATTGGCAGTTGGGGCTGTGGTCTGGATACAGGCAGAACACCAGGGTCCGCACCTGTTTCTCACATGGAACTTGGCTCAACACCTGAGGAGGTTTCATCCCTCACCTGATTGCCCCTCACCCCACCTTCCACCACTAACACCCAGAGATTCGGGAAAGCGAAGCTGAGGTGAGGAGGACATGGTATGGCCCAACCTAGGGGGGGATGTCCCCCAGACCTGGTTTTCTCAGCCTCTTGTCCTCACATCCCATCCCCGTGGTAAGAAAACACGCTGCTGAACATTTTAGGATTTGAGCATTGCTGGATTTTTGGCTTGTCTTGTTGGGACTTTCCGATGGCGGGAGTTCTGAATTCCAGCCTTCACAGTCCATTCTCTGATCTCAAGAATGCAAAAACTCTTCTCTTTTTTTGGCTTTTAAAGGAAACAATATGTTTGCTAGAAAAACCACAAAACAAAACAAAAAAACACACAAAACGGATTATATACAAAACGGTTATCTGGATGTAGATTCTGTACTGCGTGAGAGCGACCGAGTGCCGGGTGTCTATTTGCGCTTCCTCAGGATCAGGTACATGAGGCCACTGATGAAAGTGAAGGCAAAGGCCACCCAGGCCAGGATGAAGGAGTAGCCATAGGTGCCTTCTGCGGTCGGAGTATAGAGATTCCAATTTTCATGGTGAATGTCTTGGCGTCGGTCTGTGTAAATGGAAGCTGCAATCATGACACACAGGCCTGTGAGAAGAAAAGTGAAGATACCAATAAATCATGGACCGCAGTGTGTCCCAGGCCCCTGAGGGGACTATTAAAGACCAACGTAAGCTTTTATTCTTATAGGTGTTTGTTTTAGTCTATTGGAAAGATGATAATGAATATTTTATTTGGCTATTACTGCCTCCCCGTCACCATTTTACTGCTCATTCTTGCTAGCTGAACCCAATTTTTATTTTTTTAAATATGTGTTCATTGATTTCAGAGAGGAAGGTAGAGGGAGAGAGAGCTAGAAACATCAATGATGAGAGAGAAGCATTGATCAGCTGCCTCCTGCACACCCCCAACTGGGGATCGTGCACACAACCTGGGCACATGCCTTGACTGGGAATTGAATCGTGACCTCCTGATTCATGGGTCGACGCTCAACCACTGAGCCATGCTGGCCAGGCTGAACCCAATTTTATTTGGGCAGCCATATGCCCAGCTTAGAAGATAAGACATAATGTATCTAAACCAGGGGTCAGCTGGACAGTAAATAGTTCAGGCTTTGCAGGCTCTGTACAATGTCTGTCCCCCACTACTCAACTCTGTATTTTCCCTTGCATACTACTTTAGCCTGTTAGGTCAGGATGGAATGGCCGGAGCTGTGGCAGCCTTCTGGGGGCCATGAGAGGCATAGAAGATGATGCCATAGAGTTGGTCTGGCAGCTCAGCAGCAGTATGGGCTGTGGAGGTTGGGGATACTGCTGCTGAGCTGCTGGACCAACTCTGTGACCTTCCACCTCCTATTTGTTATATTAAAAGAGTAAAGGTCTTTGTGGCTGAAGTCATTGTTAATTGGAATTTTCTCTTACTTGCAGCCAAAGGCAACTTGATTAAAAGACATGAATGGTAGGATGATGTTAAATACCCTGGTTTTCCTTGCGGGACCTGTAGCCTCTCCTGGCCAGGTAGGACTGTCCATCAGGCTGCCAGCCCTTCTCTAACTGGGGGTTGAGTGTATGACAATCTCTGCAGATCAGACTGTTGTTCCTGGAGGCTTGAATCTAGGGAAAAGTCACACTGTCTTCTGATTCACACGGATTCTGCCAGCATCTCACTGAAGTGACTGCCCATCAGTTCCTGCTGCCTGGAGCCTCTATCCAGGACCTGGTGTCCAGCTTTTCCTTTGAATCATGTGAGCTGCCCCAGCATCCGGTTCTTGCGTAAGTTAGAGCATCTGTTGCTCACACCTCAACATCACTGACTGATATGGCGTCCAAACTTTGCAGGCTTGGGGCAGAAGAGGGAGGGGCAGGTCCTCAGACCAGAAAATCGTCAAAGGAGTTGTTGTGGACGGAAAAGGGTATGTGACTTTTGTATCAAGGTAACCAGTTTTGACTAAAAGGCCTTAAGAGACAAATAGACAAATGGAGACAGTAACAGAAAGTAAACTTGAGTGGGAAACTCCCCAACTCCCTCTCTGCATGTTAAGTGTCGAGATTCAATGGCCTTTAATGGTGTGAGTAGTGGGGTGTCCATGCCTCTTGCTGGGAGACACAAGGAAAGTAAAGGAAGAGGCAGAGCAGACACCCCCTCATGGGTGCCCCTGGGCAAGTCACATTACTTCTCTTAGCCTCACTGGGTCTGGGTCTGTGTCACTGCTCCCAAGTGCTGGGCTCATGGATGAGAACACACATCCCCAGGTTCTAACCAACGGGCCTTTGGGGGCTACACTTTAGACAGGTTCCCAGAGGGACCCTGGTGGACTTGGGGCTTGGGGACCAAGTGACCCTTCAGGGTCTTTTATGATCGAAATGCTTTGATCTCTGCCTTCACCCTGGCTTCTCAGGTAAGGTGTCCTGAAAGAAGGATGCTGTATGTGACCAGCCATCCTGCTATGCCCAGGACTGAGGGGTTTCCTGGGATGCAGGACTCAGTTTTAAAACTGAGACAGCCTGCCTGGAGTGGCTCAGTTGGTTGAGTATTGTCCTGTGCACGGAAACATTGCTGGTTCAATTCCTGGTCAGGGTACATGCCTGGGTTGTGGGTTTGATTCCCAGTCAGAGAGCATATGGAAGGCAATCCATATGGAAGGCAATTAATCAATGTTTCTCTCTCACATCGATGTTCCTCTCTCTCTCTTCCTCAGCATGTCCTCAGGTGAGAATTAAAAAAACAAAAAGTAAAACTGAAACAGTCGTAGGCACACAGATCCCCCTGGTGTGTGGTAACGTGCCTTGGGGCTATGCTGAGGGCATGTGGCAGGTCTGGACTTCACTCTGGGCTGCAGAGAATGAAGTCTGGGAGACAGACGGTTGGCTGGAAGGAGGTGGGAGTTAGCACCAAGCAGCAGGCGGTCTCCGAAGTATAGAGTTCTCATCCTCCTCAAGCCCCCCATTGTCTCCCAATTGGAAAGTACCGTGGAAGGAGGGGCTTCCAGTTTTTGGCATCAGAAAGCTTTAACTCTCTACTGAGGAACAATAACAAACCATCACATGGTGGCACAGGCTTCTGCACCCGATTTCAGCGTTGCTGAAACTCACAATAGGGCAAAGTGCTCTGAGACACCTTTTTTCTCTAAGTCCCTCCAGGATTGAGGCCATGTCTTGTTCATCTCTGTATCTCCAGCAGCCCCCAAAGCAGACACACCTAACACCAACCAGCCAAAAAAACGACAGAAAACCCTGTTGATGGCTTCCCACCAGCTTGGGGAAAAGACCCCCAAATCCTAGCAGGCTTACAACACCTGTGAGTCTGGTGCAGCTCACACCAGGCCTCCCCGCCCCCCATCTCTACACTCCAGCCCCACTGGCCAGCTAAGTCTTTCCTATCATAGGGCTTTGGTCATGCTGTTCCCTCTGCCTGACACACTGTTCCTTCCCGTCTATACCAACAGAGCACATTCTACAGCAACTCCTACTCACCCTACAGATTCCAGCTCAGGAAGGATGCCCTCCCTCACCCCCTAACTAAATCCAAACTTCAAAATATGAAATGTCCCACGGAGGCACCGGGGCACAGCTGCCAATCTCTCCTTTCCTAGTCCTCACATGCCACGCTTCTGGCTGGGAGGGGGGCCTATTCCAGGAAGCCTGTCGTTTTACTTACATGACATGAGCTGGATGATGGAGGTTAAAACAAACCTCTCTCCCTGCTTGAGGCGGAAGAGCTGGAGCAGGAAGATCAGGAAGGCAATGCAGCAGAGAATAGTAGAGAGGATCATGCTGGCCTGGACCGCCTGCATTGTGGAATAATCTGTGGGAAAGGACAAGAGCGCAGGACTGAGGACCACAGGTGCCCTGGGCCCCCGGGTGCAGGGACAGTGCCAGCTCCCGAGTGGGGGGACGAGACTAGAGTGCAGGAAGCACAGTGTGAGCACAAGGCAGCCAAGGAGTCTTCTCTCCCCCCTCCCTCTAGTGTCCACTTGTGCACTTGACCTGAGATCCCGTGTCCTTATCTGGAAAATGAGAACCACCACCTGCTGGGCATTTTTCCCAGCCTGGGTCGCTGCTCCCACATCCGTGGCTCTCGGATGGGGGATTATTTAAAAGCACAAGCCATCAGGTTCCAAGCTGGCAGATTCTGGATTCAAGAGCTCAGAGGGGACAGAACAGTTTGTGTGACTCTTCTTTAGCAAGACCTCTGGAGGCATTCTTGGGGATGTGGGGCTCTCAGGACTGAGTGACCTTCTGAAAGTACATTTAAGAGAGTGAATCTTGTGCTCCATCCTTAGGAAAAGGAAAGCAACGTTTGTGTGAGGTGTGAGCAATCGGGGTTTGGTACAGGGGAGCTTGAGCAAAGACAGGAGCCAGTCTGGGAGGGCAGTGCACGAGGAAGGACACAGCTGGAGCCCTGTGCCGAAGGTATACAGAGGGGTTGAGTGCAGAGACTGGAGCCACCTGCATGAACCTCAGTTTCTTCACCTGTGAAATGGGAATAACAGCTCCCACCTCAGCAGGCTGGGAGAGTGGGGTGAACTCATCCATGGAAGGATTTTAGGGGGTGCCCCCTCCCCAAAGGGAGTGCTATGTAAGGGCTGATGTTATTACCAGGGTGCATGTAAGATGGTAGAGGGGACAGTGCCCAGAGCTGCATAGGAAAATCTAAGGAAAACCTTCCTTTTTTCTATTTCTTTTTTGCAATCTTGCCTAAAAAATGACTAGAGGGAGGCATAATGTTAAGTTCTTAATGAAATGTTAAGCAACGGCTCTTAGTGTGGTCCGGTTGTGCCTGAAGATCCGCAGGAGACCATGGAGCCCTTCCCCCACTGCTTACAGTGAGGAACGAACCCTCATCCCCTCCCCCAACCCCACATGATCACATCCTATGAAGTCCAAGAACAAGCAGAGGGAACAACAGTGGCAGAAGTGGTTGCCCTCAGGGCAGGGTGTGGTGGGAACTGAGCTAAGAGGGGCCCGAGGGAGCCCTCTAGGGGGACGGAATGTTCTCCTTCTTGCCTGGCTGGCATTTACAAGGGTGCATACATAATTGTCAAAGCTCTTTGAACTGAGACCTTAAGAAGTCTACATCTTCTCGCTTGTAAATTATAGTTCTGCTCCATTATAAAAACATCCGGGAGGCTACACCAAGTTGAACTCCATCAGAATCTCTGGTGGTGTCGGGATCCGGCCTGGAGTGGGTGCCACCTTCAATGTGACCCTCTCTTTCTTCTCTCTGCCATATGGGGACACGAGAACCAGGCTGTCTGCAAGCCAGCACCAGTGTCTGTTCTCACCAGACACCAGATCTGCCCTGTGAGATATACATGTCTGTTGTCTAAGCCACCCACCCAGCCTATGGTTACACACTGCCCAAAGATATGAAGACCACGGCTTTAGGAGAAGAGGACGCGTGTTTAGAAGAGGGTTTTTCAACGTTGGGGGGTGGAGGCCAATGAGCTCAGTATGGGTGGAGGCCAGACAGTGCACCAACCAACGACACTCACCCACTGAGAGGGATGCTCACCCTGCTCTGCTTTACATGTGTCTATGGACCTCAGGGAGCTCTCCACTTGGCCCGTTAGCACGTGTATAACACCGCTAACATCTGGATTTAGTGGTGGCTTTATTTTTAACAAGGAAAGAACCGAAAACCGTCTTGGGACCTTCAAGAGGCAGATGCAACTGGTGAGGACTTAATAACATTTGATTTTCAATGTAGCACTTTAAACAAATTTTCCTTGCTTTATGCCAAGTGATTCCAGGTTAGCATTTATATAGGGATGTAAAGTCCCTTTTAAAATAAATGGATGTAAGGAAACCGTGAGCAGTTTTCAAGTCGGGTCGGCAGGCTTTTCTGGGAATACTCTGGGCTTGGTGGCCATATAGTCCCTTGTTACATTTTCATCTTTGTTTTTTTGTTTTGTTTTGTCTTAACAACTCTTTTAAAAATGTAAAAACCGTTCTTAGCTCATTGGACTGAATTTGGCTGGTAGTCTGCCAACCCCTGTTATTTTAAGGAAAAGTAACAGGGAATTAAATAATTCCACGTAGAGGATATGGAACCAAATAATAGAGACTTGGAAACATTGCCACGGAGCACAGCCAGCTCACATAGCTGACCACGCACACTGACAGCCAGGGCTGCAGAGCACAGGGGAGAATGGCTGTTCCCAGGGTCAGGGGTTACGTGGCAGATAAACGCACTGAGGGGGAGGGTGTGGCAGGGACCACATGATGTGGTTTAGAGCACAGGTTTCTGCGTCGATCACTTCAAGACTGGAATTCTGGCTCCATCATTTAGTCCTGAATGTGTAACCCTGGGTTTCCACTCTGTGCCTTAGTTTCCCTATCTTAAAACAGGGCCAATGGTCCCTGATGGATAGGGCTATGAAATTGCTTAGGTAAAGGATGTAGCCCTGTGCCTTGCAGGAAACCTTCAGCAAGTGATACCTTCTATTGGTACTTTTGCTGCTTGTGCTATGAATGTTGATATTGTTACTGATGGAATGGTGAGACTTTAGGAGTCAGTGAGCAGGGTCCCTTGCTCCCTAAATAAGATTGCCAGATTTGGTAAACAAACACATACAAAGAAACAGGATGCCCATTAAATATGAATGTCAGATAAACAACACATATTTTTTTTTAGTATAAGTATGTCCCATGTTAATATCTGGGACATACTTAAATTATTTATGGTTATCTGAGATACCAAATATAATAGGGCATCCAGTATTTTATCAGGCACCAGGACCCAAAGTGCCTTTTGCATCAGTTCTAGAACAGAACACAGAGCCATCCGCTCCAGAGTGGAGGAGAGTAGTAGCCGGCATGGGTCTAAGTGGGATGTCCTGCATTTGCAAAGCCCTTTGGTACTTCAGCTTGTGCACAGAGGCAGGCAGGGCAGGTACACTGCTTCTACCTCCATTTACAGCTGAGGATACTCTGAGCACTCAGATGACCTGTCCCAAGGCAAGGTCACACAGCTCACAAAGGAGCGAGCTATTGAGATGGTGGGAAGTGACACAGGTGTCAAATACAGTCTCTGAGCCTATGGAGAGGGGAGGCTTGGATAAATGAGAAGGGGGGAAAGATTCTAGATAAGGGCTGAAGCTGAGAAAGTGTGAGGAAAGGAAGCTCTGCTTGGCCAAGACACAGAGATGGGTGGGCCCAATGTAGGTGGGGTTGATGTGCCCTCCAGCCTCTAGCTTCTCCACCTGTGTACCCCCACCCCCCACCCCCATCTTCAGCTGCCATCGTCCCTGCTGAACCCCCAGCCGGACCCCTCCATTATGCTGGGTGGCAGAGAGGGTGAGGAGTCAGAGGGCGGGGAAGCAGCCTCTTTTTCATCAATGCTTCCCCATCGGCTTCAACTCACGGGAAAAGCTGTCGTCGATGTCTGTACAATTGGTGGTGTTCTCTGTGAAGCAGACTTTCCAGACATCTGCAAAAAATCTGTCTCCTACCCACCAGGCCTGTAACACAAAATGGAAACACAGGGAAAGGCTGATTGTTAATGATGAAAACACGGACTCCTAATCATGTTAATGGTGAAAACACGGACTCCTGTTGGGTGGGAGGCAGGGTGAATGGGCATTTGGGACCGGTGCTCCTCAGTCTGTGGTGTGCATGCGGGTCACCTGAGGATCTGGTTAACCTGCAGATTCTGATTCGAGAGGCCAGCGGTGGGGCCTGAGATCCAGGCTCAGGTGATGCACCCAGGTGATGTCCACACTGCTGGTCTGAGTAAAGGACAGGATGGTCCAGGCCCTCCCAAGGTGGAGGAGAGGAGACCAGGCTCAGCTGGTGGAATAAGCAGACAGTGGTAAATTCTACCAGGGCTACAGGGGTGAAGGCAGAAGGGAGTGAGAACATGATGAAACTGGTTGGGGAAGGGGGAGCCTGTTATGGATGAAATGATCAGACGAGACTCTCCTGTCTTCAGTCCAAAGGCTTTCATTTCTCTCCTGCTTTTGCTGTCTCCACCCCCTAGATCACAGGAATCTCCCCCACCCGTCCACCCAGTCACAGACATTCACTGCGCTCCCACTGCATGCCCTGCTACAGTGCCAAGCACAATTCCTAACCCATGAGCAACCTGTGACTCACTGACTGGCAAGAATGCCCATCTGTGAGTGCCACAGTCATGTGCATTCGCAGGAGCGTTCCATAGGATTGAGCGGTGCTGTGGCCGATGGCTTTTCTGCCCCGTGTCTGTCTATCCTGTTCACTAAGTCTGCGACCATTTCAGAACCCCAGGGGACCAGATGCAAAACACAGAAAAAGGAGATTCTAAAAGAACATTAAATATCATTTATTTCACCAAGCACAGGCCCTTTGGATAACGGCAAGTGAAATACTTTAACTCCCGGCATCACTGTGATCCCTGCCCTACCCACTCACGGCTGTTCTTCAGGAACCTGCAAGAAGCCAAACCTGATCACTGCATTTATATGCCCTTACAGAATCCAAGGTCAGATCTGTAATGGTTCCAATCCCAGGTCTGCCCTTACTGCAGTGTAAACTCCAGCAGGGACCTTAACTGCCCGGAGACCCAGTTCCCTCATAAAACAGTGCTAGCAGAGGGTCTATCGTGTAAACTTAAGGTGAGGATCAACTGAGATGATGCACATAAAAGGGACTAGCCCAGGACCTGGCCAGCGTGAGCACACGCTAAGCGACAGGAGGTGTGATGGTCTATATGTCACTACTGTTATGACGATTAGTCAACAGAAGTCTATATGTAGGCAGAGCTGATGGCCAATTGTAAGGTGCACTTTTTAGATGTGTGAGCAGTGATTCTGACTCTAAATGTCTCTGCAGTCTGAAATGATCAGGATTGAAGCCAGGCCTTTGGATCGAGGTGTGGGCCACAGGGAACCTTTGGTAAAATCTTCATCTGCTGCTGGCAGGGATATTAATCTATGCCAATAGATTATTTACCAAATGCATTCCTGCCATATGACTGAGAGCTGGAGACTAAAGGAAAAGAGTTCAGTTTTTTACGGGAGCATGAGCAGAGTCAGAGAGTCCCAAGCCTGGGCTCTGCTGGGGAGGGCAAGGCCAGGAGGGCCAGCAACAAGGGCTTCTGTCAGTCAGGAGATGTCAGAAGCGAGAGGGGCAGAGATCCCATGGGATGGGTCACCTGGGAGCTAGGGCATCGAGGATGATTTTGCCCCCCATTAGATATTTGGCAATGTCCTAAGACATTTCTGGTTGTCACAAATAGGGGTGGGAGTGCTGCTGGCACCTAGTAGGTAGAGACCAGGGATGTGGCTAACCCTCCTACAGTGCACAGACGGCCCCCAAAATGACTGGTCAACCTAGTGCCACGGTTGAGTCATTGACCTCAGGAGGGCTGAATTGAAGCCGAGTGCCCAAAGGGCTTCCTACAACCAAAGCATCACACCAGGCTCTGTGGGGGAATCAGTGATGAGAGGACCAAGGTCCCGGCCCACCTAAATGTGGATGCTTCAGACCCCAACACTTAGTCCAGAGCTCTCAGGCCCAGGCTCAGGAGGTGGGCATGCCTTGGTGGGCAGGACAACCCCAATTATAAGCACCTCGGGGAGTTCTTAATCCTGCTGTTGACTGCAGGATCCAGGGGTTCTGGGATGGTCATAAGGAAAAGGAACTTACATTGTCGATGGTGGCGATGAAAAGCAAGGCCGCGGAGGTGATGTGGAAGATGATGATGAAAGCCAGGAGCACCAACATTTTCACAGGGCGCGGGAGGGCGAGGGGTTGCGTGGAAAGCCCAGAGAGAGCAGGAGATGTGCTAAAGAGGGTGTGAGAAATTGGAGTTTGTCAACGACAAAATTAAAATGAAAAACAAACAACTTTTAATGGGGTTTAAGAAAACAAAAAGCAGCCCAGCCAGGTGTAGCTCAGTGGTTGAGCGTTGACCCAGGAACCAAGAGGTCACCAGTTTGATTCCTGGTCAGGGCATATGCCCACAATGCAGGCTCGATTCCCAGTGGGGGGTGTGCAGGAGGCAGCCAATCAATGATTCTCTCTCATCATTGGTGTTTCTATCTATCTCTCTACCTCTCCCTTCCTCTCTGAAATCAATAAAAATATATTTTAAAAAAAGATATAGACTTTTCTATTAAAAAAGAAAAGAAAAAGCAGCTCTTCCTGTCTTTCATTGCCTGCATATTTTATCAGACAAAGTCTAGAGCTATCTTTTCAAAGCTGTTCTTTGTTGCATCCAAACACTGAATATTCCTTGTGGAGGATTTGGGGTGAGGACCAATTAAAATCCCTACTTCAAAAAAGCATCCCACCTCTTCAGTGGCCTGCCAGGGGCGCTGAGGCGAGCAGGAGGGGCTGTGTGTGGGCTAAAATGCTGTCTGAATCTCCCTCCCACCAGGCAATGCTCTGGGATATCACAGCACCAGAGGAAGCTCACCCTCTGGGTTGAGTATTCATTGTCACAGTTCCTGCAGTGTAACAAAGCAAAGATGGTCATGATACACAAATATTTCCTAGTGATCTGACCATTTATAAAATTAACCCCCACTCAAACACCCTTCCTCTTAATACCTATACTCATTTGAACAACATCCGACCACTAAACGCAAATACAACATGTGGCAGACAGCTGCCATTCATTTTTCCTCCCTCTGGGCACAGGAAGACTGAATTTCCCAGACTCCCTTGCAGTTAGGTTGGACCTTGTGACTAATTCTGGCCAATGGGTTGTAAGCAACATGGTGGGTGTCATTTCTGTCTGAAGCATTTCTGCATTCAGAAGCAGGTGTGAGTTCTCCATGTTCCCCACCTCTGATGAAATAGCCGGGATGGTGCAGCCACAACACACCAAAATAGAATCATTCAAAGAGCCTTTTCCTGATACCAACTCTCCCACCTAGAGAGTTGCACTGTGCAAAACGCTCCATCCTTTCTCTGTCAGCTCTTCCCTCAGAGCATGCTCATTCTCACTCCCTTAGTCCCTGACCAAGGCCACCCTTTGAGACCCAGGACCTTTTAACAATGAGCCAGGAGTTGTGTGGCTGCAGGGCTCAGCCTGGGTGGTCCCAGCTGCGACTCTGCAGCATCATTTGGAAGAACCCAGTGAACCAGCTCAGAGATTCTTCCAATTCTTTTAAAAAGGACAAACCCCCCTTTGTGTAGGCCCGCCTCACTCTTAGCTGCCATCATATGCTGCCTCAAAGGAAAAAACAAAAAAGGCTCATGCACCACAAATATTACTTTAATGCCAGCTGGAATGCAAAATGCCAACCTCACTAGGCAGGGCCACAAACTTCAGGGTGATAATGGCTTTACACATTGTCCAGCTCAGATGACACAAATGCCTATGGACACATAATTAAGACTTTCTGGAAAAGGAAAAAAAAGGCTTTAACTCAGTTTTCCCCAAAGTGTGGAATTCATGTTACAAGGCATGATTTTGGATGGTGCACCGATAAGGTATAAAATAACAATGAACCATGTAGGGAGAAAGTCCTCATCGAAATTGTCTGAGTCCACCAAGGAGAAAAGACCCAGTTTGGTGCTAGTCTGTCTCTAACATGTGCCATTTTTTAAAACAACAACAATAAGCAGAACTTTGGGCAAACCATAGTGTGTAGCAAGAATTTAACAATGTTGCTTTGATATTATAATGTTTATTTTAAGGTTCTCTCTTTTTAATTTTTTTAAAAGTATTGATTGATTTTAAAGAAAGAGGACAGGAGGGAGGGAGAAAAAAAGGGAGGGAAAGAAAGAATGAGAGAGAGATTGAAATTGATGTATTGTTCCACTTATTTATGCATTCATTGTGTGATTCTTGTATGTGCCCTGACCAGGGATCAAACCCACAAACTTGGTGTATCTGGACAATGCTTTAAGCAACTCAGCTACTGGGCCAGGGCTGAGGTTCTCTCTTTTTATAGAAATATCATATATAGTAGAGATATAAAGTCTAATTAAAACAACTTTATTGAAATTTTAAAAGAATGAGTCATTTAAAAAATATATTATGTACATATAAGGACGGGTGGTCTTCAGAGTTAGCAAAAATCCTGGTGGTGGTTCTCAGAGCCTAATGTCTGGGATGCATTGCTTTAACACCTGCGAGTGATTTCAGTTGGAATCCCAGACATTAGGAATAAGCTCCTGCACAGAAAAGGGTAAGTGTTTACAAGGGGTCAAGTCAGGTCTTGAGTCCAGTGTAAGGCGAAGGCCTTGGGGGAATACAAGGGTGGTTAGAGATTGGTTTGAATTGTTTGACATCCGGGAAACTGGAAATAGAGAAGTACTCTCCCATGATGACATCTGGAATTCAGATCTAGTGACCTCACCAGAGCTTTGGAGGAAATTATTCATAAGTAGAGAACATCCCTTGAATCTTTAAAAGGGACTAGAAATGACCCTTTATTCCTACATCTTTAAATCAAAGTAGGTCTCCCTATTCCTTTCTAACAGGCAGCCACTCTCCCCAGTTTCCTATGACCCCTTCCAGAGAGAGTATCTGTTAGGTGGGAACACTTACTCCCCACTACTCATGCTTCCCTATGGGGGGATGCACCAGAGTAACACTTCTGGCCTTATGCCCCACCCCTCACTCACTCCATTGCTTCTGATTGGAGGAGACATCAACCCAATCCAAGTGGCCCCTTGATGGTTGGTGGAGCTCAGCCATCAAGGGGCCACTGTGTATGGTGACACCCTTCCCTCCTCTCTTCACTAGGTGTGTCTGAGCTTCCAGAGTCCCAATGTCCCTTGGCTGGAGGGGCTCCAGGGCTAGTGGAGGACAGGGTGTGGAGCTGAGAGCTACAGCAAGCTCATTTGGCCACAGTCTGAGCTAAATCAACACAGCCTCTCTCACCTGCTCATTTCCCCCAGAGATCATTCTTTTCTATATGAATCCATGTCCTTCTTGGATAGACTGCCTGGTGTTCTGTTGTAGGCTCTGCCACAATGTACTCCACTAGCTTCCTATCCAGGCCCATTTCATTCATTTCCAGGCTGTTGCTACTCCAAGCTATGCTGGGTCAAAGGATATGAACATTTAATTTATTGCATTTTAATTTTTATTAATTAAAATTTGATTTACTGCAAAGCATACTAGGAACTGTTAGTGCTGTGTCAGCCTTGATCTTCAGAGGGTCTTCAGGGGGTAGGAAGTATTGGACCAACTATTATGCATGGCCTGGGTGAGTGGACAAGCCTTGGTTTCCTATCTTTGACTTATTAATACCCCTATTTCCCCTGAAGTAGAACTATGCCACTACAGTCCAGCTTCTGCATCCCCATGGCTCTTCCTAGTGGTGCTCAATCTTTCCCACAACACACACCCATGTTTTACTCCTGGGCAGGGACTCAGTGGGCCCTCTCGGGAGATACTGAAGGACAGACAGCTCCCTGGGCTGGGTATTGGAAGGCTGGCCCACAAACCCAGGGTGGCATCACATTTATGCTTCCCATGCACAGAAATTTATTTTCCCTTAAAAAAAATTCATACTGACCCCTTGTACCCACCTTGCAGGACACAGTGCTCTGCTGGAGCAGTTCCCAGAGAGCCCTTTCCCTGCAACCCCCGCTGGCTTTCCCTCACATTGTCTAGGTCTCAACTCAAGCATCCCCTCCTCAGACCAGTTCCCTGATCACCCATGCCCCCCAGCCATGTCTATCCCCCATCATTATCTATCCCATCCCAGCATCACCTATACCATCCCCTGGTTTATTTTCTTCAGAAAACTTTCAGTCTCAAAGAATCTTATTTGTTCACTTGTCTATTATCTCTCTCTCCCTCTGTCCTCTGCTATGCCCAGTGCACAGAAGCTGTCATTTTCCATCTGGGGAAATGCAGAATTGTAAAGGCCATTGGAAAACTCAGTGCTCTGATTGCACAGAGACAGGAACTGGGAAGCCATGACTGGCTCCAGTCCCACAGCAAAAGGAGGGCAAGGCCAGGACTGGAGGGTCTCCTGGCCCCTCTCCAGTTTCCCTTTCAACCTCGATGGGAGACCCCTAGAGGGCACATGATGATCCTTCAACAGTCAATGACCATTTCCCAAAAGTCTCTGTCACTCTCAAGCACAGCATTCGCCAGGCAGTTCAAACCAGGCTGTTTTTCTTTTGGTGCTGAGCAGGGTGTGGTAAGAGGCCACCTGGGTTTGGGCGTTTACCTGTCCAAAGGTGGGAGGCCGCACCAGATGAGCTTCTCCAGTTCCTGTCTAGAAATCAGTTTTATGATTGGCAAAACTTTTCTTTTTAAAAAAATATGCTTTGATCTACATAGTACATGGGCTGATTAAGAATAAAAAGGATAATGGGACCAAAAGGCACATGATGAAAAACCACAGCCTTCTGCCCCACCCCAGTCCTGATCCCGGGAAACACTTAACCTTTTCGGCTGTCTTTCCTTCCACAGTTCCATATTTCCCAACAACACTCATGCACTTCTATTTCCAGATTCATCTACTGTAAACATTACTGACTTCCTGCCTAGAGGAGAGTTTCCTCACCCGTCATCCCAATACAGTCTTGTCATACACTCATCAGTAAGTGTCATTTGCATTATGACCACGTTGGCCGTTCGCTGCAGAGCCAAATAGTGTACTATGATTGCACTCTTCTTACAAAACTCTTCTTTTCTCTAGCTAGTTCCCTGTTCTCTCTCCCTGTGGCTCCATATATTATCCTAATTTCTTCAGTGCTTTCCATATTTTTTATCATCCCAAGTCTCCTATGGCAGAATCCCAGATGCTGGGCAAATGCACTGTTTCACTTGCAAGCCCGTGTTAGACTCAGCTTTCCCAGTGCACTTGACCCAGCCAGGCCCTCTCTAACTCTATCCTCCTCTGCTCTCCGCCATGTGCAACCTCAGCAGCTGCTGCTGCCACAGAACAAGTAAGACAAGCATTCTCCAGGAAAGACTAGCAAATTCACTCACAACTGTGGCCAGGGCACAGGATGCTGGCATAACCCCAAGAGATAAAGGAGATAAAGCAGGTGCCTGGGGAGGGGATGCCCAAGAGGACTCATCCCACACGAAACGAGGCTCCTTCAGAGTGAAGGTCGAGCTACAGTTTACACAGCCTGTCTTGTGTTGGATCTTCACGTCAACTCCGTGAAGCTGGCAGAGTGAGGTATCATTATCCCCATTTTACAGATGACAGACTGAGGCTGACAAAGGCTTCAGGTGACTTGCCAATGTTTACAAAGCTGGGACGCCAATCTACTCGTACAGTTTTCCAACTCCAAATCCAAGACACTTTCCTATGTCCCTTCTTCCCCGCCCACATGCTTAGGGCCTAATGAAAGTCACATGGTGGCCTAGTTAAAATCAGGTGAGAGGACGGGCAGCGTCATTGTTGTTTCTGTTCCTTTGGCTGGATTTACCTCAAGCTCTGCACCAGGCAGGAGAGACCTGGGCGCACCCATTAGCTAAAACTGGGATATGGCTGGGCTAATTAAGAAAAGGCTTGACGAAGAAGGATGTTTTAGTCTTCATTTAGACTAAAAATAGAGCTTCCTGCCTTTTTAAATCTATTGGCTCATGGGCCAAACTGAAGCATGCGTTGTCTTTTTTAATCTACTCTGAGATTGGTTTGAATGTTGGCTCTTTAATCACTGAAAGGATTCATTCTGACATGGGAGAATGGACTACATTCTGTTTTCTAAATTTATTACAGCACATCCTATCTCCACCCAGAAACTCAGGTGGATCTGGCGGAGCACTGTACCTGGACTCCCCAACCTCGGTTTAGGTGCATTGTAGGAACCATGGAAGAGGATCTTCAGACTGAATGCCGACCGTTGTATACAAGACCCATAAAATAACCACAGAAAAGAGTAGAGAGCACAGGATATTAGAAATTATTGTTTACTTATTCTTTCCCATTTTAGGACAAAATTTAATCAGAACAGGAGCAGCAAATGGGCTTCCACTTCCTTTGGGCATGGGACTGGGATGAGCAGGGGTGAGGAGGAGGAAGAGGAGGAGGAGGAGGAGGAGGAGGAGGAGGAGGAGGAGGAGGAGGAGCATTGGGAGATGTAGGTGGGGCCATGGAAATTCTGCATGCAGAATGGAGTATTTGTGGCTCCGTGAATGTCAAGTTCTAAAGCGATGGCTGACAGTACTACCCAGAAATGTCCACCTAGATCTCAGATGGCAAACAGGATACACCAAAAATTGCCACTTCTTTGCTGCCCCCTAAGTAGAGGTGCTGTCCTACTATGCCTTGGTCCAATGTTTGCTTGCAGTGTGTGTGTGTGTGTGTGTGTGTGTGTGTGTGTGTGTGTGTGAGTGTGTGTATGTGTGCGTGTGTGTGTGTGTGTGTGTGTATGTGTTGCACATCTAGCCTTGGGTGTGGAGAAAATTCTGCTGGTGACTCAATGGGCCTCCATCTGACTTGATTTACTGCTAATGGTCTTACAGGTAGAGAGAAGGCCATAGGCCTGCCACTGGCAGTGTAGGGGTCCCCTCTTCTAGTCCCTTCATAGAAACACAAATCTCCCCAGCAGGAGGCTCAGCCCTGCCTGCTGGTGCTAATAGGAAGCTGCTCTGGCACCCGCTCTCTTTCGTGCAAGGGAACAAGAGTGAGCCAGCTGCCTTCCCGAGGGGAGAGAACACGCTGTTAAGGTGACCACTCGGCCCCCCGATTCTATTCCCACCTTTGGGAGTTCTTCCCACAATTTACACCACGGCCCATTCTCAGCCTGAGTGGAGCCTTTTCCAGGAACTGTAGGCAAAAGGATAGTCCTGGAGCCTTTCAAACAGACCTGAGAAGTTTGGCATCTGGAGGTGAGGGCCATTGTCCCCAACCCAGAAGTGCTCCATCCACAGCTCCCAGGTTCAAAAGGCCAGGGAAGCTCTGGGCCCTGTCCTGGGGAAGGTTGGCTGGTCAGCGGCTGTCCAGGCCACACTGCCAAAGAGACTCCCAGGCCCACTCTGGAGCTGGCAGTTCAACCCCCAGCTGGCTGGAGCCTTGGCCCCTCCCACCGCCCACAGACCTCGGAGGGGACAGTGGCTTTGGCCTCTGTTTCAGGAAGGCAGAGGTCAGCTCAGCCTCCTGCCCTGCTATCTAGACAGCAGCCAGCCTGAAATATCCAGACGTCCGAGATACCCTGGGGATAGCGGAAGCCCCTTTGCCCTGGGTTGGCCGGCTTTGTGCTCACTCTGGCTGGGGCTTCTGGGCACAAAAACAACTCTTGGCTCCATCCAGAAATGACAAGAGGCAGGACACTGGGATTTGGCAGTGCTTCAGGGCAGAAGCCACAGAGAATGGTTCTGCCTGCTCAGCCCTGGCTCTCTCAGCCACTGAAATAATAATAACATAACATCAACAACAGTGATGGCCAGCATTTATTGCCTTGTGTGTGCCAGGCACTATTCTAAGCTCTCCACATATATTAACTTATTTGTTTCTTGGGAAAACACTATGATGTGACTGTTATAATTAGCCTCATTTATTTTTTTATTTTTTTGTTAATCCTCACCGGAGGATATTTTTTCCATTGATTTTTAAAGAGAGTGGAAGGGAAGGGGAGAGACACACAGAGAGAAACATCAATGTGAGAGAGAAACATCAGTTGGTTGCCTCCCACACACACTCCGACTAGGGCCAGGGATGGAGCCTGCAACCGAGGTACATGACCTTGACTGGAATCAAACCCAGGACCCTTCAGTCCACAGGCCAACGCTTTATCTACTGAGCCAAACCGGCAAGGGCTATAATTAGGTAAAGAAAATAAGGTTCAGAGAGGTTAAGCAACTTCCCCAAGGCCACAGAGCTAGGAAAGGCTAGAGCTGGGATTTGAACCTAGGCAATCAGGCACCAGAGAAACCACCATATTGTCTACATCTCAGTTTCTCTTCCCTTGTAGGGTGCTGTTACTTTCAGGCTTGATGAGGAGATCAGTCCAAAATCCTGGGGCCACATGTGGCTCTGGATGCTGGTCATCCCTACATGTCATTGCTCCGGGCTCCACAAAGTGGGACACACATGAGCAGGCTGGGGACAAGGGACGCAGAGAACAGAGTCACCCATGAGTTCTGAAAGCACCTCCCTTCGCTGAGCGCAGGAGGAACACTTGTCAGCGAGGTGGCCAGTCCTAAGGATGGGCAAGGACTATGATGCCTTTTGCAGGTGACACAGTAAAACCAAGGGATTTAGCCACATCATTCAGTTAGCAGGTGGGGAACCAGGGCTCAGACCCCAGCCTTCTGATTACCAGCCTGTCACTCACTGTTTTTAAATGGAGCAAGTATTCACCCAATGAGCATTCACTGATGCTGGCCATGCCCGGGGCCCCGGTGATACACAGATGAGTAAGGCAGCCTCTGTGTCCCTGGGGAGCACTCAGGTGCAAGAACAAGTGTGTGCCAATAAATGAACACGCTGTGATGACATGTGTGCTGGAAGAACAGAGAGGGAGGTGTGACTAGCCCTGTGCTGGAGGGGGGCAGCATCATCAGGGCTTCTCAGAGGGAGTGACATCGGAGCTGGGTGTCAGGATGGGCAGGTAGGGCTGTGGGGACGGGGTGTGGTGGGCAAACGGAGCCAAACGCTTCGAGGCTCAGAAGCATGACCAGCGTGAGGAGGGTGTATGCTGGGCAGGGCCCCAGGGTGAGCCAGATCTACGCTGGGCAAGAACTTAACGGGCCTTGGGAGTCTGCATGTTACCCTGTACACAGTGGGAGATGGGGAAGATTTTCAGGCAGGGAAGTAACAAGATCCGCCTCTAAAGCAAAACATTGCACAGTCCGGCAGACGGTTTAGAAGGAAGTGAACTGGGGAGCTGCTGCAGCAGCCCTGGTGAGAAATGATGAGAGTCTGGACTAAGGCAGGACAGGGATGTGGGCAGAAGGGAAAGATGGAGAGCTCCTCAGCAGGCAGAATCGCCAGGACCTGCATGGGCTGAGGGGCGGGCAAGGACCCTGGAGGCTGTTTGCTTGGGCCAGAGTGGACGCTGGTTCCACGGATGCACTTGGGCTGGGGCAGGAGGAGCACTGGAAGGACGCGTGTTTTAGAAATGCCTGGTTAACAACGGTGGAAAGGGGTTGGGCAGTTGGAAACATGGGCGGGACTGTCACTCAGGAGAAAACGGGAGCTGGGAGCAGAAATCCAGTGTCAGGGGGGTGTGCATGGAAGACAAAACCCCGGGTAGATATAAAGTATTACCCAGGAGAAAGTGCTGGCAGAGAGAAAGGTGGGGAGGAAAGGCCAGCGAAGGAGACAGCGATGTGGGCACAGTGTGGGGAGGAAACAAGAGCGGTGGGGGACCCAGACGGCAAGAGAGGAGACGTTAGGAAAAAACCCATCATGATGGAAAATGAGCTCATGGGCAAACTTGGTAATAATTTCGGTGAAGTGAACGAAGGCCCTTCTTTTTTTCCTCCCTGCGACCTGCTGGTTATCCTGTAGCTGTTAACTGGGGCATTACTGCCTCTCCCGCTGGGGTCCGGGACCTGGCATGTTTCTACAGGAAGGCACAGTGCCCGGTTTATAGATGGTGCTCAGTAAATGTGTGTTGAATGAATGACTAAAGGAACCAGGTTTCAAGGAGCTACAGAGCTAAGAAGTCAAGAAAGGAGCTAGACTTTTCTTCCAAGTCTGACAGTAAAAGAAGGAAGAACTGTTTATCAAGTGCCTGGAGTCCTTTCCCAAAGAGAAAACGCGGGCCCGATGGCTTCACTGGTGAATTCTGCCGCACATTGAAGGAAGAATGGTACCAACTCCGCATAAACTCTCCCAGAAAATTGAAAAGGGGATACCCCCCAGCTCATTCTATGAGGCCCTGCAATACCCTGATCTCAAAAGCAGACAAGACATTGTAAGAAAAATGCAGATCAACATCTCTCCTGTCCATAAGCACAAAGGGTTTTAGTAACATTTTAACGAATCGAACCCTCCTCCTGAGAGGTGGGATGCATTCCACGCCCACCGCCCACGGAATCCTGGCTGCCCCTTGAAGGGCAGGAGGCTCCATGAGCAGAGATGGCCGCCCTAACCCAGCCAGCCCCCAGCTGACCCAAGCCCACACCGCCCACCTGCAGAATCAGGAACTAAACAAATGTTTTCTGTTTTAAACCATTGCATTCCAGGATGGATTGTTACACAGCAAGTGCGAACGGATACAGGGAGAAACACTGCTTTATGAGACTCAGAGTTCCTCAAGGACGGAAACCCCGTCTTACTCATCTTCATACTCCCAGTGCCCAAGGTTACTCAGCACATACTTGTTGAATGTCTGCTAGTTTGGGCAGCTCTTAAAAGGGCTAATAACCACCATTCTGCCAATGACTGCTACTTGACTCCCTCAATTAAAGAGCTCCCTGGTGCCTGCTGTCATCCCAGGAGTTCCCTGTAATTATGCCACCCGGCAAACACACAGCCCAGCCCAGAGAGGGTTGATACTGTATCTGCAGGCGCACATGTCAGTGTGGGGTGAGGTGGATTCGGATTAGGTGGCTAGGGGTGAGGCAGGTGTCAAACTCAGGATGTTCCATCCTCGCAGCCACTGGGTTAGGAATATTCTTTCTGCCACGGAGCACCTTGTATTAGTGACTTTCAGGTAATCCGCAGAGCAGCCACACTCCCTTTAACAGCCCAAGTGACAAGAGCTGTCCTTTTTATAGATGGATATTGCCAGCAAGTTAGGGACTAGGAATCACTGCCTATAACTCAGCCAGGCCCAAGGAGCCTCAAGACCAGGAAGCCAGGCCTCCACCACCGAGTAAATTCACACAGGAAGAGGAAGAAGCGGGGAAGACCAGCAGGAAGTAATGTGTTCAAAACTCGGTGAGAGCTCAGATGGAGCCAGACTGGACTGTGGCCCAGCAGCTTGGCCACTCACTGCCTCAGTTTCCTCATCTGTAAAATGGGGATGACGATGGCACTCCCTCCTAGGACTGTTGGGCGATAACAGAGTGGACATGCTTAGAACAGCATCTGTATATAACAAGTACTGCACCAATCACAATCAGAATCTCAGTGACGTTTCTTAAAATTGCCATCCCAGTCCCTTCTCCTCCCCAAGAGCCAGGTTCTCTCCTGTTCTCTGCCACCACTCTCAGGTGGCAGCCACCAAGTGGAAATCACCACCAGAGCGGTCTCCCAAGGGAAAGAAGTGCAAACAGACAACAGGAAGCTCGAGATGTGTGGGAAATTAGGGGATATTTCAGACACCGTCCCCGCTATGCTTACGTCAATGTTTTCCAAATCAGTCATCCCTGCACCACCTTCAGAAGGTCAGGCCTATCGGTGTACCACCTGCATTACTAGTAACTGATTTTAAAACTCACATCTTTATAAAAGGAAACCTTATATTAAGACTTAAAATGGAAAGTCAGCCATTGCTGCCCTAAGTAGGTGGTGCTGGGGAAGAGAAATACAATGAAAACAAAACAGTGTTATTAGATTCCAGCTAGAAACTGCTGCTGCTGAGAGCTGTGCGTCCCGGCCAGCTTCTTTGCTGAAATCTCTTTGCTGAAACAGGATGTCACACGTGTTTCAGAAGTTTTAAAGACACATTTGCACAAAACTGAGAGTTTCTCCTTGGAGGGTTAGAAGGGAATTTTAAAGGGAGTATTTGAAAGATTCTATTTTACTTAATTCTGTGTGTCTGGCCCACCTAAAGTACCTGTGATCATTAATTTTATGTGTCAACTTGGCTGGACCACCGTGTTTCTGTGGGGGGTGTTTCTTGGATGAGATTAGCATTTAAATTGGTGCGCATTGAGAAAAGCAGACTGCCCTCCATGATGTGATGGGCCTCAATCAATCAGCTGAAGGCCTGAAGACAACGAAAAAGCCGACCTTCCCGCTAGAAGTGCAATACCAGTTCTCCCCTAGGTCCTGCCGGCCTACCTGGCAGATTTTGGACTTGCCAGCCTCCATACTTGGGTGAACCAATTCCTTACAGTAAATCTCTCTTTATAATACACATCAATTGGTTCGTTTGACTTAGAGAACCCTGCCTAACACAGCACCTCTCTGTAACCTGAGAGCAGCTAGGTCCTGCCCCTTACCTGGGGGCTTGGAGGGACTGACAGGAAGGGAATCCTGCCATGAAACACTCAAGACCAGGGCAGATACTGAGCCAGCTGGGGAGCTATCCCCATGAACCTGAAATCACACTGTACCACCCCGTTGGCAAATCTGGAGGCCTGTTGAGGTCACCCTGCTAGAAAGAAAGGCAGTCCCAACACCTCCCCTTTCCAACTGGGGCACCTCTGATGACACTGTGTCTGCAGCTCTGACACTGTCCAGCCATGGAACTGGGACACTGACCCCACACAATGAGAACTGCGAACTCATGCAGTCTCAGCCGAAAGGCATGGTGTGGTCATGCAGAGCCACCCTGACTCATAGCCTCTGCCTGGGTTATTTTTACAGCATCCAGTTTCCACCCGTATGTGCTCCCAGACTGGGGACCTCGCCACTTCCCAACATTGCATCTGGTTTTGGGGCCCCAAGCTTTAGAACACGGTTTTCCAAACCTCAGTCATTTGCCTACCACCCTCTCGAGGTAATCACTGAAGGATTTCACTTCATCTTTGTCTTAAAATAAACCCACTCTTTAACAGAAATACATGCGTTTTAAAAAGAAATCTGGCCCTGCTGGTGTGGCTCAGTGGTTGAGCATCGACCCATGAACCGGGAGGTCACAGTTTGATTCCTGGTCAGGGCACATGCGAGGGTTTCAGGCTTGATCCCCAGTAAGGGGCATGCAGGAGGCAGCTGATTGATGATTCTCTCTTATTAGTGACTAGAGGCCCGATGCACGAAATTCGTGCAAAGGGCTCGGCCCTCACAGCCTCGCAGCTCCGGCTTGGTCTGGATGGTCGTTCAGCTGTTCGGTCTAATTAGCATATTAGCTCTTTATTATATAGGATGTTTCTATCCCTCTCTTCCTCTCTCTGAAATCAATAAAAACATATTTTTTAAAAAGAAAAAGAAATCTGGTTCCCGGGAAACGGAAACTCGGCACCACTTGCCACAAATAGAGATTGACTGTAAAATGAATGGCCCCTCCGCTAACCTCTCCAAAATTCACAAGTTCTGGTTCATGCTGCTGTCTGCAGAAGGGCTGAGCTGAAGACCTGCCCTGTCTGGTGAAAGAAAAAAAACAAAACTAGAGTCAAAGAGGCATCAAGAGTTTAGCAGCAACAAAGTTTCCCTTTGATGGAATCAAAACGTTTAAAGACAAAAAGAGAACCACTTTCTCCCTGAGCGATTTAACATTGTTTAATGTCGTATCCAGCACCACCTGAAATCACTCCAGCATCGCGACTTCCACCCTGCAGCAATTCATTGATTTCCACTTCTGCCTCTGGTGGTCCCCTCCCAGGGAACCACAGAGCACATGCCTTCCCTTCCTTCCACCCTCAGCCTGTCCCAAGACCCTCAGGGGGGCCTCACTTAGATCCAGGAGCCCCGAACTCAGGAGCTGCTCTAGACCTGCACCAGTGGAAGCTTCGTAGGGAACCAGGACAGGATGGGGCATTGAGTGAAAATGAAGACATTAGAATGCTCTTACACTGCTGGTAGGACTGAGAAATGGTGCAGCCTCTATGGAAAACAGTCTGGCTCTTCCTCAAACAACTACACAGAGTGACCGCATGACTCAGCGCTGCTACTCCTAGGTATGTACCCAAGAGAAATGAAGACACATGTCCAACAAAAATTTGCGTGAATGTATATAGCAGCATTATTGGCCATGGCCAAAAGGTAGAAACAACCCATCCATCCATCCATTCATGCATGGATAAACAAAATGTGTTAAGTCCATACACTATAATAGACTTAGGTCATAAGTCTCTTAGATATGCTACAACATAGATGAATCTTGAAGATATTACACGAAGTAAACTAAGCTAGACTCAAAAGGCCACATAGTGTATGATTCTGTTTATATAAAATGTTCAGAAGAGGCAAATCTATACAGACAGAAAGATCAGTGACTGACCAGGGCTGAGGGGGATGGGAAAATAGGGTGGGACATCGAAAGGGTTTCTTTATGAGGCGATGAAATGTGCTCAAAGGGACTCTGGTGATGGTCACACCTGGCTGCAGCGTCACTACAACACACTGAATTGTGCGCTTGAAAAAACTCATTTAAAAAGAGATTTCAGAGAATAAAATGGGGGAGCTCTGAGTTTACTGGGGGCTGGTATTTCAATACCTCCATGCCCTTGGGGCTGACACACAAGGACACCTGAGAGCCCTTGGCAGCCCCTGGTGTGAAAGGGAAGGTAGAAACCACACAGCCCAGAGGCCAGACATCCTCATCCCACACCCTCAATCAACCACCCACACGCAATGCCTGGGACTGAGCCAGCCCCTCACTTTCCAGGGTGTCCTGAGTATAGAGAGTATACAGTAGGCACTACTCGAGGACATGAGGACATGGACCACCCAGACCTGGCCCTCACAGAGTGGCCAAAAGAAATTGGGGATGGGCTAGTACCCCAAACCTTAGTTAGTGCCCCTTCCTTCTCCCCAAAGGACCCAGGTGCTTCCCACTTGCTTCCCCCTTTCGGGGAAGTTCTTAGACCTTGGGGTGTCTAGCTGCTTCTCTGTGTTCAGCCTCAACTCCAAAGTCCCCATTCTTAGAGAAGCCTTCCCAGACCATCCAATCAAAGTGACTCCTGTTTTATTTTCTTCAAATCGCTGAACATCATCTGCTATTTCCCTATTGCTCTCTACTCACTTTTTTATTCTCGTCCCTCTAGACGGGAAGCACCCTGCAGGCAGGGATTTATGTCTGTTTGGTCACTGCTGTGTCCCTGATGCCCAGCACAGTGCCTGGCATTCAGGAAGCCCCAGAGCAGGGAGGAGGTGAAGACTGAAGAACCTCCAAGGAGCAGGCGGAGAGGAAGGCTCAGCGTCCTCCTCTCACTCCCGGGAGAGCGGGCGCATAACTTCCCAGACATCTTTGGGTCAGGGGCTTCTTAGAATTCTCAGGAGAAGGGGAAGCTGAGAGCATCACAGCTGGGGGTGGGGGTGGGGGGGTGGGCCCTTCAGCCAGCCAAGGGGACCAGGTGGGACACCAGTAGTGTCCCACCATTATCTTTTCTGTCCGTCTGTGTACCAACTGTACTGTTCATTGCCCAGAATTATCATTAAAGCACATCAGTTTAATTGGATTCCTTTTAAAATGTGTCTTATGCCATAAATGGAAAATCAGCATCACTTGCCAATGATTGACGTTTTAGTAATATACTTTAAAATAAATATGAGCGTACTGCAGTTTTCAGTACTGCCTGCATATAATTCACCTCCAAATGCCTCTGGGTGTGCAGACCACACTCTGAGCGTGTCGAAGATTAAGACTCTTCTGGTTTTAGAAGAATGTGACCCCATGTCATGTTGATATAAATGGACACTGACCATACCGCTTGGGCCTGTCGCGGCTCCAGGCAGAGCCAATGGCAGGAGGGAGAGGGAACAGCTGTCGATCCTAATTCTCTCTCATGGTCCCCAACCTTTCCCAAAACCCTTCCCTCCCCATCCCCTGCAGCCTCTGGCTGGCCCCTCACTGGGGTTGGCTGGAAAGCAGGAAGCTGCCTAAGACCAGGGTGATTCCTTCTATCAGTTAGTCACGTGAACAGAGATCTACTAAGTGCTTCCTGCATGCTTAGCTCTGTGCTGGGTGCTGGAAACATCCTGTGAACTCGACAGGTGGGTCCCTGCACCAGCAGCTCTGGCCTCTCTTACGCAAAGACCATCAGAAACAATGGAACCCAATGCTATGTGGACAGGTGGTTTCCATCAAAAGCAGGATTCCTCCTGGGGGTGGGTGCCTGTTCTCTGTGATCAGGCTGCTGCGGGGACCTTCAGGGCTGAGATGGCCAGCTCTGGATAAGAAATGCTCATCTCCCAGACACTCACCAGAACATCTGCAGCAAGGAACTGTCCCGGCCCAAAGGACCAGGACTGCTTCAAGAGGAGAGCACATACGTCTGCTTTTAAAGAGAGGGATGGGACCAAAGTACGTCTGATGGAACAGAGTCTGTGGGGTCCATGGACTTGGATTCAAATCCCAACACAGTCACGGTGCGTGTTTAAGCCACATTTTTAGGTCTCCATTTTTTTAATCTATAGAGCAGGGATAAGAGTCCCTATCTCAGGGGGTGGTTACTCACTTTAAATGAGATAAAGGTTGTAAAGCACGTGGCCAGTACACTGCTTTGCATCCTATAAATGCCATGATAACAGCAGGATCATTATTTTCATTGCTGCTGATAACACTGGTAAAATCTGCCCTGGCCGGTTGGGGTCAGTAGATAGAGCATCGGCCTGTGGACTGAAGGGTCCCAGGTTCGATTCCAGTCAAGGGCACATGCCTGGGTTGTGGGCTCCAGTAGGGGGCATGCAGGAGGCAGCCAGTCAATGATTCTCTCTCATCATTGATGTTTCTATCTCTCTTTCCCTCTCCCTTCCTCTCTGAAATCAATAAAGAATATATTTAAAAAACAAACAAACACTGGCAAAATCTAAGTCATTCTTCCCTGCTCTCAAACACCAAGCAAATCCAGGTCTGTCTCCGAATTCTCTTCCCAGCCCAGACTCCCAGTGGTCTCCAGGACACCCTGCCGAGGACCTCATGGTGGAGCTATTAACATACCCCAAGGGTACTCACTGCTCCCTCCTGCCCCCTCCCGCCACTTGCCTATGAACAGCACCCAGACCCTAGATGGGAAACCCATCACACCCATGAGGTGTCCACAATGAGGGCAACATTCCATGGGGACTGGATGGCACCTCCGGATTTAAGCCCCTATTACATGTTCCTGGATTACTGCACAGCCCTACCTAGACTCTATCCAGAGCCTCCACCATGCAGCCCATCTTCTAAAGCTCCCCACCCTCACCCCTGCAAAATGCCCTATATTATTATTGAACTTCAGGTACACAAGTAACCCATGAACATATTCTCTGTTGTAGATAAGAGTGGAGTCCCTGTGCCCGTGCCTTCCACACCTCTCACCAGAGGCAACCACTTCAATCTATTCTGATAAACCCTTACAGATATTTTTCTTTGTACATACGTGATACGTATGAGTTACATACAGGAATGCAGATGAAACACACCTACTACTTGTTTGTTGCTATATAAATAGCGTATTTTCCCACATATTGCTTTGCTCTTTTTAAAAAGATTCAACCGTGTCTCACAGATCTTACTACATTGGAACAGCGATGAGCCTGCAGCCAAGTGCTGGGTGACTGTAGGCAAGTCACTCCACCTCTCGGAGTGGCCCTGCTGCTGTCACAATGGGATGATCTAGGCGGTTGTGGCCCTGAAATTCTCCTATCTCGGTCCATGGCTGCCCTGAATGCTGAGAGCTCTTACCCCTTCCAGGAGTCCACCTAAGGCTCTGCTGCCTGGGAGAGCCCAAGTGACTGGCACAGTCACAGTCACCACCAGCGCCCCCACCGTGGTATCAGGTTACCAGCACTGCGCTCACGCTGGGTGGCAGCTCTGCCTCAGATATTTTTAGCCTCCCCCTTCGGCCTGTCCCTAACAAGAGCCAGATGCATCTGCCGATTCCCGCCAAAGTTGGTCCTGCCGAAAACTGCAGTCTTTAAGTAACTCCTGCAGGAAGCCAGGCTGCACCACTCCTCGGGGGGAGAATGGGGGCCTCCTCTTCCAGCCACACCCCCTCCAGGCCCCCATTCCTTCCCTGGACAAGCTGAAGCCAACAACCAAGAGTCAGGCCTCTAGTCCTGGCTATGGTGCCAGCTGTCCTCTTTCCCCATTCCAGCTGCTGCTGCCAATCACCGGCTTTTCCAAACCCAGTAAGACATCCCCAAGGGGCTCCCACACAGGAGTCTGGCCGCCGACCTAACCTTTAACTGCCTCTTCGGGAAGGGTTCTGCTCCCCAGTCCCAATGCCGGGAACCCCACTGCACCTTTGGGTGATGCTGCCACCACCCCTACCCTGCGTTAGCCCCAGAGCCTATGTCAGAGGCCCCACGTGCCCACAGAGCCGGTGCAGCAACCACATGTTGCAACACACACCATTTTCTGCCCCCCCAGGAAGGTGGCTGGACTCCTGCCTCCCAAACAAACCCTGCCAACCAGCCAGCAGTCCACTGCCATCCATCTGGCCTGGAAAGGCATTCCTATGTTTTTGTCTCAACAGACTTCCCTTCCTGGCGGTGTCTGGCGGGGTTGACTATGACACAGAGAGGCCTTCACTCTGCCCCCGTCAGCCAGGAAGGCCCCAGAGGGCAGGGCGGCATGTGCCTGAGATGAAACACTGGCCAGTTGAACCTCCCTCTCAATCAATCACCCGTAGCTGGGAAATTGAGAGTGTGCCACATGCACGCGGTTTTAGCTCCTGTGAAAGAGATACCGTGTGAGAGACAGAGAACGGATATGTAGGTGAAACACGTTAAAATTCCAGGAAGAAAGGGCCTTACAAATTACTTGTGCGTGTTGTGTGAAGGGGGTGGCAGGGAGGACTGAATGGATGTGCCCTGTATTTACAATTAGATGCCAGGGAGACCTGCTTGACCCTCAAGAGTTGTGCCCTGATCTGGGGCCCTGCCAGCCAGAGAGGGCACGGCCCCTCCCCTCTAGGTGGGGAAGTACAGTGTCAGCTCCCAAGCTCCCTGCCTGGCCATGGCCTCACCCACCCCGCTAGCCATCTCTGAGGCACAAACACCTGTCCCAGGATTTCAGGCGAATCAAATTTTCCTCACAGAACGAACAGAGGCAGCTCCACGCTATGTGGCCTGCTCTCTGCCTCCCACCCCCAACTCCCCAAGTCCAGGCGGGGGTAGAGGTGGCAGATCCACAACGCTCAGTGGGAAAACAGGTTCTGCACCTTCCTGCCACCCCCACACTCCTCCCTAGGCTGTGGGCTTGGCATCTGGGCCCTGATTTCTCCAGAAGGGTCTCCCCCATTCCCCACAACCCACCTGGACATCTCCAGGTGGAGAAAAGGGGAAGTCTTGCAGGGGAGGGGGTGCAGGTGGGGGCTCCAAGTCTGGCTCTGGGCATTACTAGCTCAAGGGCCTGAAATACTGACTGGCAGTCTCAGCCAGTCTCCGTATCTAGGAGTGAGAGGCTCTGGGAGAACGGGAGCACGAGCGCGTGGGTGCCCCAGCGCCGCAAAGGCTCCGCCAGCTTTGGTTTCCATCTCTGTCCCTTGAGGACTCCTGGGGAAACCAGGCTCCAGCCCCTTCCTCATCCTCCGTCCACTTCCTCATACCAAGGCCAAGTTCCAGGGAGAAGTGGCCAGCAACAGTGAGTGCCTCTGGGATTTCTAACAGATTCAGTGTAGAAGTAAGTGGCTGAAGCCTTTTTAAAAACATTATGATAAAATATATATAATATTTTAACCACCTAAAAGTGTGCAATTCAGTGGCATTAAATACATTCACAATGTCGTATAACCATCACCACTATCTATACCCAAAATGTTTTCACCCTTTTCAACAAAAACTCTGCACCCATTAAGCCATAATCCCTACTCCCCTTTCCCAGCTCCTGGTAGCCTCCACTCTACTTTCTGCGCCTAGCAACTTGCCTATGCTAGGGTACCTCATGTGAGTGGAATCACCCAGTATTTGGGCTGCTCGTTTCTTAAGGCCCTCGCCAAGGCCATTGGCTGTCACTTTTCAGGCTGGTCTCTGCGTTTCCCACGCAGGTAAGTTACAAGATCACACCACCACCGCCGCCACCAATCCCACATACACATCTTTGGAGCTTGGGAGGGGGTAGTGCCCCTAACCCCAAATCTGAAACTAAGCTGTCAGCCTTGTTCCAGAGTAAGGAGTGGGTTGTGGGGCCTGGAGAGAGGGCTTTCCTCTGGGGGCCTCCCTCAGGTCCAGGTGCCCAAGACTAGTCTCCATCTATGAGGGCCCCATGAGGGCCCCAAATGAGGATCTCATGGGAGTGTGTTCAGCACCCTGTATAATTCACACCTGAACTCTCGATCCCTCTTTCTCTGGAACCCATGGGCGGGCCCTAAAAGCCCTGAAAGCCCCAGGAAGGCTAAGGTGGGGAGGGGCGGAGGCGTCCTCCAAGCAGGGCCTTGAGGCTCCTCCACCGACCCAGACCTAAGAAAGTAGCTCCACGCCGTAGGGGGGCGCAACGGAGCCGCCGCCCGGGCCGAAAAGATTTCGCTACTCCGCACGACCCACAGAGGCGGCCTGGGCGCAGCCAGTCCCGCGCGCTCTGGGAGGCGGGGGCCAGTGCTGAGAGGCGCTGTGGACCCTCACGCGACAGGCGGGCAGCCTCGGACTCCTCCCCAAACTTTTCCCGCCTGTCCCGGCGCTCACGGAGAAGGAAGCAGTCCGGGGGTGGGGAGGTGGAATTCCGGGTCCCGAGCGAGTGGGGCACCGGCGGGAAGCCTGCGTCCCCGTAATCTGGCGGAGGAAGGGTGGATTTTCGGCAGGGAGGGGCCTCGACCCCACCCTGCTCCCTACCAACTGCAGGGATCCCCCTGGGTCCAGTACATGCAGGGCCCGCGCGCGCGTTTCCCGGGCGCACACCGCCCGAAGCCCTACGAGGGGCGTGCAGCCCCGGGCACAATCCCCACTCACCGGGCGTTGGCGGCGGGAACGACCGACGGCTTCGCCAGACTGTTTCGAAGCTCTGGCTGGGACTGCGCGCCCTCCCTCCTCCCTTTCGGTGGCGCGGAGCCTCCTCCCCACGTCCCCCTCTTTCTCCGATCCCGCCTCCCGGGGCGTGATGTCAGGAGCCGGGAGAGCGGAGTGGGAGGGGCCGCAGGAGGTGGGTGGGGGACCCCGCAGAGAAAGGCCGGAGCCCTGGGAGGGCACCCCCAGCCCCAACCCCAGCCCCAGCCCTGCCTGCTTCCTGCGCAGCACTGCCAAGTTTAGGGCGGATTCCATAGCGTAGCTGCGGGAAGCTGGAGACGTGGGAAGGAAACTCCTTGGATCTGGGTCTCTCTCGTTCAGCTCGCCCTGCCAGGTTCCCAGCTCCCTCGCCTCTCCTCTCTTCTCTTTCCTCCCCTTTCCCCCTCTTCTCTTCCCTTCGGGGAAGGGTGAAGAACAGGGTTTTGGAATTCGACTCCGTGCTTTAGAACCCCTTCTCTGACACTTTTCTTAGCTTTGTGGTCTTGCCTGTAATCTTTCCTGCCACGGTCTCTCTTCTTTCCACACAGGGCTGCTTTCCTTGGGTGGTTGTAAGGCCTGAAAGTGAGAACACACGCACAGTGCCTCGCACTTAGTCAGTGCTCAATACATGTTAGCTACTGGCATTTTTATTATCTGACGTAGTCCCGACCTTGCTGGGAGGTGGCAGGGCCACCGGGAACCTAGTCCTGGGCTTCCTCCAGAGTCCCCCATTCACTGACCCCCTACTCACACAAACCACTACCCATAGCCTTTGAACCCACAGTCCTGGAATTTATTGTCCCTGAAAATGACAAAAAAGAAGGTACTGGCTTTCTTTCCAGTCTCAGTTCCCCCACCTGCGGGGTGGGGGTGGGGGACGAGGGGGAGGGGGAGGAGAGGAGAAGGGGAGATTTTCTGTATTAAAAAATTGAAGAAATTGCAAAACAGGGCCACAACGTATTACAGAATATTTTTAAGCTTTTAGTTCCACAGGTTAATGCTATTTGCACCACCCCCTCCCCCCCCAAATACAAGGCAATAGACTTGCCACAAACATGAGACTTAGAAGCCCTTTTCAGAAAAGCTCATTTATTGCTCAGATGCTGGACAAGCTGGGAGGCCATGCTTAAGTTTTCTGGTGCTCTTTTTCCATCTTGTTGGGAAGCTCTCCAAGGGGACACCTCCTGGGTCTAAATTAGAGATCCTTGAGAGGTTTGAGGCCCCTCCAAAGGGCCACCCAGCACCCTGCCCCAGGTCCTGAGGTTTCCCAGTAGATCTAGTGTCTGACCTGTCGCATGTCTTTTAATTCTGAAATTCTATGGCTAATCAAGACTCATCTCCCAAGTAAGAGATTCTCCTTAGGGCTGCAGAGGAGGCAGGAAGGTGCTCATTTGAACTGAGGACCCATATTGAAAGGGAACAAGAATGGGGTCTGGCAACTGCAGAGGAGGGTCAGGGGGCGCCCACCCACAAGCAGGGATGGTGGCCCCTGCCTGTCTCACAGCCACCTAGAGGACAGAGAAAACCCGAGGCTCTAAAACAGGCTCTGAGAAGCTACCTAAGAAACTTGCCCAAAAGCCCTATGTGAGGGATTGAGTGAGGATTTGAACGTAGACCCACTGCAGCACACCCCACTCTCCTCTTACTATAAAGCTATTCACCAAATGCTAACCATGGTCATTATTTCTGCCATTTCCACATGCCACTTGAACTAGTATTCACTTAACATTCTCATTTAAAACTACTCTGTTTATTTATATTTACATGGTGTGGGTTATTTTTTTATTATTATTGATTTGAAAGAGAGAGGAAAGGAGAGAAAGAAAAACATCAATCAGTCACCTACCATATACACCCCACCAGGGACTAAACCCACAACCTGGTCCTGTGCCCTGACTGGGAACTGAACCGTGATCTCTTGGCGCATGGGATGACGCTTAACCAACTGAGCCGCACCAGCCAGGGCTAACTATATTTATTTTAAAAGGAAGTTCTATGTCATGATGGTAAACAGGAAACTAGTGCCATCTGCCAGAAATAGAAGACAAACTTACTAATCTAAACACTACCCAAAGAAAACAGTGTTCGTGCATTCTGGCCAGATACTGTTGCTTGAACGAGCCCACAAGCCTGAGGTTTAGGAGCTGTGACAAAGGGAGATCAGCAGGTAAAAAAGAGGCGTGAGTCTCATGCTACTGCGGAAGGAGACCTTCTCCTTCATGTAATCAGAACGATGGGGAGATCATTGAAAAGGGAATTGTGTTCTCAGCTGGTGATTCAAAGCTAGATGACGCCTCCTCCCTCTCACCTAAAAGCACCTCCCCTGTGCCTGCTGGTGGGTGTGCCCCACATTGGGAAGAACCTGGCCAGACACCAAGTTGCCTCTCCAGGACCCAGAGAAAGGAATGGATGGATTGCTCCTCTCTCTGGTTTCAAAACCCTCTTCAGAATCCCACCTCCCTGTCCCATTCACCTGATAGGTGTGCCTCTTAGTTTACTCTCTTTGAATATCTACCTGTCTTTCCGATAAGATTGGAAGCAGCAATCTGCCTCCTAACCACTTGTATGTCCCACTCCAAGTGTTTCAATACTAAGTCTGAAACCTCAACATGGTGTGAAGGAAAAGAAAGAGTGTGTTCCATTAAATTTTGGTTCCCAACTCTTCATTCCTCTGTAGTAATGAGTACATTTACACTCCAGATGTGGCCTCCTGGCAATTGGAGGTCCCTTCCCTCCTTGACCTTGAGCTAGGCCAGGTAACTAACTGGCTTCGGCCAATGAGATATTAGCAGATGGCACACAGGAGAGTTGGGAATGTGCTTGGTGAGGGAGGGGCTTGTCCTCTTGTGCTTTTGTCATTTCCATAAGCTGAGTATACCTCTGGTAACCCACTGGCCCCAGGAAAATAAAAGAGATGAGGAGCAGAGCTACCCTAGGTGATCTGCAGGACTTCCATCTGGGACACAGAGCTGCTCCGGCCAAGCTGCAGACATGTGACTGAGAAAGGATGCCTGTGGTTGCATGTCACTGAGGTGTCATGGCTGTTTGTTTCACAGCAGTAGCTGGTTGATAAAAGGACCATCTTATATGGGGAAAGAAAGAGAAAACTAAAAGGAGGCATCTGAAGGCATGGAGAAGGCTGGGGGATTGTTTTGGGGTTGGGGAGGGGCAGTAATTGAGAATTCAAGTGATCTCTTGTGTGTCTTTCCTGGCTAAGACAAGAGTCTGCCAGTATCTTATAACTGGCTCCTGTTGGCTCTTTTCTGTCCTCAGAAGGAATAACTAGGGGTGTCCATGCCTGGGGCAAGCCTGATCCCAACCTTAAGCGAGCCTAACAGAATTTGTAGCAGAACACACAATGGAAGAGAATATGTGGACTGCTGTCAAGAAGGACCAGGATCTAACAGAAAACATGATCTAAATACATAGTCATAGTGGAAATGGACCAAATAGGAACATGTTCAGTCACTAAAACTGGCTTTTGGTTAGTGAGTCAGTTTTATTCTTGACAGATGTCAGAGGTTTTACTCACTTCCATTCAAGGACCATTTCCTTTGAAAACAAATTGGTGGATAGGCTGCTAGGATGGCCCTCTGTGATCCTGCCTCCTGGTTTTCACCCCTTGTGTGCTCCCCTTGAGAGTGGACTGGACATAATGATTTGCTTTTAATGACTAGAATAAGGGAAAAATGATGGATATCACTTCCATGAATAGGTTGTAAAAACTGTGACTTCCATCTCATTAGCAGACTCTGTCGCCTTCTAGGTTTGCTTGCTTTAGTGAAGTCAGCTGCCATGTTACAGTCAGCCCACATAGCAAAGAACAAAGGGAAGCTCTGGCCCAAAGCAGCCAGGCTCTGAGGACTGCAGTCCAGCAGCCTCTGAGAACGAGAATGCATCCAACAATCATGTGGGCTTAGAAGCGAGCGGCTCCTTCCTCGGCTGAGCCTCAGATGAGACCGCAGCCCTGGCTGACACCTCCCTGGAAGCCCTGAGAGGCCCTGAGGACCCAGTTAATCTATGCCCAGATTCCTGACCCACAAAAGCTGTGTTAACAAATGTGTGTTGCTTTAAGTGGCTAAATTTTGGAATAATTTGTTACGTGGTAACAGATAAGTAATACACAGACAAAAAATAATAATTTAATTACCATTGACTGAGATTAGAAAGGCCAGGTTCTAGTTGTAGCCTTTGCATCAGTCATGATAGGCTAGGTTATGCCACAATAAGAAACGATCCCAAAATTTCTCTTGCTTGCAACACAAATGTTGACATAACTTGCTCATATTACATGTCCAGTATGGGTTGATTCTGACCATGTGTCCATGTCATCTTTACTTTAGGACCTGGGCTGGTGGAGCATCCTCTATCTGGACCATTGCTGGTCTCAGGGACATGGGAAGTTAAGAGGATGAACCACACATTGACTATAGAAAGCTTCTGCATGCTCACATTTCATTGGCAAAGCAAGTCATAAAGCCAAGCAGCAAGAACAATCTCCCACTAGCCATTTTATCTTGGCCAGTCACTTCATTTCTATCTTTGAATTTGGCTTACAGCTCTAACTGCTTCTGGATGTAGGAATATAGCAAGCACATTCAAAGGCCTCACAAGCAACATTTTCTCTTGGCTGCTCTTCCAGATAAGCAGGATCCTCCAAACCAAAGGCCTTGCCATCAGCACTTCTAGGCGTGGCTCTGCTGGCTGCCCATGACAGCTGGGAAAACCCCTTGTGCCTGCTGTATGAAGAGTCAAGAAATAGGAATTCCTGGAGTGGGGTCTGAGAAATATGCTCTTTTGAGACCATTTCCTCCTCCTCACCCACCTCCACAGACTGGGGGCAGGATGGAGACAATGGTTTTCAGCTGAGAAGGAAGCCCTGCTGTCTTCCCACTTAACCCAGGGAGCTCTGGGTCTCATCTCTGTGCCCTGTCATAGAACTTCCTGCAAGTACAAGAAGCATTCACAACACTAATCACAGAAGTCAACGGCCACCGTATCCAAACCTCTGGAGACACAGCCCATCCTGCTGCTACATTGGGCTCCCGTGTCTTTTAAAGGTAACACACGTAATGCACGCAAGCTTACTATGAGCAGAACCAACCAGAGGGGTGGTGTCAGGGTTTTTCCTGTTATGGACATGTTTGGCATCTAGCGGCTTGACTATAGTGCCCAGCTTTCATCAGGAGGCTTGGCATCATAGGGCCAGGGCTTCAGAGCCCTCACAGGTTTGAATTTCCCAAAACACAGCTAGAAAGAGTCACAGGAAGCAGAACGCTCCCACCAGGATCATTACCACCCAGATGTCTGGAACCCAGAGTGGCCCATGGGATGTACTTGGCAAATCACAAAAGAAAGTCCCCAGGTGTTTCTCAGTGTGGCAAGGTGAGTGGAAGCCAGCATTCTTGACCCATCTTCTGAAAAGAATGGAGTACAATTTAACATTGAAAAAGAAAAGGAGAAAAAGAAGTTCCTTTTAGTAATAATGTCCCTCTCATTTTCCTGGGATCTTAAATACAATCATGAATACTATTCCATCCATCTATGAAAACGTTTTTTCTAAATATTTTATTTCCCCCTCCCCCAAATCTTTTCCTCCTTCCTTTCTGTCAAACAATTGCTCAGGGAAATAAAATTTTCCAGTTATTTACTTAACATATACCTAGTGTGACTCTCCCATGTGCCAGACACTGCTTAAGGCACTGGGGATGGGGCAGTGAACAAACTTATAAAAAACACTTGACCTCGTGGAACTTGCTAGCAACCCTGTTACTTTGCTTGACACGGTTACAGTTTTGGTTTGGTTTTCCAAGATTTTGGGTATCTTTGTGCATGTGGGCTGTCTCTTAGGCTGTAAGACTATGGGAACATTCCCTAAACTGAGTGACCCTAGGCCCAGCCAGACAACCCCAGCCTCAGGCCAGACTCACAAATCCTTATGAATCTTTGGGGAAGGAAGGGTGTCTTCTCTTTCCACTGGAACACACACACACACACACACACACACACACACACACACACACCACACTCACAGTTCAAACTCCAAAGAATGACAGGGCAAGTAGGAGGTGGGTAAACTTAGAATCTGTTGTCCATTCCTCTGCTTTCAGGCAGGAAGGCATTCAAAGCATTCTGGGCAAATAAGACTCTTCATCTTAAAGTTCCTCCACCTGAACAGTCTGGAACTCCCTCCTTATGGAGAGTCGTCCTTTTGGACACAGCTGGTTTCTGTTTGCTCTTGTTTATCCCTCTGCTGCCTGACATCTCCTGAAAGGTGGTGGCCCTGGGTACGACAGCCACACCCTCTGGCTTCTGGCTTCTGCCTCCAGCAACAGTGTAGGTGCTGGTAGAGGGGCTTTCCCCACAAAACACTGTCTATGATCTGTAATTACATTTTAAAATGCTTCATTTGTGTGCTTTCTTACTCATTGTCTTCACTCCCAGTAGAAGGCAGACCCCCTGAGGGCAGAGGCCACCTCCCTCCTGCCTGTGGCTTTGTCACCGATGTCTGACACATCAGGGTTCCCACTGGTGATCCATCAGGGTTCCTGCTGGTCTTCACAGTGCCTTTATGAAAATCAGAAAAAGGCGTTCCTTCCAAACTGTTTAGAAACAGGTGTCCTCTCAGGGCACAGGGCTCGGCATAAAGGTGACATCTTCTTGAAAAGGAAAAACCTGTCCCTTTCTCCAGGCAAATGCAATTCCAAGCCAGGCATGTGACTTGGTGAACAGTCGGTAAGCAGCATCCCCTTAGCTCTCAGCTAGGAACTTGTGGGCCATCTACCAACTATGTGACAAGAGACAGGAGCAATGGATCAAGAGCTATTTGATGAATGAATTATTTGAGAGTGGAGGCTCATCGATAGGGGTCCAGTAGACCAAAAGAATATGGTGGGAGTGAGGCTCTATGACTTTCAAGGCTGGGCTGTAAGTATCCAGGCAGGATCTGCCTGGTTCTTGGGAGCCAGGTGCTCAGAAGACAGTGATAAGTAGACACAAGCACTCCTGGTGTTCTCATGGAGTTTGTAGTCTGGTAGGTGGGCTATCATTGGGATGGCCAGAGTTTATCATCCAAAGTAGGACACTTTTGAGAGTGAGAGGGCTACTATTCATAATTGCAGTGGGACAGAAATACTTACTAGGAACTGTCCCAGGGAAACAGATGCACAATGACATCACCCTCATTAGAATGCACTAATGGATTAAGTAATCACTCAATTCAATGTGAACATGTCACCATAACAGCCACGCTATGAAGGAAGGGGAAGCCGGTGCTCTGGCAACCTGCAGTAAAGGGGATTTGACCCAAGCAGAAACATCAGGGCAGGCTTCCCTGAGGAAGTGGTGCTGGAGCTTAGGCCTTAGACCTGAAGGATAACTAGGAGTTGGTTTGGCAAGAGGGAAGGGAAAGGGCCCCAGGTGGAAGAAGCAGCACTAAGTTCAAGGCCTTCTGCATGGGAATGTGGTGCATAGTAGGGTCTTAAAGAAACCAATGTGGCTAGAAAGGGGAGAGCCAGGATGAGCTTGGGAAAGGCAGTCAGGCTATAGTAGGGCTGGGGGCTTCATTCTAGGCAATGGAGCACTGTGGATGCACCATTCCTAACTGCTCTAACATGCTGAACACACCATCTGAGGAAAAGGGAAATGGATGCTCCGTTGTCTCATCAAAGGAAGTAGCATTAGTCAGCAGCATCCATTCTTGTTTAAGCCTTGCATTGTTAGAGGTTTGAGGTTACATGACTATTTTATGCTCATAACCTGATGTGGCTGTAGAATTGGTATTGCATTTATAGCATCAGCTGAACAGAAAATGTGATGTATGTTATGCATATCAATGAAAACATGACCATTGTTTGTTCCACAGAGAATGGAAATTGGAAGTCAATCATCCTTTGCAATCCAAATAGGGTCTCCAACAATTTGTAATTTTCATTTAAATTGTTAGGAGGTTTGGAGCTATTAGTTAATCTATCTTCCAATACATTGTTTAGCATAGCACTGAATAAATGATACACGTTGCCAATGGATGAAGGATCCGGCTAATAACTCTGGTAGTAAGTGACTTATTTTTCTTCAATAAAGTCACATAAACAAACAAATAAAAAAGTAGCAACATGATCTAACTGACTGCTATGTGGGAAGGTTAAGGAGGCCAGAGTTGGACCCAGGCACAGAAATGAGGAGGTGAGGAGGGATAGTAACTTGGGATCCAAGATTCTACTCACACTGTAGAATGACACTGGGTCTTGGAGAAGAATATCCCAAAGGTGGCTCAGAAGTCCCTTCAAGGAGATGTAGAAGGAAAATAACATTGCATAGAGGTCTGAAGAGTCTGGGACTCAGATGAAATGGTCCATTGGAGTGTCCAAAGGTGCAGATGTTCCCTAAAGAGTCTCGGGGACCCGTTGGCTCACTTCAGGTCATAAGGAAGGATAATTGGGCAGCTTCTCTGAGGGCTGCACTTTGATGATGGCATTGTTGGCAAGAAGAGCATCAAAGGCCCAGGGGTGGTTCCCTGGGGCACCTGGTCATGTATGAAGCCTCCTGGATCTACTCTACTATCTAGCTTTCAAAAGGATTTCAGGCAGCTGATGATCAAAGACAGGCACACAATAGAGCTGACACAAAAGGAAATAAAAACTATGCAGACTGAGAAGGAAGCAAATATATGAGCCCAGCGATTTTGAAAGGCGAAAGCATCTATGAATCATCTGGGGAACCTAAGAATCATGCAAATTTCTTGGCCCCACTTCCAAAGGTGCTGGAACTGTAGGTCTGGGCTGGCCTGGGACTTGCATGTTTAATAAGCTCTTTGCCCACCCACAACTGAAAAGTGATTCTGAAGCCTGTGGTTTGTGGACCACCCTTTGAAAAACACTGCATGAATCCTTTAACTTAACATGGTCATAGTCATTGAGCATCACATTTAACATGGCATTTCCTGACACCCTCAGATGTGGTGCTTTGACACCTTGGATGGCCACCTTGCTTCCCACAGAGATAGGCCCCCGGAGACATCATCTGCTCAGCTGAACTACCTTGTCCTGTATCTCCCTGCTGCTAGAAGGCTTTGTGTGAGTTAGGGACAGATGTTGTCCTCGAGGCAATGTGGAGCACCCATCACTGGAAGAGTCAGTCCAGGGATGTTAAACCGCTGGGATGTGCATGGAGACAAGCTGGTGAGGCAAGGGTTAACTCTTCTGGAAAGAGCCCATCTTCTTGCTGGGAGAGATCCTGGGTAGGCAGGATGGGACCATCTTTGTTTAGCTCCCCAACCCCCCAGGTCTAGAGAAGCCAGGTCATGGAGGCTAGGGGACCCTGAAAGCCCTGTGTGCTCTGCTCAGCTAAACTTCTGGAGCTTTATTAGTTCTGTGTTCCTTGCAATTTGTCCTACTTCTTTATTGATCCTTTCTTTGGTTTTAATAGCCCCTTCTTCGCTTCTGAAAAGCTTGAAACCTCTCCTAGGTATTAAGCAATGAAAAAGGGGGCAGTAGATGGTGGAGTGGATGGCTGAATGGGATAGACGTTACCTAGGTTACTGCTACTTAAGGTGTGGTCCATGGACCAGCAGCATCACCAATCCCTGGAAACCTGTGAAAAATGCAGACTCTCAGACCAGATTTATTGACTCAGAATCTGCATTTTGACAAAAATCTCCAGATGAATCACATGCATCACATGTGTTAAAGTTTAGAAGAGCTGCTGTCCTTCTTCCAACAACTATTTATCAAGAGCCCCCAAGGGCCAGGTTCTATACCAGGTGTTGGGAGATGAATGACATGGTCTCCCACCCAGTGGAGGGTACAATTAGGCATGAAATAAATAAGCAAAGAAACAAACAAACATATAATTACAAGGTGTGGCAACTGCTATTAAGGAAGTGAAAAATATCAGTGATCATGAATTTAATTGTGAAAAGTTATAAGGCAAACGACAGACTTGGAAAGGAAGTTGTCACACAGAATGGTTATAGGGATTAAACGGGGAAGGTCTCTCTGAAGAGGTACCTTTTAAGCTGGAAAGATTGGGGATCCTTAAAGAAGGAGTTGGAAGATTCTAGAGTGAATGGCCAACTCTTGTCCAGAATCATGCAGGGAATTAGAACCTGGAGTCTCAGAGCTCAGGTTGTAAGTTCCCTGAAAAGGAGGAGGCTCTGACCATGCAGCAGCATTAGTTCACATCCATAGGGTTCTCCTCAACTCACCCAGTTCAGCATGGCACTGAAGAACTGTGCTGAGTTCCTTCCTTGCTCCAGGAGTATACAAATTTATTAGGCACTGGTCCAATGACTTGCAAACAGTTATCCCAGGGGCTCCTTCATGACAGCTCAGCCCGAGGAGCCAGAAAAATGGCAAATGAGCCTTTGGCTAAAGACTAAATAAGGACATACTATTTTTTTCTTGAAATGGCCTATAAATGTTCCCACTCCCTAGTGCACTACTCACCTCCCCAACCACTGGATTCTGATGCATGGTGGGGACCACAGCATCTACTGAAGTTTTCACATGATCCAGCTCCTGAGTCACCCTGCCAGCAGCATCAGCATCACGCACTGTTAAACATGCATCTCAGGCCCTGCCCAGACCTACTGAATCAGAATCTGCATTTTAACAGGATCCCCAGAAGGTGTGCATGCACACCAAACTGCGAAGCCCTGCCCTACACCATGAGGCCACCTAGGAATCGGTACATATGTTGGGATCCCAGAAGATGGCTTAAGGTGGTGGAAACCAAGAAAATCAGTAGAGACAAGAGCTGGCCCAGGGAATGTGAGGATGCTCATCTGTCACGCAAAGGTCTGGTAGAGCCAACCGCTGGGCATCATGGACCCATGGGTTGTCATGGACCCAGATCGGTCCTAACTGGTCAGGTTTTTATTTCCCAAAGTGAGGGGCACACACCCTAGCAGTCCTGGAGATTACTTTTGGTGATACATGGCGATGGAATTAATTACATTGAATTATAGAATAAGAATGCTGTTCTCTGATGATCACAAGGAGAAAGTCTTTGTTGGGTGCTAGGATGCCTTCATCACCTGCAGATGCCACTTGGTGGTTATGACAGGGACTCTGAGCTCTGCACCTCTGTGTTAGTCTGCTCAGGTCGGGCTTCCATAACAAAGGAACACAGGCTAAAGCCTTAAACAAGATATTTTCTCACAATTTGGGGCTAGAAGTCCAAGATCAAGGTGTTGGCAGGGTTGGCTTCTTCTGTGGTCTCTCTCCTTGGCTTGTAGATGGCTGTCTCCTCCCTGTGTCTTCACATCATCTTCCCTCTGTGCATGTCTGTGTCCTAATCTCCTCTTCTTATGAGGATGCCAGCCATGTTGGTTTAGGGCCCACCCTAATGGTCTCATTTTAACTGTAATTACCTCTCTAACGACCCCATCTCCAAATTCAGTCACATTCTGAGGCACTAGGGGGTTAAGACTTCAACATATGAATTTGGGGAGAGGCGTACACTTTAGCCCATAACAACCTCCCTAGTTGTACAAACGTTCACAAATGTCCCAACCCCTTGTGCCTCAGTTTGCGCATCTGGTAAAAGGGGGTGATGGTACCTACCGCACAGGCCTATAGAGAATGCTTAACAAGTTCGCACACATGAACTGCCTAGAACAGGGCGTGGCGCCGAGTAGGCTCCGCAAGGGCAACAGTCATTCTAATGCATGGCACATAGGAGGTTCTCAATGATGTGCTGAGTGAATGAAAAAATATCAGCCATTGTAAAGAAAGAGCATTGTACAGTCCTCGCCTCAGAAGTTTGGTTAGGCAAGAGCATGGAAGTGAAAATTAAAAAAAAAATCATTTTGCTCTTGTGTGGAAGGAGCAATGTTTCTCGTACCCTCAGGGTTGTTCTGGCTGGTCTAACAATCAAATAGATATGAGACAGATTAGCAAGAAAAAATAGCCAACTTTAATATATGCATACTAGTATGTTTGGGAACCTCACATACATGAGGGGGTCAGGGACCCCACATGCAGGAGAGGTTCAGAGATAGAAAGGGGGATGGAGGTGTAGGAGACATCTTGAGCTAGCAATGAGGTAAAGCATCTAAGGGGCTTCAAAGGGTCCTTGCAGGGTGATAAGAGCAGAGGTTGAGTAAATACAAGTTTGCCCTGCCCTATGGGTGGGTCTGCAAAGACGGTACTGAGGTCTGCTGAAGGTGGTACTGAGATGACCAAACTCAGGATGTCTTGTTCTAGAATAAACCCAGGGGATCAAGAACAATGACACAAAGGAAGAGAGAGTAAATCGTAGGGCCTCTTCCCAAGCATAGCCCCCAGACCTTTTCCTGGCACATCTGCTGATCTTGCCCTTTTGCAGCCCCCACAGAGGAAGTCAGAAACCCAAGGAAACATGTAAGGCAGCTGTAAAGTTCCCTGTCTTTCCTCTGTCCAACTGTGTCCAGTGCCCACCCATCTAATACCCCCAGGAAACATAGGAGAACCCAGGAAGCCCCCTTGAGCCAAAATACCCTTCTCTTATTTCCAACCCCACCCTGGGCTCCACAGTGACTGTTCCTTTGTCTTCCCCAGTTGTCACTGATTACAATGTAAATATTCTTAGATGGGGAAACCCACTAAGCCATGATTACCCATCAGCTATAACCAACCATTAACCCTTTGGCTAGAGCCATTATCAACCGGCTTTACAAAGGAACAGGATAGATTATGGAAGGGGAAAGGTCTACAGAGATGGGCCCATTTCTGCATTTCCTAGGCTAGGAAAGTGAAACTGAGGACAAAAAGCAAGACTGTGCTTAGTGTTTTCCCTCTAAGCTCCCCCTCCTTATGCTGATTTTACTGAGCATGTACTAAGTGCTAAGCACCTTACATGCCCTAGCTCATTTAATACCACATGAGGATGTAGGTACTATGAACCCCACTTTACAGGTGAAGAAACTGAGGCTCAGACAGATTAATTAAGTATGTGATAGAGCCAAGGCTGAAAGGTCTTTGTGGCTCAAAACGTTGACTAACCACACTCAGCTCTCTTACTGCCTCCATTGAGGCCTCTCTCCTCACTGGCCTCTTTCCCAGCCCCTAATGTTTCCTCCTTGCCCTCCATGAGGTGAGATGCTCTTGGGAAGCCCTGGAAGGATGCCAGGGAATCTCTGGGTCTCTTGAATTGAGGGTCCCAAACCCAAGTCAGTGCTGACCAAGCAGGAGAGACATTGAGAGACTAGCTGTCTCCCTAGAGGGCCTGCCAGTCTCTAGGGTGGGGGTGCCACAGCTTACTGGCTGGCACCCTTGCCAGCCAACACCCTATACTCACCCAACCAGTTGGACCACACCACCCACATGCCAGTCGGATCCGTTTGGACAGGCACAGAGCAGGACCCGGCTCATCTGCCTCCTGGCCTCCCCCCTCCCACCTGCCAGGTGCCATAGGCCCAGGTGCTCAAAGGCTCCTCCATCCCCACATGAGAGGGCCTTGTGTTCTGGCAAAGAGATAAGCACTCCTTCCTGGAAGCCTGGGGAGAGGAGAAAGGGGGCCCTGTGGGTGGGGATCCCCTGGTATTGGGGTGACTTGGCTCACAATTGTGGGAAGTGACCCCAACCCCCAAGTGTGCAGGTGGAGGGAGGTGGAGAAGTTCTGCTCCCATAGGGAGGGAAGACAGGCTGAGTGAGCACTGATGTGGCCTCCTGTTCTCTCACTGGGCCTCAGTTTTCCCATTGGAAAACACAACAAAGAATCCCCTCACTTTGCAGTCTTCCCTATGAGGATTCTTGGGCATTAGACATAATCCATTAGGCCATTCATCCATTCATTCATTTATTCAAATATTTCTTGAGCACCGGCCAAGTGCTGGGACTCTGCTAGGCCTAGGAGGCAGTGGGAGGTAAGATACTCAGAGAAGAGCTCTCAGGGGGCTCCTGACCAGTGAGGGGAGACAGGCAGAAACAGGCTGACAAATAAGTCAGTAAAACAACCCAAGCTGGTGATGTGTGCCATGCGGAGAACACAACCGTAGGATGTGATGGACCCTGACAGAGGGATGGGCCTGGGGTTCGGCTCCATGATAAGGCCACTCTGAGGACACCTTGAAGGAAGGCAGGAATGATTAGAAGAGGCCAGTCTTATGAAATAAGGACTGGGCTAAAGATTGCAAACCCAGGAACAGCAAGTTCAAATGCCCTGGGGTGAGGAGGTGCTTGGCTGGTGTGAGGAATAAGAGGGGACAATGTTTCAGGAACATGGTGAGTGAAGGGGAAAATGGTAGGGAACGAGCTCAGAGGGTAGGCAGGGGTTTCTGAGGATTGTGAGTGCAGCAGCTGCGGGAGCCACAGGGCATGACAAGCCTTGGGAGGAGTCTGGAAGTGGGCATCGCCAGCCTCCTTCCCTCCTGCTTCCTGGAGCTGGGACTGGGTTTGGAAGGGGGATTTGACCGGTATGGGATGGGTAGGGTAGTCCCCAGGGCCGAATGGGTTGCCGCCAGCCGAGGACGGGGCCTGGATACTTCAAGCAGGAACTTCAGGGGTCTGTGCCCTCCACTCCATTTGTCTCCCGTGTACTGACTTAGATCAGCTTGCCTTTCTACCATCTGAGCCCCACTCTTTGCCATCTCCCCTACCCAACACCTTGGAGTTTGTGTGACATTCATTGGGGGCACTCATTTGTCACTTAAGTGAATCTTAAGATAGGGAGTGATACCCAGAACCATCCCATCCCCTTTGCACCTTGAAATTGGGGAAACTGAGTCTTGGGTGGCAGGCAGCAGTGGGGCTCCTAACTGACCCCCCTGTGGGATGCTGCCGCTCCTTTTAGGGTTTGTTAGGGAATACCTCACATCCCCCGCCCCTGCCCTCTGCAGCCTTATCACACCCATAGGGGAGTGCAATGAAATGGATTTCCTCTGCCCTGTGCAACCAACCAGCTAAGCAGTTTGTATCACGCCTCATGTTTCTCCATAGACAGCATGGCATAGAGCAGTGGTCGCCAACCTTTCAGACCTCATGGACCACCAGTGGTCCACGGACCACTGGTTGGGACTGCTGGCATAGAGAGCCCACTATGCCTGAGTTGGACCATCTGTGTGACCTTGGCCAGGTCACTTAAATTTCTCTGTGCCTTCATTTTCTCATCTATAAAATGTGAACAATACCACCACTACTTATCTCAGAGTTCATCTACTTAAAATACTTAGAACAATCCCTGGTGTGTATTCCATTTGAGATGGTGATGTATGCATTCCTAACCCCCTACAGTGCCTCGCACACACTACAGGCTTTGAAATGCTTTGTCCATTTCTTTTATTCATTTATTCAGCCAACATGTACTGAGCACTTTTCAGGCCCAGAAACTTATAGAGAACAGACCAGACAAGGCCCCTGCCCTTAAGGAGCTTATTTCTAGGGGTGGAGACAGACCAGAAAGAAAAAAGAAAAAAAACACCCAAATCAACAAACAAGACACTTTTAACAGTGATAAGTATTGGGAGGAAATAACAGGGTAATCTAGAAAGGTCTCTCTGAAGGGTAACATATAGAATTGAAGAATTATCAGCCAAGAGAAGAGTGTTTCATGTAGGGGAATAAATAGCAAGTGCAAAGGCCCTGGGGTAGAAAGGAGCTCAGTATATTTGATGAAAAGGAGGAGCTGTTGTGACTGGGATGAGCAAGAGGGAGAGGAAAAATCAGAGAGGCGAGCAGAGGCCACATGAAGCAGCTCTCATAGGCTGTGGTAGGATTTTGAATTTGATCTTCAGGGCAACAGGAAGCCTGTGAACAGTTTAAGTAGGGGAGTGACAGATTTAACTCATGTTTTCCTAAAGTCACCTGCTACTCTGAGGAAAACAAATGAAAGGAGACAAAGTTGGGAGGGGAGAGACCAGTGTGAGGTTCTTGAGAAATGGTGAGAATGGAGAGCCCATTACTTAGGTGCCTACAGAGTATTTAAGCAGGCACCTGGGCAACCCCAATCAAACAGCATGGCTCACTGGCTAGCAGGCTGGTCCTTGTTTGCAAGGCTGCATTATTCCAAGAGGGAAAGAGGTGAACTCCCTGCATCCGGATACCTTGGGCTGACAGCTAGCCCTGAAGCATCCCCGCCTAGAACTCTGGTCCAAGATCAGCCTGAGGTCAGTCAGCCCCACCAGGGCCCCATCCTCTGGTCCTTCTCACCTCCTGGGAGTGCCCAGGACAGAAATCCGGCCCTGCCTGCCCTGGTCTGTGCACTGATAACCTCCCTGCAGGGGAAGCCACTTGTTTGGAAGGAAATGGTGCAGAAGGAAGCAGTGCCCACACTGAAAATAGGCCCGGGATCCGTTTCAGGGCTCAGATCCCAGTGGCTGAGGAATCAGGAGGCCTTCTCGGGGCTGTGGAAGTTTGATTCAGTTTGCAAAGCTTCTACCTTGCCCCAGGAAGCTTCCAAGAATTCGGGTTTAAAGCCATTTTTGGAGCCCTATGCTAAACTGGCCTAGTCTAATCACACAGGCCACTAACTGGCTTTCAGCCCTCAGTCCTGAGAGGGGGGCTCTTGAGAAAAGCAGCTGTGGGGCAAGACCCCATCCCTGCTGCCTCCTTCAATCTAGCACTTTTTGTCCCCCTCCCACCCGGTGTCATGGGGAAGGACAGGATGTCAGGAATTGCAATCACCTAACTGGACAGGCAACCCCTGGTGAGCTTTAAAGAGATGATGCTGCCAGGACCTCACCTCCACCCAATTCAGTGGGGGCTCTGGGGTGGGGCCAGGAACTGGCCTTTTAAAGAATCTCCCCAGGGGATCCTGATGTCAGCCAGGTTGAGAACCTCGGCTTTAGGAATTTTCCAATTCTGTGTTTCTCAGCCCTGACTCATTGTCTGAATCTCCTGGGCAGGTTTTTAAAGAAATCCACATCTGGGCCCCACCCAGTAAGCCAGGATCACTGAGGAGGGGGTGCAGGCACTATAGTTTTTAAAAGCTCCCCCAGGTGACTTCAAAAGGCAGTCACCTGGAGAACCTCTGATAGTCCAATCTCCCCAGTGTACAGATAGGGAGACTGTGGCCCAGAGAAAGGTGACTGGCCCAAGGTCACACAGCCAGCTAGTGGCAAAAGCAGAGCTTAAAACCAAGACTCCCGATTCCTAGGCTGGCACTATGCACCCTGATGGGGAGGTCTCAGATGGGGACACGCAAGACCCCATCTGAGACCAGCCGTTGTAAGAGGGGGGAGGGAATTGAAAGAATGCCCATGGTGACCCTCACCCTTGTATGGCCCCCCCTTCAGGTATGAGGGAGCCTGTGAATGTTAGAACTGTCACTCCTGGGGTTCTGTCACTTTACACAGTGAAAGGGGTTTCTCAGTTATCCTTGAGTCCCTCTAAAGGGCAGTTGTCCAGGGGGCCTAGTCTAATCACACTGAAGGCAGGCATTTGCTCTGGCGGGTGACACGGAGGACTCTGCCCCGTTGCTGGCTTTGAACATGGACGAGCCATCTGAGAAGGAATGCAACGGCCTAGGAGCAAGGAGCAGCCCTGCTGACAGCCAGCAACAGCATGGGGACCTCAAACACCAGCCAAAAGGAACTGCATTCTCACACCAAACCAAGTGAGCCCAGGAGTAGCTTCTCCCCAGAGCCCCCAGTTATAAGGAGACAGCCCGATTTCAGCCCAGAGCACAGAACCCAGCCCCGCCACGTCCGGGGAGGTATAGGTGCATGTTGCTTTGTGTGGTGAAGTTTGTGGGAGTTAGTTTTGTACCGTAGAAAACCAATACACGTGCTCTAGCTGAGGAAGGAGCTTGGGAGTCCTGACCCTCAGCCACAGAACCAGGCTTTTTCCAAAGCCCCCAGGGAATGGAGGGACATCTCACAGGGAGAGCACCCTGGAGGCTCTGGAGGGAAGGGAAGGGGCTGCTGGTAAAGAGGGAGTGCCTTCCTGGACGTCCTCTCCGCATGGCATCCTAGGCCCCAGGGCTCAGCTAACAGGATCCCCCAGAGTTCAGGTGAGGTTGGAGGCCTGTTACCAAAAAGGCCAGGCAGACAGACCAGCCAGGGGACGGCTGCAAACAGGGGAGCAGGGCGCATGCCAGCATCCCCTCTCAGCGCTTCTCAGAACTCACATGGGCAGGGGCACAGAAATAGTTCATGGAGGCCGTGGTCTGCAGGCAGAGGGAGATGGCAAGGGCAGGGTTTGGGACACTTGACACACACCAATACCATTCCATAGCCCCCAACCAACACCTGGGTGAGATTTGGGGTTACTAGGATGGAAGCCCGCTGACGGAGGCCTGCCTCCTCTTGCATTTGGGAGGTGGGCTCTGGTCAGAGGGGGACACCTCCGTCCTTCCTGTTGGTCTCCTCGCAGCGGTGGCTGGACCCCTCCAGGGTGTGAGCAAGCAGAGTCCTGGCCGACCTTGAACTTGGGCAGGGCTGAATCCCCTGCACAGTTACTTCTTCTTTCCTCATTGTCTTCTTTCTTTCTTCCCCTGAGGGTTTCTGGAAAGACCCCTATGCCTCATTACGCTATCTAAAATAGCTTAATAAACACATGGGGACAATATGCCACCACCGTTTCCTGTGGGTGGCATATTGTCCCCACTTATTTATTTTTAAATATGTTTTTATTGATTTCAAAGAGAGAGAGTGAAACTTCGATGAGGTTTGATCAGCTGCTTTCTGCATGCTCCCTACAGGGATTAAGCCAGCAACCTAGGCATGTGCCCTGACCGGGAATCTAGCTGGTGACCGCCTGTACATGGGACAACGCTCAACCAAATGAGGCACACCGGCCATGCATATTGTCCCATTTAATATACTGCACTCCCAAGCACACCCATCTGCTCCTTATCACATCATCCTGTTTTATTCCCACCTGAGATCACCTGACTCATTTGTTTATCTGCAGGGCCAACACCTTCCCCAGCCTTCAGAACATAAGCTCCATGAGGTCAGGGGGCATGTCAATCTGATGCCTAAAGCAGCAACTGGCCGAAACCGGTTTGGCTCAGTGGCTAGAGGTTCAGCCTGCGGACTGAAGGGTCCCAGGTTCGATTCCAGTCAAGGGCATGTACCTGGGTTGTGGGCACATCCCCAGCAGGGGGCGTGCAAGAGGCAGCTGATCCATGTTTCTCTCTCATCGATGTTTCTATCTTTCTCCCTTCCTCTCTGTAAAAAATCAATAAAATAAAATAAAAAAGCAGCAACTGGGCAAACTCATGGGAATGCATGACAGAGTCACAGGAAGAGCATCCTGGAGACTCCAGAGGGAGGGGAAGGGGCTACTGGTGAAGAAGGGGTGCCTTCCTGGATGTCCTCTCTGCATGGCATCCTAGGCCCCAGGGCTCAGCTAAGAGGATCCCCCAGAGTTCAGCAAGGCCATGCCCACTCCCTGTCCTGGGAAGCTCTGGAGGGCCCCCCGAAGCTCCCAGGAAAGGAGAGTGAGGCTGGCAGCCTCCTGGGACAACGTTTTCCTGCTCTGCAATTCACAGAGCTCAGTGCTCACCAACCCAGTTGCGTAAAGGTCCGGTTTGTTTGCCTGTTGAGGAGCCCATAGTTCCATAACATACAATAGAAGTCACCCTGTGCCTGCATGTCACAGCAATGGCATACTGCTACAGAGATTTCCAAACCCTGACTCCCGTCTGCTCAGCTCTCCTGGGCTGGTGGCAGCTGGCACACAGTTTGTGGACTGTACCTTGAGTGATACACCTGATGGGAGGGTGGGTGCTAGCTGCTACCAGGCCCCAGATACCTGCTCAGAGGCTGGATGTCAGAGGGATGGGGTAAGAGCCTAAGGTATCCCAGCAGATAGGACAGACAAGAGCCAGGGGTGGGAAAAGGGAGAAAACAGCAAGAGTCAGGCTGGTGGGGCGGGGGTAGAGGTGGACTCCCTTAGCCCAGAATCCATCTCCTGGAGCCTCCCCCAGTTCAGAGGAACCTTCTTCAGGGGAGGGAGCGGTTTTGCCCTACTCTGTGCTTGTCACCACCCACGCCACTCTGGCTTGCAGTTCCTTCTCTCAAGATGTTTGTCATATCTTCTGGCTCAGATTCCAGCCCAAGAGGAATTTTTGTACTAATGATATGAAAGCAGAGCCACAGGACCTTGTGGCTCTGGTCCCAGCCTGGGGATGGTTCTCTGGGTGGCAGCCCTGCTGATACTGTCCCTGCCCAGTGTTCACGGAGATGGCAGCTCAGATGGCACGGCTCTGCCCCACCCTGAGCTCTCAAGGAGCCTGAGATGCAGAAGAGAGGTGAGATCGAAACTCTCCCACTCCTTCCAAGGGTGCTGACCCCGCACCCCATGGGCTGGCTGCCACAGTTTCTGGGCAGGGACCTGAGGAATGCCTCTCCCTCCATGTCTTGCACACAGTAGGCACCCGGAGTGTTTGCTGAGGTCAGGCCTGTCTGCAGCTGGGCCTGGCTGGAACCCTGCCTGCCATCACTCCCCAGCCCTCAGCCAGCGGTGGCCACATTGTTCCAATTCCTACAGGTTTGGAATGTCCCTGTTTCTCGTCAATGTCAACCTGACCAGAGAACCTCCAGCTCCCAGAGGCCTGCTGGGGTCTGCCTGGGGACACAGGGCTGAGTGATGGGAGCAGGCCACCCATGGAGCCCCCAACCCCCTTCACAATCCGCTATGTTGGGGACCCCAAACCAGGCACATGGCATACTGGGCACTGGAATTGAGTGACCAGGTAGGTGTCATGTAGCAAGTTCCATGGGCCCTTGAACCTCTGCCTGGGCTCCCAGCCCTCTCTCCCTGCCCTTTTCTTTAATAGGCTCTTAGGAACAATAGGTCCTCCTCCCAGGAGCCACCCCTCCTTCTTTGATCATAGGTCTCTCTACCTGCCATGACCTCTCCCACCTCCCATCCCTGCCTGCCCAAACCTTCCTTGTCCATATGTCTCAGCTCTATAGCTAGACAGGCTGGATTTAAATCTAACCGCCACCACTTCTAGCTGTGTTTCCTTAGACAAGTCACCCAGCCTCTCTGTACCTCTGTTTTCTCATCTGTAAAGTGGAGTGTTGGGGGTGGGGGTTGGGGGGAGTGTGCCCTATTTTGGTGAATAAAATAAACAAATAGGGAGAAGCAGCCAGTTCTCTTACTGACCAATCCAGGAGTGCCCAGCTGTGTTGGGGTAGCTCCCCATGAATGGAAACTTGGGAGACTAAATGCAGACATTAGGCTGGGACAACAAGGCAGTGGCGTCTAAGATGTGCCCCCAGACCCCCATGGCTTGACCACGGATGTGGGAAACTCATGCAGGGCTGGCTGAGTCGTTGACTAGCTGGGACTCAGGATCCCTGATTACTCTAGTGCCACTAGTCACACCAAACTCCCCATGGGGACAGAGGCTGCTTCCAGCTGCAGGGGCCCCTGCAGCAAACAGGTCTTATTTCAAAGCCAGACTCAGAGAATGGGGCTCCTGGGCACATGGGGCAGCCATCCTGGGGGGTAGGTATAACCTTATTTGGAAACAGGGTCTTTGCGGGTGTAATTAGTTAGTAATTAAGCTGAGGTCTCACTGGATTAAGGTGACCCCCAATCCAATGACTGGTGGCCTTGTAAGGGAAATTTGGACACGCACACAGCGGGGAAGGCCATGTGACGACAAAAGCAGAGATGGAAGTGAGGCAGCTGCAAGTCAAGGGACACCAAGAATCGCTGGCCTCCTCCAAATCAAGGAGCACGCTCTCCCTCAGAGCCTCCGGAAGGAACCAGCCCTGCCCACACCTTGATTCCGGGTTGTAGCCTCCAGAGCTGTGGAGAATCAATCGCTGTTGTTTTAAGCCACTAGATTGTGGCAACTTGTTACAGCAACCCTAAGAGACTCATACATGCTATTGTTTTAAAATTAATATGGGCATGCACCACAAAGTGAAACTCAAGGAAAGGAGAAAGTGCTAATGATATAATTCTAACTTGGGCTCAGTAAGCGAATGAAGTTCTCCTTCTCTTCCTCCCTGTGATATTTGTAATTGAAAGATGGCTAGGATATGTTGGGAAATTCTCTATAAGGAGCTCAAGACCTTCTGGGAAGGAAGTGATTGAGATGCTACCCAACAGAAATAAAATGGGAGTCACATAGAATTTAATGTTTTCTAGTAGCTACATTTATAAAATGGAGAAACAGCCCGGCTGGCATGGCCTACAGAACTGTGGGAAAATGGATTTCTGTTAAGTTACCCATCTGTGGCACTCTATTATGGCAGCCTGAGCAGACTAATACAAGGGCCTCACAGTTCTTGGGTTTCTGCCTTTGTAAAACAGACATAATACTGGTCCCTACCACCTAAGGTGGTTGGGAGGATTGAGTAAGTTTAATGCAAGTAAAACAGAAACTAACAAATGCTACTGTGATTTATTATTATTACCATCATCGTTGTCATCGAGCTGGGACAAATAAGACTCAGCAATGAAAAATAAGAGGATCCCGGCTGGCGTGGTTCAGTGGTTGAGCGTCAACCCATGAACCAGGAGATCACGGTTCAATTCCCAGTCAGGGCATATGCCCGGGTTGTGGGCTCGATCCCCAATGTGGGGTATGCAGGAGGCAGCCAATCAATGCTTCTCTCTCATCACTGGTGTTTCTATCTCTCTCTCTCCCCCTTCCTCTCTCTAATATATATATATGTGGGTGCACAGACAGGAGCTATGAGGAGCTGACATTGATCAATCAAATGATCCCTGAATTTAAGAACTGGAAAGACCATTTGGCGTCCCCATCTCCTGATTGATGAATGAGGAAGCTGAGGCCCAGAGAGATGAAGAGACTTGCCTGAGGTCTCATGGTAATGGAGAAGACAAGGTTGGAACACAGACTTGGAGCCTTGGCCACGGCATCTTGCTAGTTGTGGGTTTCAATTATTAAGCAGAATTCACACCGGGTCTTAGTTGCCCGGCTTGCATCAGGCAAGCCCACATGTGGTTACGAGGGATTGCTTCCTGGATGAGACACAGGCTGTGAGGAGGAAGCCGTCTGGGTGGAAGAAACAGCTGCTCTGGCTTCACATCTGCTAAACTACTTGATCTAAAGGATTCTCCGCACATCTAGGCAGACAAGAACTTCCCTTGTGGCAGCTTTGCCCAGGGTCTGGGCTGAGCAGAGAGCAATGGGGGGCCTCCCTCTAGACACTGTCTGGGAGCAGGAAGGAATGGAGAACTCATGAAGCTGCCCATAGACACTAAGAGACAAGGACACAGAAGGCATGCAGGGCCAGGTCCGCCCTCTGGCCAGTTACCCCCCTACCCCTTTTTCCCCCCCCTCGCCCCCCCCAACCCGCCACTTCCCTGCTGGCCAATAGTGTATCATGCTGGAATCCTGTTTAGAAGTGCTGAGTCCTGCTGCCTGGGAGTGAGCGCTGCTTTCTAGGCCACCTCCAGGTAGACGGTCAGCTGCCTTCCAGCCACATACTTAACTGCAAAGCCAGAGGCCTCTGCATGGCGAGAAAACCCAGACTGGAGAAATCCACGAATCCCCAACTCTAGCCATCATGTGCCATCCCTGCTTTCTGATCATCCATCCTCAGCTTGAAACACTCTCAGGATGGGGAACTCATTACTCAACAAAGCATGCTATCCCACTGTGGCGGAGTTCTCAATCAGTGCCACCCAACAGAACTATAATGCAAATGAATCCATGTTCTTTAAAATGAAACAAGCGAAATTAATTTTAATATTTTCTTTAACCCAGTCATATGATCATTTCAGCATGTCATCAACATTAAAAATTTTAGCGAGATGTTTTACTTTCTGTTTTTTTGTGCTATGTCTTGGAAGTCTGCCTTCTCATTTCGGCATTTCTCAATCAGACCAGCTACTCTGCTGCTCCATGGCCACACGGGGCTGGCGGCAGCTGTAGTAGCTCTCAGTTGGGGAGTTACGTTTCTTATGCTGAATGAAATCTAATGTCCTGCCGTGTTTACATGTTGGTCTCTGTTTTGTCCGCTGTGCTAACAGGCTGATCAGCTACTTGGTACTTATTATAACCACAAATAAACAACTGTTATGCTCTTAACTCTGTGCCAGCCAGTGAGCTGGATGCTTATGTGGATTCCATTGAAAACCTACACAGCCCTTTAGTGCCAGTTTTCAAATGCAGACATGAAACATTAAAAAGGTCACACAGCTAGCAAATGGGAAAGCCCTTTAGCGATTGAGAAATGGGAAAGCCTGGACCTGGCCCCAGCTCTGGAATCCATTCTCTTAGCCTCTAACAGTCAGGCTGCTCAAAATAGCCACTAACAATTGTATGACTCTCCAGCCCTTGAGACATGGATGGGCTAAACAGAGATGTGCCTTCAATCTAAGATCCACACCAGATTTCCAAGAGCTAGGACCCAAACCAAGAAATAATTTTCAGGTTGATTACATGTTGAAATGACATTATTTTAGCAAGATAAAACATGTTCAAATTCATCTCACTGGTTTCTTTTTGCTTTTTCTCTAAGCGGCTTATTAGAAATGTTCAAGTTGCATGTGTGGCTGGCATTGTATTTTATTGGACAGTTGCTGCTCTGATCCATTTCCTTCTGGGCTAAATATTCTCCATTCCTTCAACAGTTCATACATGACCTCATTTCTAATCCTCCCCTCAAGCCCTCCTTTTGATGGGTGCTCCTGGGAGTGAATAATGGTCTGGCTGACTCTTCCCTCATTTGCTTGTTCATGTCCTTTGCCCAATTAGGGTTTAAGTGGTTTTCCTTTTGTCCTATTGATGGTCCGACCTCTTTGTAATCAGGGGTATTTACATCTGTCAGTTGCAATAATCGGCCTTTCAACTTTTCCTGTGGTGTCTTTGGCTATCCACGTTTCTGTTGTGTGCAGCCAATCTGTGAATAGATTCCTTTGTGGCTTCTGGATTTTGTGTCATTTTGCCCACTCCCAAACTTATGAAAAAATATTATCCTGCATTTCCTTCCACCACATTCACTTTTGAATCTTCTTTTTCTTTCATCCAACTGGAATCTATTTCTGTTTGTGATAGGAGGAAGGGATCTGACTTAATTTTCCCCTACTTGTGTAGCCGATTGTCCCACTTAGTAAATAATTCTTTCTTTCCCCACTAATTTGAAGCGCAATTTAAAAAATCGTATTTAGGCTCAGTTTTCCTTCTGTTGGTAGGCAAGTTGGCTCCCAGCAGCTCTCAGTTTACATCTGACCAGCTCAACAAGCTCAGCAGATCAAGGTCTTTTCTTCAGCAGTCTCAGCAAAAGCCCCAGAGCTGACTTAGTGGATAGCGTGAATCAACATGGCCACAGGGACTGGCCAGGCTTGACCTACCAGAGGGGAGAGGTCACTTGAAAAAGGAAAAGGGGAAGGGTGGTTCCTCAAAGAGAAATTGAGATGTTGGAGACTGAAGGAAGAACAGATGCTGGTCAGACAAAAAGATGCCTACCCTAGTGCGTACCTCCTGGCCTGTCACTGGGTACCCCATAGCCCCAGCTGCACAGGCATTTTGGGAGTTGGGGGTCTTCAGGTTTCCTCTGTTTTAGCCTGGCTTCCCCCTCAAAGATCCGCCAAGGTTGTGTCTACCCCAGGAATTCAGATCTGACTCCAGATGCCCTTTCCCGAGGATCCCTCTGGCCTGGAAAATCAGCCCAGCAAGCTTGGGGACAACTGTCCTGCCCACTCCTGCCCCAGGACCCTTGGCCAGGTTTCCTCTCTCTGCCAACAGGGCAGAGCTCAGGGAGGGCGGGAGGAAGGAAGGAGGCCAGCAGGGCGTGGTCACTGTTTACAAACAGAAAGTGGCTCCTTCCTGTCCACCCCAGAGAATGGTGCTGCCCCGCTGGCTCAGGAAGTCAGGCTCCTGCAGGGAAAGTCCCCAGAATGCCTCTCTTGTCCTCTCTCCAAGGACCAAGGGGCTACCCCAGGGCCACCAGGGAACAGCCTGAGATTCCAGAGTTCAGGTTCTTCTGCAGAGAGGTTTTGCAACAGAGGCCAGGGTGTTGACCTTGGGAGCAGACTCCTGTTTTATTACAGAGGATGCCTAGCCCTGAGTTCTTCAGGCCACAGGGCAGGCACTCCCAGCTCCTCCCTCTCACTCTAAGTCTGTGCGGGAGCAGGGAGTGATTTGAGGAGGAGTCAAAGGATGAGACTAGAACCCAAATTCTTTTGCCAGCTCCCATCTCCATTGGCCCTCCCAAAGCCCCCCATAATAATACATTGAGCAGAACAATAGTAAATGAAAACACCCTATAAAATAAGAATAAAAGTCTTTTTTTTGAAACTTTGCTCCATTGTATGACATGGAATAGATCAACTAAACGGAAGCAGGCTGCCTGCCATGCTGTGAGGCTGCCTGGGTTCAAAGCTCAGCTCTGCCACTTGCTGGCTGCGACCTAGGCAGCTTGTTAAACATCTGTGCCTTTATAGACGCCCCTGTAAAATGAGGTGAGGGCAGCCCCACCTCGTAAGGTCTTTGTGAGGATTCAGGAAATGAATAACGCAATAATGACAGAGAAGAGCAATTAGGTGTGCAAGAGAAATGAATTGCAGCCATATTGTAAGGGAGGGTTCCATGAAGCCATTTGAAAGTGGACTTAGATTAGCTGTAAGTGTACATTTCAAAACCTATAGGTCAACCACTAAAAAAATTTTATAAGTATAATTGATAGGCCAAGAGAGAATAAAAAATGGAATCATATAAAATGATTAAAAACAGAGAAGGCAGAAAAAAAGGGGAAGATCTTTAAAAAGAAAGAACAAGTGTACTGACTACAAAACAGTTACAAATATGGTAGATACTAATTCAATTATATAATTATATTAAATGTGAATGGTGTTAATCCACCAATTAGAAAACAGAGACTGTCAAGAGTGGATAAAAAACAACAACAACAACAACAAAGAAAAACAAGCAAGACCTGACTATGTTGCCTACAAGAAACCTACTTTAAATGTTAATGAAGGGGAGCCCTAGCAAAAGGGCTGTGGAGCCAAGCTGCCCAGGAATAATCTGGTCACTCTTTTAACCTCATTGAGCCTCAGTGTTCTCTTCTGTAAAAATGGGGATATAATAGTTCTGAACATACATAGGGATTGTGAGGATTAAGTGAGCAGACTCATATAAAGAATAGTGACCAGCACATAGTAAATAACCTAAGAGTTTGCTGTTTTGTTATTATTATTATTAACTATTATTATTATTATTATTCAAGTGGAGCTTCAGGACAAGTTATACAGCTCTCACTTCCAACCAGCTTTTTATTTTGAAGCTTCCCCAAATAGAAACTTGAGAGCCACTACTTTCCCCTTGAGTTTTAAGGCCAGGATCAGCTATATAATCTACAGAATTATCAAAGTTCCTATGCAAAATGAAAATGCAGGGCCCCTTGTTCAACATTATTAAGAATTTCAAGATGGTGCTGGCAGATCATTAAATCAAACACAAGGCCCTTCTGAGCTGGGGTCCCTTTGTGACTGCACAAGCCACATGCCCACAAAGGCAGCTCTGCTTAAGATCTATAGACCACAAGGGCAAAGTCACAATCCAGGATGCCAGCCCACGCTCCTCTCCCCAGCCCAGCCTGCTCTACGCCACCTGGGTCAGAACACTCTGACCTGGGTGTAAACACACCTCACTTTTCTGGACCCATGGAACACCAGCACAGATGCACTCCTCGCCAAATAAATGCTTTGCTGCCTGCTTCCTTTTGAAATCCTGGATCCAGAATTTCCTGGGGGCTTCTTTCTGGATCCCCTGGAGCTGGGGGCATGGTTTGGAAAGGGGAAGGGTAGAGCTAAGACTTTCTGGGAGCCTCAGTCAAGAGCAGGCTCAGAGTTGCTGGTTTCAGGGGAGCCTGCTCCAGGGCGCCCCGGGCAGGAGCGAGTCCCAGCTTGTCCACGCACTCCCCACTCTTGCGTCACCCCATTGGCCTCCCAGAGTCTGGAGAGACTTCAGAGCTCTATACTTCTTTGGCCTGGCAAAGCTAGGGGCTCCTGCTCACTCGGAAGCCCTTGCCCTGTGGGGCATGATCAGAGCTGCCCCGGGGACACTGGGATGCAGGAAGGAAGGGGGAAGGGGAAAGGGGGGCGAGCCAACTGGCAGAGGCTCTGGCGTGAGTGGCAGCCCTGCGGTGCCCAGCCATACAGGCGATTCCTAGTGAGTGTGGGCAGCAGGCAAACAAGCCTTTAGTGTCAGCGCAGCCCACCCAGCCCTGAAACACGTCCCTTCTGTCTCCTGGGGGGTGGGGCTTGATAGTAACCCCTGGGGTCAATGATGCAGGGCAACCCACCCCCAACTCCAGCTACCACCCACCCACCCCTATTTTGCATCTTCATCCCTCCCCTACCTCATCAAAGGGGAGGGACACCCCACAAGCCTGGGTGTGGGCCAGCTGGGTTTTGATCTCAAAGATACTGTCCATCCCAGCTTGGGCAAGGCATGGGGAAAGCCTCTGGCTCCTCCTACCCTGTCTTTCCATTCTCCGCCTCCTCAGAAATGAACCAAGGGGCATCAGGCCAAGTTCAAAATCCTGAAGTGCAAGCTGCAGCTTTTGTGGGTGCCGGCAGCAGGGTGGGAAGCCAGCAGAGAGGAGAGCTAGGGTGGGGTTGCACCCCATTCCCTCCTCCCCTCACCTCTACACTCTTGATCAGACAGAGAGGCTCCCTCTGGAAAGACTGGCGGGAAGATGGGGCTGTTTGAAATCCAGGACACAGCGGGGTGGAAGGAGGGCTAGAGCTGTTCCAATTCATTGCTCAACACTTGGCAGGAGTTGAGGGGGAGAGGAGGGAGAGGAAGGGGGTGCAGAGCAGGAAATCAAGGTACTGTCTCTGCCCAAAGAGCTGGTAGATTACATGAGCTAACTTGTGTAATCTCAGGATAGGGCCTAACATTATAGGAATGCCAAAGTGACTTTCTTAATTACTATTGTTATTATTCCTGTTACTGCCTTGCACTCTCTCTGGGTCCTCGGTTCCCCACAGGTGTAAACAGTTCCTCTGCTCCACCTGGGCTGGGGGGCGATGCCTTCCAGAAACGGGGGTGGGCTTAGCGACCTCAGGGTGGTCTCCAGGACTCTCCAGTCCTCTGCTCTGGGCTCACAGCATAGGCAGGGTCCTCGTCTCCAACTCACCTCTCTGTCAGATCCCAGCTTGGGTTTATTAATATCCTGTTCACTCTCTCAGGTAGTTTCCGGGGACATGTCAATCATCTTGGATTCTGCTGACCTTGTGTAGTCAGGGTGATAAATACACTCAGAATAGAATTAAAGTTAGTCACTGGAACTAATCCTGTTTATTCTATAGTCATCCATTTGTTCAACAAATATTTCTTAAACCCCATTGTGTGCCAGACCCTGTGCTGGTGGTAGGATTGCAAGGAAAAAGAAAAAGATGGGCCTGCCTCCTGGCACTCAGAGGAGTCGGAGGGCTGAGTACGACCACCTATCAGCTGCCACTGCAGTGACGGAGGGTCTCCTTAAACAGTGCCCAGCCCCCTCTCCTGGAGTTCCTGATTCCAGGCTGGGAAAGAGCCCAGGAATCTGCAATTTAAAAAAGTGTTTCACATAATTCCTTTTTTGTTGTTGTTGTTAGAGAGAGAAGAAGGGAGAGAGAGAAACATTGATGTGAGAGAGAAACATTGATTGGTTGCCTCCTGCAAGCACCCAACTGGGGATCAAACCCACAACCTGGGTATGTGCCCTGAGTGGGAATCAAACCTGAGACTTTTTGGATAACAAGATGATGCTCCAACCAACTGAGCCACACCGGCCAGGGCTCATCTTTCTTATTATAAAGAGAGTTTGGAAACGTATCCCCAAGGAACAGGAATGTATAAAAAGAGTTTCTTACTGGGAAGGAAAGGAAGCTGAGAGGACTGGCCAGAGAGATCCATAAGGCTCTCCTGGGAAACTGAGAGCTTGGAGCTAAAGCACAAGGCTGTTAACTGGGTGAAGAGGGAGGGGCTCGTGTTCCTGGAGCGGGATCAGCACATGCAAAGGCCCTGGGGTGGGAAGGTGGAAGCCCAGTGTGGCTGGAGCTCAGGAGGAAGGGAGAGCTGGAGAGGTGGGTCAGAGTTAAAGTTGGGACTAAGGGTACCCTAAGAGCACTGGGGAGCCCTGGAAGGGTTTATATATGAGAGGGGTTGACATGATTGATGCTTTGAAAAGATTTTTCATTCGAAGAAACATACACTGAGCCTACCAGGCCCTGGGCCAGATTTTGGCAGAATTGGGCTTCTTTCCCAACTGCCTCCTTCTGTGGGGCCTTGGCAGAGCAGGAGCAGGAACCCAGGTAGCCTGGAGGCCCACCTTGGCAGACAGGAGGCTCTGGACTTGGTTTCTGCTCCCATTGGCTGTGCCCACCTCTACATCCCCTCAGGCTCAGCTGCAGGTGGGCAGCTCCAGAGAGAATCTTGTTTTCTAGTCCCATTGCCAAAATCCACCCGTTTCCCTTGCCCCTCAGACAACAGTGCCAGGACACCCCTCCCTCCCCCCCCCCCCCACACACATTCCACCCACCTCCTCTGCCCTCTGGAGTCACCTGCCAAGATGCTAACAGACAGGGCAAGGGGAATGCAGAGAAGCAGACATTCAGCCCCTCAGGGGACTCTCCTCATCTCTCTACTGACTGAGCCTACTCTCCCACCACCACCAGCCCGCTGCACAGCAGTCTGGCTGACAGAGGGAGAGCAGGTGGGGTCCTCAGCCCCTCTGCAGTCCCGCAGAGGCTGTTGGGTGGGATGAGTCAGTGGGAGAAAGTGGGCATTACTGCCAAGAATGGGTTGGCACAGAGCTAGCCAGGTGCCCCACAGCACTCAGGGGCATGGGGAGCGGGGCAGGGTGTGGCTCGTGGGGGTAGGGCTACAGATTGCACCTCATTTGCATACAACCATGGGGGCGGGGCAAGAGAGGCCTGGCCACTGCATAATTCTTGATCTGTGATCTCCCCACTTCCACAGTAGCCAGGACCACCGCCCCCATAACCCAGGGGCACCTTCAGCCCCCCCCCACCTCCCTCCCCCCTCACCTCATCATTTTAGCTCTTCTTTGAATAAATGTAAAGCTCCCCGTCCAGTTCCTGGAGTCCAGGGATGTGAACTGAAGAAAACTACTCCTGGAACCATTTCTGGAAAAACCAAGTCCACTGGGTTTATGAAAAACGAAGATGAGGAGGGGGTGGGGGAGAGGGCCATATTCCACCAGCGTTTTCTGCATCCTTCTATTTCTTTTTTTTTTTTAAATATATTTTTATTGATTTCAGAGAGGAAGGGAGAGGGAGAGAAAGATAGAAACATCAATGATGAGGAGAATCATTGATTGGCTGCCTCCTGCATATCCTCCAACCAGGGATCAAGCCCGCAGCCCAAGCATGTGCCCCTGGCTGGAATAGAAGCTGGGGCCCTTCAGTCCGCAGGCTGACGCTCTATCCACTGAGCCAAACCGGCTAGGGCTGCATCCTTCTATTTCAAGGGTGGTTCGCTCCCTTCATTCCCTCCTGGGGATCTCAGACTCTCTCCCCACCCCTTGTTCCAGGGGCAGCAGTGAGGACTTCCATCACCAAGTTCACTCTGCCTTTTTGCTAATTCTGTGTGGATCAGAGAGTCCTGGGTTAGCAAGGTCTCTGAGGGCCAAACACCCCCTCCCCCCTCCCTCCCTCCGCTGGAGCTCTGTACTTGGTGGTGGGGGTTGATAACAGATACTGGGCAAGCAGGCCCAGCCTAGCAATCAAACGGCTGCTGTCTCGCCAGTCTCTGCAGTCTGTGCTTCATGGACATTATCCCAAATAACTGGCTAAACTCCTGTGAGCACAAGGAGCTTCAGACCCCTCACAGTAGGTGCCTTTAACCCTCATGCTGACCCACAAAGAAGGCAAAAGTCATCCCCCTCCCCTGAATGGGAAGGTGACAGGAGACAGAAGCCCCAGAGCACCTCAGCAGGTGACTGGAAGCAGAACTGGGACTGGAAAAGGCACATGAGAAGCAACACGTAATGAGGCCCCCGGCTCCTGCTGTGGGGACCCTGCAATTGCATGGCCTGTACTCACAGGTCGCTGAGCCCAAGGGCCTCCTTACACTTGTGTGTGTTTCAATATATTACATAAATTTTCAAGATATTTTCTAATGTTGTGATCAGTATGTTCTCTAGTATCTAGTGGAAATATATCAGAGCCACACCGATGTTTACTTGGGTAGGACAGGCTGGATGGAGGAAGGAGGGAATGGGTTGGGTGACACCAGCCACAGCAGATTCTCTTTCTCCTTTTTTAAAAATTGAAGTGAATTCACATGTGAACATTTCAAATTAATCATTGAAACTGTACATGTCAGTAGTGTTTAGTACATTCATCATGTTGTGTGACCATTACCTTTACTCAGTTTCAAAACCTTTTCCTCGCACCTGTGAAGCAGTCATGCCCCATCCCTTATTGCCCCAGACCCTTAAAAGTGAGGGGAGCCTGAGAAGGAGCATCTCTGTATAGTCCTTCCCTGCTAGGAGGCAAGGGTCCACGGGCCTGCTTCTCAGCTCCCCATCCAGAGGACCCCTTATCAAGACAGGAGGCCACACATCCCTTGGGAAAGCCAGTTTTCTGACTCACATCCTCAGCTGATCGGTCTTCCTTATATTCTGAGACCACCAACAGCCTGGGGCTGCCCTATGGGCAGCTGTGGATACCTCCTCCCAGGACACACACACACACACACACACAAACACACACACACACACACTCTGCTGGGCCCAAACCCACAGGCATGTAGCAGGGGAGGGGCCAGGCCAGCAGCCCCTGAAAGGCCCCCACTCAGGGTACCCTGGGCTCCGCTGCCCATGGGTGCCCACACCCGTGCCTGCCCCCAGAGGACCGCCAGGAATCCCAAGCAGCATAGTTGGGTGGGGAGGAGGGAAGGACCGGCTGCTTCAGGGACACAGAGAATTCCAGCTGGGAGCCCTTCTGCGGTCACATGGGACCAAAGGTGGTGCAGCAAGAGGCTTAAAGCCCAGCCCCCAGCCTGATATACAGACCAAGAATGTTCTGTGTGTTTTTAGGAGAGGAATAGAAGGACTCCACATAGTTCCTTAGGAATTTTAATTGTGTGCTTTGAACCTGCTTCCCATTCCTGCCCCTCCCCCTCAGCCTGCGTGAGGGGACACTTGTCAAGAGCACCCCAGGAACCATAGGAGCAAACAGCCAGGACTTTGTGTGATGGTGACGCACTGACATTTCTGGGCAAGGCAAAAAATGCAGCCGCCTTCCTCCAAGCGCCTTGTGGTCTGACACTGGCTGGTGTGTGTGGGTGTGGGGGGTGGCAGCACCAGTGGGGAGCCACCTGGGGGCCAGTGCCAGCTCATCATAGCTGTGCCACTGTGGGCAAGTGACCTAGCCTGTCTGTGCCGTTTCCTCATCTGTCAAGTGGGGACAGGCATAACAGCTACTTCAAAGGATCCCAGATAGAGGATGAAGCACTGGCTTCTCATAGGGTTCAAGATGTTCAGGCCAGTTATCATGATTATTAAAGCTGTTTCTTAGCTGAGAAGAGAGACTGTTCCCTCAGGTCAGCTGCTGGAGAGTCAGGATGTGGGCTCCTCTGTTTCTCTAGACCACCCTGCAGGGCTGGCCTTGGCTAATCGCCTCGCCAGACTCCGCTTTGGACTCTAGATCCACCTTAAACAATAGCTTGTCCTTTATTTGGGAGGCTGTGGCCAGCGTTCAGACCCTGAGGTCACACAGCTGGGCTTCAGTCCTGCCTCAGCCATTTACTGACTGTGTGACAACAGGCAAGTTATTTAACCTCTCTGGGCCTCCATTGCCACTTCATAAAATGGCATCTATCCTATCTAATAAAAGAGAAACATGCAAATTGACTGTACTTTCAACATGCCCACAAAGCCACGCCTACCAGCAAATCAGGAGCGAGTATGCAAATTAACCCAGCCAAGATGGCAGCTAATTTGCATACCCAGGAACAAGTGAAGACTGAAGACAACGTAAAAGGAAGCCAAGCACTGCAGAAGGGAGCGAAGCTGCAGAGAAGCAGCAGGGCAGCAGAGAAGGGAAGGAAGCAGGCGGGGCGGGGGAGAAGGGAGGGAAGCAGACCGCTGCAGGAAGCCCTATTGCAGGAATCTTCTTGCAACGGGCCTCTAGTATATATATAAAAGCCTAAGCAACCATTGCGACCATTATGATCAGACAACCGGCTGGTAGCTATGATGCACACTGACCACCAGGGGGCAGATGCTCAACACAGGAGCTTCCTGTGGTGGTCAGTGCGCTCCCACAGCCAACCTCCCATGGTCCCTCCCACTAGCCAGCCAGCCCACCAATTGGGACTGGGTGAGATGGCCCCAATGGGCTCCGATTGCCGGCCCAGGCCGAGGGACCCCACCTGTGCATGAATTCGTGCACCAGGCCTCTAATGATAAATAGAAGCCATGGACCAGGGCTGAGTGATCATTAAAGGAGATAGTACTTTTTGAAAACTGCCTAGCACACAGCAACTATTCAATAAATGTGAGGTGTTGTTTTAGAAATACTGCTGGATACCTTTTATGTGAAGGGTCATGCTAGTCTTAACAATTGCCCTTTAAAAGTGGATAAGAAAACTGAGGCTCAGAATGGGTCAGTGGCTCTCCTGAGAGCAACATAGCTGGTAGAAGTAGAAATTTAGAATTCAGGTTGAATTTGAAAGCTCTGCTTTTAACCATGACCTTATATCATCACCCTCTTAAAACATTGATTAAGAGGCCCTCTTCTCCATGCGCAAGAGTCCTGTTTTCAGAATTTGTCAAGAAAAATCTGTAAAAAGGCCAGTATCAATTCAATAATGTATTGGTTGGACACATCCATAAACATTTTTTAAAAATATGTTTTTATAGATTTTAAAGAGAGAGGGAGTGGGAGAGAGAGAAACATCAATGAGACAGAAACATGGCTTGGCTGCCTCCTGCACACCCCTTAGCAGGGATCAAGCCCAAAACCTGGGCATATGCCTGGACCCGGAAATCCAACTGGGGACCTCTTGGTTCATGGGTCGATGCTCAACCACTGAGCCACACCCACCAGGCATATGAACATTTAAATAATAGTTTACATATTGTTTGGGTTGTATTCTGCATTTTCCTACTTGTGTCTTTTTGCTCACATGGGCTCAAAGACCCTCTCTTGACAGTGCTGAGCTTCCCTAGGGACTCTCATGAAGGGAGACCATGGTACAGATCAGGGACTGAGGCTCACCAAAGTGCAGAAACCTTCCCAATTCAGGTCTGTGGGACCTCAAAGGTGATCTTCTTTTCTGAAAGATCACCGACCTCCATCTGCCTCACTGAATGTTAGTTGTGTCTAGTGTTCAGGTCCTTTCTCTCTTTGTGGCACCTGTAAATGCCCTCGGGGCTACAGTCATCTTCATTCCCAACCATACCTGTCGTCCAGGTGAGAGATTATGGGACATGCCTTGGTGGTAATGGAGAAGGTGAGCAGCAGTCACGTTCAGAAGAGATTATAAAGGTAGAGCCACCAGGACTTGCTGATGGGTTCAATGTGGGGGGTGAGAGGAGAGAGTTCAGAGATGACTGCAAGGTTGGATGGAGTTGGCGGGGGCGTTTCCTTAGGGAAGGACAGGTGAACCTGATGATGTTGTTGGCAGGGCATACAGGAGTCTGAGGTTAGGAGACAGAGATCTGGGGGTCAGTAGAGGATGCATCAACTATTGTCACATGCAACAACGTGGACTAATCTCAGAACAATTACGTTGACTGTAAAACGTGCAACAAAAACAGAAGATGGTGTGTGATTCCATGTATATAAAATTCTAGAAACCACAAAGAAGCCTATAGCAACATAAAGCAAATCAGTGATAGCCTAGGGAGAGGAATGAAAAAGGGGCGCGAAGACACGTTTGGGGGTGATGGATTCATTCACTATCTTGACTATGGCTATTGTTTCTTGGGTGGACATACTGTTCTCCTTTTACGTATGTGTGGTTTGCAATATGTCACTAACTCTTCAACGAGGCTGGAAGACTGCAGTGGGAAGCCTCTGGGGATTTTGGTGCTGAGGCACGTGGTGTAGGTTCAATGAGCAGACATGGGGTTGAGGCCTGAGTGCCAGCAGGCCCCAGAGATGCTGCTCAGGAAGGACAAAAGGGAGATGAGTCCCCATGGGACAGGCTACGGTCAGCTTCAGGGAATTGCCTCTTCTAACCCAGGTGCCTCTTCTAACCCAGGTGTTGAGTCAAAGAAGACTCTGCAAGTTCTCTTTGCCAAGAGATGAGTACATACATTTGAATCCCATTTTTTAAAATCCCATTTGACTCCTCAGTGAAACAGAATTGTTTTCCCCTGGAATGTCTGACAGACAACCATGGCTGGGAGTTCTATGGAGGCAGAACTTGACCTTGTGTATTCCCTGCTGGGGCTGCACAGGTGTCAGCTTGTGCAGGTGCTTGGTGATTATCTCGAATGAAGATGTGAATGAATGAATGAAAACAACTTCACATAGAGTAAGGCAACTTCCAAAAACAGTCCTCCTGTGTGTCCTAATTCGTAGCCACCTTCATTCTCAGACCAGGTGATACAACCCCCAGGCCTTCAAGGTCATCCTCAGCAAAGGTAGACTCCATCTGACTCCTCAACTACCCTCCTCCGGGAGAAACCCTTCAGCAGGGTTACCCCAGCAGACCTGGGAGTTCTGAGGAGGACGGAGTACTGGCTCCACCTAACCTGCTTTGTGACTGTGAGCAAGTCATTATGCCTTTCTGAATGGGGCTTTCTCTTTTGAAAAGTGAGGGGTTGAGAGGATTACCTCCTGAGGCCCTCACTGAGCTCCATCCATTCATCCATTCATGCCCTTAAGAAACATCCTGTGATTCTAAAGGTTAAAACCAGAAATGGTCTCGCCTTTGTTAACCAGAAAATGAAATATCGCGAGGACTTTTGCATTCCTAGAGCATTGCTTCTGTGGTTTAACTGTACTTTTCCTAGACTGGGTTTTGCTGAATTAGTGAAATGGAATTGGGAAAGAGGATACAATAGTGTTCAAATTAATAAGCATCCTGGCCTCTGACAGTTCCAGCCTTTATGTCTTAGCTCCCATGCTCCTTATTCTTCAAATATATATATTGATTTCAGAGAGAGGAAGGGAGAGGGAGAGAGAGATTGGAACATCAATGATGAGAAACATTGATTGGCTGCCTCCTGCACACCCCCTACTGGGAGTCGAGCCAGCAACCCGGCCCATGCCCCTTCTTTTAATGCACCTCAGTTAGGAAATGGACTGCAGAGAGTCACTTTTGGTGCCTGGCACAATAATAAATTCTGAGCAATTCACATAGGCAGAAGCATGGTATCACAGGAAATCAATGGAACAGGGTCCCGGTGGCCTGATGCCTACTCCAAATCTGCCTCCTATGTAGTTGTGTGACACAATTGAAGTCCCTTCTCCTCTCTACTCCCTGGGCTTCAGTTTTCTAGGCTAAATCAAAGGGATTTACAGGCAGCCTCAACAAGGCAGAGGGACAAAATCAGCTGCCTTACGGGTCAGTAGATAACATATGTGAGTGTGTGGCAATAGGGAGAGATGGGGACTGTAGCAAAATAAATGCTGCAAGCTCAGTATATCAGCTACAAAGGGGATTGTGGGTGCGGGGTAACCCCATGTTTAAGAGAATCCAAAAAAATATTTGACACAGAATTTAATAATAAATGTTGGCAATGAATTCAATACATTTTTAAAGACTTCTTACAAATTGAGACTCAGGTCTATGCCCATCAGCCTTGTAAGTCCCTGCATCTTTAACTCCATCTCCTTTCTATGGTTTCTCATTTTGTTTCCAAAGCCTGCCGGCTTTCTAGCCAAATTTGGTCTTCTGAAAACTGCTAAAATGCTGGGTTAGGCCAAGAAGGTAAAAAAGGCTAGAAGCATGAGCACATGTGTGTGTACATACATATGTATACATGCACACACACACCCTGCTTAGGGAGGGCTGTGTTCCCTGAAGCCAGCTGGACAGCATCCTTCCTGAACCAACAGGGAAAGCAAGGGAGGTCCTCCAAGTTCTCCCAATTTGTTCTAAGACCTGGCAGAGAGCCAACACGTAGAGTTGTCTCTCGGATTTCCTGCCTGGGCTGCAGAGGGGGACACACTGTGGGAGGCTGTGGTCAGTGTGCCAGCTCCTGGGAGCCATGGTGGGATCCCACATCACTGGTCCCTAACTTGTAAACAGCAGCTGGGTTGGGAGGCTTTCCTTCCCACATCCGAAGGCAACCACACCCCTTTTCTCCTAAAACTCAAAAAGAACCCACTGGTCCAAGATAGATATACATGCATCATACATATTTGTTTAGCCATTTACTCTGTGCTTAATAAAGTCTTTATGGGACACCACTGAGGGTGACCAAACTCTCAGGGCATGCCCACTTTCTCCACTTTGTCTTCTGCCCCATCACTCAGCCAAAACAACTTCTTACAGCTCATACAAAGCCTTCTGGGCACCAAACCCAGTGGCTTTTCTTCTTTTCTTATTAAAAAAAAAAAAACTTTAACAATGAGCACACCTAACATCACCAATCATAGGGAAATGCAAGTCAAAACTACAATGGAGTACCACCTCAGACCCATTAAAATGGCTACTACCAAAAACAAAACAAATAAAAAAACAACACACAGAAAATAACAAGTGCTGACCAGGATGTGGAGAAATTGGACCCTTCTTAGTGGGAATAGCATGGTGGCTCCTCAAAAAAATTAAAATAGAATTACCATGTGATCCAGCAATCCCCTTCTGGGCATATACCCTCAAAGAACTGAAAGCAGGGTCTCAAAGAGATATTTGTACATCCACGTTCATAGTGGCATTATTCACAAGAGTTAAAATGATGTGGCAGCAACCAGAGTGTCCATCAACAGATGAATGGATAAGCAAAATGTGGTCTATCCATACAGTGAAATATTATTCAGCCTTTAAAAAGAAGGAGATTCTGACATATGCTACAACGTGGATGAACCTTGAGGACATTGTGTTAAGTGAAATAAGCCAGTCACAAAAAGACAAACATTGTGTGATTCTGTGAATATGAGGTATTTAGAGTAGTCAAACTCTTAAAGACAGAAAGTAGATGGTGGTTGTCAGGGGCTGGAGGAGGAGAGATTGGGGAGCTATTGGTTTAAGGGTATAGACTTTCAGCTCCACAAGATGAAGAGCCATGAAGATGGATGGTGGTGATGGCTGCACCACGTTATGGATGCATTTAATACCACTAAACTGCATACGTAAAAATGGTTAGGATGGTGAAGTTTATGTGGTGTGGATTTTACCACAGTAAGAAAAATTTAAAAAAAAATCTTAACAATGAGCACACCCAGCACCCAGACCTTGATATCTAAATACTATGCTCCAATAGAAGAAACCAGGGCCCTTTGGAGAAAAAACTGACTCTAGGCTGGAGCAGAAAAAAGAAAAAAAGAAAATTCCAGATGAGCCTGGAGCATTTTATAGTACCAGAAAGTAAGGAAGTGCTCAACAGCACACACAGAAGGATGGGGGGGTGTCAAAGGGACACAGGAACCAGCCTGAAAGATTCACGATGGCCAGCGCTGGAACAATTTGAACAACGGAATAAGTAATATATACATGGTGGGGCAAAAGTAGATTTACCGTTGTTTGTATGGAAAATAACACAATAAATAATAATACAAGAATAAACTTTGTGTTTCATGCACTCACAACTGTATACCTACTTTTGTCCCACCCTTTCTGAATCAGTTTTCGATTATAACCCAAAGTGTCAACTAAATGTTCATCAGTGCATAAATATACACATAAATGACAGAATAAGTAAAGGTTAAGGGACATACTTTTATTAGAGAAGAATTACAAATAATATATGTAAATACTCCCCCTCCAAGAGGTGAAGCTTAATCTGCTCTGCCCTTGAGTGTGGGCTGAGTGTAACGACTCACTTCCGAAGGATGGAGAATGGGAAGGAAGGGCAGTACTTTCACATGGAGACACCTGGCAGACACCTTAACCCGGTGATCCAGGTAACATCACCAGGACACCAAGGGGAGATTCTGAATGCCCTGATATGAGGGATGACAAGGACACCACATCTGTGGTCTTCCAAAAAAAAACAAAAACCCTGTAAACCCAGACTAATTATGAGAAAAACATCAGACAAACCCAATTCAGAGGCATCTGGAAAATATCTACAAATACAAGTACTCTTCAAAACTGTCAAGGTCATGAAAAAGCAGAACAAATGGAGAACCAGTCACAGACAGAGGAGACTAATAACTCAGGGCAACGTGGTACCCGGCATCAGATCTTGGAACAGAAAAACAAAGCCTGGAGTTTGAAATGCACTGATGTTCATTTCTTAGCTTGGACAAAGGCACACGGCAAATGGGGAAGGTGGGTAAAGGGTAAGTGGGAACTGTGTCATCTTTGCAACTTTGCCATAAATAAATCAAAAGCTAATGCCAAATAAAATGTCTATTCAAAAAAGCATTTCCTCCTGATTCATGAAGGAACACATGTTTACCGTAGATAATTCACAGTATCAACAACTAGAGCCCAGCGGTCACTCATATGGACACTGTTAACATTCCAGTGCAATCTTTCTTCCTGCGCATTTTCAGCCTCACAGGCCCGTTCCTTCAGCATCCAAGCATGTGGCGTGCATCATCTCTGCAGCTACTTAAAACTCTGTGACTTGGTTGTGCTATACTTTCCTTAGCTGCTCCCTGCTGTTGAATAACTTTCAAAGGTTGCCTGTGATAAATCTTTAACACGTGCATCTCGGGGCTGCATTTGGGACGGTTTTCTAATGACCAGTCTTAAGACATTCATAAGCTGAAGAATGTGGATACTTTTAAGGCCAAACAGGTTAGGGCTTGCTCTTTCCTTCCCTTCTCTCTCTCTCTCTCTCTCTCTCTCTCTCTCTCTCTCTCTCTCTCTCTCTCTCTCTCTCTCTCTCTCTCTCTCTCTCCCCCTCCCTCCCTCCCTCCCTCCCTCCCTCCCTCCCTCCCTTCCTCCCTCCCTCTCTCTCTCTCTTCTCACCTGAGGATATTTTTCCATTGATCTTTAGAGAGAGTGGAAGTGAGAATAGAGACGGAGAAACATCGATGTGAGAGACACACATTGATTGGTTGCCTTCCCACGTGTCTGGGATTGAGCCTGCAACCAAGGTACATGCCCTTGACCGGAATCGAACCCAGGACCCTTCAGTTCACAGGATGACGCTCTTTCCACTGAGCCAAACTGGCTAGGGCCCAAAAGGCTTTCATTATTCTTCATCTGAACATCCCCATTTTTGCAACTCTTCCTCCGATCCCATTGCCATTGCTTCTTCTGGGCTGTTTGCCTCTCACTGTGCTCTGGCTGTTCCCTCCTTGAACCCACCCACCCCAGCATCACATTCCACTGGGAATCTCTTTTTCACTCTTGAGGATCTCCCCGCATCAGCCCCTCTGTCCCTGAGGCTTTAGATCTCTCCCACATCCCCAGGCACAGCCTCTCGCCTGAGCTCTAAGACCGCATTTCCACTTGCCTTTCAGCCACTTACACCAGCACATTCCTCAGGGCAGTGATTCAAACTCCATGTGGAAAAGAGAAGTTAATCAACTTTTCTCTGCTTCTGCCACCCACTCAGTCCCCTCCTCTGGGGTGCAGCACCCCAAACACCGCTGCCCGAGCCTGGCATCTTTGCCCTATCTGGTCTCCCACTTGCCCCTGACAACCCACCCTCAAAGGGTTCTGGCTCCCACCTCACGAATATTCCTAAGCACCTGTCCTAATCCAGCCTCCCTGCAGCTTTGCCTGAAATTCTAACAGCTTGGTCTCCCCACCTCCCTCCAGCTTCCTCCTCCTCCTCATGAAGAAATTATTTCTAGAACACCAATCTGGTCATTTCACATCCCCACTTTAGGGATCCCTACTCATTTGTAGAAAAACTGGCTTTTCTCTCCTCTTTCAAATAACCTTGCTTCAAGGAGAGTCTCCACTGAATGCTAAGTGGCCTTTAACTTTCCTTTAAGACTTGCTGGCTGACCTCCCTTTTGACTGAAAGCAAAGATTTCAGACAATGTTACCTTAGACAGACAATATTCCCTAACCAGACACCGTTAACAATATTTTATTTGTTCGATATTGGGCCAGGCAGGTTTCCTGTCACAGTCACGCTATAAATTTGCCTTTAAAATAAATGGACTTTTTAAAGCACACCAATCTAAAAGAATGAATAATAGTAAAGGCAGTTCTTGGTTATGGCAAAAATTAACGAGGTGTTATTTGCTGCTCAGAGTGTGGCCCCTGGGCTGTCAGCATTGTCTGGAGCACAATTCAGTCTCAGGCTCCACCTCAGACCACACAACTCAGAATCTGCATGTTAGCAAGGTCTCCAGGTGATCGTCACATGCACGTTAACACTGGAAAGCACTGATGTGAATAACAAAGTCTGGCAAACACTGACCTCAGGAAAAAGTAAAAATGATTTGTCACTCGTGATCTGGCCTCATGACCCTTCTAGATGGTTCACGGGCCTTTCCGAAAGCTCCTCCAGCCAGCTCCTGGCCTTTATCCAGGCTATTCCTTGCTCCAGAAATCCCACTTTCTTCTGCCTCAACCTTCTCATCACTCAAGACTCAGCTGCAATAGGACTTTTCTTCTCTTGCTTAATTGAGGTGAATTTCACATACGATAAAATAAACAACTTAAAGAGAACATTTCGATGGCTTTCAGCATGTTCATAATGTTGTGCCACCACCTCTCTTTTTCTTTAACTTTCTTCTCCTCCTTTCACCACTACAAAATAAAGCCTGCACCAACGAGGCAGTTACTTCCCATGCCGCTCTCCCTGGCAACCATCGATCCGCCGTTTGTATGGATTTGCCTAGTGTGGACATATCATACACTGCAACTAGGACCATACAATGTGTGACCTTTGCTTCTTCCACTTAGCACCATGTCTTCAAGGTTCATCTGTGTTGTACATGGGTCAGCGCTTCATTCTTTTTTTTCTTCTTTTGTGTGTGTGTGTGTGTGTGTGTGTGTGTGGTTTTCTTTTTCTTATTTTGGGTCAGGAGGGGTGACATCCTATATAATTAAAGGGTAATATGCAAATAGACCGAACGGCAGAACAACTGAACAACCAATCAAAGCATAATATGCTAATGATATGCTAAGGCTGCTCAACCGCTCGCTATGATGTGTACTGACCACCAGGGGGCAGACAGTCATCTGGTCAACCAGTCGCTATGATGTGCACTGACCACCAGGGGGAAGATGCTCTGACTGGTAGGTTAGCTTGCTGTTGGGGTCTGGCCTATTTGGACTGAGTGAGATGGGCTGGACACACCCTAGAGCCCTCCCAGGATCCCTGCCTGGCCCTGTCGTGCACTGGTGGGGTCCCTCAGCCTGGCCTGCACCCTCTTGCAATCCAGAACCCCTCGGGGGATGTTGGAGAGTTGGTTTCAGCCCGATCCCATAGGCCACTCCCCTTGGGAGGGCGCCAGATGCAGGGCTCATGGCTGGCAAGTACTGCTGTGGCAGCGCAAGCCTTTCCTGATCAGGACTGATTGGCCCCGAGCCGGCGGCAGGCATTGTTAGGGCCAGGATGAGTGGGAGTGGCAGGTAGGAGTTGCAGGTGGCATTGGACTACAGGTTTCGGCCCAATCCCTGCAGGCCACCCAGAGGGATCCCACCTGTGTACGAATTTGTGCACCAGTTGGTTAATAAGATCATGTGGGTTTCAAGTGCACATTTCTGTCATTCATTCCTTTATTAAGGCTGAATAGTATTCCGTTGTGTGACTAGACCACATCTTATTTTCCCACTTACCCATTCATGGACATTTGGGTTGTTTCCACCTTTTGACTATTATGACTAGTGCTGCTATGAACATTCATGTGCTCATTTTTGTTTGTTTTCAATGCTGTTGCTTTTATACCCAGGAGTAGAATTTCTGGGTCATTTGGTAATTCTACATTTAACCTTTTGAAGTGATGTCACTTCTTCAGAGAGCTTTCTTTGAACCGTTACCTGCCTCCACCTTCTCCCATATCATCTCTAAAACACTCCACCTAGCAAAGCTGAATTTCAGTCCTAGGACTTCTGACCCAAATCCTTTTTCTTGGCACCACCTCGCACAGCTGAGTCACCTCCTCCAGGGACTGAGCTCACTGGGTGGATGAGGATGCTCAGGTTGGACGCTTGTTCAAGGCCCACAGCTCCTGATAGGTGGGCTGCAGACTCTCCGCTTCTGTCCAGTCTCTGGGCACAGCAGCCTGTCTATACTGTGCTCCTAAGTGGACAATCAGGTTTTATAAAACACGGCCTCCTCTGTTCCTGGGGATGCTGACAGCCTCACATTTCTCTGTCTGAGGGTCACAACCTGTCTCCTCTCTGGATCTGCCCCGAGGCCCGTTCTACGGCAAGGAACGAGCGCCAGGATCCTTGGTTTAGGGCACATTTATTTGGAATATATATATTGTTTTTTCTATGATAGGAGGAAAGGGAGAAAACAACACTTTTGTTTATTTTACTTGTCTGCCTTTTCAAAGTTTATGTTACATAAGGAACCAACACGGAGCAGGCACCGCAGGCAGTGTCAGCTCACGTGTAGCCTACCAGGCGTGGAGTGCTGGGGAAGGTCCTGCGCATGCACATGCACTTCTCCTTGTCGATGCAGAGGGTGTTGGCCTTGATGGCCAGCTCGTGCTCCAGCCGGCACTTGGTCATTACCAGCAGCTGCAGCGTGTCCTGCGTCTCCCGCAGCCTCAGCTTGAGGGTCTGCAGTGTGTCATCGATGGTGAACACCTCGTTCACGAGCCTGGGGCGAGAAGGCATAGTTCACTCAGTTGTTCAACACAGGTGCACCTACTGTGTGCCAGGAACTGCACCAGGAGCTGGGAGACTGCGGTAAGCCAGACTGGGGAGGCTCAGCCATCAGGGAAGACAGGGTGGAAGAGGCAGGGAAGTAAAGGCAGGACAGAGCTCTCAGGGGTGATAAGTGGAGAGGGAGAAACTGTCAGGATGTTTAGGAAAACAATGTGGCTGCTACTCAGGAAGTTAAATGTAGACTTATCATGACCCAGCAATTCTGCTCCTGAGTATTTCCCATGAGAATTGAAAACAGACACTCAGACAAATACTTATACATAATACTTATAGCAGCACCAATCACAGGAGTCAAAAGGTAGAAACAACCCAGATATCCATCAACAGCTGAGTGGATAAGCCAAGGTGGTCTGTCCATACATTATTATTCGGCCATAAAAAAGGAATGAAGCAGGATATATGTGATGGCATGGAGGGACCTTAAAGACATTGTGCTCAGTAAAAGAAACCAGTCATAAGAGGTTATATGCTGTATGACTCCATTTATATGAAACTAGAGGCCCAGTGTATGAAATTCATGCACTTGGGGGTCTCTCAGCCTGACCTGCGCCCTCTCGCAGCCCAGGAGCCCTCAGGGGATGTCTGCCTGATGCCTTAGTCCCTTTCTCCCCACAGAAGAGGGTCTAATCCAGCAGTTGGACATCCTTAGTGTGCCATGGAGGTGGAAAAGGCTCCCGCTAATGCCACTGCGCTCACCAGCCGTGAACCTGGCTTCTGGCTGAGTGGCACTCCCCCTGTGGGAGTGCACTGATCACCAGGGGGCAGCTCCTGCATTGAGCATCTGCCCCCTGGTGGTCAGTACACATCATAGCAACCGGCCATTCTGCCCTCGGGACAAAACTGGCTCTCTGACATCCTCCGAGGGGTCCCAAATTGTGAGAGGGCACAGGCCAGGCAGAGGGACCCCACGGGTGCATGATTGGGGCCAGGGAGGGACTAGGAGGTTGGCCAGCCGGGAAGGGACCGTGGGAGGGCTCCAGGCCATGTCTGGCCTGTCTCGCTCAGTCCCGATCAGCCAGACCCCAGCAGCAAACTAATCTACTGGTCAGAGCATCTGCCTCCTGGTGGCCAGTGCATGTCATAGAGAGCAGTTGAGCAGCCTTAGTATATCATTAGCATATTTCACTTTGATTGGTTGAATGGACAACCAGACACTTAGCATATAGGGCTTTTTTATATAGAATGCCTAGAATAGGCAAATCCATAGAGACAGAAGGGGAATTAGTGGTGACCAAGGGTGGGAGAGAAGTGCATAGGGAGTGACTGTGAAAGGCCCACCTGCAGGGGGAAGGGCTATGCAACTGTGCTGCTGCTGGGAGGATGCGCTGGGAGGCCTTGAGCAGGTACCAGGGCCAGAGCTGCATTGTGATTGGAATTAGAGAGGTGGCAGGAGCAGCTGGACACCCTTCTCTCCTTGGGGATCTCTAGACCAGCACTGTCCAGTCACAATTTCTGTGGTGATGGAAATGTCCTGTTCTGTGCTACCTGATACAGAAGCCCGAAGCCACTGACCACTGACCACTTGAAATGTGTTTCGCGTGAATGAGGAACTGGACTTTAAGTTTTATTTTATTTTAATTCATTTAAATTTAAATTTAAATGTGCATTCATTCTGGGAACTGTGCTCTGATGAGGCCTGACTGATTAGAGAGGCTCAGGAGAGGAGGGGCCACCTGTAGGAAGATGAGGACGAAGGCCCAGCAGTGGTGAGAGGGAATGTGGGTAAGGAAGACAATGCACAGATCGGGCACTTCAGCTGCTAGATAAGGCAAGACAGCTCGAGTCCCATCATCTGCTCAGCTCCCAACACATTGTGCACACACATTCATACACACACCACATACACATGCACACATGCACATCGCATGCACACATACATATACATACTACGCACATAAATACAGAGATACACACACACACACACACTGCCTGGGGCTCCCATTCATGCTCCCTCTCTACCCCTGTGGGTGGCCCAGCTGGTGGGTGAGGGGCAGGACCTTGTCCAAGAGCAGTAGGTCCTCTGGGACATCTGGTCATTCCCTAAAGGCCTGCTCTGTGTAAGCCCCTGGGTGGACAAGTGGCAGGAGCCCAACCTGAGGGACTAAGAGGCTTGAACCACATAGAGGAAGGATCAGGAGAGCCTCCCCCAGCCCTCCCCTGGGCCCCGGGCCCCTTGCAGCCCAACAGGGTGGGACCCTGGCCACACTGCACCCACTTCCAGGTGTGGGAACTTTCCAGGCCAGCAGCAGGCTGAGGAGCAGCTGGCCAGGCTGTCATGTTCAAAGCTGCCCACCCCCACAGCACACACACCCAGCTTTCGTTTCCTGAATATCTCAGGCAGTCGCTGGGGCCATGCAAGCATCACCACAGGGGACCGCCAACGTTTTCTCTCAGTATGTCCCTCCCTCTCTTTCATTCAGCTCTCTTCACATCCAGCCCCGGAGGAGGACAAGTGGGCAGTTGCAGGGGAATTTGTTACACAGCAACAGAGACTGAGACAGTGCCCACAGCATGGGGGACTGGGCAGCCAGGCGGCCTGCGCCAGCTCCACAGCCCATGGGGAAACAAGCCCTTGTGATGGTCCTCCCTCACCTGGCCGGCATCACCTCCCAAGCTCCTCCTCCATCTCACAAACCCTGCTTCTGGGTTTTCACCCCCAGAAGCGGTTTTTCACCCCCTGCTGTGAGGAGGCCCTTTCTTAACAGAAGCAGCCCTTCTATCCCTGAGCAGGAAACTGTTCCAATGGTTCACAGGTGAGAACTGAACACAGACAGCAAGGGAGAAGGAGTGAGGTGCCAGCTGGGAGCCTCTTGTATGGGAGCCTGGGCAGAGAAACCATGGGCCAAAGGCCATATCTCTGCCGGAGGGTACCTCTCCATAGCTTTCAGGGAAAGTGGGGGCTTCCCAGAGCACAGTGGGGATATGAAGCCATGCTTGGCTTTTCCCATCCTTGGTTTAGGCCAGGGGCGAGGGGTTGGGAGGTGGGGGGGAAAGAGTGGGGGAGAGACCTTTTTTCTGGTAAGGGCCATTTGAATATTTATAACATCATTCCTGGCCCATAAAAGATTATCAACTTAAAAACTAGTCTGCTATATTTGGTCAAACATTTAATGAACTCCCCTCTAATGCCTTGGCAGGGCCAAGCCAAATGGTTTCGCAGGCCTTAAACAGCCCTCAGGCCGGACATTCCCCACCCTGGTTCCCTGGCTTAGGCAGTTGGGAAGGCTTCAGTGCAGTGCAGAGTGTTTGGCCTTCCGCATGATGGGCGGTTTCCAAGGGGACCCCCAGAATTTCAGACACCACCCCCCCCCCCCCCACAGGGCCCTGTTGACTTGTGAGACTAGATGCCCTGGTTGGTGGAAGACCCTTCTCAGATCCAGGTTTCCTGGGAGCTCCCCACCCCTTCCAGCCTCCCCGCTCACTTGAACTGTGGGATGTCCCTGCACAGCTCCACATTGGGGCGCCGGGTCCTGCACTCCAGCCGCGTCTGTGCCACCTTCAGTGGGCACTCCTTGGCCATGATGGACCTCTCCAGCAGCGCGATGGTGCTCTCTGCCTGAAAGATCTCCTGCAGCGTCTGCGGAGAACATGTAATGTCATGGAGGGAGCGTGGGGCCAACCAGCTCAGCATCCACTCAGGTGTTTCAGTGGCCCCTTCCCCAACTGGAAGGGAGGGGACCTTGCTCCTCCTAACACAGTCTTGGGAAATTGCTTCAGCATCTCTCACTACCCAGGCCACTGTGAATGCTGGGGAGGAGCAGGGGCCAAGGTCAGGTTTGTTTTCTATCTCCAGTATCCACTGGAGTTGTCCAGCCAGTGTGGCTCAGTGGTTGAGCATCAACCTAGGAGCCTTGAGGTCACAGTTCAATTCCTAGTCAGGGCACATGCCCAGGTTGTAGGCTTGATCCCGTGTGGGGTGTGCAGGAGGCAGCCGATTAATGATTCTCTTTCATCATTGATGTTTCTCTCTCTCTCTCCCTTTCTCCCTTCCTCTCTGAAGTCAATAAAAATATATTTTAAGAAATATATATCCACTGGAACCAGCCCATTAATGTTCAGTGGGAGGGAGGCAAAATAATTGGAGGAAGGGAGGTTTTTAACATGTTATAACCCCCAAATAATAGCTAATTTCTAAATCCACTTTAATCTGAATTAATCTTGGTTGTTCTATATCTTTTTACAATCCAGAGTTTACCTTCTTAATAACTAAGTAGGTAAATAAACTAGGAAAAAAAAAAAGAAAGGAAAAAGGAGAGGAAGAAGGGAGAGAGATTAAAAGTTTTCTATTTATCTATAGAATTGTTTCCCCCAATGTAATACCACTAATGTGCACTACAATTGACCGAAGTACAGATGCCAGGAAGGCAGAGGAGGGTGCCAGCTGGGGATAGAAATGGTCTATATCTTGCTCACAGGTGTAAACATGGGGTGAGGGGGGAAGCAGCATTGAAATTCATCAAGCTTTTACTATAAGTCTGTTATACCTCAATGGAAAATAAGGAGCTTGATGGTACTGAATGAATGAATGAGTGAATCACAGTGGGATCTGGAAGTCTCGATTTTTAGCTAGCTTCCCAATGGTCCCTCTGCACGCTAAGGTTTGGGAACTGTGTGGCCTAAAGTTTACATGGTCCAGTCTATCTCAGATTTCGACATCAGGGAAAACTGCTGCCACATGAATGCGCCAGTGCTCCTGACGGGTTGGCCCTACAAGTACCAGACCCAGTCTCTGCCTTCAAGAATTTTACAGTCATGTTGTTTTTCCCTTTTTTGTGAGTTATGAAATATTCACAAATCATAATAGCTACTAGGATGACTACTTTAGCTGGGTTGGGCTCATATTCGATGGGCACCAAGAAATTGCTTAAAAATTTTTTTTCCAAAGAATTAAAGTCCAGGCTTTCCTATTAGCTTAGGACAAAAGCCTAGAAAGAGAGCATTTCGCTGCTTCAGGAGGATAAAAGGATGCCCCTTTCCTGTTGGGGTGAGATACGGGCTGCAGAGCAATGGGAGGTTAGGGGGCCTGCTGTGCCTCCTTCAGAGACCACAGAGGAGGAGGGCTGGCCCCTCACCGGCCTCAGTGAGCTGCACAGACCAGCACAATGCTACTACTCGCCGGTTAAACATTACCCCACAGAAATGCTTGGGTCCAGCACATGAGCTGGCGTGGGAACACTCCAGTGGGAACGCCTCTCTAGAAGCCCTGGAGAATTTCTTCAGAAACTCGCCCTTCACAAGGGGAGCGTGTGGAGGGTATGCAAAGCTCAGAAAGCCCCAACCAAATGGAGAAGAAAACCAAGCCTTCTCTGGACAAAAAAGGGGCCAAATGCTAACCCGACCAGCTCAGGGAAGGCCTGCATGGTGGTCTTGTGAACTCAAAGACCTAAAGTAACCACAAAGGATGGTCTGAAATTAAACCTTTAACTAAAAGCAATTATGGTGGGTAATCACATCCTAGGCCCGTATCTTCCCTGACAAAGGTCAATCTTTACCTTAACTGAACCTATTGTCTTTTTGCATCTACAATAACATATGGTTGGAATGTCAAAGTACTTTTCCTTTTTCCGGACCCCTCAAAGCACAGGCACTGCTCTGTGGAGACCACAGACCCTCACTGTTATTGAGTTAATTGTTGACTGTTAACTATCCTGCTCCCACCTAAGTAAAAGAAGCATGTGTCTATCATTTTACTTTTTATCATATCCCAGAGGTTTCCCCACTTTGCTTACCCCGGCTCCCTGATCTATCACCAATGGAGTTCAAGTAACCCACTTACATTGGAGTATGGTAGCAACCATACTTGGGTAAAAATTGCTGTTTAATATTTTAACCTTGCTGTTTTGGGTTCTGTACTCATTTAAAAGTTATTTTGATTTTCTGAACTATGTATGATTGAATACTCCCTTGATGGCGGTTTGAATATCCCATTGATTGTGATCTCACCGGTCATCCGATCACATTCCTCTGGGACCCAGGACAGATAGTGATCCTAAATTGTCTCAGCAGCTACAGATAACTGAGTTTCGGTTGACTCAGTGATTTCAGAATCTAGACAGCACAATTATTCTAAAATTGCCCAGGTGGTCCCAGATAATGGGTTTCCGTTGATGCAGTGATTCGTAGATATTTTAGATAAGTTGCTCGATTTCGCTTCTGTAAAAATGCTTTTTTGTGAAACAGGTTCCTCATTCCAGACCCAAAGATGTAATCAATGCTTTTGTGATATTCTGCATATAAGCCAGAAGTGGCTAGCTGTTCGGGGCTGCAAGGTCTGGAGTGCTTTTGCTCCCTCGTATGCCGCCGGCTTTTAATAAATGACTCCATAATTCAACCTTTTTTTTTGAGGCGTCCTTTGTGAGACTCGGCGTACATCACAACATCTCCTCCTTTTTTTTTTAAGAACCAATTCTTTTGGGGGAAAAAAGCAAATATGAAAAGATCCTTGGTACATCTCCTCTTTTGATTGTAATGTATAAAACAAGGTAAAAAATCATCTTTCTCTGGAGCGTTATCCCAATACGCTGAGATTCTGCTTTCTGGCAATTGTCAATAGTGTGGCTCAAATAAACTCACAACAATTCTTTACAGGTTTGAATGTTTTTGTTTTTTATGTTAACACTTTTATAGACGAAAAATGCTTCTTGGCACCACATTACCAGTGTGGAAAACAGTCTCTCACTCTACCATCTAGATGACCCTAGTCGGAGTCAGGGAGGGCTATGCTGAGGTGGTGGGAGGAGGGCATTACTGGGAGTTTAGCTGCTGGTCATACTGTCAGCCCTACCCCAGCCCCAGCCCCAGCCCATGGAAGGGCTGCTTCTAGGGGCACCTTCGGACGCCACAGCCAGTGAGGCTGCCCTTATCTTGGTTTTTTCTGTTTGCTCTTCCATCCTCTGGTTCCCAGCTCAAGGCTTGGCCAGCCTCACCAGGGTCTGCAACTTTACAAAAGGCCTGTCTCTGGAGTGGGGGGGTGATGGGGTGGGGATTGATAGTCATTCAGGTGCTCAGTCATTTCTTCATCCACTCATTCATTAATTTATGGATTCATTGATTCTCTCATTGATGCAACAAATGCTCACTGAGCACCTACTAAGTGCCAAGCACTACTGTAGGCAGTGGACACAGAACAGACAGAAAACCCTGTCCACGTGGAGTTTACATTCTAGTGTAAATGCATTCATTTGCACCTTTATGCAACAAACGTCTATTATTTACCGCCAAGTCCTTACCACAATGTCGTCAGTGCTTTCTTTAGCATTACAGACGCCTTTAGTGTGCAGGACATTGTTGGGGTATGTGGCCACATACAAAGCATCCAACACATGTTCATTTTCAGTTTGCCAGGAGCTCCCACTTGAGGACAGCGGAGGAACAGGGACCCAGCAGCACAATGAATGGGAGCTCCCAGAGATCTGAACTTATCAGTCATTTCGAACCTGCTGAACACTCCCAGTTGGAACTCCAGCATAGTGCCAGTATTGGGCATGGCCTCTCCAACACATGCCCGTGTCTCTTGATTGACAAAGGGAGCCATGGGTTCAAGAGGCTTCTTGCCTGGTCGGTGTGGCTCAGTGGTTAAGTGTCGACCCATGAACCAGGAGGTCATAGCTGATTCCCAATTGAGGCACATGCCCGGATTCAGGGCTCAGTCTCCAGTAGGGGGAATGCAGGAGGCAGCCGATCAATGATTCTCTTTCATCATGGATGTTTCTATCTCTCTTTCCCTCTCCCTTCCTCTCTGAAATTAAAAAAAAAAATTGTTTTAAAGAAGCTTCTGCAGACAACAGGTTCCAGATACATTCCTACACATTTGCTCTGCTTTCTTATATGTATCTTTCTACTTAGGGCAAGTGCTATTGGTTTTCCATTGATAGAAGTAATATAAACACATTTTGGTTTTTTTCATGTGTGGTTTTTATTTTAATGTTTTAAGTGTACCTTTATAAACACATTTTGAATGAATTCATTTTTAAGTGACTCAATTTAAACAGAAATAAAGTAAATAACAGCCCAGGTGACACATGGAAATGGCAAAATTGGGAATGTGGAAGAGAATCCAGGGGGGAGAATCACCATGAAGTCTCTAGCCTCCCATCTCCCTTTTAGGGCAGCATCTGGTGGTGTGCATGTGTGCGTGTGCATGTGTATGTGTGTTTGTCTGGGGACAGGGTTGGGGGTGGGGAGACTAGAACTGACTGTTGATTGTTTCTCCATGCCACCACTCCCTGGCATCTGCTGGCATTTCTTGAGCAGGTCTGCCTGTGGTTTTCCAGAATAGGCTGCTCTAGAACCAATCAGTGACCAGGTGGGTGTGTGCTCTGCCAAAAATGTTTCCTATAACCTCTTGTCCAGCCTCTGTAACTCACAGCTAGGGTCCTCTTCATTAGAGGGGAGAAAAAAGTCACATACACTCTGTCCTAGTGGCAGCCCCTGCCACCCAACCCAGTCCTGCCAGGGTGTACCTCCCAGTCCTGCCAGGGTGTACCTCCAGAAGCCCCAGGTGTGGGGACTCACCTCTAGAATTTGAGGAATGCAACCCCCAATGGCCAGGAGGCAGAGACAGAGGTGGCTGAGCAGGGGCAGAGACAGAGGTGGCTGAGCAGGGGCAGAGACAGAGGTGGCTGACCAGGGGCAGGGGCTAAGACAGAGTAGCCTTGACCTTCATGCTCAGGAGGAAGCAAAGGATTTGCTTGGTGCCAACACAGGCTCCAAGTGCCAGCTGGGCCCACTGCACTCTGAGTTCCAGGTCAGCCTGGGCCTCAAATTCCATGATGTTCCCTGGGAGAAGAGCCCCAATTCTAAAAGGGTAACCCCATATCCCAGCACATCCACTCCTGGGTGCATACTGGAGGGTATCTTCACCAGGGCCACTGGGGATGGCAGTTTTTATTGACTAGTCAGTAGGTGTTCAATGACCACTTGCTCTCTGGGTGTTTGGTTAAAACAAGAGTACAGATGTTGGCATCAGACTACCAGACCTAACACCTCCACGCTGCGTGACCTTAAGCAAGTGTCTGAAGCTCTCTGATCCTTTCCAGCAAAACAATAAAGAGGGATCATAGTCAGCATTTCCACTCCATAGAGTGGAAATTAGGCGATCAGCGCCCAGCCTGAGAGAAGGAGCTCTAGGACACCTTAGTAAGTGTATAATCCCCTTCGCTGCTGGGACACAGCTGGAGAGAGGCAGGCACTCCTGTGGTCACACATAAAGCAGCCGTGCGGAGTCTGCTCTCCAAAAACCAAGTGTGTACTAGCATGTGCTGTGTGTCCACATTTTCCCCACAAACACACCCTGGAAAGGGCCACAAGGAAGTCATATGCCCCTTCCCCCGCCTTCCCTTGACCAGTTAGAGTAATCCTCCCATCCTTCCTCCCTCTCTCTTCTAGTCCCCCCCCCCCCCCCAAACCTTGAGTTCTGAATGGCTGTCCTGAGCCCTAAAGGCCCCCCCTCTCCTTGGTCTACTTTCTGTTCTCACAAAGCCAAAGAGCTAGAGGGAAAGGCTGCTTGGGGCAGGGCTCAGCCTGGCTCACCCAGCAGCTGGGCAGGGCCGCTGGGAGATTGGCCCAGGGGGTCACCCCATGGGAGGAGTCTCTGCAGCCTCAGCGAGCAGGAACTCAGTTTGGAGTGGAGTTCCCACCTCACTTTGCTCCCCAGGCCTCCACTCCCTGCTCTGCCTGCTGCAGGCTACCTGCCAGTCCAGGCTGCCAGAGGGCAGGGAGGAGGGCGGCGGGGGGGGGGGGGGGTGGGGGGGGGGTGGGAGGAGTGGGGGTGGTCCTAAGCCTCCCGCCTGCCCTGTGGAGGGGAGTGGGAAGGACCCAGTCACTTCTGCTGACTGAGCCTCTCTATAGTCACACAGCGCTAGGTTCAAATTCCAGCTCCTGCTCTTCTCTGCTGAGTGACCTCGAGCAGTTCTCTTAGCTTCTCTGTGCCTCATGCAGTCATGAACTCAGCATCTACTGAGCCCCCTCAAGCAGCAGCCCCTTCTGTTGAGAATAAGTGGGGCACTTATTCTCTTGTCTGTAAAACCCACATCATCATAATAATAACAGCTCACCCACGGGGTTGCTGTGAGGATTAAATGAAATAATGTGTGTGAAGTGCCTGGCTTGTGCCATGAGACTGTCCTGCATCCTAAGCCAACCTCTGCCCTGTAATGTTTAGTCTGTTAGATTTTTCCTTTGGGATCATTCGTCTCTTTTTTTTTTTGTTATATTTATGGAAGACAATAGGAAACTCAGATTCATTTGACAGAATTTATCTCTACAGTCAACTTAAACTCCCTCAGCCCTCCAGTCCAGGGCTTGGGCTTAAAATCCATCAACTTACTTGGATGTAGGGGTCGTCTGTGCAATGGAGGAGGGAGATTCTCCTTATGGTGGGCCACCCCCTCCCCAAACCAAAGTTCTTTTTGTTAACTAGGCAGATTCCCAGCAGAAGGGGCCTCCACACAGGGTGCTTGGAGGTAGAAGCCCTGGGCAGGAAGTCAGGAGACCAGGATTCCCATCCAAGCGCTAACACAAACCAGCTGAGGAACTCACAGGCCCACTCAGAGTCCTGGGCTGTGTGAGCACCTATTTCCTTATCTAGAAAATGGGGGCTCAGGGCCTGTGCTTCCTCTCTGGCGGGCGCTACAAGTGCTCCTGGGTGTGATTAAATGCCCTTTACCTGCTCCAGTCCATCATCAATCTCCCATGCGCCCCCGAGCCTCATCCTCAGACACCAGCCTAAGACCTGTCAGCTGCAGGTATGACTGTGATGTGTGTGTGTGTGTGTGTGTGTATCCCTTCAGATGGCTGCAGTCCCAATACACAGCCTTGCAGAGCATCGTGAAGATGGGTTACACAATGTACACAATTTTCTGTAAAGGTCTAGATGGTAGATGTTTTAGGCTTTTGAGCCATAGGGTCTCACACTACTCAACTTGGCCATTGCAGTACAAATGCAGTCACAGACAATACATAAATATATGGGGGAGGGGATGGTCTGTGTTCCAATAAACTTTATAAAAACAGGTAGAGGGGCCAGTAGTTTGAGACCCCTGCTGTAGCCCAGCACAGAGGAAGTCAGATTCCCTTTAAGCAGCCCATCTCACTCAAGGCTGCACCTTGCTACTCAAAGTGTGGCCCAGGGACCAACATCATGGGACTCTGAGCCCTTGTTGGAAATGCAGACTCTCAGGCCCTATCCCAGTCGGATCTACCAATGAAATCTGCATTTTAAAAGATTTAAAACACGGATCACATGCACATTAAAGTTTTAAGGCAGAGAAGGACATGGTTGGATGTGCAGTTGGAGGCCGATCCCTCCGGCTGTCATTTGGAGACTGAACAGAGCGGACAGTCAGGGAGCAGGAGGCCATAGAGAGCTGAGAGGCGGAAGGACCCGCTCCAAGCAGAGGAACAAGGTCACAGTGTATACAGCAGGCAAAGCGGTGCGCACGTCACCCAGGGAGTGCGCCCAGTCAGGAGAGGTTAGACTTCACAGACTTCAGCCGGCCCTGAATCAGGAGGGCCCTCCTAGAGGAAAGGCTTGGAAGCTCCGGACCTCTTCGAACCTCAGTTTCCCCATCTGTGTAATGGAGGTAATAACAGCCTCTACCTCAGAGGATGACTGTGAGGATGATTTAGGTACTCGCACTATGGCCGGCATGCATAGATCTGAGTTTCTCAACCTCAGCACTTGCTCTTCATTCGTCCATCTAGCCACCTATCCTCATGTCCATCTATCTTTCTATTTTTCGCCTTTTCTCCTTTCTTTCCTTTTTTAAGTCAAATCTTAATGCCAGGAGACCAGGGCTTCTCAGTTTGGGGACTACTGACATCTTGGACTGATAATTCTCTGTGGTGGGGGCGGTCCTGTACACTGTAGGATGTTTAGCAGCCTCCCCAACTCTATACAATAGATGCTAATAATACCCCAGCAATAGCATCTTTAGACATTGTCGAATGTCCCCTGGGTGCAAAATTGTCCCATTCCAGAACCACCCATCTGGATGTTACCTATACATTGTCACTAGACTGTGCTGCTGGGAGTAGGGGAGATGTTCACATTAAGTGACAGCATGAATTCTGAAGCAAGACACCTAGATTCCAGTCCTGGCTTTGCTACTTACTGGCTGGGGCCGGGTGAGGGTACGCTTGAGGCAAATCACTTGTCCTTGGTTTCCTCGACTGTAAAATTGGCCTAATAATGGCCCCTTCTTCATCAGGTTGTAGGAGGCAAAGATGAGCTAACCAAAGAAAAGCACTTGGGACTCTGGCTGCACATAATAAGGTTAATATGTATTCTGTGGTTATGGGTAATTTTTCGCTTTTTTCTCTTTCCACTTGCAGAGGATGGCAAACTAGATGGTGACCATCCTCCCTCAGCCCTTGCTGGGGACCAGCGGAGGGCAAACCCCAGTCCCCAGTGTCGGGAAAGGCTGAGGTCTGCTCTGGAAATGGTCTCTGACCACGTCTGGCAATTGCTAGGTCTGCCTAGGATGAAACCAAGCTCAGCTCAGCAGAAAAGTGCACAGATATTCCTGGCTGGAATGGAAATCCACCCAAAAACGCCTTTGAAAGGGGAGATGTATTTGGCTGGGTTGTTTGCCATGTAAAACTATCTGCCTGCGTCTTGTCTTGTGACAGCAGTGAAAATCCAAGGCCAGGAAATTATTTTTGATGTGGAGGGAAAAAATGGATTTAGCTGTTCCAGCCGGCTTTTCAGTTTCTGGATGCTTTGTGCAACCTTGCAAATTTATTGTTTTCCAAATTGCACGGAGCCAAGGAGTTTCCAAGGAGATGCCTGGCTCAGCGCAGCCTCCCCAGCTCAGGAAGTGAGAAGGCAGCTTGGAATCCTTTTTCTGGTCAAATGGTGGAAGGTTTTTGAGTGCCACCAAGCCCAGGGGCAAGGAGAGCAAGGAGGAGAGGGGTGCTCCGGAGGGACCTTACCTGGGAGGCTCCGGAGCAGAGTGTCCCAAACTTGGCACTCTCTCTTTTTAATTTTTTTTTTTTTTATTGCAGAGAGGAAGGGAGAGGGAGAGAGAGATAGAAACATCAACGATGAGAGAATCATTGATCGGCTGCCTCCAGCACACCCTCCACTGGGGATAGAGACCACAACCTGGGCATGTGCCCTTACTGGGAATCAAACCTTGACCTCCTGGTTCATAGGTCAACGTTCAACCACTGAGCCACGCTGGCCGGGCCCACTCTTGACTTTTTGGGCCACACCTTCTTTGGGGGCTGTCCTGTGCCTTGTGGGCTGCCCACTACCTGTAGCACATTGCCCCACCACCACCAGTGCTGAGGTGTGACAACCAAAATGTCTCAGACACTGGTGAATGCTTCCCAGGAATAAATTCACTCTGGGGGGAACAACTCTGGAGGACAGATGTATAAGCCCTGCTTGCAGCTGTTTCTGTCCAAAGGTGGCCAGCTGCCTGTCAATAAAAATCTCAGCTGCTTAGAGGCTGCCTGGGATCAGGGGTCCTGAAAGTTCTGGAGGGGGCTGGAAACAGGTGGGGGCTCCTTGCTGGATAAGAGATAACACCTAAAATTCACTATTGGGCCTTGGAGGGTCTTCTTAACACATCACAATGTTTAATTGTGCATCTACTTATTTTTTAAAATCAGTCTTCATCACTAGACCATAAGCCCCTTGAGGGCACAGACTCTTGTCCTATTTGTGACGTATCCCCAGCAGCTAACTCAGAGTCTGGTACACAGGATGTACTAAGTGAATATCTGCTTCAGAGAGGGAGGGAGGGAGGGATGGAGGAAATAAACCAGCGTCTGTTGCATGACCACAGCTGGGAGACACACCTGGAGGACTCCTAACAACACAGATGGCTGGGCCCCAGAATTTCTGATTCAGCAGGTCTGGGGCAGGGCCCAAGAATTTTCATTTCTAACAAGTTCCCAGATGACGCTGCCACTGCTGGTCCCAGGACCACACAGCTTGAGAACCACAGGTCTGAACCCTGAACCTCTGGCTCTCACTCTTGGCTTGGGAGAGTTCAAAGGCTGGATGCCCGGGCCACACCCCAGCCAATGAAATCAGAATCCCTAGAGGTGGGACCCGGCATCTGGGTGACTCCAGTGTGCAGCCAAGCTCTGCCCTCTGCCTTATGTTCTAGTGACAAAGACTGCTCCAATTTACCTTCTCATGCAACCCTCACAGCCCATAGGAGCACTCCATTCTTAGAAATTAAGAAACTGAAATTCAGATCTTTCCCAAGATCTCTTAGCTATACCAAAATTCAACCCTGGTCCTTCGATTCCAGGCACCATGTCCTTTCAGTCACTTTGCTTGTCCCTCCCCTTCAGCAGGTCATAATCAGTCCTGGCTTTCCCCCCTCTTTAGAGCTAATATTCATTGAGCACTTACAAAGTGACCATGGCTGCTGTCCTTACTCTGACAACAAATATTTGCCTATCATTATTACTCCCATTTAAAAGAGGGGGAAACTGAGGCACAGAGGTGGGGCAACCCAACCTTGGTCACTTACCCAGGAAGTACTAGAGCTAGAATTGAACCCAGCTGTCTGCACTGCACCGTGGGGCTCATGCATGGGGGAGGAAGAATGTCGAGATGGAAGGGGAATCTGGACCAGCACGGGGCAAGCACATGCGGAAGCCGGAGGTGTGGGCAAGGGTGGGCTGCAGGTCCCGCGCAGACAGGCAGCTGCAGCGCCAAAGGTGGACAAGTCACAATTTGGAAGAAGCTAGGAGAGCGCTGGGACATACCTATACCCAGGAGATGCCCATGTAACCCTCTGCCTTGTCCATGCTGCAATTTATATCCTTGTCTCAGCAATAACCAATTTAATGATTGCCTGGCCCAAGGCGTCCAGTCAAAGCATATGATGGGCTAACACCAACTGTAGAGCACAGTGGGAAGAGGGAAGTAATGACTCCCTTGAGTATCAGTGGTGTATGTATCCAAAATGAGCTCAATACAGCCTCATGTGTATGCCTCCCCTCCCATCTGTGCCATGCTAACCCTTGCTCCTCCCCATCCTGCCTGGTCCCCAACTATCTGTATTTGTTGGCTACCTTCCCAGCTCTCGACCTTGGCTCTGTTTCCCTGAGTCCAGCAGCTACCCTCCCATTGGGCACAGTGTCATTGTGAGCAAACACTGTTGATTCACCCCCCTCAGCTCTCGTGGACCCCCTCATGCTGAGTGTCCCCACGCACATACCACCTGGGTACAGTGATGAGACCTGGGCCCATGGGACACTGTAGAGCCTTTGATTCCTCTTGGCACTCAGGTGAGTACCAGGCTAAGAGACCTACCACACAGGGCCCCGCGGCTCTTCCTGAGAGTTAGCTTGCCAACCCACGTACAACCTATACACTTAGTTAATATTTTTCTTCAAATCATCTCCTGTTTCAGCCTTTGACAAATGTATTAGAAATGGAATGTTTATATGCAAGTGGAAAGCTAGTATCCCTTGCCATTAACAGAGTCCCCTAACAATAGAGAAAATGGAAAAAAGAAGTAATTTCTAACTAGGTTCTGTTGTCTTTCAAAGTTTCAGAGCCTGCTGGAGGCGGGATGCCTTGTTGTTAGAAAGGGAGATCACACATGAAAGAGAGAGGTAACTGACAAATTGGATCAATCCTTCTTGCTCCTGGACATTCTCAGAAGGAAAACTTCTGAAGACAATTTTCTCACCAAGATGCAATGGTGTGTAAGGCCTGGCCCCTGCCCTTCCTCACCAGACTGCCCACGGGGCACAGGGGCTCCGCTTCCCCTGGGCTGAGCCAGTTTTAGAAGCGAGCCAGTCAGCAGCTTGGCTGCGGCACCGGCACTGGAAAGGATCCGGCTGCTTGCAAAGCACAAAAGCATTTCCCACTCCACAATGGGTTCCAGAGCTCCCTGGACAAAAAGAGAGGCTGGCGCAGGCACTGGGGCCCTCTCATCGCTGGCCCTCACCCCTCAGACACCACACCTTCCTGCCCTGGCATTGCCTCCCAGGGCAGGGGTGGTTCTGCTGGTGTTAATGACCATTAGAAATCAAAACCCTAAAGAAACTTCAGCGTTAAGAGCAAAGCCTTGCAAGGTGAAAACTCACAGCCCCTCTGTGTTCTGTTAGACTCTTTTCATGGCCACTATTACACACCTGCTTTCCTGCATTTCCTCTGATGCGCAGAGCAGACAGTGCCAAAGAGACTCAGTGGCCACTCAACTCCTGCCTGCAGAACAGGAGGCTTGGGGTTGCTAGAGCCCTGGCTGGTGTGGCTCCGTTGGTTGGAGCATCATCCTATACACTAAAATCAATTTTTTAAAAAATTTGCTGGAGCTACCACCTGCTTTCCACCAATTAGCTAACAGTTTTTCTAGAGATTCTGGAAACCTGTACACAAATGTTCATAGCAGCCCCAAACTTGCAACAACTCTACTGTCCATCAGCAGGTGAATGGATAAACAAAGGATGACATATGGGCACCATACATACTAGGGTGTATCCGTACAATACAATATCATACAATACTCCTCAGTAATAAGAAGGAATAAACTAAAAATCTCAATTATGCTGAGTGAAAGATGCCAAATCCTATATAATAAAAGGCTAATATGTAAATAGACGGAACAGCGGAACAACCAAACTGAACAACCGGTTGCTGTAAGTTGCACTGACCACCAGGAGGCATGCGCAGAACATGGTGGGTGTCAGCTGCGGTGGGATTGTGGAGCAGGTGAGCGAGGGTGCCAGACCAAGGCAGGCGCCAGTCACTGTCATTGGGGCGAGCCTCTGGTGGTTACTGAAAATTCTTTGCTCCTGAGCGCCATGGTCCTGCCTGGTACTCGCACCTGCTGCTGGCACTAGCCCTGCTTGTACCTGCTGTCAGCACCTGGCGCTGGCCCTGATCGCTCAGCTCTGTCAGTGGGTGCGAGTGGCGGCTGCCAGCCCCAATCCCCCTCCAGGCTTCTCCACCTCCCCCTGCTCCTGAGATGCCATCGGGGCAGGAGCTGCCACTTACACCTGCTGCTGGCACCAGCCCCAATTGCTGTGCGCTGTCAGTGGGTGCAAGAGGGGCCGGCACCATCAGTGCTTGGGAGCAGCAGCAGCGGGAGTGGGGCTGCAGGCATACAGAGGACTTGGGGCTGTGGTGGGAGGGGGTGGGCAGAGTCTCGGAGGATGAGCTGAGACCCGCCCCTTTGCCCACCATAGCCTCGCGGCTCACAGTTCCTTTCAAGGTGCATAAATTGGTGCACTGGGCCCCTAGTTAAAAAATAAAAGAGTGCATAGGATATTTCTCCCTTTGTAGAAAATTCTAGAAAGTGCAAACCTATAGTGACAGTAGATTAGGGGCTGTGTGGGAATGGGGGGGGGGATGGGCAGGACAGGAGGGAGAGATGACAAAGAGGCGCAAGGAAACTTTTCATTTGCAGGTCATCACCTTGATAGAGGTGATGACCTCAAAAATGTCAAAACTCCTCAAATTGTACACTTGAAATACATGCATCTAATTATGGGTCAAGGAAAAATAAAGCTGTTAAGAGAAAAATGTGAGGAGCCAAATAACATGTGGACTACTGGTGCTGATCCTCTGATTTAAACCGCTCCACCACCATTTCCTTGGAATTCACTGTGCATTTCGGGAGGCACTGTGGTTGCAATGGTGGGCGGTGCTGAAGTTCTCATGACAGCAGTGGTGCAAGCCGGCCTGGTCGCGATGAAGATGGAGACCCACAGACATGGGCAGGCATGGCGCAGAGAGAGCCTGCTGCCCTCACTCTGAGGCTAAATGCTCAAGGTTTTATGAAGAATCTAAAGATTTGAATTTTCTTCCTCTGTGAATGTAATTGGCCTGCTCAAGGACCGAATGCCCTGGGAACTAGCTGCCAGCTAATCATTGGCAACATCAAAAGCAAACAGAGCAGTTAGGAGACCACAGCAATAATCCAGGCAAGAGGTGGTGGAGACCCGACCAGCAGGGAGCAGGGGAGGGAGTGAGGAGTGATGACAGTCGAGCGCAGAACCAATCACATTTGCTGATGGAGTGGATGTGGGGTGGGAGGTAGAGAGGCATCTAAGTGGACTCCAAGGTTTGGGATGGAGCACCTGGAAGCCCCTAGAAGCATCTGGAAGTCAGAGCCACCAACTGAGATGAGAGGGCTCCAAGTGGAGCGGGTGGGAGGGTGAAAGTCTGAGGGTGGGAGCTGGCTCCTCCTGTCGGCTGCCTCTGAGAGAGCCTGCAAAAGGTGGTGGTGGGGGAGGGCAGGGGGCGGGGAGGGGCGGTGAGCTGTCGAGAGGAGGCAGAGAAATCCAGCTTATCTGATAAATTGACAACCTAATCCAGGTGGTGCTCCTGGCTTGTTCTGATGCCCGGGCTAATAACGTCATTTGCCCCAACCACATTAACGACTAAGGTGGGAAAATGCAATGTGACTCAAGGGCACACATTGCAGAGGGTGGCAGGTACCACAGAGGGGCATTTGCATCCTCACAAATTGGGCACCGTCTGTGTGATGGGGCAAGCTAGACTGGCCCCGTGCAGGAAGAGTGACAGGACTTAGCTCGGAAGCAAAATGCAATTAGGGAAAATCTGATGAGAATTAAATGACCCAGGATTGCCTTTAAGAAGTATTTGGTTCTCTGAGTATTCTGAGCCTAGAAGGGAGGAAGAAAGAGGGAGGAGGAGGGAGAGGGAGGGAGAGAAGGGAAGGAGACAGCTGCTTACCCAGATGTTTGTCAAAGACAAAGCACTCTACAACCCACACTCCCGCTATTTCCTACCACCCAGTTCAAATGCAGGTTCTCAGGCCTGACCTCAGACCCGTTCAATCAGAGCCTGCATTGTGATTCACTCCCCAGGTGACACTGGTGATTACCACGCATGCAGTAATGTTTGAGACACGCAGGCCTACACTCCTGTTTTCTAAATGTCAGGCATCCCACCAAACATCTTTACCATGTTTGCCATATCCCCTCACACCACTTGTAACATGATTAACAATCTTCAAGTCAATTCATTTTGCAAAAAGACTTAAATGTGTTTATTTAAAAATAACACTTCGCCTGGCCAACGTGGCTCAGTGGTTGAGCGTTGACCTATGAACCAGGAGGTCATGGGTTCGATTCCTGGTCAGGGCACATGCCCTGGCTCGATCCCCAGTAGGGGGCATGCAGAAGGCAGCCAATCAGTGATTCTCTCTCATCACTGACGTTTCTATCTTTCCCTCTCCCTTCCTTTCTGAAATCAATAAAAATATATTTAAAAAAATAACACTTTATTTCACTATCCTCAGCGGAAAATTGGCATCATCTGTCATAAGTGGAAATCACCATAAAAATGCATGAAACAAGATGCAAGTAAAACAATGCTGTTTCAGCTCTGGCTGGCTACTGCTGCCTGCCCAGCCTTCCTAGCCTGAGGTCCTCACTCTGTGTAAAAGGGAAATCAGCCCGTGTTAAAGGGATGAGGGAAGCATTGTAGCATCCAACCAAGACCTTCCTCTTGATGAGGCAAGATAGTGAGAAGCTAGGAAAATCCCTGGGCAAAAGGAATGGGGAAACTAAGAAAATGAAACAAGGCCAAACAATTTGAACTTTTTAAAGCCAGCTGGTGAATTGTGAGACCTTATCTTACCCAACCAAGGACACTTGAGAGCAAATGGTTACTACCTCCCGACCCTAACCAGAGAATACATAGCTTAAATCACCCTGGCCTGGGAAAACAGAGAACAAAGACCCTATTAATGCCATTTGTGCCAGCTAAGCCCAAGGACAGATGAAGTTGGGGAATAAATAACAAAAAACCTATTAAAGCCAGACAGACCCAAGATAAAAAATAAAACAGACCAAAGAATAATCCCAAATTCCCCTGCACACTCATTTTAATGTGTCAGCCTATTAAAATGCACCTGGAAAGCTGATGAATATTCTACTGAAAACATCCCCTATGATTCTCACCTGCAGGAAAAAAGGGGATATAAAGCCCTCAGGACCAAGACTCAGTACAGGCTTGCTCTAACACACCCAGGCCCCTTCCCAGATGTGAGCTTTTTATCTCTTCCTGAACTCTAAGGGTCCCCACAAGACTTGCAACTAGGGGAGTGGTGGGCAGCAGCAAGTTGGCCAAGGCTCACCCCCTGATCCTGCCTCCAAGGACCCCCATTCCTCTGACTTGCCAGTGAGCTAAAGCAGCCCCGCCTTGCTCACTTCTATCACTGTGACCGTCACTTGCCCTGGCTCACTTCTTTCCTACAACATTTCTAGGGAGTCAACACAGAGCACTGCCGAGACTCACCCCTGCTGTTTCTTCCACCCTAACTTCTTCCTTTGTTTCACTGTCCCAGGCATTAATAAATAGACTCTCAAACCCACCTGGACGCAGGTCGTGAAATCTTTCCAACATGAAGTCAAGAATCCACACACTACAGGCTGGCCTGAGGCAGCCCTGCTCCAGGCCTGTCCCTGTCCGGTAACATTGGGACCATCACAAGGATTGTAAAAGGACTGAAGAAGGAACAGCTTTCTCACTGTGTGATTCAATGATATCAACACTATGTCCATGTCACACACCTGCTGTCATTTCCTCTATCAGGCGAGCTCCCACACCTTTAGAATAAGCGCTGCTCTGTTGCAGTGTCCCTGCCCCATACCTCCTCCCCGTAAGTCCTTGAATCTTTTCCTCTCATCTAGAATCCTCCCCCTAAAAGGCACATTCAACCAGGTAAGTGGATGCAAGTGGGGACTTACGTTTATCTGGAGACCCCCCCAGGACCCTGGCTCTCAGGACAGATCAGTCCTCAAGGGCAGTCTCCTGCTTGCTGGTCATCAACTGCTTCAGCCCAGAGAAGCCACCAGCCCCTTTCCTAGCCATTGGCAACATGACCAACACATACCCCCCAGTGCAAGGACAAAGTACAGGGATGAGGGGCCAGGACAAGTTGTAAGGTTTGGGGTGTGGCCTGGAGGATGGAACCCCAGGATCACAGCGAACAGCTAAGGCTGGGTATGCATCCCCAAACCACTGGGCAGGGGGAGAGGGGGGTTTCAATGTCTGCATCGGAAGCCGTGTAGACCTGGCCTTTCAAGGGGGTTCCCATGACCGCCAGGGCAATAATTTAATTGCTTTCCAGCACAGGTGAGGATGAGGGCCTAGAATTTCCAGAAATGCCTCTTGCCAAGGGGATCAGACCAAGCTCAACAATTAACAGTTAAAGTTTTAAGGTGAGCATTTCAAACCCTCTGGCTGAAACAAACTATGAAAAGGTGAAATGGTTGCTATATATTTATCTTCATCACATCAACTCCTTCTTTTACCATCTTAACAAAGCCAAAGACAAGTCTCAGTCAGGCAGTGTTGTCAGTAGTGTTGTGTTCAGGTTTGGTAAATCTGAAATGGGTGCTGGCTTGTTTGCAAAGCAGCTGGTGGTTATATAATGCCTATTAATAAAAATCCATGTGGTTGCAAAAACTCTGATCAGCAGTGATGAGGCTGCTAGTAATCATTCAAAACATCCCCAGAGAAATTTGGAAAGGGAAAAGGTTTTGCTCCTCACCCCCACACAGAAGATCCTTTTTCTTTCCATTGGTAATAGTATTTATACTTGTTACCTTTTTATTGAGTGTTTACCATGTGCCAAATTCTGTTCTACAAGCTCCACAGAGATCCTCTCATTAATCCTCATAGTAATGTCAAGTAGGAATTCTTCCTGTTTTTGAAACCTCACCTGAGGACATGTTTTTTATTGATTTTTAAGAGAGGAAGAAAGAGGGGGAAGGAAAAGGAGAGAGAGAGAGAGATGAGAAATATCTATCGGTTACTTCCTGCATGCACCCTGACCAGGGACGGGGATTGAACCTGCAACCCAGGTACATGGCCTTGACTGGGAATCTAACCCACAATCTTTCAGTGTGCAGGCACTAATCATTCAGCTACACAGGCTAGGGTGACAATAGCAATTTTTTATGTATATTTTACCATACTATAAAAACTATTTTTCCCTACAAAAAAGAGAAAGAAAGAAGATACTTGAAATTAAAAGGATTCACTTATTCATTCATCATTCTCTTAAAAACATCAGTTCAAAAGTTATCATTGTAATTCCTTTCATTCGTCACACAAAGATTTAAGGAGTATCTGCTGTGTGCCAGACAGTATGCTAAGCAGTGGGGGACCAGGAGCTGTCTAAATTTATATAGGACAGGAAGGATAAATTCCACACAGAGAAGACTTCCCCGGAGGTGTGGAACAACGTGACACATCGGAATAAGGGAGTAGCGAAAGGGGCATGTGAATATGGGAGTGGCAGGAGATAGTGACAGAACTTGTCAGTGCTGCCTACTCCGCAAATTCCAAAAGCACCTCACCCCTCAACACAGGGTCCTGATGCTGTTGAAGCCATGAAGGTCAAAAGATCACATTTTCAAAGATGCTAATGTGAGGGGAGTAGGTTTGCTCAGACCTGGTTCCTGGGGCTCTGATATACACACCCATCCTCGGCCATCAGCAGCCTTTGGGTGCTGTGGGGGCAGCCCAGCTCCAACATCCAGGGAGCAAGGGAGATTTCCCCTAGATGCTTGAATCCTCCTAGGAAGCTCACAGTCCCTGCCCCCTTCTGGGCTGGGCACACTCACAGACTGTGTGACAGGTGGGAGCATGTCAGTGGCAGGAGTGGGTGGACAGCATGGCCAGATGCTGCTGGGACCACGGGAGAAGGAGAGGGTGTGGCAGAGTGGACAACGGTCCTGAGACGCCTCTCGCTTACTGACCTTAGCAAGCTGCATCTGTAGCTTATTCTTCACATCGGTCACCTCGGAGATGCGGGCGTTGAAAGCCAGGTTGGTGTTGGTGAACTGTTTCCACATCTGATCTGACAGAGTCTCAAAGAGGTTCTTGGCCTCCTCCTGCAGTCGGATGGAGTTGGCGCGCATGTTCTGTGAATGCCTGATGTTGTCATTACTGAACTTGGCCCAGGTCTCAGGCACAGAGATCCTGCAAGAGGCACAAGGGAATTCAACACAGGTGAGGACCAGGGCTGTGTGGCAGGCCTTGGGGACCTCCGAATCCAGGGTTGCTGAACCTCGGCTCTCTTGACCTGTGGTCGGGGTCAGACTCTGTGGTGGGAGACTGTCCCATGTACCGTAAGAGGTTTAGCTGCAGCCCTGGCCTCTGCCTACCAGATGCCAGTATTGCCCAGCAATGCCCCTACAGTGTGACAAACAAAAAGGTCTCTAAACATTGCACAATGGTCCCCAGTTGAGAACCCCTGGGCTGATCCAACCCCCTCATTTCACAGGTGAGGCCACTGCAGTGTAGAGAGGGCAGCTGCTTTCCGGGGGTGAGTTATGGGAGAGGAGAGAGTCCCAGAAAGGCTCTTCTCCATAACACTTCCTTCCCCTCCTCCCCACCAAAACACAGAGAAGGGGCACCGTGCTGGCTGCGGGGTCCCTTCCATGAAGGGATGTGCACATGGCCTTGTTACTTGCACTGACTTACTTGCTCAACAAATGTTCTTTGAACACTGACTACATGGTAAGCCTTGTTCTAGACACTCGGGATAGCGCTAGACACAAGAACAGCAACATCCCTGACCTCGTGGCGATACATTTCCAGTGGAGGGAGACAGACAATAAATAACGATGCTTACACAGAGTGTTTGGGCTATGAAGGAATTCAGGAGCAAGATGATGAGAGACAAAGGGAGCAGGGCCATCAGGTGTCAGGGTCATAGAAAGAAAGAAATGGAATTTATACCCCGAGGGTGTTGAGGTGCTCATGGATTAGCTCTTGCATGAAGTTGTTACCACTCAGCTCTGAAGGGCAAGAGGAGAGGGACAGGCAGGAGAGGAGGAGGCGAGGAGGGTCACTGAGAGGGAGGGAGAGTGGGAGCAACGGAGGATAAGCCCCCACATCCTTCTCCTCCCTCCTTCTCCTGCTGCTGTCCCTCCTATTGGCTGAACTCAACCGGAAAACAGATGGCAAAGAGCCAGTCTGCAAAGGGCAGCCGCCTCTACAGCTAAGGAATGAAGGTAGGTAGGGGCTGAATGGAGACCCAGGTTGCTTTGGAAAGGGCAGGCAAGGAAGGCTTTTCAGAAGGGGCAACTCATCAGGGATTCCGTTTAGGCAACAGAAAGCCCTTCCTGTAGATACAGAAACCCCATAAGCAGCCACTGACGAGCGAGAGTGTTGTCCTCTGGGGGGCCTTCAAGCTGGCTGCAGTTTCTGCGTAAACCAGACGAGATATCTTTTCAAGGCCTTTTCTAGCCAGGAGGTCTGTCCAGTTCTTAAATAAAGTCCCTTTCTATTCTCAGGCAGTAGGAAAAAGAGACTGAATTTTCTGAAATAGAAGTCTCATTCCAGACGTTTTAAAGCACACTTGGATTGCATGGTGGGTAGACATTTTCAAGCACATGTCATATGTCATTTTGTCCTGGCGTTCGCAAGCATTAACGTCCAGCACTAGACAGGGGCCTCGGGCTTCTGGAGATGGGAGAGGCACTGTGCCTGCAGAGCTGTCATCCAACAAAGACCTGAGGCTCAGAGAAGTGAAGTGTCTTTTGCAAGGTCACACAGCTCCTCGCCATCAGATGAGGGAGGAGGAGGCACAAGGACAGCAGAAGAGAGCAGCAGCTTCACCCGCTGCTGAATGGGGCACCGTCAATGTCAGCAGCAGCCACCTCGGAGCCCTCGCCCTCCTCGGGAACAGGCAGCTGGGCTCCAGAGAAAATGACCTGCTAAACACATTCTCCCTGGGGAGCTTTGCCAGGGGCAGCCCGTCTCCTGGCAGGTGGTGTGCCCACGTGAGAGGCGGGACGTGCTTTCTGTAGCCTGTGTCCTCTGAAGACTAAAGACACAGATGGCAGGCTTTGCTGGGGAGGCAGAAAGGCACCTGGATAACACACACAGGCTCAGTGTCCATCCAGTGTGGGCTCAGGTCACGGCTCAGCCCCTCACTGTGTGAGTTTAGGCTGGGAGCTTCAGCTCTCCGAGCCTTAGTTTCCTCATTGTCAATGGGGATAATAATGGTGCCTAACCCTGTAGTTGTTGAGTGACTAAATGAAGCCCCCATCACGGCCCTGACAATAGTAAACACTCGATAAGATATTTATGGTTCATGAGACACTGTGTGTAAAGCTCTCAGCAGGGGGCCCGGGACATAAAAGACACCCACTATCACCATCATCACCATCACCATCATCACCACCACCCCCACCCCCACCACTATCATCAGTTAACCCACGGCAAAGAGAACTGAGGTGAACAGAGACAACTGCAATTCAGAGTCTCCAAACAACCTTTAAGCTGCCCAGACACAGCTCTGCTTTCACCAAAGAACTTCTATGCATATATGCATTGCCCATGGACACAGACAATAGGGGGTGAAAGACTGGGGTGGGGCAGGAACCAGGTGGAGGGGGCTAACAGGGTGGGGGCATCTGTAATACTCTAAACATCAAAGACTTTTTAAAAAAAGAAACCCAAATGAAAGCCCTGAGCTAGCACACCTGAGGAGCGATTAGTCACCACAAACAGCAGTGGAGGTGCTGGCTGAGGGACTTTAAATAGCAGCCCACCTGGGCACGGAAGTCGGAGTCTCCACCAGCCCAGCCGGCCTGGCTGCCCAGGTTTCAGGGAGGCATCCATGTGGGAAGGCAGTCCTCCCACTTCCTGTCCTGATGGGCAGCTGTGGATGAGGGCACCAAGGCCCCTAAGCCCTGCTCACCTAAGCCTGCTCTCCATAGGGGAAGCCACCTTGTCAGGAAAAGAAAGGCCCCCAGGAGCTGCCATCGCTGGAAACACCAAAGGGTCCTCTCAACACGTATATTTTAAGATCCAGAAGGTGGTCCAGGAGACTGCCAACAAACACCTTCGCTTCCTTCTTTCCTTCTCCCTCCCTTCCTTTCGTCCTTCTTTCCCTCTCTTCCCCCTTTCATTCATTCTTTCATTCAACCAATATTTATTGCACACCTACTATATGACAAGCACAAATCTATAGGCAAGAGATTTTTTTTAAATGGCCCAAGATGGACACCACCCCTGCTTGTACCCCAGAATCTCTCTCTTTCTCTCTCTCTGTATGTGTGTCTCTCTCTCCAGCCTTCAAGCTACCAAGTAGGAAAGCATGCGTCAGTTCTACATGAAGTTCCAGGATGCTGTGACATGCCCACAACAGTGCCCAGCATGCAGAAGGCACCTACCTCATAGCTGCTGGGCTGAGACAGTGAGGTCATACAGTAAGCACTTAATAAATATTGGCTGTTGGCATACACGAGGCTCTGTGCTCAGCACTTCACACGCCCACTGTTTTATACTCATAGCAACTCTGGGCAGTGGCACTATGATTAGCCCAGGGCTACAGATGAGGAAACAGGCCCAGAGGATTAAGTAATTCACCCCATGTGCCAGTGTTGAGGCTGGATTTGAGGCCGGGCAGCCACTACCAGCCCAGGTGGACATCAATCATGACCACTACCAGCACAGGTGGACATCAATCGGCTCCCAGCCGAGTTTGAATTCCTCTCCCTCTGGTTACAGCCATGTTGTTGTGGGGTTTGTTTGGTGGCATTGCCAATCGAGGTGCCCCAGCATGTCCTGGCCCAGCAGCAGTGGCCGGGTGACCCTCACTCAACTGATCGCTTGCTCTGTCTTGCTGGAATTTGAATCTTGGGCAAAGTGGGGCAAGAATGGCAGGATGGTGGTGCTCTGAGTAGCTTTCACTTCCTGGCTCTCTGAGCCTTAGTTTCTTCAAGCTGCCAGAGCCTTCCTCTCCAGCCTTCCCCTTGAGTCTGTGGCTCTCCACAGCCTTCCAGTAAGTTTCATCTTGTCTCAAGTTTTTTAGCCAGAATTGGATGCTATGGGTTGCAACCAAGAGTCCCTGTGGAACCACACTGCCTCTCACTTGACTGGCACACGGTCGATGGCCCTTTAAGGCTGCTTGGAGGGAGCAGACTCAGAGGCCCCCTCTCCCATTGGACAGGGTCCTATGGGGACCCAGAGCCCAGTACTTACGTGCCATCGACCTTCTCCATGCCATGGAAGAAGCTGATGCAGTCGGATGTGTTTCTCAGGTTAAAACACTTTTCGTCAATAAACTGGGCTGAGTTTTTGTCCTCAAGGTCCCTCTCCAGAGCATGCTGAGCATCTCGGTTATCCCTGAGGTGGAAGGGAGGGGGGGTCACGGATTTATCCCTGGATTGTGCCCTTATCCAGAGTCCCTCCCCCTAGGTCTCATGGGAGGTCGGTGCTGAGCCACTGCTGAAAGCCAAGTCTTTGGACTCCCAGAAGGGTGCTCTGTCCACCCAGCAGCTTCTCAGGCCTCTTCCCACTTCGATGCCCCCACCATATACCCAGGACCTCCCTGCAACTCCTCAACCTCCCCCCAATCCAAACAAACCTGTTGTCATTAGAACAGGGGTGAGCAAACATTTACTGCAAAGGGTCAAATACTAAATATTTAGGCTTCGTCAGTCATACGGTCTCTGTAGCAATGACTCAGCTATGCAGAAGGCCATCATAGATAATATGTAAGTTATGGGTATGGCTGCATTCCAATAAAACTTTATTTACAAAAACAAGTGGTGGACCAGATTTGTCCCTCCAGCTGTGGTTTGCTAACCTGATTGAGAAGATATGAATTCACACTTTAGACAAAGCCCAGTATCACTTTAAACCATGTGTCTCATCCTATGCCCGGCACAGAGGGAGAAGACATGAATAAGACCCAGTCGCTTACCTTCACATTGCTCACAGATTTGTGTAAATAAATACAGTAAAACTACATATGGTACAGAGTGGCAAGGGCACCAGTGCAGTTTTGTAAAGGATAGACAGTAACACTCAGGAGGAAGCCATCAGCTCAGCATGCGAGGGTAACCAGGGCAGGCTTCCCAGGGACGTGTCTGGGCTGGGATTTCCTAATAACAGGAGCAGACATTCCAGACAAAGTTGGGTGGAGGGTGAGAATTCCAAGCTGAGGACACCTCATGTGCAAAAGCAGAGGAGCTAGAGACCTGCAGGTGTTTAGGGACCTAGAAGCAGGTCAGTAAGGTTGTCAGAACCAGGGGCCGGGCAGAGTCCAGGACTGGGTAGAGCCAGGGACTGGACGGTCAGGGACTAGGCACTCAGGGACTGGACAGTCAGGGACTGGGCACTCAGGGACTGGGCACTCAGGGACTGGATGGTCAGGGACTGGGCACTCAGGGACTGGACGGTCAGGGACTGGGCAGAGGTAAGAAGGGGACAATAGGGAGGGCCTAGGACTTGAATCTCCAGGGCTGGTATCTTGGCTAAGAAGTTTAGATATAAAGGCCACTATTTGCCAGACTCTGAACATAGGAGAACCACGTTCATGATTCTTGTCATATTCCCAACTTGTATATACTATTACTTACTTCTACTTGTATTTTTATGAAATAACTTTTAGAATATAAATGAATGTATTGTAAAAGGAAAACCTCCACCGTGGTCTTTAAAGGAAAACCAATAAATCTTTCCATAGGTCACCTCAAACATAAACACTAAGCGAGCACTAACAGAATCCTAGCAGAATCCATCGTCTCTAGAAGGCTCTAGACCTGGATCTTTTTCTGTTTCTCTCTTGATTGAAAAGAGTGGATTAGTCAGTTAAAGACACCTAAGCATCGACTGGGACTTTCACCTTGAAGAACTGGGCAATAATAAGGGACCAACTCTGACTAAGCAAGTTGAGATCCAGACACCAACTAAAGTGATGGGTGCATATCTTACATTGGTCTCTCTTTCCCCTTTTGCATCCTCTCATTCTCTCTCTCTTCCTCTGTCTCTCTATCTCTATATCTCTTTCTGACATCTTTTTCTCTTTCTCATCTTTCTTGCTTTCTCTATGTCTTAGGGCCTCTCTCTCTTTCTCCCTCTCCCTCTATCTCTCCCTCTCCCTCTCACCAGTCTGTCTCTGTCTATCTTTTTGTCCCTTTCTTTTTCTGCTACTGACACTGGGAGCTGGTGAGGGTTTCAAACAGGTCAAGAGCCAGAAAATGAAATCCTGATGGTGGGCCCCCACCTATCAGGATACTCAGGGGCGATATTGGGCAGAAGGAACCATCCTGGAGCCTTCAGAATGGGCAGCGCCGTGGAGAAATAGAGCCCCATCTTATCTAATGAACTGGCATGTGAAGAAAGACCAGAATGTAGAAAGAACCTGCCAGAGTATTGGAGGGGCACCTGGGGCCTCAGAATCCCTGGCCAGCTGGTCTAGACTCCTGGCCCTCGCTGGTGATGCCCAGGGAAGGATGGGACAGCCCCTGTCTCCCTTCATGGGCCCGTGACAAAGAGCCCAGCCCTTGTTGAGGCTCACCCGGCTGTTGGTCCACCAGAAAAACCCAGAACTTGGCTCCGGCCCATCAGGAAGATGCCCTGCTTTGTTAGAGAGCTGGTGAGCCAAGGACACGATCCTGCCCAGGTGGGGGCCTCAGCCTCACCCACAAAACCACAAGTCAGCAGCCAGCCCAGGCCTGCCCATGCCAGGTTGGCCACCCGAGGGGGTCAGGGGCAGAGCCTCCCACAGGCGGCCAGCACCCACAGTACTGAAGCTCTGGCCAGTTCTGGGTGAATCAGGCTGCCCAGCAACACGGGATGCCTTCCTGCAAGATGCCAGGCAGCCTTTGATGAATGACTGCTCCTCGAGGTCCAATAGCCTCTATCCAGGTGGCCCAGCCTCTGGTCCTGCCAAGGGAATGTCCCCTACACCTGCTCATTCCCTCCCACCTCCTCTGCCTCAGCTGCTTCATCTGTGTCCCTCCCAGCATCCCCCACTCTCTTCCTCTTTCTCTATGTCCCTCTCCATCTCAGTTCTCTGTCTCTGATGCCCCTCCTGATTTCTCTCTGTCTGGCACATCCGTGTGTCTCTGTCCCGTTGTCTCTCCCTCCCCCTCTCCCCCCCTCCCCCCCATACACATCTCTGTCCTTTGCTTCATGTCATTCTTGTTCTGTCTCTCTCCCTCAGACATCCGTGCCAGAAGCCAGTTCCAGCATGTCATAATTGCAAGAGTTTCATCAAAAGGTTGATGGGACTTGGGGACTCAACAAGGGCTGAGTCACATGTTATCACCTGTTGGAATGGCTAAAGGTATTTCCCCAAACCTGAAAAGGATGCATTAAATTGATTGTTTGCTGCCAGACAGCTCAGGGCATCTTAATCTACATGTTATTGCCTCCTACTGGCCAAAAACCTGAACAGCTGTAGGCTATTCCCCATTCTGACAATACACTATAGATGAAAACCTACTCTTTGAAATGTATATCTCCACCTTGCCTTAGGACAATTTGTGTTAATAAAAAGCAAGGGGTCCTAAGACAAAGAGAACTTGGTTTCTTTAGCCAGGCTCCTCTGCCTCCCCCAATATGCCTTTCAAAATTATCTTTCATCTCTGGATGCTTATTTAATCTACGCACAGTCCCTTCTCCAGATTGCTAAACCCTTCTAGATGCCGGATCAAGACCACCGGCGTTAAATGTTGCCCAACGTCTGGCATTACATCAGGCCCCTCTGTGTCTCCCAGTGGATGGGGTTGTCCTGGTCTGTCTCGGTCTCTCTGGTTCCCCCAATTCTCCCACCTCACCCTTCATTGCCTGGGGTTGCAAAGCAGCCCCTGACTCTAGTCTCAGAATTTATCTTTCAGGGTCCAGCTCCCCAATTTCAAGTCTGGGCTTTTGTTCACTCTGCTGGTTCAAACTGTCCCATTCCCCAAACTTCAGCCCTCCTGTCACCCCAACACTGAGTTCTGTCACAGCCTTATGTCAACAACAAATGGAAAATCACCTCTCTTGCCAGAAATACATAGTTGTAAAAATAAGAGCAACACAAATATTATAGAGATATTTGCCTGCCCTAACTTTTCTGTTTAAATCCAAGGATTTAAGGTTTTTAAAAAAGTGAATTCATTTATAGACAACATTAGGCAACCAGTGGTCCACGTGGCAGCAGAATTATCAGAAATCAGGACGAGGCCTCAAAGACAGAACTTAACCCCGCCTCAGCTATTCCACGGGCCCTTCAACCACTGCTGAGTCTGTACCTCATTTCCAACCACCCTCTCTGGCAGCTCCCTGAATCTGCCACTGACCATGCCCTCATGTTCTGGGGTAGCTTTTCAACACTGCCTGGAGTGCTTTTTGTCCTGGGTGATTCTCTCCAATCCCTGCCACCCAGTTCTCACTGTGGTGGAGTTGAGGGGCTGCTGTAGAGAGGGTGTGTGGGGGGAGGGGTTACTGCTGTCCCTGGGGTATAGCAAGCTAGGGCACCAAACCGCCAGAGCCTATCTGCAAGCTGCCTGGCCCCTTAGCATCCCATCAAGCTGCCCCTGTGCCCCCCACAGCAGGAAGGGGTGCCCTGAAAAGGTTGCCATCCTGCCTCCTGACATCTGGGTCTAAGAAAATGGAGAGAAGCTAGCAGAGCAGCGTGCCCTCTGTGACTTAAAGGCAAATGCCACGGTCAAGGGCCAGGTCGGAAGGCTGCCTCTGGAAGAGCTGGGTGCCAAGAGCTTAGCTGTGGGTCCCAAGCCCCATAAAACTCAAGCCTCCCTTTAATTATGGGGGAGCCTTCTGGCTTGTCATGAGACCAGTTACATAATCGTCCAAGAACGAAAAGCTGATTCCTTTTGAAGACACATGGCTCAGGCGTCCACCAGCTTCCCTCTGGAGATGCCCGGCCCCTCGCCTTGATGCCAACTGCCACCCACTCTGCCATCGCCCCAGGTACAGGGCTCACAGCGGGGAGCCGCAGGTAAGGGGGGCCACTGTGAGAGCAGTTTCTTGTCCTGCGGCCCCCATTGCAAACAGGAACCGCCAGTGATGTGCTGACGCATGGAAATCAATATGCACACTCAGTAACACCCTATTGGTAGAATGGAATCAGCTATCGGGGCAGCATTTACATGCGGACATTGACAAATGCTCCAAATCAGGATTTTTTTTTCTTTCCTAGGGAGCTGGTTGTTAAACACCAGTACACCACTGACCAAAAGAACCACCAATTGCCAGGGTCCATCTGGCTTGCCCTCACAACCTGGGGGGCCCAAACAAGCTCCAAGAGGGAGAGAAAGCAGCCCTTACCGCAGCTGGATTTCAATTCTTTGAGCTAGTTTTCTCATCTGTTCTTGGCAGCATTTCAGCAAATCGACCTCCTTGAATGAAAATGTAAGAAACAGCGGCGCCCCTTAGAAACGCACAGCAGCCTGGCCCCGGGCCAGTGACCATCCCTCCCCTCTCATTGCGTACCCTCAGGCCCACAAGCTGAGACACAAGGGTGGGGCCCATGTCCTGCCTCACCCCACGTGATCCCCGGGCCAGGCAGATAAGGGTCGATTGTGGAGCTTCAACATTCCTCACCCACTTTCTTCTCTTTTCATATACTTCCAGGTTAAAAGGACATCTAGCACCTACTCTGTGCCAACTACTCAATCATAGATTGTTTGATCATTATATTAAATAAGGCATACAAAGTGGTACAGTGTGTAATAACATACAGTAGGTGTTCAATAAATGCTAGCTTTTTAAATTATTTTTTACTGGTGTAACGATGATGATGCCCATTTTAGAGATGAAAAGACTGAGGGTCAAAGTATCTTCCTCCCTGTCCCTAACCTGCAACCTAGGCCCCCACCCTGGCTTTCTGAACCCTGACTTTTCATGGGCTGACAGGTGGCTTCTGCTCAGAAAGCTCTCTGACCAGCTGGCCCTCCCTCCTCCCTTAGGGGGGCCTGGGCTCACCAGGAGGCACCTTACCTGGATAAGGTTTTTCTCCACATTGTCATGGACCAAATCGATCCCGATCCTTTTCTCTCGATGGTACAGACACTCCAATGCCACCTGTAGGAAGCAGCGGGAAATCATGTGTTCTCCCTGTCGTATTGGGATCCTGTGCAGAGGAACTCAGGTCTATCTTGGCCATGATCTGATTTATTCCCAGGGAAACCTGGATGCTTCATGCAGCCTCACCATCGTGCATCTGAGTAGGTTTCTGCCTCCTTGCCACAGCGGTGAGCTATCACGGCTGCAGCGGGTGCAATATTGGTGCATATCTCACAGGTTTGCTGTGCAGGTGAATATGACTAGGAACTTAGAGCTGACCGTTGAACAATATGGGTTTCAACTACACGGGTCCACTTATATGAGAATTTTTCCACCAATAAATACTGTAAAAGTGTTTTCTCGCCCTTATGATTTTCTTAATAACATCTCTTTTCTCTAGCTTACTTTATTGTAACAATACAGTATATTATACATATAACATACAACTTATGTGTTAATTGACTATTTGTGTTATCAGTAAGGCCTCCAGTCAACAGTACGCCATCAGTAGTAAAGTTTTGGGGAAAAGTTATACATGGATTTTTGGCTGCACGGGCACCCAGTGCCCCTCACCCCGTCAGTGTCCGGGGGCCAGCTGGATGTGGAGATCTCTAAAAGGGGGGAAGCTTTGCAAAGTGACCAGGGCCGAGACCCAGGCAAGCCTGCCACCCAGCAATGAACCTACAACTGTCGTGGGGACGTGAGCAGAGCGGAATGGAAGACAGGACAAGTGGCAGCTCAGGGAGCCTCTGCAATGACACCGGGGAAGAACAGGGAGGGGCCACTAGCCTGTGATGTCACAAAGAGCAGCGGGGGAGCAGGCAGTGGGGAGCTCGACATCCTGGTGTTGGGATGCCAAAGCACCTGGGAACTCAGGAAGGTGAGGGATTCATGGATTCCATGAGGATTTCCTGAGCCCCGCTCTGTGTCCCCCTCAGTCACTGTACCAGGGATACCTCAGTAAGCCAAATAGGTGGCCCCAGCTTAATGGAGTTCTCACAGAAGGAAGACAACACACACATGTAAACACATAAACGCAATCATGTGATGAGAGCTGTGGTGAAAACAGGGTGATGTGTGGGTGGGGAGTCAGGGTATCAGGGCGGTCAGGGAGGACTTCTCAGAGGTGACAAACCATAACCTGAATCATGAGAAGCAGCAGCGATGAATGGGGCCAATGCGCCAGGAAGAGGGAGCAGCAGGTGCAGAGGCCTAGGTGGGAGGAGGAGGAAGTGGAAGAGGAGGAGGAGGAGGAGGAGGAGGAGGAGGAGGAGGAGGAGGAGGAGGACACAGAAAAGCCACTGTGGCTGGAGTGGAGAAAGCGAGGCTGGAAGGATGAGCAGAAGCTGGGTCATGCAGGGCTAGAGGCTGTGACTAGGAATGTCGATGTTAATTAGGGAGCAAGAGGAAGCCATTGAGGTGGCTTTAGCGGGGGAGTGGGGAAATCCAGTTCGACATTGAAAATCGCCCCTCTGGCTGCAGTCAGGGAAAGGGGTTAGAGGGGAGCAGGAGTGGGAGGCCACGGGGGAGGCAGTCACCACTGTCCAGTGAGAGACGCCACACTGAGGTGGTAACCATGGAGACGGAGAGAAGTGGACAGAACTGAGATGACTCTAGTGCCTGTGCCACCATGTGGCTGCCTGGGGCGGCACATGTGATGGGCAGAGCTGGGCTTTCCACACAGGCTGGGGGTAGGAGACTGGGAGAGGAGAACACAGATTTGGGACGCTGCCCTGGGTCTCTGAGCAGCATCCCTGCCCACTTTCCTCTCAGGGGAGAAACTGAGGGATGTGGGGAGATAGTAGGACCCCACCCCCACCCCACCAGAGTGGACAGACCCTGTGCCATGTCTCCCGAGGGGTCTGGAGACAAGACCTCTCCTGCAGAAGTCCCCGCACCTGACGTGGTTTCTAGGTAGGATGTTCCGAGTCCTCACACACTCCAGGGAGCCTCAGATCATCATCTGTGTGGCCAAGATGAGCTCCTCAGCCTGAGGCAGATACTGCCGGTTCCTTACCCAATGTCCACTCCAGGATCCTGAGAAAAACATTCACTCACCCAGACTCCTCTGAGCCAGCGAGCCCAGGTGAGTTCCGGCAAATGGGCTAAAAATGGAATCCCCTGAGGGGTCTTTGGGAAAACTGATCTTCCCCGCAAAAAAGGGACAGACCCAGTGGGCACACTGCCCTACCCCCACCTCCCTGCCTCGAATGAGAACATCACAGCGCTTCTTGCAGGCGGGAGCTTGCAAGGTGAGATAGGAAACCTCCTTGCCAGTGGTAGGACAGCAGCACATGCTAAGGGTGGCCGAGCGGGAAGATCAGAGCCTGGCTGCCTTCTGGCATTAAGTGGATGCCTGATGTGCTTCCCTCTAGAATTCTCACTATGACAGACAAAGAAGCTCCTATTTGGTTGAGTCAATGTGGCCACCTATTTGTTTACATGCAGCCCAAAGCCATCCTTACTGATCCAGGATATGACGGGAGACTGGGAGGCCAAGGAAGTGTCACAAGTGTCCACATTGAGATATTTATTCATATATTCAACAGATACTTATGAGTGCCTACTATGTGCCAAACACTGAGCTAGGCTGGGAAGACATTCCAGCCACTGGTCTAGTCAGGCATAGACACACAGGCACATCGTAGCTGAGTAGGTCTTGAACACGCTGGTGACAAAGCAGACACAATTCCTTGCCCTCATGGGACACAATTCCTTATGTTCTAGTGTGGGGAGAAACACAGTAAATAAATAAGAGTGAATGTTCTAGAGTTTGTAAGAAGGTGTTAAGAGCTTTGGAGGAAAACGAAGTGGTTATTTTAAGTGTGTCCATCCATCACACACATGCAGGCCCCCGAATGCTTGTAATATCTTGATGAAACTCTTTAATGTTGATACAACCCCAAGGAGAAGAAGGCATTCTATCCAGTGCGAGGAACCCTGATTTGACTGGGATTGTCCTAAATTGACTAAAATTATATATTTTAAAAATATATTTTTATTGATTTCAGAGAGGAAGGGAGAGGGGGAGAGAGAGAGAGAGAAACATCAACGATGAGAGAGAATCACTGATTGGCTGCCTCTTGCATGCCCCACACTGGGGATTGTGCCATGACTGGGAATTGAACCATGGCCTCCTGGTTCACAGGTCAACGCTCAACCACTCAGCCATGACTGCCAGGCTAAGATTATATATTTTATGTTATAAACAGATTACAGGTGATGTTGCAGCACAAACCAACCTGCAAGGTGCCTGTCACGTGATTGCTCAAGGGACGTGATGGGGCTGCATCACAGCCGCCACCGCCCCTCTCCCGGTCCCACTCACCTGCAATGGGCAGTTCACCTCGTCCGCTGCACACTCCAGCCGCTTCCTGACTGCGTCCAAGCCTCGGTTCTCGTTAAGAAGCCTCTCCAGCTCGTAGGTCAGCTCAGACTTCCAGAAACCGATGTCCGACAGCCTTTGGCCCAGGTTCCGGCAGGTCCCCTCCTGCATCTGCTGCGTCAGCTGGTCCTTGTCCTGCATGAGCCGCATGGAGTCACCGATCAGCCGGCCAGCCCACAGCCGAGAAGCCTCCGCCCCGCGCATCTGCATCTCGTGGGACCTGTCCCAGTCGTGGGGGCTGTAGCGACAGAAGAGCCCTGCGCGGAGTGAGGGCAGGATGGTGGGCGGCTTCTGAACGCCCTGGCATGTGGCCCCCTCCTCCGGGCAGATCTGCACGTTGGAGACCTTGTGAAAGAGGCTGGGTCTCCATGTGTTGAGGTAGCGGTACCCCGGAAGGTAATAGGGCTGGTAACATTCCTGCATCACTGGGGCCTGCACTTCCAGAGGCTCATTGAAGCTACAGGTTTTCCTGTGGCCACAGTAACTGGCGTTCTGACTGGTTCCAAGAAACTCCATCATTTCCCATCAGCTCACAAGGGCAAAACTCCGCCCAGGAGAGCCAAGGCCACAGCAAGGAGAACCAGTATCTCTTAGGGAACCGCAGGGCCTCTATGACTCGGCACTGTTGTCATAAAGCCCAGGGGACAGGGCTTTCCTGGGGCCCTTGCTCCCTTTCAGGCTTGCGGGGGCTATATTGTCCTGATCAAAACACACAAAATCAACAAAGTCAATGTGAGTTTCTCAATCCACAGTTGGAGGTGCAAGAAGTGACATTTGTCTATTTTTCCATAACAATCGAATTTACCTCCCCAGACCTAACTTGCCTATGGAAGAACATTTGATGTAGTCCATGCCGGTGAACACAGTCAGGCCAGGTGGGTCAAGGTTACTCATTTTCCTTCTGTCTTTGTCCCCAAGATGGCACCAACGCAGTACGTCCTCAGCAGGGACTATTCCTCAGCAGCCAGAAGGAACAGGCTCTTGGCACACAAAACAGTTCCAAATCTCTGAGTAAATCTCAAATGCATTCAGCTAAGCCTTAGCTGCTAAGGGAAGCAGCTAGGTTTCAAAGGCCCCATTCTGTGGGCTCCACTAGGATGACATTCTGGAGAAGACAGGCCTATGTGGACAGCAGACAGATTTGTGGTTATCAGGGGCTGGGGCTGGGAGGACAAGAAAATTTGGGGATGGCGATAGTACTGCTCTACGTATTGATGGTGGTGGTGGGGGTTACACAACTAAATGTATTTGTCAAAACCAGTAGAAAAGGTGAATCTTCTGGTACCTAAATTATACTTCAATAAACCTGATCTTGAGGGGAGGGGCTCTGAGCTCCACAACTCAGCTGAGACCATGTCTAATTGCTTGACCAGTAAGTCCCAGCAAACCATCGAATGAATGGATGGGCATCCAGGATGAGAGTTTTATCATTCAAGGTAAAAAGAGTAATACAAGCACTAGCTAAGGGTAGAAAGTAAAATTTAGACTTTCTCATCACCCCTAGCTACTTTTAAGTCTCCTCAGCTGTGACTACCATTCTCAGATTTTTGTATCTTTCCAGAAATACTTTATGCATATACAAGCATACATAAATCTATATCTTTTTGCGTAAATGATAAATATGCATGCCATTTTCCACATAACCATAACTCTTGGACAGCACTTCGATCTTTTCCTGTTAGTAGCTGTGCGGCCCTGCATTCTATGAGTTACTATTATGTATTTGACCATTCTCTGTGCCTAGGCATTTAATTTCTTTCCTGTTTCTTGCTGTTACAAACTTTGCTTCAACAAATGGCCTTCCACGTGCGCGCCTTTAAGTAGGTTAGTGGGGGGTCCAGTTTTCACCCAGCGCACCTCTCCCTCTCCGCACGCTGGTCTCATGAGTTTGACAGGCACACAGGGCCTCACTACCAGGATGAGCACATTTCCATCGTCCAGGAAGAGGTCTGTGCTGTCCCTGTCCTCTAGCCCCGGCAACCACTTGCGTTCTCTGTTGCCTCTGCCCCCACAGAATGCCATATAAACGGTATCATGCAGCACACAGTCCTTTGGGCCAGCCTTTCTTCCTTAGCAGGATGCTAAATGCAATCTGTAACCTTCCGCATACATTTCTGGGCAAGTCTGAGCATAACTTCTGGAAGAAGTGACCGGATGGAAGCACATGTATATTTTTTACTTGGACATATACACTGAGTGGTCAGATTATTATGATCTCTGAATGCATAATAATCTGGCCACTCAGTGTGTGTGTGTGTGTGTGTGTGTGTGTGTGTGTGTGTATATATATATACACACATATATACATATATATATATATTAGAGGCCCGGTCTGGTCAGCCTGGCCAGGGGAAGGGGACATGGGCGGTTGGCTGGCCTGCCTGCTGGTCGAACTCCTGGTCGAGGGGACAATTTGCATATTAACCTTTTATTATATAGGATATACACTGAGTGGCCAGATTATTATGCATTCAAAGATCATAATAATCTGGCCACTCGGTGTATATTTGTGAAGGTTTCCCCTCTCCTGGGGGCCCCTAGAAATATACTTTATTACTAGATATATTATAATGTGCATGCATATCATCCTGAAGGTTTTCCTGTCCTGTTGGCCTTGGGGAGGGGGTGGGGGACGGAGGGGGAGCAGCCAGGGTGTTCCTTGAACCCTGGCAACAGCTTCAAATTCAGACACTGAGGGGCATTAGTCAGGGTGGCTGCTCCTGCCTGTTTGCCTTGGCCACGAGCCCAGTGCGTAGGTGTGGGCGGCTCAGACGTGAACACCAAGCCCCCCCCCCGCCCCGCCCCCCGCCCCCCGCACCTGGCACCAGTTACAGGACTGCTGTGGAAGGGGAGCAGGGTCTTAGAAAAATCCAGAGACTCGTGAAATAAGTCCCCTGCTGACCTCTAGTGTGGACAGCTCCAAGCAGGCTGGAAGGATCTGTGGCCTCACTCCCCTGGGCTCCAGGTGGCCTGCTTGACTGATCTGGCGAAATGTGAAATGTGGGAGGACAAACCCCATTGAAAGTCAGCCCCCCACAGAGTTAAACTGCCACCAGAGAAACCAGCCCATCTGCTTTTCAGCGCTTTAGGTTCGGGCTTGATATTCCTAAGCGAGGCAGGATTCCTTGAAGAAAAAAGCGGATCTCCAAGTCCTGACATTTGACTATTGTTAACATAAGAAATGTCCAAACCTGTAGAGAATTTTTATAAGGTTTTATTTGTGCCAAAATGAGGAACATTGCTGGGAAGCAAGATCTCAAATGTTCTGAAGAATAACAGTGTTGCTGTTTCATTTGTACATTTGGACTTAAGGAAGGAATATGACCCCAGGGTGGGGGAAAGTAAGGCAGGGATCGGATTACTGAATAGTTAATAAGATTTTGTGCTCCCTTGAGGGTGGTGGTTCTTCAGAGGGGTCTGAAAAAGAGGATTATTCTGGCATCTCAAAGGTGTGTTAATCTAGATGCATAAGAATTATGGAAAGGGCTTGCTGAGGGCAAAAATAAACCTTTTACTAAAAAGTTATAGGTCTGGGAGGTGACTACCCACCAGGACCTGCCCAGTTAGAAATTTATGATCAGATCACCCTATGAGGTTACTTTCAATATATATATATATTGTACACGTGTACATGCATTTTTTTCCTGCTGTAAAGAGAGAGAAGAATATGTCATGTTAGAAGTGGAAAGTTGGCAAGAGGTTTGACACAAACAAATCTGTTTTCTCAGACTTGTTAAGTATTTGCTCTTCCACTTCCGCCCGTTTACAAAAACATCAGCCACAGTAGTCAGTGGCCATGGGCAGAGGGCCTCCCTGGCCAGGAAGGATGCACACAGGGAAATCTGGTCAATGCTATTCAGGTCGAGGTGGCCTTTCCTTCCAGTGGAATCCCAGCTCCACCTCCTTCCCAGCCTGTGTGCAGTGGACAGGAATAGTGAGAACCAAGGAGGGCACAGAAAGGTACTTAGCACATAGTAGGTGTTAGACAATTGTTATTGGTATTGTTATCATGACACCACACATTGCCATGTCCTTCTATTTTTATCTTTGAAAATGCTGGGGGTTGGGCATTATTCACTCCCTCATTTTACAGTGGGCAAAGTGAGGTTCAGAGAGGTGAATTTGTTTGCCCAGGGGCACACAGCCAGTCTCCGGAAATGGCTCAGGTAACACCCTCTCTGTTTCCCAAGGGGTAAAGTTGAACCAGATGAAAATCGTGGATGTGCTTCCAGTGGGGCTGGCAGGGAGCTCAGAGAACATCTCAGTGAAGTCAGGTCTCTATATCCCTAAGGTACAAACAACTTAAAAAACTCAGTGCTTTTCAAACACATTCTCTGATGTGAAAGATTGTCTTCAAATAAACTGCCACAGAAGCAGGGCATGTGGCACAAAGAGCTCTGAGGTGCTCTGGCTGGAGGGATTGGAGGTGGGGGGGCCTTACCCGTGAGTCCACTGGGCTCCATGGAGCTCAGCGGAAGCCTCTGATTTAGTCCACTCCCTGCCCCATTTCTCACATGAAGGTCACCTACCCAAGAAAGGGAAAGCCAGACTCCATGTCCAAGTTTTTTAAAGTCAGACTAATTGTTAGAGAAAGGATTTGATTGCTATAGTAATCAAAAGCATTCTGTTGAATTTGCAATCATGCTGTGGATGAGTGTGGCTGTTTTGGTTTCCCATGCCTCCTGTCACAAATCCTCACAGAGTTTGTGGTTTAAAACAACACAAACTTATTCTAAAGAGAGCCTTATGGGGCTCAAATCAAGTTGTAGGCTGGGCTGCTTCCTTCTGGAGGCTCCAAGGATGAATCCATTTCCTTGCCTTTCCAACTTCCAGAGGCTGCCTACATCCTTTGGCTCAAGGCCCCTTCCTCCATCTTCAAACCCAGCAGTACAGCAACTTCTCCCTCCTCTGACCTCCTGCCTCCCTCTTACAAACCCTTCTGATCACATCAGGTCCATCCAGATATTCCAGGATAATCTTCCCATCTGGAGATCTTTAACTTAACATCTGTCAAGTCCCCTTTGCCTGGTAAGGCAGCATACCCACATTAGGACATTAGGACATGGACATCTTTGGGGGACATTTATCCTTCTCACCACCATAAGCAATATGAAAGCATGCTGCGTGATAAATAGGCAGAAGTACTGTGAAGAGACTCAGGGGTGGAGGGGCAAATGGAAGCATCTCCTAAACCATTGCTCTTCCCAAGGTCTCATTTATTTACGATGCATTTGTTTTAAGTCTTAAAAAATGAAACTCTGGCTCATCCAAACTTAAGTTCCCATCTAGTCCTCCAGATCTGTGCTTCTCATATGTTAATGTGACCTCAGGTCACTGGCGGGGGGGGGGGGGGGAGGGGGGAGGGAGGCGGGGGGAAGATGAGGAGCATGCTAAAATGCAAATTCTGATTGAGTAGGGCTGGGGCTGACCAGAGATGTTGCATTTCTTACAAGCTCCCAGCTGAGACTGGTACTTGTCATACCTGGAATAGCGAGATCCTGAAATAAGTTCTATGAGAGAAGGGACCTTGTTTGATTTTGCTCATCATTTACCCACAGCACGGAGTAGAGTATCTGGAACATAGTAGGTGCACAATTTTGGTTTGCTGAATGAATGAAAAAATGGATGGAGAATGGATGGCTTAGTCAGTGAGTAGATAAGTGGGTGGATGAATGAATGAATAAATAAAGTGATAGAACTTCAAATGCCATTAAATGAGAAAAATAAATTGAAAGTAGTTGGCCACAGCTCAACCAAAAAAAAAAAAATAGTAAAGCTTCACAACTCAGTCCAGAAGACTCAAGGAAATCAACTTCTAAATATTTAGAAAGTGAAAATACTAAAAGCAAGGCCCTTTGAATATGTAATCTTTGTATTTGTCAAGTGTATCAAAGCTAAAAAACTAACCAGGAGCACAATTATTCTGGAAATATTATTGTATGGGAGGGGTGTGTGTGTGTGATAAAATGACCTACTCTGTGTGTCATCAGGTACATCACAGCTTAGAGTTCCCACTAGACAGTGGTTTTCTATCTCTTTTAAACTGCACCCAGAGAAAACTCATTCTCTTTCTGAAACGTCCATGGGAGGTGAAGTAGGGGAGGCTGGGGAGATGAGAGAACCCAGCCCCCCCCCCCCCCCCCCCCCCCCCCCCCCCGCCAGTGGAGCTCCCGATCCTCCTCCACAGCTCCTCCTCCCAACTTTTGGAGACTCCAGGCCCAGGACTGAACTGACTCTATTTTATTGCAATCTCTGTCTGGAATCTGCTGTTTTGGCAGCCCGACTTCTGTGGTCTGTAATGGGAAGGCTCCCTGTCTGTGAATTTAATGCAAAACCAATCTGCAGAAGAAAGGTGATAGCTGGAGCACTGGCTGATAGAGCTTCCTGCAGCCATCCAAACAACTCATCATGGCAGCAAGCATTCCTTGGGTGCCCCCTGTGGGGAGGCAGGAATCTTTCACCTGCACCCACCTAGCAGCCAACATTTGTAACTAGAGGTGGCTCCAAGCAGTGCTTAGAAAACCAGGAAATAAGGACACACACAGGAAAGACAGAGAAAAGCTGCTTCGAATTCAGCATCCATGTCGGTTTGTATCATTCAAAAACAAAAATGGTTCTTTACAATAAAGCATTTATTTTTCACTTTGAATTTCCAAAGGTATCTTTTTGGTGCTTAGAGCACTGGCCCTGGCTGGCATCTAGTGACCCAGTAATGTCTCTGGAAGTGCCCCTGCAGACACACACATGCACATGTGCTAACATGCATGCATGTGTGTGTTCATTGCCATATTGGTGGTAGCAATGGCATCAGGCTGTGGAGGATGGTCATCCCTGAGAGATGGGAAACAAATGCGGTGAGTCCTACAATTGCCCCAGCTCTCCACCTGGTCAAAGTTTCCAGGCTTTGGCACAGGGAGGAGTCAGGAGGGGTCAGTCACTTCTTGAGTTAAGGAGACAGAGCCAGGAGGGCGGGACACCAATGCAGCCAGAGTCTGAAGAACAGAGCAGGGAAGAGGAGAGAGCTACCCAGAGAGAGCTCTGGAGGTTTGCAGAGGGGTCCCTTGGTTTTCAGCTGAGCAGGATCAGTGCCTGCATGTGAGGAAACCACCTAAAAGGATTAAAGGGAACAAGCCCCAGAGCTCCCATCCTACCAACCACAGTAGAGAATTTCATAATTTGTGCAGCACCAAGTCAAATACCCAGGAGGGTTTTGCCTCAGGATTAGGCCAACATAAGCCCCAAACCTAATACCAATCTTGTCCTGCCTAACAAAGCTGAAAAGTAAGATCCCCAAAGATAAAAGCGTTTCTAGTCGATTAGCTCTGTCCCCCAACACCCCCCCCCCCCAAAAATCAAGTATATTTGTAAAAATACAAAAAGTTTTAGTACTCAATTGGTAAAATTCACAATGTCTGGCATTCAATAATAAATGATCAGTCATTCAAAGGAGCAAAAAAATAAAAAAATATATATGACCTGTAATGCAGGGAGGAGGGAACCAATGAATTGAAACCAAACCAGGAATAAAAGAGACAATAGAATTAGTAGACAAGCACATCTAAAAAAATTGTATAACTGCATTCTACATGTCCAAGAAGCTAAAGGAGAAATTGGACACATTAAATGGAGACATGGAAGATATTTTTAAAAAAAATACACAATACCTGAAATGGACTTTCAAAGATGGAAACTACACAAGACAGGATTAAAGGCATGTTTGAGTCAGCCTAGGCTGCCAAAACAAAATACTGGTGTCTAATAACAGAAATTCATTTCTCACAGTTTTGGAAACTGGAAGCCCAAGATCAAGTTTCCAGCATGGTTGGGTTCTGGTGAGGTCTCGCGTGCTGGCTTATAGATGAACACCTTCTCTTTGTGTCCTCACCTGGCCTTTCTGAGTGTGGAGAGAGAGCAAGCTCTCTGGTGTCCCTTCTTACAAAGCACTAATCCCATCATGAAACCGCACCCTCGTGAAATCATCTAATCCTAATACTTCCCAAAGCCCCCACTTCCTAATACCACCACAGTGGGAGTTAGGGCTTCAACATAGGAATTTGGGATTGAGGGGACACAAACATTTGGTCTATAACATGGCAGGCTAGACATTGCAAAAGAAAAAAGACTGAAAAAAATTAATTATAAAATATTGTTGAAATAAATTTAAAAGTGTTAGTGGCAATGTGTACTCTCGGTTCTTCAGTTCGGCAAAGAAAGAATTCAGAGCCAAGAGGAAGTTAATTTATTTAGCTTTCAAAGATAAAGTACACTTGAAGAGAAGATTTGAGTGGGCTTCTTGAGAGTTGCCTGGGCCTTTTAGAAAGAAAGTCACAGAGGCAGAAGAAGTGAGCCAGCTGGGCTGGGTGGTCTCAGGAAACAAGTTACAGAGGCAAACAGAGGGCCCTTAGAGACAGATTCAGGGGGTGAGCCCCATGCTAGCTGCTGCTGCCTCCTGCTCCCCTGGTTGCAAGTATCTGGAAACCTTTAGAACTTAGGGGGAAAAAAGCAAAACTATATGCCTGAAGAAAGAAGAGGGAAGGTACAGGTGCACTCCAGAAAGAGCTCCCAGGGGTCCTTTGTCTTAAGGATTTTTATCTGTTTTCTAAAGGTGGGAATTTAAGGGAGGTCTCAGGGGAGGATCTCAGAATACTCATCAGCTTGCCAGGAATGTCCTTTAATATGCTGATGCATCAAAATGGGTGTACAGAGTCAGGGTTGTGGTCTCTACTGATTGGTCAACACTAGGGTAGAGGGTCATTGGACATTGCATCTGGTCCTGGTGCCAGTTGTGGTGTTGCTTCATCTGGTTTTGCTGCTTTTCTGAGCCTGGAGTTGAAATACAACTGAAGCCTAGTTATCTCTAGTTTGATCAAAACGCTGTCTCTGTGGTCAACAGACCTGAGGCTTTGTTCCTAAGATTATTTGAGGTTGATTGGAACCTCATTGTTCTGAGGACTTAAGGAAGTATCAGTGCAAAGGAGAAGGAGGCAGGTGAGGTTGGGTACTGGAGGAGGCCAATGTGAATCAGCTATCTGTCTCAGTTTCCCCATTTTTCTTGCCAAGAATTTTCCTGGCTTCTTACTATCTTGCCTCAAAAGGACCTAAATAGAGAGATATGTCATGTGTGTGAACTGGAAAACTCAATATTTTTAAGATGTCACTTTTTCCCAAATCAAAGGTTAGATTCAGGGCAAACTTCATCAAAATCCCAGCAGGCACTTTTTTTTTCTTTTTTTTTTTTTTTTTTGGTAGAAATTATTAAACCAACTCTAACATTTATATAAAAATCCAAAGCATCAAAACAACAATGCAGTACCATCTCACACCTGTCAGAATGGCTATCATCAACAAATGAACAAACGACAAGTGCTGGTGAGGATGTGGAGAAAAAGGAACCCTCGTGCACTGCTGGTGGGAATGCAGACTGGTGCAGCCACTGTGGAGAACAGTATGGAGTTTCCTCAAAAAACTGAAAATGGAAATCCCATTTGACTCAATAATCCCACTCCTAGGAATATATCCTAAGAAACTAGAAACACCAATCAGAAAGCATATATGCACCCCTATGTTCATAGCAGCACAATTTACAATAGCTAAGATTTGGAAACAGCCTAGGTACCTGTCAGCAGATGACTGGATCAGAAAACTATGGTACATCTACACAATGGAATACTATGCTGCCATAAAAAAGAAGGAATTCTTACCACGTGTAGCAACCTGTATGGAATTGGAGAACATTATGCTAAGTGAAATAAGCCAGTCAATGAAAGAAAAATACCACATGATCTCACTCAGTTGTGGATAATAAAAAACACATTATAAACTGATGAACAAAAAGATAGATACAGAGGCAGTAAAGCATCAAACAGACTGTCAAATTACAGTGGGAAGGTTAGGGAGAGGTGGGAGAAATAAGAGATCAACCGAAGGACTTAAATGAATGCATATAAGAATAACCAATGGATGCAAAACATTGGGGGGGGGTGAGGGCATGTATGGGAGTGGGGTGGGGGGGCAATGGTAAGATATGTACACATATAATACCTTAATTTTAAAAAAAGGAAAAAATAAAATAAAATAAGGTCACATAACTGAAAAAAAAAAAATCCAAAGGGCCTGGAATAGTCAAAAACAACTTTGAAAAGGAAAATAAAGTTGTAGGATTTAGACCTCCTGATTTCAAGACTTATTCTAAAGCTACAGCATAGTATTGGCATAAAGATAAACAATGAGCAATGGAACAGAATAAAAATCCAGAAATAAAATATATCCATATATTCAAGATCAATAGAGTTTCAGCAAAGGTACAGAGTTAATTCTATGGAGAAAGGATAGTCTTTTCAACAAAAGGTGCTGGGACAATTGGGTATCCATATGTAAAAAATGAATTTCAACCCATACCTTGCATCGTATAAAAAAAATTACATACAAAAATTAACTCCAAATGGATCATAGACCTAAATGTAAGTCTAAAATTATAAATATTTTAGAAGGAAACATAGGAGGAATTTGTTTGTGTTCAGCAAAGATTTAGATATGATGTCAAACACACAACGCATTTTTAAAAATTGGTAAACTGGACCTCATCAAAGAATAGCTCTTAAAAATACATTTTTAAGAGAAGGAAAAGACAAGCCAAAAGACTAGAACATATTTGCCAAACATATAACTGATCAAGGACTTGTATCCAGAAAATATATAATATTTTCAAAATTCAATAATAAAACAACTAAAAAAGTTTTTGATGGGCTTCAGATTTGAGGAGTCCTTCAGCAAAGAAGATGTGCTGACAGAGAATGAACACACGGAAAGCTAGTGAATGGGGATCTGGGACTTGAACGCAGACACCTAGCATTCAACACAATTATACTAGAGAAATGCAAATTAAAACCACAATAACGCACCTATTAAAGGGTCAACAAACTGAAAGACTGGCCATTCCCACTGCGGGTGAGAGTGTACAAACACTTTGGCAAACCGTTTGGCGGTTTCCTACCATTGCACCATTCCACTCTTAACATGTTTACTCCGGAGAAAAGAAAGTATATGTCATTACCAAGACTTTCACAACAATGTTCATAGCACCTTTATTAGTAACCTGCCCAAACTGGAAGCAATCCAAATATCCATCCACAGGTGAATGTATAAACAAGTTATGGTGTAATCTTATAATGAAATACTACATAGCAACCAGGAGAAATGAACTTCACACGCACAACAACATGGATGAATCTAAAATAAATATGTTGAATGAAAGAAGCCAGATCAGAAAGAGCATATACAAGATTCCATTTGTATAAAATTCTAGAAAGCCCAGGCTAATCTATAGAGACAATAAACAGATGAGTGATTTCCTGAAAATGGGGTCAGGAGAGGTTTGCAAAAGGTCCTGAGGAAACGTTGGAAGATGACACATGTGTTCACTGTCTTGTGATGGTTTTAATAAAGCTTAGAACTAAACTAATCACTGCAAGCTCAAATGTGCCCTTTTTAAAAACCGTGTCACTCATGTTAACTTATTTAATCCTCCCACCAATAATCCTTTGAGGTAGTTAATATTACTATTGCCATTTTACAGAGGAGGGAACTGAGGCACGAAGAAAAGATGGAAATCTGGTGAATGGGGATCTGGGACTTGAGCGCAGACAGCTGGCATTCAAGAACCCATGTTCTTAAACAACAGATGTTGGTTTCTCCATCTATCTTTCTATATGAAAGCCTAAGCGACCATCGCAACCGAACAGACGACCAAACAGGCTGCGTGGGGCGACCAGGCCAGCGAGGCGGGGGGGTCAGTGAGGAGTGACCAAACAACCAAACAGCAGGCTGCATGGGGCAACCAGGCCCACAGCGGGGACAGTTGGGGGTGACCAGGCTGGTGAGGCGGGGGGCAGTGAGGGGCAATCAGGCCAGCATGGGGGGCAGTTGGGGCTGACCAGGCTGGCAGGGGGAGCAGTAAGGGGCGACCAGGCCAGCTGGGGGGAGGGGATTTAGGGGCGACCAGGCCAGCGGGGGGCGGGGGCCAATTGGGGGCAACTAGGCCTGCAGGTGGGGCAGTTAGGGGCAATCAGGCAGGCAGACAGGTAAGCAGTTAGGAGCCAGTGGTCCCAGATTGTGAGAAAGACATTCCCTGAGGGGTCCTGGATTGGAGATGGTGCAGGCTGGGCTGAGGGGACCCCCCCCATGCACAAATTTCATGCACTGGGCCTCTAGTATATACTGTATATAAAAAGCTAATATATAAAGTGTCCCCTTGGGAGTTCGACCAGGAGATTGGGAGTTCAATCACTTGCTATGATGTGTGCTGACCACCAGGGAGTGACGCGGAACGAAGGAAGGCCCTGGCTGGCGGCTGGCAGCTGGCAGCCAGGGAAGATCAAGGCCCCAAATGGCCCTGATCACCTGCCAGGCCTAGGGACCCTATCCATGACACTGGGCCTCTAGTATAATAATAAAATGGAAATTCATTTCTCATCTCAATTATATATTAAGTACCGTGGTGTATAGCCCTTTGTTAGTTATTTTTTCTGGATAAGGGAAGAGGTAGAAAATTGTCTAATTTTTTGTGGTTGATTTCAAAGGGGAAGGGTGAGGGAGAGATAGAAACATCAATGATTGGCTGGCTGCCTTCTGCACACCCCACACTGGGGATCAAGTCTGCAACTCAGGCATGTGCTCTTGACTGGAATCAAACCCGGGACCCATCAGCTCACAGGCCAATGCTCTATCCACTGAGCCAAACCAGCTAGGGCTCTTAACTTCTTTTTCTTCCCATTTCCTGACTACTTTCTTCATAGATAGGGGAAGGGCGCCATCTAGTGGTGAAACGCAAAAGCCACAGAGCCCTCCTGTGCACTTAGTTTTCACCACCTGTGTTAAAATGCTCCTGTCCTGCTGAATCAGCATCTAGTTTAACTAGTTTGCCCCGTGTGCTAGTCTTGTTTCCTCCACTAACCTGCACGTGATCTGGGGTAACTTTCCCTGTGTAGGCTCAGTTCCCCCATCTGTAAATAAGAGTGCAGGAAATCATTTCTGCAACTGTCACTACAGCCCTACAAGCTGTACCCGCAGACCTTTGTTTTATTGCTCTTCTCTTTATTGCGTTTCACAGGTGTTATGTTTTTCACAGATTGAAGGCAAACAAGATTACGAGTCATTGTATTGCGATACTCGATTTATTATGGTGTTCTGGAACTGAACCTGCAGTATCTCCGAGCTATGCCTGTATTGGAGCTTTGTTTTCTGGATGTTCTGTGCTTGGTGTTTTGCATGAGGTAAATTATTTTATCTCCACAGCAACTTCACAGAGCAAATGTTTTCATTATCCCATTTTAAAGCAAAAAGAGGCTGGGGACATGAACGGTCTTGCCCAGTGTTTTCAGCTTATAAGGGTTGGTTGGAGTCAAAATTTAAATACAAGTCATCTGACTTCAGAGCTCCATAAACTCCTATGTAATCTACCCTCACCCATCTCACCCATCCCCACTATGTAAGTCTGCAAGTCTTTCGTTTTATACAGCTCCTCAGATCTCCTTTCTGTCTGCTAGATGAGATGCTGCCTGATTAGTAAATCGTTGAATTAAGCTGTGAACCAAGAGAAAGAAGACACCTACTAAGAAGGGCTCCTGGTGGCTGGGCTCAAATTTTAAGAAACAGCCATTTCTGCTGTTTCTCTCACACAAACTGCACTTCTGGGAGAAGCCTGCACTGATCTACCTACCTCTGCACTGGCTTGCCTGCCTGCATTGTTTCTGCCATCTGATTCAGCCCATACAAAGGACCAATAGAACTGAAGCTTTCCTCATCCCTATTAGAGCTGAGAGTTCCAACCAATCAGAGTGGCTCTATTCTGACCAATCAAACTTTGAAGCTTTGGAGCCCTCATTTGCAGAAGACTGACCAATCAAGGAGTAGGGGTGGAGACTTCTGTCTATATAAGCCAGCTCCCCTCTGATTTTGGAAGTGCACTTTTCTTTTTCACCTGGGGCTGTTGTTTGCATTTCTCCAGTGGAGCTGAAACACGAGTTGTCTCTCACAGCAGCAGAGCAGACTGGTACAGGCCAGAGCTGACTGCACAGCACAAAACAGACCCCTGAGGAGCAGAGCTGAGCAGAGCAGAGCAGAGCTCTCTAACCAGAGAGGGACCTGTGTGCTGCTTTCAAAGCCGTGCTTTGTATTACAATTGAGCTGTTTTGCACTGAATAAAGTTTGCTTCTTCACCACACCCCCAAACTGGGGATTCCTGTTGGTGTGAAGTTGGTGCCAAAGACCATTGGTTGACAAAGCCAGTAACATCTTTAAAGTTTACTCATCTGACGTTTGTTTTTTTATACCAACAGTGGGACCAATTGGCATATGTCCCTCCTGCTGTGATACTAGTAGTGCATGTTATTTGTCTTCTGCCAAAAACTTTCAACCTGAATCTGATTACGAGGGGTGGGGGAACCAAACAAAGATTATGGGATGTTCTATAAAACAATTGGCCTGAACTGTTCAAACTTATTAACTTCACAAAAGACAAAACATGTGGCCAGGGGAGGGAAGGGGCAGGGAGGAGGGCTGTACTGGATTAAAGGAGACTAAAGACACATTGGCTAGTAATCTTGCACCCCAATGGTAAATTTCTTGGTTATCAAGATGGTATGGAGGTCATGTAAGATAACGCCTTTGTTCCTAGGAGATACATGCTTAAGTATTTGATATTTGCAGCAGTTCCAATGCGGAGAGTAATAAAACAGCCCTAGGCTTCCCACACAAGGTTCGCTCGTGAGCACTGCTGTCTTTCCGACGCAGCGGAAGGGTCATTGAATGCCACGAGCCGGAAATACGCAAAAGGGGTTCCGGTGTCGCGCAGGTTCCGGCGACTAAGGCGGCGAAATGGAGGAGACGCCTCACAGTGAGCGCGCGGGAGGGGAGTGAGTGGCGGGGCTGAAAGACAGGAGCCGCTCTAACTGTGATTCTGTCTCCGCGCAGACTGTCCCGGAACCGGCAGCGCCCAGGCCGGCCGAGGGGCCGCATGCCAAGGGTGCCCCAACCAGCGGCTGTGCGCTTCAGGCGCCGGCGAGGCTCCGGACCCAGGTAAGGAAGGGGCAAGCTCTGCAGGGAACGTAAAAGGCGTGAGCCGGAAGAGGCGGAGCTTGTGGTGAAACTGGGTGGGCACGGTGGGCGTGACTTAAAGGATGCGTTGTAGGTAGGTCGGAGGAGGCGGGGCTTGGTGGAGAAGTCTGGGGGGGGAGGGGAGGCGACGGGAAGCGGGACTTGAGGAATGAATGACAGAGGCGGGGCCCGAGGGGCAGGGCCTTTAAAAGGCAAGGAACAAGGAAAGTGGCCGGCTGCCGTGGAGCCTAAGGTTCAGTTACTTGCCTGAAGTCAAAAGGGGTCTTAAGAAGGGCGGGGCACGGGAGAAGTTGGCTGGGTTGAGGGGTGTGGCCAGAAATTTGAGTGACAGTGACTGGTGTGGAGGAGGCCACCAGCAATGGGATAGGCTATAAACTTTGAAGTCAGGGAGCTTGGGCTTACATCCTGGCGCTCTCACCTACTTTCTTTGGACAGAATTTCTTCCTTTTGAGGAGCGATTCTTCCATTCATTCAACAGAAACATGTATTAATCGCCTCCTAGGCACAGTGCTCTGTGCCGGGGAAACAGCTGTGAAAGAGAGAGGTGGCTGCTCTAGCGGATTTTAGTTTAGTGGGGTGGGGGAGACGCACAGAGACCAAGCAAGCAAGCAATAAGTCCTCACAGCGATAAGCACTAAGGGGGTCACATTGGAGAGTGGGGAGGACTCTGGAACTTAAAAGACAGGAAGCTGGGAGAAGAATTTTGAAGGAGTTCAAAGAGAGACTTGGGTTTGATTTTTAGTTCCCTCAAAAACAGTATTGACCTTGAGCAAGAGTCTTAACCTTTCTGGGCCTCTATTTCCTCATCAATAATGGGGGAAAAAATTAGTTACCTCACAGTGTTGTTTGAAGGGTTTGAAAGAAGGTGAAATCATGAAAGCACAGCAAATGTCTAATTCGCGATAGTCATCAGTGACAGATACTTACCAAGTGCCTGCTGTTTGTCAGGTTTCTCAACCTGGGCACTTACTGACTTTGGGAGCTGACAATTCTGTGTGGTGAGGGCTGTCCTCAGCATTGTCGGGCATTTAGCAGCATCCCTGGCCTCTACCTACTACATGCCAGGAGCACCCCTTCCTTGTGACAACTAAAAATGTCCTCAAACATTGCCAAATGTCCTCTGGCAGATTTTACCCCCAATTTGAGAATCATTACTACACTCATGCACCAAATAATAATATTTGGATCAACCTTAGACTGCATATGTGACAGTGGTCCCATGAGATTATAAGGGAGCTGAAAAATTCCTATCACCAGTTAGTCACTGTCCTAACTTTATAGTGCAAAGCATTCCTCAGATGTTTGTGGTGATGCTAGCGTGAATAAACCTATGTCATATAAAAGTACAGCACATATAATTACATATGGCACATAATACTTGATAATAAACTATTATGTTAATTAGCTTATATATTTACTACTGTATATTATACTTATTTTAAATGTACTCTTTCTACTTAATAAGAGTTGGCTGCAAAATAGTATGCTGTGTTACACTAACAGCTGCCTCATATCTCATGTTTATCTTTTGATTATATCATCTTCTCTTGTGCTTGATTTAATCTCGTGCTGTTTCATGCAGTAACATGCTCTATAATCTTGTTACCTAGGAGCAGTGGGCCATATCATATAGCCTAGGTCAGTGGTCAGCAAACTGCGGCTCACGAGCCGTGGTTTGCCGCTCTGTTGACTATGAGTTTGCCGACCACTTAGGTGTATAATAGGCTCTGCCATCTAGGTTTGTATGAGTGCACTCTATGATGATTGCGGGACAAAATTGCCTAATGACACGTTTCTCAGAACGTTTCCTTGTGGTTAAGTGGTGTATGACTGTATATTCATAGCTCTGTTATGGAGCCGGGAATAACGTGGTGAACACTTCAGGACAACGTCTCACCCTCGTGGAGCTTATATTCTAGTAAGATATGACAAATAAGTAAATCGATAAGTAAGAAAATGTCAGATGTGGTAATAGCCCTATTTTCTTTGTAGCACTTATTACTACCATTGACTGGGTGGTATTTCACACACAATCCCTTCTAGCCCATTGGAAGAGTGACATTTGGGATTTAGTTGGAGGATGTCATCACCTGAATTGCTTTCTTTGCAGCCATAGAGGAAATCAAAGAGAAAATGAAGACCGTGAAACACAAAATCTTGGTGTTGTCTGGGAAAGGCGGTGTTGGGAAAAGCACGTTCAGCGCCCACCTTGCTCATGCCCTAGCAGAGGATGAAAACACGCAGGTAGGGGAAAACTGGGGAGAGGCTCCTGTCTGAGGGTTCGTGGTGGCTTGTGGAGAACTGGTTCCTTAGACTAAGCCAAACTGGCCTCTTTGATCCCTGCAGGGAAGATGAGGAAACACATAGCAATCAAGCAATGGGAGCTTTCATTGGATGCTCTCGTTGTGAAAAGATTAACAGGTGTACATTTCTCCTGGCAGGCTGGCTATGTATTATATCAAGTTCAGATTTCTTTCTCATGATTAATCCCTTTCTGCCTTTTTCTAGGCCAGGGGTCTACAAACTATAGCTCATGGCCAAAACGAGCCCATCTCTTGTCTTTTTATGGCCTGTGAGTTAAGAATGATTTTTACATTTATAAGTGGTTTCTTTTATTTAGTTTTTTATTATTGTTACTATTTTTGTTATTTGGGGTTTATTTTGGCTTGTTTTTATTATTAATTTTTAATCCTCACCTGAGGATATGTTGTTGTTGTTTTTCTTGATTTTGAGAGAGAGAGAGAGAAATATCAACAGTTGCCTTCCCTATGCATGCCCTAACCAGAGATTAAACCCACGACCTAGGTATGTGCCCTGACTGGGAACTGAATCCACAACCTTTTGGTGTACCAGACGATGCTCCAATCAACTGAGCAACCTGGCCAGAGCTGTTTGTTTTTAAATGGTTGCTTTTAAATCTCTATATATAAAAGCCTAAGAGACCGTTACTACTGGTTGACCAAACGACTGGTTGCTATGATGTGCACTGACCACCAGGGGGTAGATGCTCAACGTAGGAGCTGCCCCCGGGTTGTCAGTGTGCTCCCACAGCCAACCTCTCATGGTCCCTCCCCTTGGCCAGCTGCCCCGATGGCCCTGATCACCAGCCAGGCCAAGGAACCCCACCCATGCACGAATTCGTGTACCAGGCCTCTAGTTGTTACATAAGTGCCTACATAATATCCTTAATTTTGCCCACAAAGCTTAAAATGTTTTCTGTTTGGCCCTTGAAGAAAACATTTGCTGTGCTCTATATATTTCACAAAACAATAAAAAATTCATCAAACCTCAAAAAAAAAAATTTGCGGACCCCTGTACTGGGCCACAAACATCTGCCCAAGTACACAGAGGAGCAGGAAAACTCAAAGTACCCAGTGCTGCTCTCTGGATTTCAGCCTTAATAAAAGGTATGGTGGGACAAGGAAGAAAAAAATACTTTTTACCAAAAGGTCAAATGGAAATTTGCAGTACCTGTGATTTTTAAATACATTAGGTTATTCATTGGGACTCATGGTCATTTTGCATTGACCTTAGAAAATTATCTCAATATTCACTTTATCATTTTATATCTAATAAAACCATGACAATTGTGTTTTTCAGTTTTGTTTTGTTTTAACACAGGTCACATTCTAAAATGACCTGTTGTTTCCAAAATGAAATTTTGCCCAAAATTCCAGTGAAAGAGACCTGGACATACCAGAACTGCTAGAGTGGCATGGGTGTCTCTAAAACCCAGCCTCCTGCTGTGTTGACCCCTGAAATGAGAGACCTCGTGAGAGCTTGTGAATTGACACTGTGTGTGCTCTGCGTTAGAGAACTTGCTAGTCACGATTTCAGTTTCCAGCTAAATGCTGTTTTCTCCATCAGAGCACTTTCTGGGGCCTGCAGAAGAGCTCTGTGTAACCTAGAAACCATCTTATTTTGTTTGTGTTGAAAGCCATTTCCTGCCATTTCAGTTCTTTCCATGATCTTCGTGTGTTCTTTCCATGGTCTTTGTGTGTACCTTCTTTCATGCATTGTTCTATTTCTGAACATTACTTTTTTAACACTCTGAATATTGAAAGTTATTTTTATATACGAGGGCTAACACTTTCACTTCAACTTTCTTTTCTCACTTGTTGACAAATGGCCCTTTACTTTTGACTTTTTTAGAAAGTAAGGTAGTTCTAGAGGGACTGTAGAGGGATATTTATTATTGAAATTTCAAAACTGCCACATGTTGCCTATTATATTTTAAAACTCTAAAAGCTGGATAAATTTTAGTATTTTCTATTTGTGTGAGATAAACCATTCTACCTCAGTGAGCAATAGCACCCTAAGACCTTACTATAATAAAGGCTTTATTTCCTCCACACAGATACACACACACACACACACACACACATATATATATATATATATATATATACACACACACACACACACACACACACACACACACACACTAATAAAGCCAGCTACAGTGGGGAAGGGGATCAAGCACCATTCTGATATGCCCTCAACATACAAACACGTACACACACGCAGTGGCCCCCAAGACACCTCACCAGTATCTAAGAAGTCCAGAAATATATTTTTTAAGTCATTGGATTACAAAATTAGTGTTTGCTTCAGGAGTTGGCAAACATTTCATGTCAAGAGCCAGATGGCAAATATTTTAGGCTTTGCTAGTCATACAGTTTTTGTAGCAACTATTCAGTCTGCCCTTAAACATGAAGGCAGCCATCAACAACCTGTGCACCACAAGCATGTCTGTGTTCTAATAAAACTTTATTGTTACTGAAATTTGAATTTCATATAATTTTTACAACATGACAAAAGTATTCTTTTGATTTTTATTTTTCCAAACCTCTAAAAATGTAATAACCATTTTTAGCTTGTGGGCTGTATGAAAACAGGTGGCAGGCTGGATTTGGTCCCAGGGGTGTAGTTTGCTGGGCCCTGGTTTGTTTTTTAACACCAGAAGCACCTGTGCTGGCTGGGGAAGAACTTATTTGGAGGACTGGAACCTTGGGCAGGGCATAGCCTTCCTGGGGCAGTGAAGTGGCTAGACTACATGATCTGTGAAGCTCCGTGTTCCCGTCAGTCATTAGGGCTCTGCATTCTGCCTTATCCCTCATTTCTGTTCCGATCATTTTGTATCCCATGGAGCTGCTATCACTGGCCTATATATGTGGCTGACGTGGGCTCTCTGGTGTATGCCATCGAGATGTTCTCTAGGGATTTGGGGAAAAGGAGAGACGACTGGCTTGGAGAAGGTAGCATCAGGACTGTGATGGCGACTGATGGATGGGGGAGGGGGGACCAAGGCACAGAGGTGGGGCCAAGGCAGACATGGAGAGGCAGGCAGTCTGGGGGACTGCTCCGGGGAAGGGGGCCAAGGCTGAGGCTGAGCCAGACCTGTGCTTTAGGAGCACCACGTGACAGCCAGCGAGTGAGTGGTTGAGTACCATGAGAGGGCGAAGCCATGTCTCCAGGAGAGGCCCCAAGGGTCCAAACTAGGGCAGGGATTGGAGCAAAAGGCAGAGAATCAATGAGGGCAACGTTGGGGAGACAGAGCAGAACCTCCCAACTTTTGGAGGAGAGAGAAGTTGGAACTCTACTAGTAGTTGAGCATTTGGGGTGAGTCTAGCGTGGTGGCCAAGAGCACAGGCCCTGGCGTCACCCAGCCCCACCCACACCACTGCTGTGACCTCGGGTAGGTAAAATGGACTCAGGCTGAGTGAGATGATACATGTAAACATAAAGTGCTTAACAGGGTACCTGACATATAGTTAAGTGCTCAGTGAGTGTCCTTGATAGCAGTCATCATTATTACTTTATTCCACTAATTGAAATAGGGGTGGTGATGAAATTTTTGCTTCAGTGATAACGATTTATAGCCTACCCAAATAGTGCTGAGCAGATTCAAAACATATTTTTCAATTCGTTCTTCTCTCAGTCACCAATCTCGCAAATTTATATGGTCCAGTTGGCTAGCCAAGAAGTCTGTTTTCTCACGGTCCAGGTTACCCAGAGTAATTGTGGCTTTTTGAAGCTGCCAGGCATATTCTTCTCAGCTCTCTGGAGGTGGGCTTTCGCCAGGCCAGTCGCACATAACCACTTGTGAATCAACAGCTGTTTACATAGAATTGCGCTTCCATATAATTATGTTCAGAAATCCTCACTGCATACACGTCTAGACTTTGCAGTATCCTGAAGGAAAGCACACCATCCAGTGTGGAAACAGGGCTAGAAAAGCTGAATTTCTTTATGCAGCGGTGCTTTTTAAAAACGTCAGTACTTGGGAAAGTGTATCACTTTGCAAAAGGTGCCCAGTGTGGGCATATAGTAGATGCTCAGTGTGTCTCATAGATTACACTCCAGTCACACACATTCCTCCCTGCCCTGAATTCAGCAGGATGGTGGGAAGCACCCTGTCCCTTTTCTAACCCTGAGCAAGGCTGTTTGTGTCTGCGCTCAAGGCAGGCAGGTATCTGACAACTCGTTTGCAAAGGGCTTTGCATCAGGAGGCAGCAGAATTGGGGAGCTCCTGACCAATCACAGACTGGGAAATGTGTAAGTTGTGGTGAAGGGAGGCGGAGGAGCCCAGCCTCTGACATCAAAAGCTCTCACGCCATCTTTCCACCACAAGTCACCAGCTTCCCTGAATCACCACTTCATCATCTTGCTTTGTGCTCTAAAAGATGAACTTGACCATTAAAAGGTCCACGCTAGGTGCTTTAGGCCTGTTGAGTTTTTAGGCCCATCTGTGGGGTTTGTAGACTCTAAAGCTAGAAGGGCCCTAACAATCTCCCTAAACATTGTTTCACAAATCAAGTCGTGTCATTCTGTTGCCCTCCTTGCTTAGTCCAGCAGAGGGCGCCTGAGATAAACGGCTGATCTAATGTATGAAAAGCTTTCCTGCCCAGGGTCTGAGAGCAGGTGAGGAAGTAGGTTGGTGTTTGTTGAGAGCCTTGAAGAGGGAAGCAAGAAGCGAATTTGGGGCAAGTTAAAAAGTTACCCAGAGATGCTGCACTTTGTATGAAACACATTAGAGCTTTCAAGATGAATATTAGCCGCCTTTCAGAGTTCCTGAAGGCCGGTTCAGTCCTCATCTACCTCAGGGCAAGCAGGGCGTTTGGCATGGAAGGAGTCATCCACGGCTGTGCTTACCACTAGCAAAGAGGTTTTCTATATTTCCTTCTTATTTTCAGTTTCTTTTCTAGAAGCTGAGCCTAGGCTATCACTAACCTCGGGATCACAGGGAAACGGGGTTTGGTCAGAGTTTATCTCCTTGCCAGGCCCCCTGAGGTAGTGGAGAGAGCCCTGGCTTTGGAGTCAGAGACCTCGATTTATGTCCCAGCTCTGTCCTGGGTCATTGAACAGGTCATGGGGCCCCCTGAACCTTAGTTTCCTCTTCTGTAAAGCAGAGATAAGGATTCCCACACCCAGGCACATGGTCAGGGCCAAGTAAACAGTGCCAAGACCTGAATTTCCACATGACCTGACACCCAGGTCCACAGGAGCACCTCAAGCCAGGTCAGTCTGGGCAGGAGGGAGGGAGCCTGTGCTGACGCGCTTTGCCAAGTTCTCTTTGGGAGTCTTGGACTGTGTTTCCGTGGCTGGAAGATAAGTGCTGTAACTCTTCCTCGTGAGATTCTCCTTGGTCCATGTTTGACCCAGTTTCTTTCCTCTTCTCCCCTCCCTCCTTTTCCTCTAACCCTGTTCCCCTCCCAACTGTGTGTGTCTGGAGGATTGTACTTTCAGTTATGTCACAGCTCTGGTCTCTTCTTGTTCCCCAGGTTGCTCTTCTAGACATTGATATATGTGGGCCGTCCATTCCCAAGATAATGGGATTGGAAGGAGAACAGGTAAGAGCTATGTTATAAAATGCAGTGGAGTGGTCTCTTCCAGCAAACTACTGTGCTGAGCTACTCAGCCTAAACGAAGGATTAGCACAGCCCACACATTTTTACATGGACGTGATAAAACCAGATAAATGTTTGCTAATCCATCTGTCTACTTTAACAATAACTGTGAATTGGGGAGGATTATTTATAAAGTTTGTCTAAACCCGTGGTCGGCAAACTGCGGCTTGCGAGCCACATGCGGCTCTTTGGTCCCTTGAGTGTGGCTCTTCCACAAAATACCACAGCCTGGGGGAGTCTATTTTGAAGAAGTGGCGTTAGAAGAAGTTTAAGTTTAAAAAATTTGGCTCTCAAAAAAAATTTCAATCGTTGTACTGTTGATATTTGGCTCTGTTGACTAATGGGTTTGCCGACCACTGATCTAAACCATTAAAGAAGTGTTGGTTTCCATGCCTTCTCAGAGGGGAAGGGAAACAGCAAGTAAAATGCAGAAGTAAGACACAGAAACGTAGCTGACTGGGAAAGCCAGACCAGAGTTGGCTGGGGGCTTGTACCCTGGAAGCAAGGGAATATTTCTGCCCTGTGGTTGGTTACCTCTGGGGAACTGAGACTGTGAAGTGGGAGAGTGATGTGGGGTGGGGGCGGGGCCGCAGTGGTCTGAGCAGGTGCTAGTCTCTCCCTTCCAAGCTGCAAGAAGCAATCCCAGAAGGGTTCCCTCCCTCAGGGCAGTGCATTGAATCTGGCTGGAGGGCTGGGCTGTTCTGGGAGTGTCAAGAATGGTGCATTCTTAAGTGCAGCACTGTTCTGTGCGCTGGGACCCTGTGGTGAGCAAGGCAGATACAGACCCTGGCCCTCATGGGAAGGGACAGAATGGACAGACAATAGATAATAGAAAACTAAAGCAGGGTGAGGCGGTAGACAGCCTGGAGCAGGGCAGGCATGGGAGCTGCTCTTTGGGGAGGTTTTCTTTTTTTTTTTTTTTAATTGGATAAGTAGGAATGAATTATTTTTATTTATATATATATATATATATATATAGTATACTATTATATTTACCTATTATTTTATATGTATATTATTATATGTATATATTATTTTTAGACAGAGGGGATGGAAGAGGGAAAGAGAGAGAGAGAAACATTGATGTGAGAGTGAAACATTAGTTGGCTGCCTCCTGCACACCCTCTACCGGGGATCAAGCCTGCAACCCCAGTATGTGTCCTGACCAGGCATTGAACCAGCAACTTTTCAGTGCACAGGGTGACACTCCAACTGACAGAGCCACACCAGCCAGGCCACAAATGGTTTTGTTGTGTTGTTTTTAATGAGACTTCCAAGCTAGACACAAAGGACCACATAATATGATTGCACTTCTATGACTGTCTGAAACAGGCAATGTGCAGAGACAGAGCAAATCTGTGGTCACCTAGTTCTGGAGGGACGTGTCAGGATTGGGGGTGACAGGGGAGAGGTGCAGGGTGTCCTCTAAGGTTGATTGTGGTGGTGGATGTACGATCATGTGACTATCCTGAAAGCCATTGAATTGTACACTTACAGTAGGTGCATTGTATTCTATGTGACTGATGTCTCCATAGAGCTATTTTAGAAAGTAAGACTTCATTAAGAAAAGCAGACTTTCCGTTTTGGCTCCTGCGCTGCTCTAACTTCTCAGATTGACATGTAATTGGGAGTTAAGTTCTAGCTTCGTAACAGGTGGTGCGAAGTTGAGCCCTGGCTATTGATGAACACCCATGACGGAGAGTTAATCTTGAAGTCCCCCCGGGAGCGTCTCCCTAACACCTTCCTCCCAGTGCTTGCTCCCTGGGGACAGCAGGCCCCAGTGGAAGCTCAGGCCATGGGCAGGGCAGTACTGTGTCACCTGGCTCACTCACAGTACTTTCTTCACTTCTGGACTTTGAGGGGCAAACCCGCTGCTCCACAGTCACTGCATTTTCTCAATAACCCACAAACAATTTCTGTCACTCTTTAAAAATACCTCAGACCCCAAATTGTATTTGACTTGGGTAACTGGTTCCCTGACTAGATGGCTACGCAGTTTCAAAACAGCCCAATTTGATGAGGAAAAGGATATTGAATTATCGCTTTCATTAACCACCACTGTTCACTTCCTATTAAGCATTAAGTAGTGGCATTTTAGATTAATTCTATTTTGTAAAACTGTCTTCTTGCGTAAAATGTGTCTGCATGAAGTGTGACCAGTGTGCGGGATTTACAAGTGACTGGATGCCCGTGTTCACACAGGTGCACCAGAGTGGCTCGGGCTGGTCTCCAGTGGTGAGTGCTCATGTTTTTGCCTTATTTTCAATAGAGTGGAGATGGGCCAGGTATGCATAATGGTTATGTGGTGGCTGGCAACACTGTTCTCAGCCCGCCTGCGCATCAGTCAGCAAGCATTTACCCAGGCACGTTTCTAGCGCAGGGCCTCCATTTAAGACCAGGGGTTGGCAGACCACTTTTGTAGAGTCAAACAGTGAACATTTTCTGTTTGTGGGCCATACACTCTCCATTATTGTAGCTCAAAAGCAGTGATATGTAAATGAATGACCATGGCTGTATTCCAGTGAAAGTTCATGTACAAAAGCAGATGGTGGCCAGGTTTGGCCCAGGGGCCACAGCCCAGCCCAGGCTCAGCCAGTTGAGGACATGATGCTCATTTATTTCAGCCAAGTCACCTGTCATTGTGGCTGAGGGCCAATGATACCTCTTTCAATCCCACCATATGGTAATCTTTTTCCCCCTCAAAATGATTTGAGGATTCAAAGAGTGAATGTACTCATAGATCACAGTAATATTACCCCAAATGGTTTTTTTCAGCCAGATGAGACATAGGGAAGTGCCTTGTGCTGTGGCTTTAAGGAAAATGTTTCTTGCCTCATCCTCTCCAGTTCCTGGAAGACAACCTGGGTGTGATGTCGGTGGGTTTCTTACTCAGCAGCCCCGACGACGCTGTCATCTGGAGAGGACCCAAGAAGAACGGTTTGTGCTCCGTTTTCTGTCTGTCGCTCTCTCCCAGGCAGGACTCCTTGGGCTCCCCTGCCCCCCTGCTGTCGGGACGCCGCGGCAGGATTTTTAAGTGTTCAGTTGCCTCTGTCTTCACTGATTGAAGAAATACCAGTTTTTGTTTTATAGTTTTTAATATCGTGGGGGTTTTTCCTCCTGAAAACCTATATAACCCTGAAACTATCCATATTTATTATCCATGACTCCTCAGGTGAGCGAGTTTTGTAGGGCTTATTTGTGTTAGAGAGAGAAGTGTCTGAACTGAAATTGATACCAGCCTGAGTGGGCACTGAGGCTTAGGCAGATTCCTCAAACTTGGCACTGGGACATTTGGGACCGTAGTAGTTAGGGGAGGGGTGGACAGTGCTCTACACCACGGATGCCAGGGGCAGCCTGGCCTCTGCGCTGGATGCCAGCAGCACCCCCTCCCTCGACGTGGCAGCCACCAATGTCTCCAGGCATTTCCAGATTCCATGACTGAGAATCTGTCTGCACGTGAGGGTCACAGACTGTTTCTGTGGAGCCCCCAGCCCAGCCTGGGGAAAGGGAGACCTGGCCTCAGTGTGGTCCCTCCTTTCAGGCATGATCAAGCAGTTCCTCCGCGATGTGGACTGGGGAGATGTCGACTACCTCATCGTGGACACCCCACCTGGGACGTCTGACGAGCACCTCTCGGTCGTCCAGTACCTGGCCGCCGCGCACATCGATGGGGCCGTGATCATCACCACCCCTCAGGTGAGCGAGTGCAGAGGGAGCTGAGTGGGAACTGTGCCGCCAGAAGCTTTCTTCCTCACAGGCCCTGAGACCTGGTCTACCAAGGGCCCTTCGGGCGAGCAGCCGTGTTTTGTCTCTGCAGAAACCCTGTTTATCTTTGGTCCAGGCATGTGCATTTGACAAATAAGCATTCCACAGTTGGGTTTTTTTGGTCCAGTAGTGGTTCAAAATTGCCTTTTAATTTCCTCTCACAAAGCCAGCGAGAGTGATGGTGCTGTTACAATTCAGATTGTCCGCTATGGTCACCTCATCCTTACCACGCTCATGCATCAAGTCCGCAGTCTGCAGGGCTCCCTCACTTGCATTGCAGGACAGTTTGGAACTCTCCCCAGTTTTCTACAGCACCAGCCCAGGCGTAGGCGGGGATTTCTGGGGAAGCTGCTGCAGGCCTTGCCAGCTCCTTGTGTACCAGTCACAGAGGCTGTGCCACGGCACTGTGAGGAACCCACACTGGGTAAGTCCGGCAGGCAGTAAATGCATCAGGCCTGGGTTGTGCTTTATCATTGCGGCTGATCTTAAAGGTACCAAGAAACCAACAGCTGGTTCTCTTCAGTTATGCTTCTCACAATATTCTTCCCCACTTCTAAGAAAGCAGGATAAAGAGGCTTGGTCTGCCTCTGAATCAGGCAGCCTGGCCCCAGCCTTCACCAAGCCTTCACTGAGCAGTCATTACATGCAGGCCCCGGGCCAGGCACCAGGACAGTAAAAGATACCGGTCCTCCCTCATGGCCCATGCGGTCACCGAGGAATGTGGGCGCTGTGCATACGGGCACATGCAGGATGCTGTCAGTGGTGTGACAGGATTCATGTCTTCGGATCCCTCTGGCTCCCTGTGCAGAGAGATGTCGGAGCATGTGGAGAAGCAAGACACCGCTTGGGTGGCTAGAGGCCACCCTGGGTCACTGGCCTGGATGGAGGTGAAGAAGATGGATTGTTCCCAATGTAATTACTAGAAGGAAACAGTCTGGATGGAATGCACCATTCAGGATGTTGATGGTGGGGAATGTTTTCCGTGTGTGGAGGCAAAGGGCCTATGAGAAGTCCCTGTACTTTCCGCTCAGGTTTGCTGTGAACATAAAGCTGCTCTATAAAGAAAGTCTATTAGCAGAAGTCTAGTTGGCCCAAAGATGGCTTCTCCATGCCACATTTGTTGTGAATGGAAACATGAAGTCCCTGAGTGTTCAAGAAGAGGTGATGAACCAACAGGTGCTGGCCCTTCCCCAGGAAGCCATGGGGAGCGGGCATGCGCCACACATGTGCCCTTTGTATAGAGCCTCTCTGGAGAATGTAATTTTGGGCTATGGACACCCACTTTCTCAGAGCTCTTCACATCTGGACTGGCAGGCTTTGAATTACAGGACACCACGGAGAGATCCAGAGGCGCAATGAGATGCACAAAATCAGAGCCGGTTTACGTTCTAGCTACATGCCTGCACCCCAGCCTCACAGAGGCCTAAAGCCAAATGTGTGCCTCTGGTGAATAGATGACTCAAGCTGTGATCCTTCGGGAGCTGTAACTGTTAGTCACACGTGTTAAAGAGTAGCCATACTTGACAACAGCAAGTGAGGACATGTGTCTGCAATAACATTAACCGGGGAACAGGGAGGATACTAAGCAATGATCATACTCAGTACCCACACCGTGAAGTATACATGCAGAGCTCAGAAGTGAATTTTAAGTGATCCAAAGATCTTATTTTCTTTCTGTCCGCAAAGTTGTTTGTGTTCATAGTAATCTAGATCAGAGGTTAGCAAACTTTTTCTGCGAAGGCCCAGATAGTACATATTTTAGCCTTGGGGATCATGTGCTCCTTGTCATAGTCACTCAGCTGTACCACGCAGGGTGAAAGCTACTGGAGACAGTATGTAAAGAACGGACATGGCTGGGTTTCAGAAGAACTTAACAAAAACAGGCAGCCAGCCAGATTTCGCCACAGGCCTAGTTCCCCATCCCCTGAACTAAAAAATAGTGCACACTTTGGCTCAGCATAGTATGTTGAAAAGAAAGTAAATATTGGGACATGCTAGTTGGGGAGGTGGAGAAGAGTGTAGAGGGATACATGGTGATGGAAGGAGACCTGACCATGGTAGTGCTCACACAATACAGTGTAGAGATGATGTGTTGTGGAATTGCATACCTGAACCTGTATAATTTTGTCATCTCAATAAATCCAATAAAAAGGAAAAAAAAGATATGCTAAAGGTCACTTTTCCGCAGATTCATTATATATTTGATGTTTGGATGTTCAGGTTCATCCTTTCTGGGTTTTGTGGGAATGAATAGTGCCTGGATAGGGCGTAGCACATGGTCGGCACTAAGTAAATACTCATTGGATAAATGGCTCACATCCCTAAGCTTTCTGAAGGCAATTCACTGCATTGCAGCTGGCCCTCGACCTCACACATTCTCTTTCTTGTACTTTGACTTTGAAACAACTGGTCTTTTGAACCGTGGTAGGAGGTGTCCCTGCAGGATGTCCGGAAAGAAATCAGCTTCTGTCACAAGGTGAAGCTGCCCATCATCGGGGTGGTGGAGAACATGAGCGGCTTCGTCTGCCCCAAGTGCAAGGTGAGTGCTGACCAGCCCCTTGTGCGGGTCTCTGAAGCCGGTTGCTTTCCCCATTGTTTCCAGAAGTGGGATCACAATGACAATTCTGCTTTGCTGCTTGAATGAAAAGTCTTTGGTAGTTAGTGTTTCACATTCAGAATGGACGTTTTTGAAAAGTTTCTTTAAAATGTGGTCCCGTCTTGTGATCCTGAAACAAAGTCATGATTCTTCCCCATTTACTTTGCCTCACAGAAGGAGTCTCAGATATTCCCACCCACAACGGGGGGTGCAGAAGCCATGTGCCAGGACCTGAAGATACCACTCCTCGGCAAAGTGCCTTTGGACCCGCTCATAGGTGGGTGAGTCTCCACCACCCAGTTCTGTCGCTGAGTGTGGCCTTCATACACTGGGGCCCGGCCCCCGGACCACCTCCAGGAGCTCCCCCTGCAGCAGAGGCAGTGAACCGGGCGGGCAGGTGGCCCAGAGGGGCAGGCAGACCTCAGGGAGGAGGGCTGGTTGAGGTGGGGCTGGAAGAGTGGAGGAGAGATTCGTCAGGTGATGCCAGGTGCAGGAGGGCACTAGGAAATGAACAAAGGGACCCTTAGGGGACAGATCTGGTTCTGCTGCCATGAACTCCGGCGGTTTCCCAAGTTGCTTCCACACCTTCGCATGGGAGCTCCACCTCTGCGTCCCCTCGCTCGGGTTTCCCTGTCCCGTGGGGGAGTCGAGGAAATGACAGTTCCAGGTTGGCTTCACCAGGGTCCACTGAGATTGGGGAGCAGCTGGGGGTGGGGAATCACTGAGCCTGCTTCTCCAGTGGTGCTCAGCATCTGGGGGCAGGGGCAGAAACGCCGACCACAGGGGTCTACACAGGAATGGGGGTGGGCAGACAGATGGAGGCAAGAAGGCCTCGCACTCACTGGGGCAGGCCCTCTGTGATTGCTCACTGGACATCGGGTTGACATGAGGTCCTAGAGACAACCTGCGTGTCCGCAGGAGGACAGTCTTATGAAAGATTAGCAGACAGGTTGATGCCGATGTGGAATAACCTTCAGGATGCGAGTATACATGGAAAAAACAGTGGGCAGAACATGTGTCATGCTGCCATTCTTTTTTTCTAAGTATATGGGTGTGTGTGCACATATGTGCCACATTTATATGCATATACAGTTTCCAGAAAGACATCTGAAACACCAATAGCCTCCCCTTTTATGGTACATTTTGTATCCCATACTTTTTCTCCATGTGCATTCATGATCTTTTTACTTAAAAGAACTAAGTAATCTTTGAAAACTCAGTTCTTGGGCCCACCCAGGAGCTGCTGAATCTCTCCTGTGAGGGGCCCTGGAACCTGCATTGCCACACCACCCAGAGGAATTGTAGGCACACCCTTGGCCAGGGGAGGATCCCTGTGGATAGAGGGTGTCAGGGGGTCCTCTGAGGCCCCCGCCATTCTTTCTTGGCATTGTTCATTATGAATGCAGCAGGTTCAGGAGCTTCCTAATGTCACAGGCACAGAAAGAGCCCCAAGGCCATGTTGCCACTTTGTTTTCTTCAGGGATTTAATTCCCTTTCATTTGTTTCTTTAAGGTAAGAGTTGTGATGAAGGACGGTCTTTTTTGGTTGACGCGCCGGATTCACCAGCTACGTTAGCCTACAGAAGTATAATTCAAAGTAAGTGTTTATATGAACCTTGTGAATCCAGATGGCTGTGGGGCCAGGAGGTGACATAAATGAGCAAAGTGGGCTGGGTGTGAGGAGAACCCATGTAGGATCATAAGTGGTCACTGCCACACAGCCTCGGCTGGGCATTCAGACCAGTGGGGTCTGGGATGACCTGGAGAGTGCCTCCCTCAACCCAGGGATCGGGAGTCTATGAGAAACCTTTCAGTACGTGGGCTAAGTCATAGTTTAAAGACACAGTGAGGGTGGATTTTATGGCATAGGAAATACATCTCGGTAAAGCTGTCAAAAGAAAATTAAGAAGAAAAGACACAAAGCCTAGTGAGCCACACCAAACTCACGTGCAGCTCCAATTCCCAACCGGCAGCCAAGGCGACAGTCGTCGAAGGCCTACAGTCCTGGTTTGTGCGGGAGCTTTCTGCCTAGTGAAGTGGTGTTGGGGGAAGTAACATCACTCCCGGGCTCTGAAGAATGAACCGAGGACAGGCCTCCAGCGTGGTTCTCACCACGTATGGGCAGTGTGTGGTATTCAGGTCACG